>OX451741.1:608984572-609584572 GCA_948472305.1 Vicia faba
CGATCGCGATGAGAAACATTGAGAGTAATGCCGGTTCATTGATAATGACTTTATGTTGAAATATACTTTCCGATTTGGAATTGTTGATAGTTGATGGTTTATGTTTTGGTTGAGTAAGTAACTTGTTTGTGTACATTTTACTTGACGTTGAGATTGTTAAATTATATGTATGCATGCATGTACAATAGTTGATGTTCCATTGGTTGGATTTGATGGTATGTGTATGTTAAGATTATTATGAATCTTAATTGCATGAATTGGTTATATTGTACATTGCATGACATGGTTGGTCTTGAAACAGAGACGGTGAAACTGTGGGTTCACATGATTTTATAGACGGTGACCCTATTGTGGGAAAAGACGTAGTGACCTTGATCCGGAAGGGAAATATAGGTGGTGGAACATTGGGTCCACAATATCTAGACGGTGACCCTATTGTGGGAAAATACGTAGTGACCTTGATCCGGAAGGGAAATATAGGTGGTGGAACATTGGGTCCACAATATCTAGACGGTGACCCTATTGTGGGAAAAGACGTAGTGACCTTGATCCGGAAGGGAAATATAGGTGGTGGAACCTTGGGTCCACGAGTCGGTACCGCATTCGCATACGTTGAGTCGTGTTGTGAGTCACATGTATATTTGTGCATGTTATGTATGTGTGTTGATGTGTTTGATTATGTGCCAATATTGTTGTTGTTTGAATTATGGTTATGTGCCAAGGATGTGAGTATTCGGATAATCGGTTTACATGGTTAATGTGTTGGAAATGGACTCCTTGAGTAAGGATATTACAGGTGATAAAATGAACATGATCATTATGTATTGCTTTATTTATTGCCATTTCATTTACTTAAAATTACATGTTATATGATTATTGGAATTCTTACCCTTTTGTTGGCCAATGCTTTTGATGGCATTGTGCAGGTACCGAGGACGGTAGCGCGAGGCGCTAGCTAACAGATGCATTGGATTGCAATCTGTTTTATTTTGATTAGAGTCGAGTCGATGCTCTGGTAGTAACACATGGGGGGGATTTATTTAGTGTCGAACTCGATTACTTTGTATTTGGATTATGATGTATATAATCCTTATTCGTGTATTTGATGTTTTGTATATGTGAGACTTGATAACATATGCTTATGTGAATTATGATGGCTTGATGCCTTGAATTATGTTTTGATTCCTCCATAAATGGAGATGATGTGAAATTATGAAACTCCGTTGCGTTTGCATGAGAGAATGAAGTAAATATTTATTGTATGTTTGTTTTGTGTTGGAATGCTTATACTTTCAAACATACCCTGTCCGTTTTTCCTTAAAAACTTTGGAATGTGATGTGTGTTGTGGCATCCCTTCCGTGCAATTTTATTTCTCTGATTTTAATCTTTACCTTTAATTGGGGTATTTAGAAGGGGTGTTACATCAAACAATTTTCCTCAACTCGGGTTTTCATCTGATCAAAGTCAAAGTGAGGTCAACATTGATTCTCAAGGACTTGTGCATTAGGGGTTGACTTATAACCTTATGTCACATAATTTTCAAACACCATTCAATCTAAATTGATCAAGAGAAGCCAATAGCTGGTTGCTTATTCCTCAAGATACGTCAATGGTTCATGTGTTAATCTCCATGCCTTCATCATCATCAAGTAACCTCAAGTATTGCCATGTTTAATCAAATATAAATCAAGGATTAATCATTCTAAGTTCATATGAGATTCATCATGCCTTGGATTGCAAGAAAATATAAAATGTATCAAGGTTATGCAAAGTCGGTGACCTAATTTGGCAAGTTTTCAAGTCAAAGTTCACAATACCACAACTCCTTCACTATTCAAAATTGTTAATGGTTCTTTTTGCACATGACTCTCCTTGACATCTTCTCCAACTCACCTTTATAGGTTAAGAGCTAATTATGTGAGGAAAGCCATCAAAAAGTTTGAAGATAATATAGGTCCTTCGTGGACTTAGTGAAATTTTGACCTATTTCCAGTTGATTTTTGCTCAACTTTCGAGATTCTAAACTTGCTCAATTATTACCACATGTAGCTCGTTATTTTTCCACAATACTCTACTTGATGCCCGCTACAAGTTATCTTCAATGATCAAATTCAAATTGTGATTGGAAAGTTATGGAATTCATCAAAAATTACAGGTCACTTTAGTTCATTTGGACTTATAATTTTTTTCTAAGTATGAACTCAGTACCATCATGCCATTTTCCAAGTGACATAATTTTTTTCTCAAGCTTCCAAATGAATAATTTATTATCACATTGTGATCTTTGTGATGATGTATATCAATTGCAAAAAGAATGAGAACATAAAGCCTCATGTGCATGATACACCATGGATTCAAAGATGGTCAATTGGAAATGAAACTTGGACATGAAGTCAGATTTTCACTCAACCAAAACTCTTTCTAATGACCAAATTAAGG
The DNA here is from genome assembly GCA_948472305.1 of Vicia faba. Classification (NCBI taxonomy): domain Eukaryota; kingdom Viridiplantae; phylum Streptophyta; class Magnoliopsida; order Fabales; family Fabaceae; genus Vicia; species Vicia faba. The sequence continues at coordinate 608,987,013 of OX451741.1, forward strand.
CACATTTTTCACTTAAACATGTTTAACATAGTTTCCAAAAGTTAATTTACACACAAAACACACAATTATGATGAGTTTTGATGGTTTAGAAGTCACACTTTTTTCATGATGAGGGTGCACACGATTTCACTCAAATTCTTATCATTCACAACACTTGAGAATTACATCACTCTCAACTATAAATAGAGGCCTTTGATACATATTTTTTCAATCTTTTGGTAGCCAAAACAACCTTTCAAACTATCTCTCAAAGCTCAATTTCTCCCATTTCGGTTTCATACTTTTAGAGCTTCCCAAACCAAATTCCCTAGTCATTAAATTTCTCCAATCTTCCCTAAAGCTAAAGCAACTGAAACCATGTCTCGAAGTGCACTGAGTCACCCTCACCAAGTCCAGTTTTAGAGAAAATTCACATCACTTCATACAAGTAATTAGAGGCTTCAATTCTCTCAACTCAAATTACTGAAATGATGTTTGTTGTACATTGATCCTAACTGAACCTTTGGATAGTATTTTCATCTTGATTTGACCATTTAATTTCAAAATTCATTTTTAACTTTCTTCTGGTTTTCTTCAAAATTCTCTAAGCTAAGTGTAAGTAAAATTAAGGGTCAATATGACTGAGATCGTAAGGAAAAGACGAGTACAATGGTATAAGTCCGAGCATCTCATGTTACCATTTTAAGATTCATGATTTTTCAACTTTTTTTTGTATATTTTGAGATACTGAAGGTTGAAGATGATGATGTGTCATCTTCAACCAATGATAGCACGCCACTTGAAATATTGTGACTGGCTTGACCTTTTCAATCGCATGTGTGCGCTTTAACTCACTTCCACCATCTATGTGCACTTCTCTGCCCTTGGACCTGCCAATGTGTTTAAGTGAGAATGATCTGATGCCTCACACTTTTTGTTTTATTTTTTTATTCTACAAAATTGGTTTTAAAATTCATTGTATCTTTAAAATTCATAACTCTCTCATTTTTATCCAAAAATTATGAAAAATTACACAAATATTTTCCATTATTTCTGACTTCATGTGATTTTTCTGGATTATTATTTTGATGTTTGCTATTTTTTTAATCTTTTTTTCATTTGTTTAAGTGTTTTATTTGGTTTAAAATTAATTTTAAATTTCTGAAAAATACCAAAAATATTTTATAATTGTCATCATTTTAAACATGAATATTATTTTTTTCAGAAGTTTATTTTTAGTCTTTCTATTTTTTAATTGATTTTAGATTTTATAGCTTGTTTATATTTGTTCTAAACTGGTTTTAAGTTATAAAAAATTATGAAACTATTTTCTAAAAATATTATAGACTATTTCTAATTTTTCTATGGTCTCACTTTATTTTTATTTGATGATTATATTAGACTTTGATATTTTACCCTTTATTTCTACTTAAACTCGATTTTAAAATTCATTTTTATGCATTTATTAATTGTTTAATTATATTTAAATGTTGTTTGACCTTGTTGATTGGCTTATCTTGGTTCATGGTTCTTTTGATCATACGTTTCATCAACCCCATTGGATCTTGGGTGTTGATTGTAATGCTCGTTATTTGATTAATTATATTCAAATTATTTGTTGAAGTTGTGAGATGTTGTGAATTGTTGGCATAAGTTGCTATATTATTACTAGTTAATTATTTAGTTGATTAATAATTGTAATAATATTAGAATTAGTAGAATAATAGAATAATTATGTTGGACACATTTTAATGGTTGGAAGTAGAAATATAGGGGGTGTTTTGTTAAGCCCATTAAGAATAATAATATTTTGAGATTCTATTTAAATAAGGAATAGGGTTAATTGAGAAGTTGTTGGAAAATTGGTCGTGAGAAGTGCAGAGAAGAGGAATAAGGATAAGAGCAAAGCAAGGTTTTGGTCGGAGAGTGTCGAGCGATCTTGAATCTAAGGTAAGGGCCAGGTTCTTACCTTATAAGGAATATCGTGTAGGGTTTTGGTCGTGTGTATAATTGTTGTGCGTTTATTTTCTGAGACTATTCTTGAAAGTTGCTCGTTTTTATGTTGTGGTCATTTAGGAATTTTATGCATGATTGTCTTGTACAATTGATGAATCTGTTAGTAGGAGGTGTAGTTGCCCCGTTGTTATGTTAATCCGTGCGGTTGGTCAGAAATTAGTAGTCGAAGAGAATACCGTAAGGTTGGGTTAACGCTCATCACAGACAGAATGAATTATGTGCAAAAATATGAAGATGCGCTGTGCCGAGGAGCGCAGGTAATTTCATCGAGCGGCATAAGGTTGCAAGATGTGCCGAGGATCAAAGGTGGTAGGTGTCAAGAGACACAAGGCTGCGAGGTGCACCGAGGGGAACATGTAGTTGTGTCGAGCGACACAATGTTGCACGATGTACCGAGAAGTATGGGGTATCGGCCAGTAAAGAGACATAAAGAGAAGGTACCGAGAAGCATGGACACTATGTTGAGGGGTGAACATCGTTATTAGTGTCCTTACTGTTATTCCCGTACACGTTGAAGGGCACATACTCTATTCCCATACCTTAACGCTCCCGTGCGAGCTATTTAGTTATTTAATTAAGTTTAACATTCTCAGTATAATAATTGGAATTCTTAAGGTGTTCTATCCCTATATGATTAATGAATTCTAGTAAAAATAAGTTAGTAGTAGAAGAGATAATATAATTAATAAGTGACTAGCAGTATATAGTCAAATTACCCGAATAATTATGCAGGACATCGTAGTATATTTTGGTTAATATGGTGTATTGTATACTTTGTTATAATTTGATAATTTCGCAGGTGATGATGAATTTTATTGAGATGCCTCTAATTATTGACAAATATTAAGTTGTAGGCTTATGGAACATATTGAATTGTGTTGAGCTGTTGTTGAATATTTGTTGTTATTGTTACTACATTCATATTGTTGTCGCATACATAGCATATTAAGTTGGGAGCTCATGCTCGGTAAGTTTGCTTGGATTGGAAAATATAAAGTTGAAGGCTTATGCCTTGTTGATGCCTCTATTAATTGGCAGATTATTAAGTTGCGAGTTCTGCTTTGTTGGTACCACATGCATGAGTATAAAAATGAGTCAACATTTCATGTTGCATCCAGAGTTATTGTGTGGATGAATTGATTATGTTAAATGTTGTGAAAGAGCGGTGAAGTGGTGATTTTGTATGAACTGATTCTAATATATTATTTATCATTCATCCTATTATATTGTTCGATATCTCACCCCTTCTGTTTGAATGTTACCCTATATTGGTAACATGCAAGTAATCCAGAGTGAAGATTGTTTACCTTCAGTGGTTTAAGCCGGTGTCATTGCTCTGATATGTAACACTTAGGGGGATGAATGTGTGTTGCTTTATTATTGATTTTACTTTTGTTGCTGAATTTTAAGTTATTTTCGTTAAGTACTTGTTGTTTTGAAGCTGTTTTAAGTTGGACAAAGATGTTATGTCATTTGAGTTGAAAATTGTGATTCCACTGCTTAATTATAAAAGTTGTTTTGGTTTCAAAGATTAAATATGTGGTTATCGGTTCATCCAATTTTCATGTGTTATGTAACTGAACTATAGGTGATTGAATATCGTTGTTTCTAAGTTGAAAGTGTAGCATCTTATTTGTTTGTTGGAAATTTTGTAACTCAGATTTTATAAAATCTGTTGGCTCGAAATGAGGTCTTACATTAGTGGTATCAGAGCAGGTCGGTCCGTTCGGCCAAGTTGTCTAATGTTGTTTGTTCCTTAGTACGCGACAAGTGTTTGAAACACTGTTGGTGCTTGCTTGCTTTTCTAATCGCTTGTTTTCAGGAGTGGAATTGAAACAAGTGGGGGGAGAAGCTTGTGCTTCTCTAAGATGGTTCAGGCGTGAACAAACAGTTTAGTATGTCGATTACTGAATATGCTGTAAAGTTTGTTGATTTGGCTAAGTTTTACTCGCACTACAGTTGAGGCAGTTGATACAAGAAGAGGCTCAGATGTTCTCGTTGATGTCGTCTCTATCTGTTGAGAATCAAGTTATAATTGAGGAATTGCAAGTGGTGCGTGAATTTCCTGAAGTTTTCCCTGATGAAATTCCCCATGTACCGCTAGAGAGAGAAGTTGAATTCTCTATTGATCTTGTACCTGGTACCAGACCTGTTTCTATGGCACCATATAGGATGTCTGCATCTAAATTGTCAGAATTAAAGGAGCAATTGGAAGATTTATTCGAAAATAAATTTGTAAGACCAAGTGTATCGTCGTGGGGATCTCTAGTGTTGCTAGTAAAGAAGAAATATGAAAGTATGAGACTGTGTGTTGATTATAGACAATTGAATAAAGTGACTATTAAGAGCATGTATTCGCTTCCGAGAATAGACGATTTGATGGATCAATTGGTGCGTGCTCGAGTGTTTAGTAAGACTGATCTGAGGTCAGGTTATCATCAAATTAAAGTGAAGGATGAAGATATTCAAAAGACGACTTTCATAATGTGTTATGGACATTATGAGTATTTGGTGATGCCTTTCGGTGTTACTAATGCGGCGGGAGTATTCATGGAATACATGAACCATATCTTTCATACTTATTTAGAAAGGTTTATAGTGGTGTTTATTGATGACATTTTGATTTACTCTAAATCGGAAGAAGAGCATGCAGTACACTTAAGAATAATATTGCAAGTTTTGAAAGAGAAGAAGTTGTATGCAAAGCTGTATATGTGTGAATTTTAGTTAAAGGATATTAGTTTTCTTGGTCATGTTATCTCAGGTAGTGGCATTGTTGTAGATCCATCTAAAGTATATGCTGTGTTGCAATGGGAAACTCCAAAGTCTGCTACCGAGATTAGAAGCTTTTTGAAACTAGTTGGTTATTATAGAAGGTTTATCGAAGTTTTTTCTAAGTTGGCACTTCCGTTGACTAAGCTGACTTGTAAAGTTAAAGCATTTGTGTGGAATGTTCAGTGTGAAGGAAGTTTTACAGAATTGAAGAAAAGATTGACATCGGCTCCGATTTTGACATTACCTAATCCAAGAGAACCTTTTGTAGTATATTGTGATGCTTCTAATATGGGTTTAGGAGGTGTGCTTATGCAGAATGAAAATGTAGTTACTTATGCGTCAAGGCAGTTGAGGGCTCATGAAAAGAACTATCCTACGCATGATTTAGAGCTTGATGTAGTTTTTTTTGTTATGAAGATTTGGAGGCATTATCTTTATGGTTCTAGATTTGAAAGATTTAGTGATCATAAGAGTTTAAAATATCTATTTGATCACAATGAATTGAACATGAGACAACGAAGATTGTTGGAGTTGTTAAAGGATTATGATTTCGGTTTGAATTATCATCCAGGAAAAGTGAATGTGGTGGCTGATGCATTAAGTCCAAATACTTTACATATGTCGGCAATGATGGTTAAAGAGTTGGAATTAATTGAACAACTTAGAGATATGAGCTTAGTTTGTGAAGTAACACCGCAGAGTGTTATGTTAGGAATGTTGAAAAATTAACAATGATTTTCTGGACAATATCAAAGAAGATCAGAAGTTAGATGTGAAATTGGTAGATTTAATGGTTGGAATCGATCAGTCTGAGAATAGTGATTTCAAGTTAGATGCGCAAGGTGTAAGTAAGGGATAATCTCACTGTAGAGATGATGCTTGTACGAATCACAAATCATGAAATGAAGACTCTAAGAAGCAAGGAGAATGCTTTGGTGAAAGTAGTCTGGTTAGGAGCTGCTGGAGAAAGAATGACGTGGGAGTTGGAAAGCAAGATGCGGGAATCCTATCCTTAGTTATTTAAACAAGGTAAATTTTCGAGGAAGAAAATATTCCAGGTGAGAGAGAGTTGTAACACTCATTATTTAATTAATTATTTAATTAATTATATTAGAATTATTCGTTGAAATTGTGAGATGTTGTGAATTGTTGGCATAAGTTGCTATATTATTACTAGTTAATTAATTAGTTGATTAATAATAGTAATAATATTAGAATTAGTAGAACAATAGAATAATTATGTTGGACCTATTTTAATGGTTGGAAGTAGAAATATAGGAGGTGTATTGTTAATCCCATTAAGAATAATAATATTGTGAGATTCTATTTAAATAAGGAATAGGGTTAATTGAGAAGTTGTTGGAAAATTGGTCGTGAGAAGTGCAGAGACGAGGAATAAGGAAAAGAGCAAAGAAAGGTTCCGGTAAGAGAGTGTCGAGCGAACTTCAATCCAAGGTAAGGGTGGGGTCCTAACCATATATTGGGGCTTATGATGAATATTGTGTAGGGTTTTGGTCGTGGGTATAATTTCTGTGCGTTGATTTTCTGTGCCTATTCTTGAAAGTTGCCAGTTTTTATGTTGTGGTTGTTTAGGAATTTCATGCATGACTATCTTGTACAATTGATGAATTTGTTAGTAGGAGGTGTAGTTTTCCCGTTGCTATGTTATTCTATGTGGTTGGTCGTAAATTATTGGTCAAAGAGAAAACTATAAGGCTAGGTTAACGTTCGTCACAGACTGGACGAATTCTGTGGAAAAATGTGAAGATGCATTGTGTAGAGAAGCGCAGGTAATTGCGTCGAGTGGAATAAGGTTGCAAGATGTGCCAAGGAGAATAGGTGTTAGGTATCGAGCGGAACAAGGCTGCAAGGTGCACCGAGGGGAACATGTAGTTGTGTTGAGCGACACAAGGCTGCACGATGTGCCGAGAAGTATGGGGTGTCGGCTGATACAGAGGCATGAGGAGAAGGTACTGAGCGACATGGTCATTTTGTCGAGAGGTACACGTCATTATTAATGTCCCTACTATTATTCACGTGCACGTTGAAGGGCACATACTCTATTCCCATCCCTTAATGCCCATGTGCAAGCTATTTAGTTATTTAATTAAGTTTAACATTCTGAGTATAATAATTCAAATTCTTAAGGTATTATATCCTTATATGATTAATGAATCCTAGTAAAAATAAGATAGTAGCAGGAGAGATAATATATTTAATAAGTGACTAGCAGTATATAGTCTAATTATCTGAATAATTATGCAGGACGTCATAGTATATTTGGGTTAATATAATGTATTGTATACTTTGTTATAATTTGATAATTTGGCAGGTGATGATGAATTTTGTTTAGATTCCTCTAATTATTGGTAGATATTAAGTTGTAGGCTTATGGACAATGTTGAATTGTGTTGAGCTATTGTTGAATATTTGTTGTTGTTATTACTACAATCATATTGTTGTCGCACACATAGCATATCAAGTTAGGAGCACATGCTCGGTGAGTTAGCCTGAATTTAAATATATAAAGCTGAAGGCTTATGCCTTGCTGATGCCTCTATTAATTGGCATATTATTAAGTTGGGAGTTCTGCTCCGTTGGTACCACATGCATGAGCATAAAAACGAATCGCATTTCAGGTTGCAACCTGAGTTGTTGTGTTGGTGAATTGATTATGTTAAATATTATTAAAGAGTTGCGAAGTGGTGGTTTTGTATGAACTTATTCTAATATATCATTTATCATGCATCCTATTATATTGTTAGATATCTCACCCCTTCTGTTTGAATGTTACCCTATGTTGGTAACGTGCAGGTAATCCAGAGTAAAGGTTATTTACCTTCAGTGGTTCGAGTCGGTGTCGTCACTCTTATATGTAACACTCGGGGGGATGAACATTTGTTTCTTTATTCTTGATTTTACTTTCGTTTCTAAATTTTAAGTTATTTTCATTAAGTAATTGTTGTTTTGAAGTTTTTTTCAGTTGGAAAAAGATGTTATGTCATTTGATTTGAAAATTGTGATTCTGTTGCTTAATTATAAAATTTGTTTTCTTTTCAAAGATTAAACAGGTGGTTATCGGTTCATTCGAATTTTATGTGTTATGTAACTGAACTATATGTGACTGAATGTCGTTGTTTCTAAGTTGAAAGTGTAGAATCCTATTTACTTGTTGCAATTTTTGTAACTCTGATTTTATAAAATCTGTTTGGTAGAAATAGGGTGTTACATTGATGAGGTGAAATTTCTATTCCACCAAACTGGATGAATGATGTTGATGATAACTTGTTCAAGTCCTTGATCCAATTTGGATTTCTATTTTGTCTTGTTCATTTTTATCTCATCTTTTCTTCTTTTTTATTTTGATCAAATTGGAAAGCATTTGTATTTTTTAGTTCATCCAATCTTTTGGGATATTTGATGAACTTTCATCATTTCCAATTGTTAATTCTCTGTTTTTGTGATTGGCATTAATTTTGGTAAAACTAACTTGGCAGCAACATGTTTAACAAGATGTTTCAACTTGCAGTTTCAACATGTCGAATGCGATGTCCTAAGCAGAAGAGTAGGACATCTAGTCTTTTATAGTTTTTAAAGATTGGATACAAATGATTTAAATTAGTGAATTTTCTGTGAACATTAAGTAATCCTATGTGGTGTCCAAGATGGAGGAATCAAAGATTCTGTTTGACTGCAACATGTAGATTAAGATGTCCTATCATGCAGAAAAATATGTTGAATAAGATATCTTATACAAAATCATTTGACATCTTGTCTGTTACAACTATTCACTTGGATATATTGAGTTTTAACAGATCTTGAATATTTTAGGATATTAGGGTATTATATTTGGCATCCAAGACTGAGGAATCAAAGATTCTTGTGGATTTAGAAGATTAATTTGTTTCTCTAAATGTTTAGACATTTTATGAAACTTATTATTGAAGTCTTATTTTTATGCAGAAGTTTCTGCATATTTTCAATAGCTGACTTGCTACATTTTTGAATCCCAAATCCAACCCAAAAAATGGTTATAAATAGAATGCAATACACCTAATTGAAAGGTGGAATGTGTATTATTTTTAAATGTATTTTTAGGGTTTGTGAGTTCTTGTTAATTGTGAGCCTCTCTAATATGATATTAGTATAAGAGTGTGACTGTCTCTATTGGGTTGTAAGTATTGTCAATCACTCTTAAGCTTCTACGGATTGAGTGATTGTGTATTTTTGAAGTTTGTCTTCTAATTATATTGAATTGTGTCCTTGTCACTATTTTGACTGAAAGGGAAATGAGAGGGGTCTCATACCTAGGTGTGTCTCAGGTAGAAGTATATCACGAGAAGTAATTAAGTGATAAGTTGTAAACGAGGGAGCTTAGTTTCAAATTAATAATATTTAGTGGATTTCCTTCCTGGATTAGTAGTGTAACACCCTTCTAAATACACTTACTTTTTGCATACATTTTATGAAATTAAATATAAAAAACCACCAACAAGGGTTTCACATCTTCCTAAAAACATCATATAAAACATCCTGCTCCATAAAACGGGTATTCGAGACATCTAAAACAAACAAATATTTAATATCATCGAATATCGAAAATTCATATTATAACAAGGGAATCATATTCTCAAAATATATTTATCAAAAATACTTCAGAGAGTCTTCATCACACTTCATCGTTCATGAATCATAAATCAAACAACTAAATATCATGAAAGGTAACTCATCATCTCAAAATACACAAGAAAACATAATAGTTTCACAACAAACATTCCCAACCATGATGTTACATATCAGAGCAAGACCTTCTAAAATCAACGAAAATATATCACGCACTCTGAAGCGAATCCTCTAAGCTTCAATGCCCTAATCCTGATCTCCTGCAAGTTACCCATGTATAGAGGCAACATTTCTAAGTAGAAAGAATGAGTAATCATAATCATTATAAAAGACATAACAAATAGATATAAAAGTTACAACATAATAAAAAAACATCACAAACCATCAAAACTTCATGTTATAATCACACTTTAAGTTCATCATTTATTCATAGCATCATTATATCATCAATCAACGATCCTGACCAAAACATCAGTAGTTCACATATTCAAAAAGCATCACTTAATCAACCATTATGCATTGCCATAAAGAATGTAATTAAACTTCATTTGACTCATGCATGTTGTACCAAAACTTTGAAGAAGTGAGAAACACAAGAAGGGGGGGGGGGGGGGGGTTGAATTGTAACTTAAAAATCAAAAGCAATAGACTCAAGATTTTTATCCTGGTTCGCTTGATCTCAAACTACTCCAGTCCACACGCCAAGGTGATTTCGCCTCTCTCTGACGAGGACTTAATTCACTAATCAAACATATTACAAATCTACTTTGACAACTGCCAAAGTCTTCTTGAGTATAATCACGACCCGATTTATCTCAAGGAAAATATCTTAATCAAAGAAAAATTTACTGTGTACTATTTGTTTTTCATTACAAAAATTGTATCACTACTGTGATGTATTAGACAATTTGAACGTAGAATGAATATGAGTATTTGCAGCTTTTTGAGATAAAATGGAGCATTCGTGAGAAATCATAAACTATTTACCCTTTGATCTTGTTTATATAGGCATGGAAATCTGTCCAAATTGAAATGTGATAATGGACACTTAATGCACTTTCCATACTGAGAAGATTCTTGTCTGAATGAAGCCACTGCATATGATACTGCCTTAATGGAAAAGTAACGCTTTAGAACTTAGGAATCTTGCTTTCTGCTTTACTTCAGAACTTTGATAACTCAGAGACATGAGGATCTGTTGGCGCGTTAGACTTCTGTTTAGAATCAGAATAGCTTTTACTTTAGTGAAAATTTTGATCATCATTCTTGAGAACATTCTGATTACTCAGCTTGAAAGCTTCAGTGGCTTAACTTCTGATGCCATTTCAGTCAAAACTTATGTACAACATAAAACACAATTTTAGAGTGCATATTTGTTCTTTGTGTTTGTTATCATCAAAACTCTTATAAGGATTGTAGAATCAAACTATGTTCTAACAATCTCCCCCTTTTTGATGATGATAAAAACTAGGATTTTCAATAAAAAAAATATACATAAAAAAAAGCTTAAGAGAGTTTCCCCCTGAGTTGAGTACTCAGATAGAGATGAATTACTTCCCTGAAGTTCCTTCTCATCAGAGATTTTGATGTATCTCTTTCTATCTTTATCAGAATATGTTCCTGTTCATGCTTTTAGAGAAAAATAGAAGTTAAGATATTCAAAATGTTTGAGACTTTGTCCCGGTATACTGTTATTGAAAATATATTACATTCTCCCCCTTTTTGTCAGGTATCAAAAAGCAATATAATTAGAGTAAAAAAGATGATGATTTATATTGAAAACAGACTGTAATGACATTTTACAGAAACAAAGAAGATAAGATGAAGAATACAAAATATAAGTTAAAGAAAATCTAAGATGGAGGGGGAAGTCGTGTGAACAACGCTTCCAGCAAGCTCTTAATCTGAGTGCTTAATTCTTCCTGCTTTCCCAAAAGTCCTTGATTTCTTTTGTTGTATCTTCTTTCTTGTCTAATATATCCCTTATATCTTTGTTTGTATCTTCTTGCTTATCCAACCTTGCATGGATTAAAGCATTATCCTTCTTCAACTCTTCCAGAGTTTGCATGACTAGAGACGTAGCTGGTGTATCATCAGAGGTTGCATGTCGTTCAGAACACTCTACAGCCTCTTCTCATTCAACTAATTCTTCTGTTGCAATTTCTTTCTGGAGCATTAGTCAGAGGGTGACTATCAGAACCTGGTTCAGTAGCTTCTGAAGGTTGGTGCTCTTTCCAGAGAGCATTTTCCAACAAAAGAATTTCTTTCTTGTCCCAGTGACTTAGAACTTGGTCTTTGAAGGCTTTCAGCTGGTCACTGAAGTTCTGTTGTGCCATCTCATAGCTCAATTCTTTTAGCCTCTGGGATTCAGAGTTGAACCATTTTCTAAATTTATCCCATAGAGAATCAGAAGCAGCATGATTAGAATTCTCTTGACTTGCTTGCGTTAAAGAAGTAAATCATTCTTGTATTTCTGTATCAAAAATCAGTAAGTTTTTACCAACATCTGTTTTGGTTAAGGTTGGTTTGGGTTTGGGAATGGCAATTTTCTGAGAGGTTGAAGCAAGATGGTCCAGCGCTTCTAGATCAATGAAAGTTTTGAGATGATCAGCTGGACAGTTAATTGGTGAGGGAGTAGGAGAATCAGAAATCAGAATTTGGTGAGTGAAGAGTGTTTGGTGGTGTGGAATCATATGGTGAAGGTATTTCTGGAATATCATGGATGGAGAGAGGTAAATGAACCATAAGAGGTTCTGCTATTCCAAGAATTGGGGTAGTGGTATCAGAGTCTGTAAGGGAGTCTTTTGATTGGTTTGCAGTAGCGTGTTGATTTTATGATTCAGGTGTTTCAGAATTTGGATTTTCAGATAGAGGAGTGAGAGGGTTTTCATTTTCTGGTTGAAGAGAGTTGGGGTTTTGATGTTCTAATTTTGGAGAGTGTGATTTTGGATTTTCTGGTTATTGAGACTGGATGTTTGGATTTTCTGGAATTGGTGAGTGAAAGTCTTGATCAAACAGTTCAATATCAGAGAGAACTCTTGCAAGTTCTTGTTGATTCTATTCTGGATTTGGATTGGGGGAGTGAGGTTCATTTAAGAAACTGCCAAGAGTTACAGATGGATCAAACTCTATGTCAAAATCCTTAAATGTTTGCGGTGAGGGATTTTATATTGGTTGAGGGGGAATGGTTTCAGATGTTGGAACAACTATAGATTCTACAACAGAAACAAAAAATGTGTTACCTTTCTTTTTCGCAGCTTTGGGTGTCCTCTGATAGGATCTTTCTCCTGCTGTCTTCCTCTTTCTGTATTTCTTCAGCACAACCTTTGGAGCTGCCTTGTGCAGGTCACATATGTTGATTTCTGGAATAGTTCCATCTTCCTTGCAAGCTTCAAGGTATCTGACCACAATCTCTAGAGAAGCATCTATCCTAGAGAATAGTGGAAAATCCTTAAAAGGGATTCTCCTAGACGTGATGACCTCATGAGAAGAACTTATTGGTTCCTTCCTAATGCTTTCAATAATCTTCATTTTCTTCAGATTCTTGGCATTTAGTGGTTTCCCAGCAGTTGCTTCTAGAGTGCTGATCTCTTGAGCCTCTGTCAGATGTTCTATCAGCCTGTTTTCCGTCAGAATATCTGAAATCAATCTTCCCAGAGGAATCCAATACCTCTTTGTTCTTTCTTCCTATCTTGTCTCTTTCACACTTGTTCTTAGATGGTTGAAGAGAAAATGTGGAAGATTTTTTTGGTCTTCTTTGCAATGAAGTATAACAGAAACTGCTAATCAATGTTGATGTAATCAGGAGAGCTTATAGGCTTCCCGTGATTGATACATCCCAGAATGATCCTAGCCCATATTCTGTAATAATCTTTAAAGTCTCTTATCTTGTGGATGGATGTCCAGAAGTGAAAATGACCCTAGAAATAGATTTTAGTTCAGAACACTTGTCAGCCATGTTAATGCAACTGACTCCGCAACCATTGTACCCAATAAGTTTCCCAATCAAGTCTTCTGTAATCACTATCTTCTTCCCCATAACATATGACGTAACCTGATGGTTGGATAGAGTAGCATGAATCTAGAATTCCTTAACAAGAATAGGAAATGTTAGACCCAACAGACGATCAAAGTATCTATTCCATCCATGTGTCGTTACATCATCATACATATCAAACCCGTTTTCCTTTAAACTCTCAAAATCGATGATCAATTCTCATAGATAATGTTGAGACTAAGCTATTGGGTTTACTTAACTCGCATAGATAAAATTAAAAATTGGCATCACGCTTTATTGTTTCTAAAAGAATAGGGAAAAGAGCGAATAAACCCAAAAAAGGGGGAGAATATAGGTAAAGGGGTTGGTTATGCAAAGAGAAGGTATTAGCACCCTAAACATCTATGGTACTCCACAGGAACCTCTTTGAAAATCTGTGTATTTTGGCTATAAAAGGTGTATTCAAAAATAGATGGTGGAGATGAGAAAAGAAGTATTTGTTTTTTACAATTTTGCACCCCCTGTGGTTGCGAACCTGTAGTGTCTACGTACCATCTTCCGTGCAATAGGGGATCAGGGTACTCGTAGTTCACCTCAAAATTTTAAAACACGCATGTGTTGGTTAATTTTAAGAGAAGAGACATCATCGTCATATCCGAGTGGAAAACATACTTACTACCCACAATCATGAGAAAGGAGAATTTGTATTATTTCAAAGTGGAGGATATAGCTTGGATTTTATAATCAACAAAGCTTCACTCAACACCCAATTGGAAATATCTTACTTCACTATATATTGTAGAAATAGTAGCTCACATCACTACAAGAATCAATAAGAGTCTAATATTTTGAGAAAAGTTTTAAATTAAAAATCCAAAAGTGGCAAAATGGTTTGAATGAGGTTAATTGACTTTTAGTCTTGAAAAAAAATTACAAAGTATGATTAAATTTATTAAGGATTTAATTAAGAAAATATTTATGAAAATGCATGAACCTAAGTCCAAGTTTATTATGAAAGCAGTTCAAGTTAGAAAACAAGAAGTGCTTTGAAAAGGAGGTAGATAATTTTTGAAATTAAAGAAGATAGAAGGAGATGAAGGGACTATCCTAAAGCATAAATTAAAAGCCAAGGAAAATAATAATCTAACCAACAAGAAGCTGACACTTGACATAAAGAAGTCAATGTAGAATTCTCATTCCTTGGATTAAAACCAAGCAAGCAAGAATGCTAAACCTCAGAGGAACACCAAGCTTCAGATGAATTAAGTCTTCCAAAAAATATGGCAGAGTAACAATTGTATATAGAGGAATTCTCAATCACAGAGTAACAGCTGCACACGAAGAAAGTCAACCCAATGCCTTGGAGTAAACCCCAAGAAATTAAGATTGAATAACAATAGAGAAATAAGGTCCCCAAGTATCAAGTCTTCTAATCCTAAGTCCGAGAGATCCACAACTCCACAATGCTAAGGATAGTAAACAGATAGTCCAAGTAACCATGAAGCTTTTAATGTTTAAGTTGATTATTAAGTGTCTTCAAAAGAAAATAAAATCTTAAATGAGAAAAGATAAAATAAAATAAAGGTAAATGCTCAAGTGGACAAAAGGAAAGTAGCATGAGATGTAAATTCTAAAATGAAGGATACATAAAAGTAAAGTCACAAAATAAAGACATAAAGTAAAGTTAATTGTTAATGAATAAGAAGTTTAAAGCTTGGCTGAATGACCATCTTGAAGCTTGATTTTGAAAACTCATTAGAAGATTGATAAAATGAAAGCTTATCAACAATAATTTTCATTTTATTTTTGTTAAGTATATCATTTATTTCAAGTACTCAAAGCAACCACATAAGACCAACGGTGTTCAAATGATTCACTTAGACCAAAAATCATGAAGTTATTAGAGGATTGATAGAATCAAAGCCTCCTAACAATGAACTTCAAAGTTATTGGATCCAAGGTGTTGTAACCCAAAATTTCCCCTCCCATTTTCAAAACAAATTATTTCAATAGGTCTTCTCATACTCATGAAGGTCTTAAACGCTCAAGACTTATCAAGGATTGATCAGATGTACTCTTCTCCTAAGCAATTAACCTACAACTAGGGTTTCGTTTTTCTCAAGGAAAATTGAGCTTATAAGGCCTAAAGTGGATTTAATGCTTCCTCATATTCTTCAAAGAATCCTCATGTCAAGTTTCAAGCCTTACATCACAAATTTGTTCAGACAATTGCTCAAATGATTGAAAATCAACTATATTGGTTAAAAAGTTAACATTGGTCAACTTACAGTCAAACTTCAATATTTTTGGTCAACATCAACATTTTGAAGTCACATTCATCATTTGATCAAGGGTTGATCATAATTCATCAAGAAAACTCAAGATTCATTAAAAGACAAAAGTTACCAAATTAGGATTTTCTTAAGGAGAAGTCAACTGAACTTTGACCAAACATAACTTTCACATGCTTCATTATAAATTCCTCAACCAAAGCCTATCTTGAAGGAAATTCAATTCTCTACATATTTGTCTCTCTAATCTCAAGGCCAAAAATGCTTCATTTGAGAGATATAGGCCAAAACATTACAGGTCTTTTTAAAAGTCAACAAAAATACATCTTTTGTCAAAGAAATGTTCATCAAGTTAAAGACTTCAAATGAAAAAGTGACCAACATGAGAGTTGTAGGGGACATCTTGAGCTTTCTAAAAATTCCAAGATCACCTTCATATGACAAAACTTGAGAGAGTTATGATTGGTGTCAGTTGAGCAATTTTGAGAAAATACATGAAACCACAATTGAGAAATTTTGGACTTTTAGGCTAATGAACCTAACCATTGAAGTTCAAACGTGTTTATGACAATTTTAGGGATCCCTAAGTCCATTCATGCATTATTTTAATTTTTTATTTCATTTATTTTGATTTTATTCATTTAAATTCAAAATTAAATTAAATAAATATGAAATAAATGTACAAGGCATGTGGTTTTTGTTTTGGATCATTTTGAGGCCCAAGACCTCATAAAAGCTTGCCAAAACCGTGAAAGATCTGTTTGAGACAAAGATCTTGAAAAAAGGCAAGTTAGAAAACATGTTTCATTGATTTTTTGTAAAACCATGATCACTTGAGTCTTTTCTTCTTTGGTGACTTAAATCTCCTCCTCTATAGATATTCAAGCCCTCACACTACAATAGGACACGAAAATTTTCCTCAAGAAAAGTCTCAAAAATCACAAATTTTCAAAGAAAGTGCACCATTGAATCTCAAATTCCAGCTTGATTCAGTCCAAACCACCACATCAAATCACTTCTAGAATACCTCCAAGGTAAGAACATGTAACTTTCCATTCCTATTTGTACCTAAAACTTGCATACATGCCATGTCTAGTTTGCATTATTTTTTATTATTCGTATTATAAATTATATGAACTGTTAACTGATTCTAACGATTCAGATCGCTTAGCATGATTGTTTAGAACAGGTTTAAAGCCTTACATGCAAGTTTTAACATGAGGAATACGAGATGCCATCGTTAGGGCATAAAATTCTGTTTATTTCATGGCACAGTGGTAGTGTTATTGCTTGGCAAAGGAGAGGGCGTGGGTTCGAGCCTGGGCGCTTGCAACCATCTTTTATCTGTTTTCTAATCTTTTTCAGTTTCCATTATTTTTACTTATTTTCTTAATTAATTTTCTACTAATCGTTTTAATCCATAAAAAATAAATAAAAAATAGTTTTAGGGTGTAAATTAAATAATTGATTTTTTGGACAATTAGATTTTAGGCTTTTTATTAATTAAAATCAATTAGAATTAGGATTTCAATTATTATTAATTAACACTTAAATTATTTTTATAAAAACAACAAAAATATGAACTTAGATTTTTAGGGCATTTAAACTTTTTTTCCAACATTTTCTTATTCTTTTTGCTATTTAATTTCTTAGACAATTATATAGGTCACACAGTTTATTGTAATAGTTTAGATTTACATCCCCATATTTTTCTAATAATGTAACTCTCCCAAAATTTTGTAATAGCGTAGATTTACATTTTCGTTTTATCTTTTGCCTTTATATATATATATATATATATATATATATATATATATATATATATATATATATATATATATATATATATATATATATATAACTACCAGTAAATAGGCTTGTATGATAAGAATAAAACCAAACATATATAACCTTAATTTTCAAGATAACATAACTGAAACCAATACACTTTGCACACTTCACCTCTAGGGTAACCTCTCTTCGTTGCCTTGCGATACTAATGGTCACGTCCCACTAAAACATGAATACATTAGCAAAGTCCCTCGGTTAAAAAATATCATCATGGTCCCTTTCGAATAAAGATCATAATCCCTCGATAACCCTTCCAGTTACCTACAAAATGATCTAGCCCCTTCGATGATCCTATGAGAAAAATGATGATAGTCCCTTCTAATTGATAAAGTATTCTTACATGTTTCCTTCTATGACCAAACGACGACGCTACGCCTATCCCTTCACATCTAATAGATAGGGCTACCTACCAACTAATGGTGTGGATAATACTATCTCTAACAGAGAATGAAAATAACAAAGACGAACTTTAGTGGGTAAGACTCAACAAATTGCTTGCTCATAACAGTTTCAAACAAACAAATTCATTTTTACACCTCACATTTCAAAACAAATATTTAAAAAAAAAACACTTTGTATACATTTTTGAGGACTGATACAAGAATTATTACAAAGTCTGCCTCATAATTGGCATTCAAAATATTTTTAAATCACACACATACAAAGCAAGTTTAAAGTGAGTTAAGCAATTAAGAGCTTGTAGATAACTACAGATGAAAAGGGTGCTAACACTTTCCGTTTTCATAACTTACCCCCCTAACTCAAAATCTATCAAAGGTATTTCCTGTTCTTTTCAACTTTCCTAAATATTGGATAAAAGAAAAATCGGTGGCCATTCTAGATATCTGCATTATTTGCGATAAAACGCTTAAACAAGTCAGTTATCCCACCGTATTACAAAACTGGGTTTGTTTGTAAAACTTAAATTCCTCGCAGGATTTGTTTGTATAAACTCATTTGTTCTCATCACCTTACGCTTTTGCTTGGTGCATGGAATACACATCATGTCATTTCAAGGATCTTAGGGATTTATGGTGAAATATTTGCAGGATTGTTGTAAGCCAAATTTCTATTAAGGAGTAAGAGAATTTATTTTCCTCTAGCCAAATGCCGTCAAGATCAAAGTGCATTTTCTTGAGTCAGGGGCTATGACCCACTTGATATGGTCAGCTTGATTCTTATAGAAGGACGTTCAAAGATGAAAACTCAAATTTCTTCAGACAAAGCTGTAACTAAATTCAATTTCTAATGTTTCAAACTAGATTCCCTACAGATCCTTGAAAATATTGCATACGCATCTACATACCATGTCATTGCCTAACAGGTTTCCAAGACATGTTTCTCATCTCCTTGCTATTTATTTCAGTAGAAATGGCTCTCGAACAAACAATGAAAAATCTCCAAGCTCCAAATACTCAGTTCCAAGAGATGTTCCTAAGCTTAGCCAATGGGAAAGAAGAACTGAAGACACTCATCGTAAAAGAGAAGAAGAAGAAGACAAAGAAACCAATTGGCATTATAAACATAGGAAGAAGATTCAGAGGTCTGACTAAATAGGTCAATGAGATCGAGATTCTAGAGGACAATGATAATGAACATGATGACAATGATAAAAGTGATAAGCATGAGGAAAATATCAATCATGGTTCTGTCAAATACTCTATTGAAGAGGAAGAAGATTATTTGGATGAACAATATCCCCCTACTAATTAGAAGTATAAGCTATTATAAGAGCGTCTGAAAACTATGGAGATCCAGAAGGTACCCGGCTTAGACTTCGAAGAATTGGGTTTGGTCTCAGGAGTCGTCATTCCTCCCAAGTTCAAAACTCCTACCTTTGTTAAGTATGATGGTGTTTCTTTCCAGAAGCTGCATTTGAAGTCATATGTTCGGAAAATCAAACCACACACTACTGACAAGAAATTGTGGGTTCATTTCTTCCAAGAGAGCCTGTTCGGAACATAGTTGAAATGGTTCTATCAACTAGAAGGAACCAATAGTCATACCTCGGATGATTTGGCTGCCGCTTTCTACAAGAAGTACCAGTAGAATGCTAATATTGCACCAACTCGTATTCAATTGTAGAATATGTCCATGGGCTTTAATGAATGATTCAAAGAGTATGCCAGAAATTGAGAGATCTTACAGGTCAAGGTTCAACCCCCTTTAGTGGACAGGGAATTTGTTGACATGTTCTTGAGCATGCTGATAGGTCCTTTCTATAATCACCTACTTGGAAATTCTTCAGCCGGTTTCACTAAACTGATATTGACAAGGGAACATGTTGAGAATGGAATTAGAAGTGGTAAAATCCAGGTGCCTACCTCTTACGATACTCAGAAGAAGTCATACAATAGGAAGAAAGAGTCCACTGATGTGTATGGCCGGAAGGGTCGTAATAAGAGGGACCACGACCAATAAGTGGGGCAGTACTGATCTCTAATCCTCAACCAGTGCAACAACGACAACAACGTAATCAGCGTAAGTAGGATACACCCAAAATACAATTTACTAAAATCAACATGTCATTGGTTCAAGCGTTGCAATACATGTTGAAAGAAGAGTTGATTGCGTTGAAGGTTCCTCCTTGGAATCCCAATACTTTCGCTCCTAGCTATCTTCCCAATGCAAGGTGTGCATAATATTATAATAGTCCTGGACATGATAAGATTGGTTATTGGGTGTTGAAGAACAAGATTCAAGATATGATTACCGCTAAGGAGATTGAGCTTGACCCTCCTGAGACTCCTAATGTGATCACTGCTCCCATGCCAAATCATGACTAAGATTGAGAGCGTCCAGTTCATTTGAATTTTCAGTTGTAACTTCTTTTGTTTGTTCTACCACTTATCTTTATGTCAAACTTTGTTTTTTTCCATTAATGCATTGCATGTGTTTGTCTTGAATTAATCCATTCATTTTAACTATATTTAAACTGTGCTTTTTACTTCCTTTTTGTGATATTCAACTCTCTTTAAAAGCTATAAGCCTTTAGAGGGAGGATGACGAAAACAATACCATAATCTCATAGAGTATGCTTTTGAACAAACCTTGTTGACGATGTTCAGGAATTGCTTCAATTTCTAAACAGTGGAGATATAAGGAAATTAATCCCTAGTCAACCCCCTTTGAGCCTAATAAGTAGGAGTTTTCTTTT
The DNA here is from genome assembly GCA_948472305.1 of Vicia faba. NCBI lineage: Eukaryota > Viridiplantae > Streptophyta > Magnoliopsida > Fabales > Fabaceae > Vicia > Vicia faba. The sequence goes on from OX451741.1 coordinate 609,007,702, forward strand.
TCACGCAAATTGAAACCCTTAATCATAACCTGGGGCATGATAGTTTCTCAGTTAATTCAATTATGCATTCAATCACAAGCTTTACCTTCGTACGCAACATGTAGTATCGAATACATCCTTCCAAATCAAATATCAGTGATGGTTCCCCGTAATCATTAAGTCGGGCAGTCATTATCTTTCAAAAGAAAAACTCGTTAAGTCAAAACCTACAAAGGAGACTTAGAAAAAAAATTGGGGCATCCTGCTGACTGTAATCTCAAACAAAACAGTTCAAGCAAAATTTAGGGATATTAAATTCAAAAAGAGGTCGCTACAAATCCTTAACAAAATAAAAATGATTTCCTTATCAAATAAACTTTCGGTTTCTGAACCATCACCAAGTTTCAGTGCTATAATTCCAAACTCTATTAGAACCTAAATGCATAATTAACTAAGTATAAGACTAAAGGAGATCATGGAGAATGGGTTGGATACAAATAAACTTTGAGCATTTATTCTTTGTTTCTTAAACCGTGAACCATACCATGCTACAACCCTACAAAGTCCTAAGTGAAGCATGGGTTAGTTCGAAAACACACTATTACAAAAAGGTATCTTGACTCTTGTAAGGCTTACTATAAATCCTGAGTTGATAGCACATTGTTACAAATCTTGTTTTACTAAAAAATGCATTTTTTAAACATTAAGACATACATAAGCTTTGTATTTTAATACCACTATTTGCATATGACTAAGTGTTTCATAGTAGAGAAATTTGCATGATGAATATTCTATGAATGATAATCCTCCCAATGAACAGAATTACTTTAGAGGATAGGTCAAAGAGAAAGACACTTCCTATAACACGCCTTTCATGGACACAATTGTTATAAATCAAGGGGCATGACATGTTATTGTCCAACTCATCTGTGGCAGTCAAGTCAAGATTCAAAGAATCTCTCAAAAGTGTTGAATAGCCAAGGGTAGATCTCCATATGAATCACTTGAGGCATGTTACATTTATCATAAGATTCAACAAAATCCACTATGAAAATTGAATCTTCGGTATCACTGAATTGCTCGTTTACGTCAGTAGTATCAGATGGTGTCATTTCTACTGAGGAAGGTAAAGGCTATAAGGAAGTTAGAAATCAATGGTTGATCAATAACTTCAAACATCGGGTGCACGAGACTAATCCTAGGGGAAAATGGACTCCCGCATATGAAGGGCCACGTATGATCATGAAAATATTTTCTGGCAATGCTACAACACTTGCTACCATGGACACTGAAAATTCTTCGTGCCCTGTGAACGTGTACATAGTAAAAAATACTATGCATGAAAAAGAGACCCGCTAGGTTGATTGGCCTAGGAAAAAATAAGGGCATCCCGGTGAATCAAAAGGGTTCGGGAAAAATTAGGGATATATAAATAAAATTATACACCCGATAAGTCGAAAACCTGAAAAGGCGGCTTGGGCAAAAAAGGGTATCCCGATGGACTAAAAATCTGAAAAAGACATTCCAAGAAAAAGTTAGGGATTAAAGCGTACGACTATGTCCCATCATCTCATCACTTGTTTATTAGTGGAAGATTTATCACTCTTGTTAGCATTTACTAAATACTCTAGGAGTTGGAAGAATGTTCAAGTCATCCACAAATCCCCAGAGAGCAATCTCCATGGAACTAACTCTACAGAGCTATCTTCACAAGCTTATCCCCAACAAAGATATATTCCCCAACAAGTCTAATATGCCCTCAGACAAAAATTGGGGCATCTTCTAGCAGTTCACCTCCATATCCCTGATGGATAGCTTGACATGATCATCTTCCCCAATAGGTCCCCTAGCATATAAGGAAGTTTGATCATTTCTCCAACATACAGTGGAGACTTCCTCAGTGCAGACTATGAAATTACAATCCCCATCAAAGTTTATTTTCAAAATGTGGTCTACAGGATTTAATTCCCCAACGGAGTTTATTTTTCTAATGTCGTAAAATCCCTAACAAAATTCTCTTCTCCAACAAAGTTTAATCAAAGTTGTCATCCCTAAAAGAGTTTCTACGGTATCTGAAACCTGGTCAGATATCGCGTCATAGGAATATCCATCTATTTTATCCCCATTCAGGGTACATAAGAATCCTAGAATGCTTCTATCCCAAAGCAGAAGTCGAACATCCCCAGTGGAGTATCCTAAAACAGAAAGCAGAAATCCCTAGTAAGGTCGTTCTAAACAAAATTGAAGAATTACTTTCTTCACCGCCAACAACAATCAGGGATTTATTTTCCCCAGCTAGACGTTGTTACAAGAAGCTACCATACGCTTCAGCAACATATTGCATCCATACATCATTTACAAAATATCATAACATATGCATACGAAACACATATAACATTCTCATTTATTTTGAGAGCATCATTACACAATGTATTACATACATCATGCCATTGCATAAACTAACTTTGTCTTTTCAGGTTAGTTCCCGAACAAATAGAGATTGTCAACAATTTATCATCTTTTAGATACAATCAGACAATGATTCATTTTGATAAACACATTTTTTAAATACAATCAATCGAAGATTCTCTTCCAGATACAGTTCAGATATGATCTAGATATAAATTCATTTTAAAACTCATTCCAGATCATCTTTTAGATACCATTCAGATACATCTAGATATAGTTTCATTCTGACACTCATTCCAGATCATCTTCTAGATACAGTTCAAATGCGATCTAGATATACAGATTCATTCAGACACTCATTCTAGATACAGTTAAAATCTGATCAAGATACATATTCATTATGATACTCATTCTAGTATATCTTCAAGATACGGGTCAGATACGATCTAGATATGGATGTCATTATGATACTCATTCTAGTACATCTTCTAGATACGGGTCATATATGATCTAGATATAGATGTCATTCTTATACTCATTCTAGTATATCTTCTAGATACGGTTCAGATATGATCCATACATGGATGACATTCTGATACTCATTCCACTACGTCTTCTAGATACAGCTCAGATACGATCCAGATATGAATGTCATTTTGATACTCATTCCACTACATCTTCTAGATACGAGTCAGGTACAATCTAGATATGAATGTCATTCTGATACTCATTCCACTACATCTTCTAGATACGGGTCATATAAGATCTAACACGGATTTCATTCTGACACTCATTCCAGATTCTCTTCTAGATATAGTTCAGATACAATCGAGATGAATTTCATTCTAATACTCATTCTGATATATTCTTCAGATACACTCAAGACATAGAATCATTCTAGAACACCATTCATATTCAATCAAGACATAACATTCATTCTGACACTCCCTATCACATCTTCTAGATACAATCAAACATAGATTCTGTTATGGACTGGGCCCGACAGGCCCAAAAGCATTACTAAGGCCCAGTCCAAAGGGACTCACTAAGGACCACACTGGGCAAAGGGGGTCACGTCCATGCCCGACACCCTGATGTCCACCTCGACATCTCGGTGTCCAGCCCCACGATGAAGTCATGCTCGACAGCCTGCCGTCCAGCTCTATGTCCTGGCTTCCAGCTCGACACTCGCTGTCCAGCTCGAGGTCTTGGCGTCGAGCTCGGTACCGTGCTGCGCAGCTCGACATGGTCTCGAGCTAACTTGCTAGGGCAAACTTAGTCCTCCATTGCCCCAACGATACTCCGGAAAGACCGCGTCTCCGTCCGCCCGCACTTCATGCAGCATATCCAGGAAGGGGACCACGTGCTGGTCCCCACTACCCACGTAGAACCTGGCAGTTCCTCCATTGGGCCAAATCCGCCCGGCCCAATGAAGGAACCTTGGCCCAGCGCTGGGGGCTATAAATACCCTCTGCTTCCAGAGGGTCAGGTATTCATCATTCTAACCTCAACTCTATTATCTGCTAGTACACCCACTGACTTTAGCATCGGAGTGCCTTGCAGGTACCCCCCCTCCTCGTTCAAAAAGCCTTTAGCTCGGAGTAAGCCGTGACGGTCCAAACCTTCTGATCAGGTCAGATCAGTGGCGCCGTCTGTGGGAACAGCTTCCCCGTCTAACGAACAGTTTCAAAGACCAAAGCTCAATCCATTCGCTGTCATGGCCTCTCCAACTCGTGAAGAACAACACACCCGCGTCCTCGACGCCAACAACGGTCCCGCGGACAAGAATGGGCAGCTGGACAATCCCAGTGGTGCCGGCCACAATACCGTCCCCGTGACAACCGCCCCTGGACCTTCCACCCGCAGGGACGGGAACACTGCGTCCTCCTCGACAACTCCTCCAAGACTCGAAGACGACCCGGAGGCTCTCGCCTATCGCCAAGCTGCCCGGTTCTATGAAGTCCAAGTCCCTGCCGGGGCAGATGCCACGACTCAGGCACTGTTCGCGGCCATCAACCAGACGAACTATCTCCTGTTCGCCCAAGGAGAAAGACTAAGGGCACTTGAACATGATCGACGCCCCCCGAGGAGACATCAAAGGCCACCATCTCCACCTCCTCGGGTCGAAGAAGTTCGACACCCTACTCCCCCGCGGAGACACCACAGGGAGAACTCTAGGAGCCCCTCTCCCCCACCAAGGCAGAGGCGGCCCCAGTATGAAAGACAGCCCGTCATCCCTGCCGAAGAGCCCAGTCGCGACCCATCAAGGCACGACAGGAGGCACAACAGAGACGGGCGTGTGACCTTCAACCACCGAGCATCACGCTCGAGGGAATCTCAGCACGACCAGCGTGCCAGACACCACTACAGGACCCCTTCTCTTTCTCCAGAAAGGAGCGACGAGGACGACCCCCGCGGTCCCCTGTCGCAGGCCATCATGGACGTGCCTATTCCCCCGGGCATGGAGAAGCCCCCACACCTAAAGGAGTATGATGGAGTGGCGGACCCAGTCGACCACATTGACGGGTTCGAAGCCATGCTCCACTATCACAATGTCGGGGGGCCCATCAAGTGCCGCCTCTTCCCAACAACTCTCAGGAAGGCGGCCATGGACTGGTACAAGGGACTTGCCCCGGGCTCCATCACCTCGTGGTGGAACTTGAAGAACCAGTTCATCAGTTCCTTCACAGCGTCTCGTCGCCACCCAAAGACCGAGGCAGCCCTCGAGGCCATCATCCAAAGACATGATGAGACCTTGAGGGAATTCATCAACCGCTTCAACCGGGAAGCAATCCAGGTCCCCTGCGCGGACCATATGAAGAGGTACTTGCTGGAGAGGGGCCTCCTCCCCGGCACAGAATTCAGGAAAGCTGTGGGCATCGAGCCACCTGCAACTTTTGATGCTCTCCTCGACAAAGCCCGAGCATATATGGACTACGAGGAGAGAGAAGCTGCCAACAGGGCACGAGACTCCAGGGCTCGCAATCATGGCAGCAGCTCGAGACAAGACCCTCCTCCCCGACGCACCGGAGAGAAGAGGAAGGAAGACAGACCCGGGAGGTCCGGGAACAAAGGGGCCCCTCTGGCCGGTTTACTGAGTACACTCCGCTCACGGCTTCCTGCGAGCGTATTCTGGCGGAGTGTGCAAGCACAGATTTTAAAGACGGTGGCGTCAAGCGTCCCCGACCAGCTCCTGCCAAGCCAGGAGTAGACAAAAACAAGTACTGTCAGTACCATAGGAGTCATGGTCACTTGACAGAGGACTGCGTCCACCTGAAGGATGCTATTGAAACCCTCATCAAAGGAGGGAGACTTGCACAGTACAGGAGAAACGACGCTCCCCGTCGTGAAGCCCGCGAGGCAAAGGAGCCCGAAGAAGATGCCCGACCATCTGACGAGTCGGTGCCAATCCAGACCGCCTTCTCGGTAACCAGGCCCGAGGATTTCGAACTTCCCGAGCTCCTGCAGGAGCCCCTGACGACACACAGCAGGTGGGAATACTTCCCCTCCGCCATGGTCATCAACGGGGGCGGGTTCAACGACCTCACCATCAACTCAGCCAAGAGGAAGTTGGACGAACTGGTCGACAGAGCTCCTCCTCAAACTGTGACTTTTGAAATGGTGAGGGGCAGATCAGAGCCTATCACATTCTACTTGGAAGAGCTCCCCGGCGGAGCACCGAACGCAGTCATCCCCTTGCTGATAAGGGCAAAGATGGCCAATTTTGACGTGCATCGCATCCTGGTCGACGAAGGGAGTTCCGTCGACGTGATGTACACCCAGCTGTTCCGGACCTTACAACTGGACGACTCCCATCTGTCTCCATATATAGGTTCGGACCTTCAAGGCTTCAACGGCTCGACGTCCAAACCTTGGGGATATGTCGAGCTCCTCGTGACATTCGGGGAAGGAACTGCTACAAGACAGGTGAAGGTCCGCTTCCTCGTCATTGACTGCCCGTCCTTGTACAATTGCATCTTGGGGAGGCCGACATTGGCGGAGCTGACAGCGGTCCCCTCAACTGTCCACCTCAAGATGAAGTTCTATACCAAGAGGGCGAGGGTAGCCACCATCCAGGGCGACCTCGCTGCTGCCCGCAGGTGCTTCAACGCCGCTTCAAGGGGTCGGGATACTGTCGACGTGGGTCCCAGCACTAGGCCTATCAAGAAGACAAAGCAAGAGCCCGACAGAGCATCTCCTGAGGTAGAAGTTCAGAAGGCTCCACCAAAGGTCGACTCCATTGCGCTCGACGCCCGTTTTGACCAAGACGAGCCGGCCAGCAGCGAGCAAATCCCCCTCCGACCTATTCCGGACGGCGATTTCGAACTCGTTCCCCTCGGAGCAGACCCGACCAAGGGAGTGAAGATTGGCAAGGACCTCCCCGACTTGGCCAGGAAGCAAATCAAGGTCTGTCTGCGCGAGAATGCTGATCTCTTCGCCTGGAGCGCTGCAGAGATGCCCGGACTCGACCCTGAGGTCGCCTGTCATCACCTCGCCATTGATCCAGCCGCCAAGGCAGTAGTACAACGTAGGCGTAGGCAGTCTCCAGAAAAAACGGAGGCTGCTGAAAAAGCTGTAAAAGACCTCCTAGAGGCAAATTTTATTTCTGAAGCCCGGTACTCCACCTGGCTGTCAAATGTTGTACTTGTTAAAAAGAGTAATGGAAAATGGCGAATGTGTGTTGATTATACCGATCTCAATCGGGCTTTCCCGAAGGATGCTTTTCCTCTACCAAACATTGATATGCTGGTCGACAACTCGGCCGGCTACAAAACTTTGTCGTTCATGGACGCTTACTCGGGATACAATCAAATCCCAATGGCTCCGGGCGACAAACGCTGCACGGCGTTCATGACCAGCTCGGGCAACTATTACTACAACGTAATGCCCTTCAGACTAAAGAACGCCGGCACGACGTACCAACGCATGATGAACAAAGTGTTCAACAAACAGATCGGCGACATGCTCGAGGTATACATGGACGACATGATCGTCAAATCTCGAGCAGACACCGATCACGCAGCTCATCTCAAGACTGTCTTCGCCCAAGCAAGACAGTGCAAGATGAGGTTCAACCCCGAGAAGTGCACATTTAGGGTTAAGGCAGGAAAGTTCCTCGGGTTCTATCTAACAGAACGAGGCATTGAAGCCAACCCCGACAAGTGCCGAGCATTCGCCGACCTCCCGACTCCAACGTCGAAGAAGTCGATACAGATAATGAACGGCATGTTGACATCACTTTCACGCTTCGTCGCGAAGTCCGCTCAGCACGCCCTTCCCTTTTTCAAACTCCTTCGAAAGGAAGCAGCCTTCGAATGGACCGAGGAATGCGAACATGCACTTCGCCATCTGAAGCAGAGCCTGTCTCAACCGCCCGTGCTGTCTCGACCAGATGACAACGAGCCACTTTACCTATACCTGGCAGTTTCAAACGAAGCCATCAGTGCAGCTCTTGTCCGCGAGACTCCCGACGGGCAGAAACCTGTCTACTTCACGAGCAAAGCCTTACAAGGCCCCGAGAGCAGGTATCAACAGATTGAAAAGGTTGCACTGGCCCTCGTCAACGCTGCGAGGAGGCTCAGACACTACTTTCTTGCACACACCATCATCGTGCGAACCGATCAACCGGTGAGGCAACTCCTGGGTCGGCCAGATATGGCGGGCAGAATGCTGAAGTGGTCCCTAGAACTCTCTGAATTCGACATTCAGTACGAGAGCAGGAAAGCCCTGAAAGCACAAGCCTTGGCCGACTTCGTCGCCGAGATGACCTCTAACGACATTCCCCCGGGAAAGGAACACAAGTGGACCATCTTCGTCGACGGAGCCTCCAGCTCGTCCGGAAGTGGCGCAGGGATCCTCCTGGAAAACGAAGAAGGGGTGGTAATCGAGCACTCCTTGGTTCTCTCTTTCCCGACGTCAAATAACCAGGCAGAATACGAAGCCCTGCTCGCAGGACTGAGACTAGCCGAGGACCTAGGAGCCCGTGAAGTTCAAATTTACACCGACTCCCAGCTCGTCGCTTCCCAAGTGCAGGGAAGCTACCAAGCCAAGAATGACAACCTCATTGAGTACTTGAACTTAGTCAAAAAACACATGGCAAAGTTCGTACGAGCGGAAATCTCTCATGTTCCCCGCGAGCAAAACACGAGGGCGGACATATTGTCCAAACTCGCGAGCACACGAAAGAAAGGCGGGAATAAATCCGTCATCCAGGAATCTCTGGCACGGCCGAGCATCGAACCACCCTCGACTACGGTCGAGGTCCACGCCATCGGGGACGCCACGTCTTGGATGACCCCTGTCTATAATTTCCTTACAAAGGGAGAACTCCCGACGAACCAGGCCGACGCAGCCACAATAAAGCGGCGAGCGTGTTCCTATGTTGTTCTCGAGCAGAAACTGTACCGAAGGGGATTCTCCATTCCCCTCTTGAAATGCATTGACGAGTCCTCCATCCCCGACGTATTGCGGGAGATACACGAAGGTATCAACGCCCAGCACATGGGCGGTAAATCCTTGGCAAGGAAAGCCCTTCGAGCAGGATACTACTGGCCGACGATGCAACAGGACGCCAAGGAACACGTGAAAAAATGTGACAAGTGCCAGAAGCACGGGGATATGCACCTCGCTCCCCCACACGAGCTGAGCACATTGTCATCCCCATGGCCGTTCGCCTGGTGGGGCATGGACATCCTCGGGCCCTTCGTGCAAGGGACCTATCAGAACAAATTTCTAATCGTCGCCGTGGATTACTTCACAAAATGGATCGAGGCCGAGGCCCTCGCGAAAATCACCTCACATAACATCCTCCGTTTCTACAAAAGAAACGTGCTCGCCAGGTTCGGAATTCCGCAGGCACTGGTGACCGACAACGGCACCCAGTTCACCGACCACGGATTCCGAGACTTCGTCACCAAACTGGGGACCAAACATCACTTCACATCGGTCGAGCACCCTCAGACCAACGGGCAAGCCGAAGCCGCGAACAGAGTCATCCTCCGAGGGCTCAAACGTCGACTCGGCGAAGCCAAAAGAGGATGGGTCGAGGAGCTCCACAGCGTCCTGTGGGCATACCGCACCACACCCCACTCAACGACGGGTGAAACTCCATTCCGACTAACGTACGGCACCGAAGCTGTCATCCCAGTCGAAATCATGGAACCCTCCCGACGAACAGAGGAACCCCTCGACGAAGAAATGAATGACGAAGCACTAAGGGATGAACTCGACCTAGTCGAGGAAATCCGATCGGGGGCTGCCCTGCGCGAAGCAACCCTAAAACAACGAGTGGCTCTACGCCACAACGACAAGGTCATCAAGCGCGAGTTCGAAATAGGCAGCCTGGTACTACGCAGAAACCAGAAAGACTCCCGCGAAGGGAAGTTGGCCGCGAACTGGGAAGGACCTTACCGCGTCCACGGCACCACGGGTACCGGGGCGTACTACCTCGAGCAGTTAGACGGAGAGCCATTACCAAGACCCTGGAATGCTGCTAAGTTGAAGCAGTACTACAGTTAGAAACTGTCAACACCTAGGACCCTCGACCAAAAGCAACCATGCTCGGGCAACGAGGAAAAACGTCCAACTTCGTTTAAGGCTAAGGTACAGGCCGACACACGACCAAAATGGCACGGCATCGCGCGGTAGACGTTGACGATCTATAGTGCCCGACGTGGACAGCTGTACCGAGCACCACCGTCGTCGTACCCATAAGGCAGAACACCCAGCTCGCGATGGGCAGTTCACGCCAAGGGCGAATCGTCCCTACGGGCTCCACGCCCGACTGAGCAACCTCGCTCCGAAATGCCCGACATTCCATCAAGAATAACGGGACATCTACAAGGGTCAAAAGAAAATCTCTCCCCTCGAGCGCAACGCTTAAGCCACCCCGGCCAACCAAAATAGGGCCGGGATTGCACACAAATGGAGACGAGCATAGTCGCTCGCCAAATCAGAGCCACCTACGGGCACTCCTCGGGCCCGGGACTTGAGCCAAATTCATACAAGCATGTGAGTTCATACAAGGGCAGAAAATCCAAAATAAATAACAAGGTATAAACGCCCGAAGGCAACAAAGCAATATTAAACCGACCAAGAAGGCCGGCGATGTTCAAAACATACAATGAACGGGCACGCAGGCCCAAAGAATACAAATTCAAATATCAAGGGCACGCAGGCCCGCTATCCAAAGAATACAAATATCAAACTTCCACATTATCATCATTGTCGACGCCGGGAGAGTCGGGCGGGGGAATGATCGCGCCACCTACAACCCGATGGGTGTGCCCGATGCCCTCGGTGACCAGGCCGGGATTTAGCAATGAGAGTTGGTCGACTGCAGAATTGAACCCGTCTTCCAGAGCACCGACTGCGTCCGCCTCGAGGAGCCGGATATGGGCAATAAGCTCAGCCCGACTCTTCAAAACCACTAGGTCCTCGGGCTCATCTTCGGCGGGTTGCTGAACAGCATTCAGTTCCTCAACCTGTTTACCCAGGCGTTCGACTTCAGCAGCCAAACGATCCCTGTCAGCCCGGAGCAACTCCCCTTCCTCAGTCAACCTCCCCGACTTCTCCTTTTCCAAGGTCAGCATCTCCCTCTCGGCATCAAGTATCGCGGTCTGCTCGTGGAACATCCCCTCGGAGCGTTCCAGAGCGACCTTCAACTTCCGCGAGCTCGCAGTCAAGGCCGCCTTCTCCTGCTCGAGCTCTTCAACACGAGCAGCATCCCCTGCATCCTCTGATAACACCAGAGCCATTTCGGCCATTTTAACCAGCCCGTCCACGCTGGCGACCAGCCGCGACTTCCTCTCCTCTTTAGTCATCCTCTTTATGGCCTCGGCTTCATGAGCGACCACGGTCGGAGGGAACCGCTCGAAAAAGCCCTCCTCCTCGAAGCAAGGGGGGAAGGCAAAGGATTGAACAGCACCGGTATCTCCCCCGACAGTCGAACCGCCTTCCACGCGGGTCCTCTTCCTCTGCGTCAAAACGGCGCTGGCGTCAATCTCCTCGACCTCTGGATCTGACGCTGCTCCCGAGCTCGACGTCGAATCCACCCTCACCGGCTGAGGAACGTTCATGCTGGGCGGTGGTCCCATTCTCGTCGTTTGCGGAGGCTGCACGACCCTCCTGCCTCGCCTCTGGCCGGTTGACAATTTCAGGAGCCTTTCATGTCGGCTGGCCATCGTACCTGCACGAAGTAAAAGAAAAGTCAGTATCGAGCAAAACGCGTAAATAAATGACGAGTAAAGAATTTCAAACAAACAACCTAACAGGCGGGCTGCCTGCCTATATGTCGAACATTCCACCAGCGCCTTGGTGTCGATCGGGCGAGCCTCGAATGTCGGGTAACCATCCTTGTCGAGGATATCATTCCCTTCCCGCGTAACCCATTGGGCGGGATGAAAACTGTCGACAAAGTTGCAGAGAGCCTCATACGCCCGCTGATCCTCCGTGCACATGTCCCCGACTGCGGTATGGAAATAATCGGTTCCATGCTCGAAGTGTCGGGACATCCAGTACACCGGGAACTTAGCCCGACGTCCTAACACGGGGCTCCCGTCATCGGCCAACATTGCTTCCCCGTCATCATCGCTGACCGGCCCTTCCTCCTCGAAGAGGGAATCTACAGCAGAGTCGGTAGTAGGGCGTACCACATACCACTTATCCTTGAACCCCCTCACAGAGTCCATGTACATCCTAAACAGTCTCCTCGACTGCTTCAGGGACACCCAGCTGTGCTTCCCTCCTCGAGACTGACGTTGTAGGTGGAATACCCGAAAGAAGAGAGGGATGGTCGCCCCTATCCTTAAGTAGCGACACGTCAGCTCAAACGCCCGGATGAAGGCGAGAGAGTTTGGGTGTAGCTGGGACGGGGCCAGCTCCAAATGCGTAAAGACCCCGGTCTCAAAGTCTGTGAACGGCAGCCGCAGCCCCAAGTCTTTAAACGCGATCTCGTACATCGCAAAGCTGTAGTCCGGGTACATTGAACAAATTCTGGCGTTGGTCGACGGCAGCATGACCACGAAATTCTGCTGGAAGTCAGGCTGGTCCTGCCCCTCTTCGATAGCGGTGAATGGATGTCGGTCATCCCGACTGTATATCGACACCGTCCCCCGAGGCTCGGCGCCCACCCATTCTAGCGATGGGTCGGTCACGGTGTCTATAAGGTTGGCCGACTCGTCGGCACTCTGTTCTTCGCTGTCACGACGACCGGAGGAGCTCGGCTCATCCGCCATGGTTACCTGCAGAGCACGGGAAACCAATCAGATTGAGCATGAAGTCCTATGCTCGACATAATCATGTCGTCCATACACTACTACACAAGTCCATTTTCACAAGTGGATGCCTCCCCGACTCTCCTGAATCCAGCGTTCTTCCTCAAACCAACTGCGCGGCCACTCTTCAAGCATGTCGATCCGAGGTATGAACATGGCGAGCCGCATTATGAAGCCCACGGCCACGACCATAAACATACCGGGCACCATCATGAATCAGGCGCCCAGGATCATGAAGACCCCGGGCAGCTCTGAAGTTTTTCACCTAAACTATGAATGTGTCGGCCACAAGTATGCGTTTGCCGGCCCTAGACATGAATCTGTCGGGCAAAACGCAAGTTTACCGGGCTAACCCAACATGAACGGTCCTAAAACATCTACAATTTCCAAGAATCATGCATTCTAAAACAGAAAAATGAAGAAAATAGATCACTTACTTGGATCAAAGTTGGGATTTGGCTAAGAAATGAAGAATCTGAGACGGGAAGTCACGACTGGAGAGAGTGTTGAGAGCGGCAACGGAGAGAGAACGGAGAACGGAAAACGTATTATGGGGCCCAAGGACCCTATTTATAGTGATGACGTGGAATACCAAACGTCACCTCGTTCAGCCACGGACTCCATCACCTCGACGCACTGCTCCCAACGCAATGATGGCCCTACCCCCCTAGGGTGGCGGCACAACTCCCGAAAGATGCCTCGTGTGCTCGACTGACGCGCCCGGTACGGATCCTCCACGCATCCACCACCGAGGACGTCTCCGAGCACGGCACGAGGAGACCCCTCGAGGGTCCACGCCTCCATCCCGGGCACGAGACCTCAGCGACGGAACAACTATTTCAAGTCATGGCTCCTCGCAAAGGAACCACGACTTGGGGGGCTCCTGTTCTGGACTGGGCCCGACAGGCCCAAAAGCATTACTAAGGCCCAGTCCAAAGGGACTCACTAAGGACCACACTGGGCAAAGGGGGTCACGTCCATGCCCGACACCCTGATGTCCACCTCGACATCTCGGTGTCCAGCCCCACGATGAAGTCATGCTCGACAGCCTGCCGTCCAGCTCTATGTCCTGGCTTCCAGCTCGACACTCGCTGTCCAGCTCGAGGTCTTGGCGTCGAGCTCGGCACCGTGCTGCGCAGCTCGACATGGTCTCGAGCTAACTTGCTAGGGCAGACTTAGTCCTCCATTGCCCCAACGATACTCCGGAAAGACCGCGTCTCCGTCCGCCCGCACTTCATGCAGCATATCCAGGAAGGGGACCACGTGCTGGTCCCCACTACCCACGTAGAACCTGGCAGTTCCTCCATTGGGCCAAATCCGCCCGGCCCAATGAAGGAACCTTGGCCCAGCGCTGGGGGCTATAAATACCCTCTGCTTCCAGAGGGTCAGGTATTCATCATTCTAACCTCAACTCTATTATCTGCTAGTACTCCCACTGACTTTAGCATCAGAGTGCCTTGCAGGTACCCCCCCCTCCTCGTTCAAAAAGCCTTTAGCTCGGAGTAAGCCGTGACGGTCCAAACCTTCTGATCAGGTCAGATCAGATTCATTCTAGTATATTTCTCAGATACCGATGAACGTAGACTCATTATGATAATCCTATCAATAGTTACTTAGAATGGCATCTATAAGCCCATTTTTGAAGAAACTCTATCACCTCTCTGAATGGAATCTTTAAGCCCATTCAAGCAATACAATCAACCAACATTGTTATTTCATGCATGGGCGAGTGCAAATTTCTGGGCACTTAAGTGTTCAATCCTCTTCCACCTTTAAATCACGAATGACGGACATGTCAATCTACTCTTCAGGTTTAAGAAGATTGAATAGGCTCAGCCGTTGTACCCCAAAATTTTCCCTCCCATTTTGAAGACAAATTATTTCAATAGGTCTCCTCATACTCATGAAGGTCTCAAACACTCAAGACTTATCAAGGATTGATCAGATGGATTCTCCTCATAAGCAATTAACTTACAAGCAGGGTTTTATTTTTCTCAAGGAAAATTGAGCTTCTAAGGACTCAAGTGGATTTCATGGAATCTCATATGCTTCAAAGAATTCTCATGTCAAGTTTCAAGCCTTACATCACAAATTTGTTCGGACAGTTGCTCAAATGATTGAAAATCAACTATATTGGATAAAAAGTCAATATTGGTCAACTTATAGTCAAACTTCAAGATTTTTGGTCAGCATCAATATTTTGAAGTCACATTCATCATTTGATCAAGGGTTGATCATGATTCATCAAGAAAACTCAAGATTCATCAAAAGACAATAGTTACCAAATTAGGGTTTTCTTAAGGAGAAGTCAACTGAACTTTGACCAAGCATAACTTTCACATGCTTCATCAGAAATTCCTCAGCCAAAGCCTATCTTTAAGTAAATTCAATTATCTACAACTTTGTCTCTCTAAGCTCAATGCCAAAAATTCTTCATTTGAGATATATAGGCCAAAACATTACAGGTCTTTTTAAAAGTAAAAAAAAAGGCATCTTTTGTAAAAGGAATTTACATCAAGTTAAAGACTTCAAATGAAAAAGTTACCAACATTAGAGTTGTAGAGGATATCTTTAAATTTCCAAAGAGTCAAAAATCACATTCACATGACAAAATTTGAGAGTGTTATGATTGGTGCAAGTTGAGAAATTTTGAAAAAATGCATGAAACCACAATTGAGCAATTTTGGACTTTTAAGCTAATGGGCCTAATATTTGAAGTTCAAACGTGTTTATGACATGTTTAGGGACCCCTAAGTCCATTCATGCATTATTTTAATTTTTTATTTAATTTATTTTGATTTTATTCCTTTAAATTCAAAATTAAATTAAATAAATATTAAATAAATGTACAACGCATGTAGGCTTTTATTTTGGATCATTTTGAGGCTTAAGACCTCATAAAAGCTTGTCAAAACCGTGAGAGACATGTTTGAGACAAGGATCTTCAAAAATGGCAAGTTAGAAAACATGTTTCATTGATTTTTAGTAACACCGTGATCACTTGATTCTTTCCTTCTTTGGTGACTTAAATCACCTCCTCTATAAATACTCAAGCCCTCACACTAAACAAAACAAGAAAATTTGCCTCAAGAAAAATCTCAAATAAAAAAATTTCAAAGAAAGTGCACTATTGAATCTCAAGTTCTAGCTTGATTTAGTCCAAAGAACATGTAACTTTCCATGCCTATTTGTACCTAAAACTTGCATACATGCCATGTCCGATTTGCATTATTTTTTATTATTCATAGTACAAATTATACGAATTGTTAACTGATTCTAACAATTCAGATTGCTTAGCATGATTGTCTAGAATATGTTTGAAGCCTTACATGCAAGTTTTAACATGAGGAATACAAGATGCCATCGTTAGGGCATAAAATTCTGTTTATTTCATGGCGCAGTGGCAGTGTTTTTGCTTGGCAAAGGAGAGGGTGTGGGTTCGAGCCTAGGCGCTTGCAACCATCTTTTATCTGTTTTCTAATCTTTTCCACTTTCCATTATTTTTACTTATTTTCTTATTTAATTTTCTACTAATCGTTTTAATCCATAAAAAAATTTTAAAAAAATAGTTTTAGAGTGTAAATTAATTAATTGATTTTTTGGAAAATTAGATTTTTAGGCTTTTTATTAATTAAAATCAATTAGA
Source organism: Vicia faba (assembly GCA_948472305.1). Lineage (NCBI taxonomy): Eukaryota > Viridiplantae > Streptophyta > Magnoliopsida > Fabales > Fabaceae > Vicia > Vicia faba. The sequence goes on from OX451741.1 coordinate 609,024,010, forward strand.
ATTAGGATTTTAATTATTATTAATTAACAATTAAATTATTTTCAGAAATATACCAAAAATATGAACTTAGATTTTTAGGGAATTTAAACTTTTTTTCCCATTTTCTTATTCTATTTGCTATTTATTTTTTTAGACAATTGTATAGGTCGCACAGTTTAATGTAACAGTTTAGATTTACATCCCCGCATTTTTATAATTATATAACTCTCCCAAAACCCTGTAATAGCGTAGATTTACATTCTCGCTTTATCTTTTGCCTTTATATGTTTGCATAAATATAACTGCTAGTAAATAGGCTTGTATGATAAGAATAAAATTAAACATAAATAACCTTAATTTTCAAGATAACATAACTGAAACCAATACACTTTGTACACTTCACCTCTAGGGTAACCTCTCTTCGTTGCCTCGTGATACTAATGGTCACGTCCCATGAAAACAGGAATACTTTAGTAAAGACCCTCAGTTAAACAATATCATCATGGTCCCTTTCGAATAAAGATCATAATCCCTCGATGACCCTTCGAGTTTCCTACAAAATGATCTAGTACCTTCGGTTACCCTATGAGAAAAATGATAATAGTCCATTCGAATTGCTAAAGTATCCTTACATGTTGCCTTCTATGACCATACGATGATCCTACGCATGTCCCTTCACATCCAATAGATAAGGCTACCTACCAACTAATGGTGTAGATAATACTATCTATAACGTAGAAGGAAAATACAAGAACAACCTTTAGTGGGTAAGACTCAACAAATTGCTTGCTCATAACAGTTTCAAACAAACAAATTCATTTTTACACCTCACATTTGAAAACAAATATTTAAAAAAAAACACTTTGTATATATTCTTGAGAACTGATACAAGAATTATTACAAAGTCTGCCTCACAATAAACATTCAAAATATTTTCAAATCACACACACACAAAGCAAGTTTAAAGTGAGCTAAGCAATCAAGAGCCCGTAGATAACTGCATATGAAAAGGGTGCTAACACCTTCCCTTTTCAGAACTTACCCCCCGAACTCAAAATCTATCAAAGGTCTTTCCTGTTCTTTTCACCTTTCCTAAATATTGGATAAAAGAAAAGTCGGTGCCGATTCTAGCTATCTGCAACATTTGAAATAAAATGCTAAAATAAGTAAGTTCTCCCACCGTATTACACAAAGGTTTCAAATTAAATATACTTGGGCTTTCAAACTTAAGTTTAGGCCATAAATGATCTTTTTTTGAATCACAACAAATTTAGCGCTATGTTAAGCAATCGTAAATAGAGTTATGTAAAAGCAACACCTATTTTGAAGTCGGTCAATAGCAATCTATGTAGCAAACATGTTAGAGAAGTGATATGTATATCATTCTCCAAAAACATGTAGCACAAGTAAAAACAAGAAAGGGATAAGATGAAGAGAGAGAGGAATGATAGTATAACCAACGTACCAGATGAAATTAGGGTTTCAAATATCATCAACATCATTCATCCATTGAGGTTGAGGAACTTGTCCTAAAATAACACTCAAGTGTCTCAAAATTAGGACCAATAAAAAAATAATAAAATATATTTAATATAAAAAAAAATTTAAATAATTTAAAAAAGGAAATAATTGGTAAAATACACAACATGTATTAAAACACCAAATAAAAATCCTTCAAAAAATATCTCAAGTACAAAATGAGTCAACATGTTAACAATTTTTTTAGAGTTTTTTAAAGTCAGAAACTATTTTTAAAATATACAGAAATAAGCAAAATAAACTAAAATTTGTGAACAATAGTAAAATCAAAAATAAAAATAAAATGAGGTCATCAATATTTGTCAAGAGGTCATTGAATCCTTCCATAATTTTTTTAGAATTTAAAATGATCAAAAATTTATTTTAAATAATTAAAACAAATCAAATGAAGTTAAAAATTATAAAAAAATATCAAATAACAAAAAAAAATTATGAAAAAATAAAAATCATAAAGAGAAAAATCAAAAGTGTTTTTAATAATTTTTTCACAATTTTAGAAGTAGAAATGAATTTTATTATGAATTTTTGAAGTTAAAAAAAATTAAATAGAAAAACCAGAAAATAAAAATAAAGCTAAAAAAATGTAGACCACTTGATCAATATCAAAACGCGTTAGTAAGCTAATCCAAAGAATCAAATGCGTTGTGCATGCTATGGATATTAATGAATAAACCATTGAATCATTTATTTTTTAAACAAATTTGAAAATACAAATGGCGCCTTGTCATTGGTTGAGAGATGACACGCTAGTCATCTTCAAACTCCAGTCACACACGAGTTGCAGGTTTCACAAATGGAAAAACTAGAGGTCCAGACCAGTGCCATTTGATTCATCTCATCAAGGTGAAGACAATTGTACCCTCGCTAAAAATTTATATAGACTGTAGCTCAGTCGATTTGAAAAAACCAGAAGAAAAAAGATGTAAAGGGATTTGAAAATTCATGAGTAAAACTCACTTCCATTTAAAAGCCAATGATGCTATGGGTATCCGAGTGATGAGAGCTACATTTTAGTAACAAGTTTGAAGAGAATTGATGGAGAATTCAACAAATTGGCTCTGCAACTTGACTTGGCTAGCAAGATTTAATGCACTTCAAGGCTTGGTTATTCTTCTGTTAGCTTCAATGAAGTTCAACTATTAAGAATGAACAAAGAAATTGGATTCAAAAATAAGGAAAGAGTGAATTAAAAAACTAAGAATTATGAGCTATGGAGAGAGTTTTGCAGGGTGATTTTGGCTGTCCAAGCTTATGGAAGTGAGTGGAATGTGTCCTTTATTTATAGCTGGACATGATGGAAACAAAAATTGAGAGAAATGATCAAGTATGAGGGAAATTCGTGTGCACCTGCATCATGAATAACGTGTGACTTGCAAGTTGTCAAAACTCAACCATTCCTTGAATTTTAATGTGCTAAAACTTTCAGGAAACTTATTTAATAATGTTTAAACATCAAGCGCGCGACAAATTTGTGTTTAGAGGCCACACTAATCAAAAATAAATCTGACTTTGGTGAGAAACTTCAGTTCCAAGGTACCATCTTAGTTCATGGTGCACACAATTCAAGAGGCTTTATAGGATGATTCTTGAAGCTTTTGAATAATCACATCACCGTCTTTACAATGTGCCAAGAAAGACTTCATTTGGTGATCTGATCGGAAAGTTATGATCAATTGAAATCAAGAAAAACACACGGATCTTTGTACTTAGAAATATTTATAAGTGTTGAGCTTAAAAATGACCTATAATGTTTTAAAAAAATGCATGTCCTTCCATTAACAGTTAGATCTTCATCCTTGAAGATGAAATGAATTAGACCTCTTGACATGAATTATAGAATTGAGATCACTCAAAAATCATAAAAATTGAAAGAGTTATAGTCTTTGGAAAATGATGAACAAATTTGGGGAAATTCACAAAAGAACTATAATCTTTTAAATTCTTAAACAACTTTCCAAGCATTTTCAATTCTGTCATATTGAAATAGAGTTGTAGTAGACATCCCGAAGATTATTGTAGAAAAATAATGAACTCAAAGAAAATAAAATTTGACCAAGTTATGATCCTTTGAAGTTACACAAGATAATTTGATATCCTTTTCAAAGGACTTGTAATCCTCTTCAACCATTAGTGACCTTCCACTCAAAGTTAGCCTTAAACCCTTGAAGAGAACTTGTTAAGGACCATTTGAAGAGAATCATGGCTTTGGAATCAGTCAAAAATCTCAAAAAATGAGCAAGATATGGTCCTTGGAAGTCATCAAACCCTAGCTCAGAGAGTGTCAAAATGACTTGGAACGCCTTTCAACTTTTGATGATTTTTATTGCATAATTGGATCTTGTCATGTGAAGATAAGTTGTTGTAGATGGTGATAAGAATCCTTAGAAAAAAGAACCAACTCAAAATATTGAAAATTGAGATGATTATGAACTTGTGATCACTGAATCAAGCACTTTCTCAATTAGGTCAAACTTATTGAATCAACCTTGAATCGTTTGAACTTTCTTTGCAAAATAAAATATGATGGATCAAATTAGACCTTGAAATTTTGTTATCTTGAAGTAAAATAAAAGATGGAGCTTAAGTTTCAATGAAACTTGTTGAATAAGGCACAGAAAATAAACACATGAACCTATGAATCTTCTTGATGAATGCCACCACCAACTTAGATGAAAACTTGACCTAAATAAAGTGAGAGAGATCTTTGAACCAAAAACATTGACATCATATAAATATACTTGAAGCTTAATCTCTTACAATCCATTAAAGAACCATTTGACTGAGGATCATCCCTCAAAACTCTAGGTTAGATGGTGAGATGGAATCGATTGTTCCATCACTTACAATATGATCATTCAAAGTAAAATATAAACATATTTTGATGTTAGTTAAAAGTTAATACAATTAAAAAACACATGTAAAAGATACACACATCAAGGTGCTTGGTGATCCCTCAAGAGAAAACTTAGAGATATGATGAAGTAGAAGGGAGAACCAACTCTAATGTGTGATCTTGATGTATTGATAATATGAGATGATGAGAAATCTTAGGGGGGAAATTGGGATATAGTAGGGATGGTGGCTGTGATGAATATATGAAGATCCCGGTTGAAGATCAACCAGAGATCTGGAGATAAGGATTATGTTTGTGGTGGTGTACGGTAGTACAAGGCAACACCGCCGGCCAGGGTAATTTCCGGTGGTTGGGTTTTTAGATAGAAGTAACAGCCTCTCTCTCTCTAGATTTTGTATAGTGGGAAGAAGGGAGATAGAGAGTGAAGTGGAAAAATGACAAAATGGGCGGGGGGTGTGTGGGAGGGGGGGGGGGGGGGGGGAATACATATATATTATCTCCCTTCGCTATGTACAGATGTCCTACCATACTCCCTCCGTCAACATCCAATCGGTGTTGTCCATTTATCATACTCTAGATCATTGTCTCTGAATTAACTTCTGATGACCACATGATCTTGATCAAACACTTCAAACCCTACAACACACTGTAACTCCTTAATATCGACCATACTCTATCCAATGGATCCAACAAAATTGTTTTAGGTCAAGCCCATTCTATTAACACCCCTCAAATTGCTTCCTCGATGTAAAACCATACCCCCTCTGCGCTATTGGACCAAAGTCTGTTCTTGGGCTCAAGCCCTTACTATTAACACACCCTAGTTTTACTTACATGAATAGAAATACACCCCCTTGATTTCTAAATAATTAATTTATTTAATGTTTTATACAATTGGTTTATTTATTTACTTAATCAATTTATTTCTTTATGTAATTTATTTATTTATTTAAATAATTTATTTATTTACACATTTTGGGCATTTATTTTCTCTATATCATATTTTAACACTTGTATTAAAATATTTTTCATAAGTATCATGTTAATAAATAGATATTTTATATTATTATAAATATTAAATATATTTCTTATAAATACAATAATTATTTATTAACTATTTTTTCTACAAAAATTATTAACATTTTTTTATCAATTCATCAAACTTTTTTTAAAAACTTTATCACCATTCAAATCTATTTTCGAAAATTGCATCATGTATTCAATACATCTAACCAACCAAACTTAACATTTTTCACTAACATAATTTCAAATTCAATATCATTTTCAAAAAAGGGATTGCGGATGTGTTTTCAAAATTAAAATGCACACTTCGTCTATGACTATGCTATTTTCAAACTTAGACAAGGTTCAAGTATAACTCGAAAGCATTTACACAATCCATTAAAAAAACTAACCAAATAGATACGAAATACGAATTTGGACTTTGATTCTTCACAAGGAGATACGTAGGCACGCGGTTAAAACCAAGGCGAGTTCCTCAACAAAAAAACTAAACATTTTCTCCAATACTTTAACTATAACATGCCTTTAAATAGAAAATTCCTGATTTATCCTTAGACCTAGAAATGGAGCCCCTTGAGAACAAGGGAGACGAAGGGTGCCTAACACCTTCCCTTCGTCTTACCAAATCAAGAATTTAGAATCTATAAACAATTAGGGTTATCCAGTATTTCCCCGTCCCTAGGACAAAAAATTAGTGGTGGTGGCTCTCATATTTTTTTTCCGTTTACGCCAGTTGGCGACTCTGCTGGAGATCCAACCCTAGATTTTAGAGTCTACCCCTCCTTTTAGGTCTAGATTTTTTGGGATTTCTTTCTTTTTATATCATTTTTTGTTTCCATGTTTATTTATTGGTTTATTGTTTATTTATTATATACAACATTATTATCATGTTTTTTATCATATTAGTGTTGGTGGGTGTTGTACCCCAAAATTTGCCCTCCCATAATCTCCAAAGTTTTGACAAGTTATCACCTCAAATGGTTCAAGGTCTACTCAAGGGCTACACAGTCAAACCACTCTCCTAAAGCCAGTCAAACTAGGGTTTTGGTTCCTGCAAGGAAGTTGAGGGTTTCAAAGGCTCAATCAAGTCCCATATGCTCAAACATTGTCAAGCATCTACATGCCAAGTTTCAAGGCTCACAAGGTCAAGTTGCACAGTCAAAAAACCCTAATTGCTCCACAGTCAACTGTAGGGGCAAAATGGTCATTTGGCAGTCAAAAGTCAAAATTTTTGGTCAACATCTTATTTTGAAGCCACAATCATCATTTGATCAAGTCTTGATCACGATTCCACAAGAATGGCTCAAAAATCATCAAGGTGTCAAAAGTTTCTATTTTTGGACAGCTGAAAAGTCAACTGTAACTTGACCAAGGCATAACTTTTTCATGGTTCATCATAAAAATCCCATCCAATGCTCATCTTGAAGGGGAAGACATTTCCTACAACTAATCTTCACATTCCAAGTCCAAGAAATGCTCTCACAAAAAGTTATCAATTTCAACATTATAGGTCATTTTCAAAAGTCAACAAAAAGGCACTTTAAGTCAAAGACCATAACTTGAGATTGGTAAATCAAAATTACATGGGACCAAATACATTGGTTAGAGGACTTCAAGACCTTTCCAAAATGTCCAAGAACATGTTCATAGCTTCAATATTGAGCAAGATATGCATTGGAGAAGTTGGGAAATTTTTGTGAAATGGCCAAAGTTAATTATCCTTGAAACTTCATTTTTGACAAAAGGGGCCCACGTTTTCCACTTGATTCAGCTTGGCCATGCCTCCCACGTGTCCCGCAATTTATTTCAAGATTTAACATTAATTTTTCCATTTTTATTTAATTTTATTTGATTTAATTCATTTTAAATCTTTTAAAATCAAATAAAAATCAAAGAAATTAATGGAGGGATATATTCTGTGTTGAATGGCTTTGATGCACCTTGAAATACCTTCCAAATTCGTGCAAGGCCTATTATGGGCATAGAAATTCAAATTTTGACACAAAAGGCAAGTTGTTTCAATGTTGGTTATGGCAAAATCTCAAGCATAATTGCAATGGTTAAAGGCTCATCATGTGACTGATTCTCATTCATCACTATATATACAAGCCTTCCCAACCTCATTCAAAGAAGAGGAGTGTGTGCAGAAACGGCCAAGAGCAAAACCAAAAATTATTCAAAAAGTGAGAGTTCTAAAACATAGTTGCGAGCATCTTCAGATCAAAACAAGCATGTGGTTCTATTCCTTGCCACACCCTGAAGCTAAAGCAACCTTTGCCAAGTCCTGAGGCTCATACCGCGCTGTAAGTTCTTCCCAGGTCCCCTATAATTTCCATATCATTTTTTTCATTGCTTTCATGTGCAGATTTTCAAAGGAGGAACACCATAAACCTCATCCAAAGCGCCAGCCATGTGTCATTAGTGCAGATCCAAAGGACAAAAGGTGCAGAATACCATACTCTGGAGTCAAGCGCGCTGCAAGCAATCAAGGAAAGTCAAACAAGGCTTCTTGCTAATGGGCCACAATTTCAGCATTGCACCTCCTATTTGGCCCAAACCCCCTTTGGTTTTACTTCTTTTTTTATTTTGTTTTGTCATTTTTTCTTATTTTTAATTGCTAACCTTTTAATTATTTTTTATTAACAATTAACTTAATTAACATATTTTCATAAATATAAAAAAAATAGAATTACATCATTATTATTATTATTATTTTATTTTGTAAATAAACATTAACTAAAATAGTTTAATTAGGCCATTTTAATTCCTTTTCTTAAAAAATTAAAATAAATCTAGAATTAGGTAAAAGTTAACTTTTAATTTTATTCCATTTCTTTTATTTCATAAAAACACAAAAACAAAAAATATTTTCTTTTAATTAAATTAATTAATTAGTCATTAGTTAGTTTTAATTTCACTTTAATTACAAAAAAGACAAAAAAATCAATTTCTTTTCTAAAAGGGTCAACACCCTTAAGACATTCCCGATTCTTCTTTCGCGCGCATTTTAATTTTAATTCCTTATTTTGGATCATTATGTAATTGCCTCCGGATGTAATAGTAATTAGGACTTTTACTGTTTTTATTTACTTTCCGTACTTATTTACCAAAAATGGGTCTTTTGTAATTTTTGGCGATGTATAGACCCGCGCCTTGTAATAGCGTAGGATTTATGTTTCCGCAATTTACTTTTCGCACCCCTTAACTGCTAAACTTGCATTAAAGAATGTATGTAAATAAAAACAACTCGTAGCTCACTAATAACATGTACAAAAACATAACATGAAAACAACACACAATACACACACCACTTCTAGGGTACGCCTCACTCGTTGCCTTCGAAACGTGGTCGTCAAGTATAGGACGTCTTAGCAGTCCTTATGTCCATGATCCAGTTGCCTCGAAACAGTTGCCTCGAAACAGTTGCCTCAAAACGGTTGCCTCGGATTAAAAAAGGATCAAGGACATAAGGGTAGCTTCTAAGGTATCCTACTGTTGCTTCGGTGACCACACTGTCCCTACAATCGAATTGACCCGAACACCTCCAATGGTGGTGCTACCTACCTCTCAATGGTAGGATGGCACTACCTAAAGGACACTTACATAGCTTAATTCCTTAGGGTAGGTAGATGACTCATGGATACTTGCTCTCTAAAAAACCAAACAAAAACCTTTTCACACCTTACACTTTCAAAAAGCCTTCAAAACAAATTTTTCAAACACTCTTGAGGACAGATACAAGAGTTATTCAGAAAACTTTCGAAGAAACTTTTTTTCAAACCCACTCACATTTGAAAAGCAAACATTTTGAAAACATAAGAGCAAGTACCTAAGAGCCCGTGGATAACCACGGATAGAAATGGTGCTAACACCTTTCCTTTCTCTAAATCTACCTCCCGAACCGAGAAACATTCTCGAATAAGGAATTTTGCTGTGCTTTTGTCCTTTCCATGTTGGAGAACATAAAAGACGGTGGCGACTCTTGCTTACCGCGACATTTTGCGAAACCAGCTTTAAACAGTCAGTTCTAAATCCACCGATCACAGAACTGGAGACTCTGCTGGGGATAGTTTTAAGTGAGGTGTAACTTAGGATAGCTCATACTTGTGTTTTCAATTGCTTTGTTTTGCTTGCTTTAATATTATTGGGCATGTCTTGGGAGTTCTATAGATCCTAGCCCGGATCTGGGGGATACCTTCTTAGAAAGTAGCAACAAGACTGTGAGGGAACTGTGCAGGGTATACCGACACGGTTGAAGCAGTCTGCTACGTTGATGTGGCACTTTGGTGAGTACCGGTAACCCTTTAGTCCAGTCAAGGAGAGTACGGGGCCGTCGCGTGGTGTCGTGAAGCATCAACTGACCTTAGGAACCTTAATTGAACCATCTTGGCCTCTTTAGGGTAGTGAGATAACTACTTTGGTGCAGTCCGAAGTTGGTTGATACTCGATACTACACTCAGTTGAGGGTTGTTTTCTTGGGATATTTTGATCGCCAGTTCAGTGGCTAAATCGAAACGATGAACACAGAAAACAATCCAATGATATTGAGATCCTTAGAACCCGGTTACTTTGATAGGACAGGTTTGAGCCCACCAACTTCAAGAGGGTAGTACCCCAAACTTCATGCTGGCCTGAACTCTAAGGGCTTTCTTGTGTGACTTGTGTGCTTTCAAACTTGACTTGTACATACTTGTTATCTAACAACATGGGTTCCTTGCAGGTTTTGTTTATAGTCCTTAATTGGGACTCATTACAGGGCCTACTTACATCACTCCACAACATAACATCATACCATTGCATACATCCTACATAAGGACTAATCCATTTCAAGGATCTCAAGGGCTTGTGATGCAGGTCATGATGAATCAAATGTCTAGCAAGGGGCAAAGGGGATTTATTTTCCTCTAGCCAAAGTTAACAGCTTGAGTCAGGGGCTATGACCCACTCGATATGGTGAGCCTTGACTCTTGAAGAAGGACTCTCAACAATACACAGTTCCTTCAATCAAGCCACCAGATTTAAATTCTAACAAGCTTCTTTGTTTATCCCGCAAGGTCCTTGAAAACATTGCATGCATATCATACATATCATTGCATTACATGTACACTTGTTGCAGGTCACTTACCTTCTTCGCTGTTTATTTCAGCAGTCATCATGAATCCTGAATCATCCAATGGACAAGCTATCAAGGCCCTCCAGGCCCAGAATGCCCAGTTCCAGGAGTTGATTATGAGCCTAGCCCAGGGTCAAAAGGAATTGAAGACTCTGATTCAGAAGAAGAAGAACAAGAGGACTGTTTTGTTTAACCCTAGACGCAGATCTGGGAACACCCTGCAGAATGAAGCTGAGAGGACTACTCCATCTGTGGGGGAAGGCAGTCACCAAGGGAGAGAGGTTCCTAGCCCTATGGTCTCTGACACCGAGACAAACTTCAATGATGAACAATACCCCCCTGCTGAAGACAGGTACAAACAGCTGGAGGACCGGTTAAATGCTATGGATATCCAACGTGTGCCTGGGTTGGACTTTGGGGACCTAGGTTTATCTTCTGGGGTGGTGATCCATCACAAGTTCAAGGCACCTGCCTTTGTAAAGTACGACGGGGTTTCCTGTCCTAAGCTGCACCTCCATTCATACGCAAGGAAGATCCAGCCCTACACGGCGGACAAGAATCTATGGATCCATTTCTTCCAGGAGAGTCTTTCAGGGACTCAGCTCGATTGGTTCTATCAGCTGGATGGAACCACTATTCGTAACTGGGAGGACTTGGCTACTGCTTTTTATAAGCAGTATCAGTATAATGCCGACCTCGCTCCTACGCGTACCCAACTCCAGGGTATGTCACTGGGGACGGGTGAAGGTTTTAAGGAGTATGCGCAAAGATGGAGAGATCTGGCTAGAAGGGTGCAGCCGCCCTTGACTGACCGTGAGCTCGTTGACATGTTCTTGGGGACTCTGTCTGGTCCCTTCTTCAACCATCTGATTGGGAATTCTTCTGCTGGGTTTACAGATTTGATCTTGATCGGGGAGAGGATTGAAGCTGGTATCAAGGCTGGAAAGCTTCAAGAAGCTGCACCTTCTGATACTCACAAAAAGCCTTACACTGGGAAGAAAGAGGCCAATGCTGTGTACAGCCAAAAGGGTCTCCATGATCAACATGTAGGGGCAGTCCAGATCTCTAATCCTAGGCCTGCTCAACAAGGACAGGGGCATCAACGTAAGGAGGTCGCACCCAAGAGACAGTTCACTAAGATCAACATGTCACTGGATCAAGCGCTACAGCAAATGTTGAAGGCAGGGATGATCACCTTAAGGGCTCCTCTCCGGAATCCAAACACTTCCGCTCCTAACTATCATCCCAACGAGAGGTGCGCATACCACTCCAATATCCCGGGTCATACTACGGACAACTGCTGGCCTTTGAAGAACAAGATTCAAGACATGATCGATGCCGGAGAGATTCAGTTTGAAGCGTCAGAGACTCCAAACATAATCAATGCTCCTTTGCCCAATCATTGAAGGCTTTTGTTTATTTGAATTTCCGAGTTGTAATTTTTTTTTGCTTATACAAACAATTAATGTCATAGCAAACTCTTTTATTTCACTAATGCACTACATATGTCTGTTTTTGAATTAATCCAATTATTTTCATTATATTCAAATTGCTTTCATTTTTTGATGATCAACTCTCAATTAATAATTCTAAGCCTCTTGAGGGAGGATGACGAAAACGATACCATAATCTACAGTATGCTTTTGAACAGACCCCGCTGATGAGGTACAGGCATTGTTTCAATTCCTAAACACTGGAGTTATAAGGAAGATAATCCCTCGTCAACCCCTTTGAGCCAAAGAAGTAGGAGTTTTTCTTTTCGAAAATTAAAACCCTTAATCATAACCTGGGGCAGGGTAGTTCTCTCAGTTGATCCAAGTACACAACGAAGAAGTCCTTCCAAAACAAAAGACGATGATGGCTCCGAATAATCATAAAGACAGGCAGTCATTATCCCTCAGAAATAAAAACCCAATAAGTCAAAACCTATGAAGGAGACTTACAAAACTGGGGCATCCCGCTGACTGTAATCACAAAAGAAACAGTCCAGGAAAAAAACAGGGATAACAAAATCAAAAAGAAAAGAGGACCTACAAACCCTCAACAAGGAAATGACTGCCTATTCAAAATAAAATGTCAACATCCGAACCATCATGGGAATATTAGGACAAAGACTCGAACAAGGTCTAACGCACGATCAACTGAGTTTAGGTTTGAAGAACATCACGAAGAGAGGGTGGGTACAAATGTAATTTGAGCCTTTATCCATTGTTTCTTAAACCGTGAACCAGGCCACGCTACAACCCTTAAAAGTCCTAGCTGAAGCATGGGTTAATTCGAAAGCATACTGTTACAAAGGTATCCTGACTCCTTAAGGCGCGCTGTAAAATCTTGAGTTGACATCACAGTTTACAAAAAAAAATTCACTTGTTTTTATGAAAAATGCATTTTCAAAAACTTCAAGACAGACATGAGCTTTGCATTTTAATATAACATTGCTTGCATATGACTATTTGTTTGAACGGAATAGAAGTTCGCACGACGAATGTCTAATGAACAAAAGCATCTCCAATCAAGGGGCATGGCATGATCATTGTCCATTATCTGGGGCAGTTAAGTCAAGATTCAGAGAATCTCTCAAAAGGCCAACCAGCTTGGGGTAAATCTCCGTCTGAGTCACTTGGGGCAAATCTCCGTCTGAGTCACTTGGGGCAAATCTCCGTCTGAGTCACTTGGGGCATTGGACGATCAAACGAAGATCTTCTGGTGGTATGACGACACAACACTACTGACAGGGGCACCTCCCTACATCCTGAGAGCACGGACATAGTCGAAAAATACTGCGCATAATCAAAGACCCGCTAGGTTGACACACCTAGGCAAAAATAAGGGCTTCCCGGCGAACCAAAAGGGTTCGGGAAAAATAAGGGATGAACATGAAAAAAATCTGTACGCCCGGCAAGCCGAAAACCTGAAAAGGCGGCTTGGGCAAAAATGGGTATCCCGTTGGATTGAAGACCCGAAAGGGCGATCCAGGCAAAAGTTAGGGATCAAAGCGTACGACTATGTCCCGTCATCTTGTCACTTGCCTGCCAGAAGAAGATTTGTCAAATCGGCAGTCCTCAAGCACCTCTACAGGTACCTTCTCCTGCAGAAACAGGGGCAATAATGAGTTGTCCAAACGATCTAGTTGCTCTGTCAACCAAGGTACCAAGGTAGGTTCGACTGAAGAATGTAACCAAGTTACCTCAACTCCCCACAAAGTAAGACCAGATTTCAGCAATACTCCCCCGAGCAGAGTTTGGTCTCCCAATCAACCCGAAAAGGCATAGTATCCTCCAGCAAGTCAGCGATACTCTCCCCAAGCAGAGTTAGTCTACTGTCAACCTCAAGGAAGTTGGTTTATCCCCCAGAAGATCTCAATATTCCCCAGCGGAGTATACAGATCTTCCTAAGCAAGCATCCTCGTCAGTCTTAATATAAGATTGTTCCCCGGCGGAATACAGACACACCAGTGGATCCACTTCCCCAGTACAGTTCAAAAGTTTCCCCAGGAGAGTTGAATCAATCCCCCCAGTAGGAAGCTTATCCCCAGTAGATTCTGGAACCTTATACCCTGCAGAGCACGAACGCGTCTCCCCGGCTTTATCCAAAGGTTATTCCCCACCAGGGCTTATAACTGGGTTATCCTCAGCTAATAACCACGGAAAGATCGTCCTCGGCGAAGTTCTTCCTACCCCCAGCGGAGTTCATCAATTCCCTCAACAAAGCATATCAACGGTATCCCTCAGCGGAGTTATCATCAAATTCTCAGCGAAGTATCCCTTCCCCACAGAGTATTCCCCACAGAGTTTCTCTCCAGCAAGTTTATTCCCCAACGGAGTCATCTTCTCCTACCGGTTTGTTCTTGCAACCATCATCCCCAGCGGAAACGAAGAACTCTGTTCTTCAACATCAGCCCAGGATTCAACTTCCCGGCATTCGTCAAGGATTTATTTTCCAAGACGAAAATACATTCATAAACATATCATCTTTCATACATCTTGCTTACATACACAATGCATGCACATACGCGTCATATCACACAAATCTCAGTTATTTTTGAGAACATCTTAAAATCATGCAGTTCATGTATCATGACATTGCATACAACTGATGTTTTGTCTTTTCAGGAAAAAGGTCAATCCAAAGACGATTACTATCAACTGTCGCAATTCCAGATTCGATACTTGTATCTAGCCAGGGCATATCTACATTAAAGAGATAGCTTAGAAATGCTCCAGATATGGATGCTGTTCTTTTGCTTATTCAAAACTCCTTCTAGAGATAGTTTAGATGTGACCCAGGCATGGCGATGTTCTGATGCTCATTCCAGATTTCCTTCAGAGATAGCTTGGAAATGCTCCAGATATGGATGCTATTCTTTTGCTTATTCAAGACTCCTTCTAGATATAGTTCAGATGTGATCCAGGCATGGCGACGTTCTGATACTCATTCCGGATTTCCTTTCAGAGATAGCTTGGAAATGCTCCAGATATGGATGCTGTTCTTTTGCTTATTCAATATTCCTTCTAGAGATAGTTCAGATGTGACCCAGGCATGGCAACATTCTGATACTCATTCCGGATTTCCTTTCAGAGATAGCTTGGAAATGCTCCAGATATGGATGTTGTTCTTTTGCTTATTCAAGACTCCTTCTAGATATAGTTCAGATGTGACCCAGGCATGGCGACGTTCTGATACTCATTCCGGATTTCCTTTCAGAGATAGCTTGGAAATGCTCCAGATATGGATGTTGTTCTTTTGCTTATTCAAGATTCCTTCTAGAGATAGTTCAGATGTGACCCAGGCATGGCGACGTTCTGATACTCATTCCGGATTTCCTTTCAGAGATAGCTTGGAAATGCTCCAGATATGGATGTTGTTCTTTTGCTTATTCAAGACTCCTTCTAGATATAGTTCAGATGTGACCCAGGCATGACGACGTTCTGATACTCATTCCGGATTTCCTTTTAGAGATAGCTTGGAAATGCTCCAGATATGGATGTTGTTCTTTTGCTTATTCAAGACTCCTTCTAGATATAGTTCAGATGTGACCCAGGCATGGCGACGTTCTGATACTCATTCCGGATTTCCTTTCAGAGATAGCTTGGAAATGCTCCAGATATGGATGATGTTCTTTTGCTTATTCAAGACTCCTTCTAGATATAGTTCAGATGTGACCCAGGCATGGCGACGTTCTGATACTCATTCCGGATTTCCTTTCAGAGATAGCTTGGAAATTCTCCAGATATGGATGCTGTTCTTTTGCTTATTCAAGACTCCTTCTAGATATAGTTTAGATGTGACCCAGACATGGCGACGTTCTGATGCTCATTCCAGATTTCCTTTCAGAGATAGCTTGGAAATGCTCCAGATATGGATGCTGTTATTTTGCTTATTCAAGACTCCTTCTAGATATAGTTCAGATGTGACCCAGGCATGGCGACGTTCTAATACTCATTCCGGATTTCCTTTCAGAGATAGCTTGGAAATGCTCCAGATATGGATGTTGTTCTTTTGCTTATTCAAGACTCCTTATGGAGATAGTTCAGATGTGACCCAGGCATGGCGACGTTCTGATACTCATTCCAGATTTCCTTTCAGAGATAGCTTGGAAATGCTCCAGATATGGGTGCTGTTCATTTGCTTATTCAGATTCAAACTTCTATAGACAACTTAGAGATGCTCCATCCCGGATGCTATTCTATTGTTTAGTCCAGATACGATCCATACTCGGATGACATTCTGTTACTCATGCAGTATGGATATACCCCACACACGGCGGTCATTCTACCATTTATTCAGACGTCAGCAATTAGACACAGACTAGATATGCTCCAGACACGGAAGCTATTCTATTTTCTTATTCAAATTCACCTATCCACCATCTTTCCAAATGGCATCTATAAGCCCATTCCCGACAAGGTTCTGTCACACTTTCAGATGGCATCTTTAAGCCCATCCTCCCATCCATCATCTTTCCAAATGGCATCTGTAAGCCCATTCCCGACATCACACTACTGATACTCTACTATGTGAGTGCAAATTTCTGACCACTCTAGTGTTCAATCATCTTCCACCCTCGGATCACGAAAGGCACACAAGCCAATCTACATCCTCAAGTCTAAGAAGATTGAACAGGGGCAACTGTTGTACCCCAAAATTTTCCCTCCCATAATCTCCAAAGTTTTGACAAGTTATCACCTCAAATGGTTCAACGTCTACTCAAGGGCTACACAGTCAAACCACTCTCCTAAAGCCAGTCAAACTAGGGTTTTGGTTCCTGCAAGGAAGTTGAGGGTTTCAAAGGCTCAATCAAGTCCCATATGCTCAAACATTGTCAAGCATCTACATGCCAAGTTTCAAGGCTCACAAGGTCAAGTTGCACAGTCAAAAAACCCTAATTGCTCCACAGTCAACTGTAGGGGCAAAATGGTCATTTGGTAGTCAAAAGTAAAAAATTTTGGTCAACATCTTATTTTGAAGCCACAATCATCATTTGATCAAGTCTTGATCATGATTCCACAAGAATGGCTCAAAAATCATCAAGGTGCCAAAAGTTTCTATTTTTGGACAGTTGAAAAGTCAACTGTAACTTGACCAAGGCATAACTTTTTCATGGTTCATCAGAAAAATCCCATCCAATGCTCATCTTGAAGGGGAAGACATTTCCTACAACTCATCTTCACATTCCAAGTCCAAGAAATGCTCTCACAAAAAGTTATCAATTTCAACATTATAGGTCATTTTCAAAGTCAACAAAAAGGCACTTTAAGTCAAAGACCATAACTTGAGATTGGTAAATCAAAATGACATGGGACCAAATACATTGGTTAGAGGACTTCAAGAACTTTCCAAAATGTCCAAGAACATGTTCATATCTTCAAAATTGAGCAAGATATGCATTGGAGAAGTTGGGAAATGTTTGTGAAATGGCCAAAGTCAATTATCCTTGAAACTTCATTTTTGACAAAAGGGGCCCACTTTTTCCACTTGATTCAGCTTAGCCATGCCTCCCACGTGTCCCACAATTTATTTCAAGATTTAAAATTAATTTTTCCATTTTTATTTAATTTTATTTGATTTAATTCATTTTAAATCTTTTAAAATCAAATAAAAATCAAAGAAATTAATGGAGGGATATATTTTGTGTTGAATGGCTTTGATGCACCTTAAAATACCTTCCAAATTCGTGCAAGGCCTATTATGGGCATAGAAATTCAAATTTTGACACAAAAGGCAAGTTGTTTCAATGTTGGTTATGGCAAAATCTCAAGCATAATTGCAATGGTTAAAGGCTCATCATGTGACTGATTCTCATTCATCACTATATATACAAGCCTTCCCAACCTCATTCAAAGAAGAGGAGTGTGTGCAGAAACGGCCAAGAGCAAAACCAAATATTATTCAAAAAGTGAGAGTTCTAAAACATAGTTGCGAGCATCTTCAGATCAAAACAAGCACGTGGTTCTATTCCTTGCCACACCCTGAAGCTAAAGCAACCTTTGCCAAGTCCTGAGGCTCATACCGCGCTGTAAGTTCTTCCCAGGTCCCCTATAATTTCCATATCATTTTTTTCATTGCTTTCATGTGCAGATTTTCAAAGGAGGAACACCATAAACCTCATCCAAAGCGCCAGCCATGTGTCATTAGTGCAGATCCAAAGGACAAAAGGTGCAGAATACCATACTCTGGAGTCAAGCGCGCTGCAAGCAATCAAGGAAAGTCAAACAAGGCTTCTTGCTAATGGGCCACAATTTCAGCATTGCACCTCCTATTTTGCCCACACCCCCTTTGGTTTTACTTCTTTTTTTATTTTGTTTTGTCATTTTTTCTTATTTTTAATTGCTAACCTTTTAATCATTTTTTATTAACAATTAACTTAATTAACATATTTTCATAAAAATCAAGAAAATAGAATTACATCATTATTATTATTATTATTATTTTATTTTGTAAATAAACATTAACTAAAATAGTTTAATTAGGCCATTTTAATTCCTTTTCTTAAAAAATTAAAATAAATCTAGAATTAGGTAAAAGTTAACTTTTAATTTTATTCCATTTCTTTTATTTCATAAAAACACAAAAACAAAAAATATTTTCTTTTAATTAAATTAATTAATTAGTCATTAGTTAGTTTTAATTTCACTTTAATTACAAAAAAGACAAAAAAAAATCAATTTCTTTTCTAAAAGGGTCAACACCCTTAAGACATTCTCGATTCTTCTTTCGCGCGCATTTTAATTTTAATTCCTTATTTTGGATCATTATGTAATTGTCTCCGGATGTAATAGTAATTAGGACTTTTACTGTTTTTATTTACTTTCCGTACTTATTTACCAAAAATGGGTCTTTTGTAATTTTTGGCGATGTATAGACCCGCGCCTTGTAATAGCGTAAGATTTATGTTTCCGCAATTTACTTTCCGCACCCCTTAACTGCTAAACTTTCATGAAAGAATGTATGTAAATAAAAACAACTCGTAGCTCACTAATAACATGTACAAAAACATAACATGAAAACAACACACAATACACACACCACTTCTAGGGTACGCCTCACTCGTTGCCTTCGAAACGTGGTCGTCAAGTATAGGACGTCTTAGCGGTCCTTATGTCCATGATCCAGTTGCCTCAAAACATTTGCCTCGAAACAGTTGCCTCGGAACAGTTGCCTCAAAACGGTTGCCTCGGATTAAAAAAGGATCAAGGACATAAGGGTAGCTTCTAAGGTATCCTACTGTTGCTTCGGTGACCACACTGTCCCTACAATCGAATTGACCCGAACACCTCCAATGGTGGTGCTACCTACCTCTCAATGGTAGGATGGCACTACCTAAAGGACACTTACACAGCTTAATTCCTTAGGGTAGATAGATGACTCATGGATACTTGCTCTCTAAAAAACCAAACAAAAACCTTTTCACACCTTACACTTTCAAAAAGCTTTCGGAACAAATTTTTCAAACACTCTTGAGGACAGATACAAGAGTTATTCAGAAAACTTTCAAAGAAACTTTTTTTCAAACCCACTCACATTTGAAAAGCAAACATTTTGAAAACATAAGAGCAAGTACCTAAGAGCCCGTGGATAACCACGGATAGAAATGGTGCTAACACCTTCCCTTTCTATAAATCTACCTCCCGAACCGAGAAACATTCTCGAATAAGGAATTTTGTTGTGCTTTTGTCCTTTCCATGTTGGAGAACATAAAAGACGATGGCGACTCTTGCTTACCGCGACATTTCGCGAAACCAGCTTTAAACAGTCAGTTCTAAATCCACCGATCACAGTGGGTTTTAAATTTCAAAAATATCACATCTTAGAAGAAGAATTATCAATTCGCCAAGGGGGTTTAACATCCCAATGAGTTTTTGCAACGACTTCGCGTAGAGTCGGTTGAGTTCCAAGGAATATCTTTTAGAGGGCTAGACTCTCTTGGAGGTAGGACTTCAGGATTTGGCCAATGACTCTTTGTTTAACCCTAAAATAAAATCCCATGATGAAACTTTGTTGGACCTAAGAGACGAAAGTATTGGTATACAAAGATGCTTTAATTAATGGAGGTCCTTATTCCTTTCCCCTTTGGTGTTATCCATGATACCCTTAAGAAAGCCTCTCTTATAGGGAGGGTAGAATATTCGTAGGAAGAAACTAGGAACCTACATACTAAGGATATCTTTCATAATCCTACCACCATGTTACATCACCATGCATACATACATCTTGAATTTTCAAAATATTCATTATTTTTGCATTTGTGTTGTTGTCTTATTCACAGGATATCTAAGAAAAAATAATCAAAGGTTTTTGGTGAGTATCCTAAAGATGAATACCAATAAGAAACAAACCATCTGATTTAGCGTCGTGGTTCCTGATATGAAGAAAATGAAATTGATTAGAGGGAAACTGCCTGAAAAATCTATGAAGATGTTTGTTTGACGCTATGGGGATATCCTTGAGTTGACCAAGGTAACTGTGCAAGTGGAAGCAATCACTGCCCATGCTCAATTTTATGACCCTCCACTAAGGTGTTTCACTTTCCAAAACTTTCAATTAGCACCTACCTTGGAAGAATTTGATACGACCTTGAATTTATCTAGGATCAAAGATGAAGCTTACATAGGGATTGGAAAGACTATCATTATCAAAAATTTGGCTAAGGAGATAGGAATATTGTTTACTAATTGTGCTTATTTATAAGAAAGATGGTGAAGTTCAAGGGATTAAAAGACAATACTTAAAATCCAATGCTTTTTCTTTTGCTGATAAGAAATGATGGGAAGCTTGTATGGACTGTTTGACACTACTAATTTTTGGTTTGGTTTTATTTCCAAATACTATTGACTATATTGATTCTGCGGCCATTAATGTATTTTGGGCTGTAAAGGTGTTAAATGTTAATCCTACTCTTGCTCTACTTGCGGATATTTACTATGCCCTTCATACAAATTATGAAAAGGGGAGGGGTGTGCTAAATTGTTGTATTCCTCTCTTATACTCTTGGCTCTTTTCTCACCTATACAAAGAGGAATACATGGTTAAGGACTTAACAAATAATGAATGGTCCCAAAAGTTGAGGGCCCTTAGTGCTGATTCTGTTTTGTCGTATGCTAGAAAGATGAATATAGGAGAAATTATCTTTAATTGTGGAGAATTTCAAAATGTTCCTCTGATTGGGACAAGAGGATGTATCAACTATAACCCCACTTTGGATTTACGTCAACTTGGGTACCCTTTGGAAGATAAACCTTCCGATGAGCAACTTCAACAATTGGTCCTTTATAACGTGGATAAGAGCAACCCCGAGCTACTCAAGAAAGTCATACAAGCTTGGGGTAAGGTTCATAAGAAAGGTTCTGAATTTGGTAGGAAAAATAATGTGGCAAAGGGGCCTTATACTCAATGGGTTTTGAAGAGGGTTTGAATCATCAAGCTTCCATTTGATATTGATCCTACCTACACACCAGACATACCAGATCCCCCTCCGATGTCAGTGGAGAAGATATAAGAGCTAAAGAACATCCTTGAGAAAGCTCCAATGGGTAAGGAGAATTTGGAACATAACCTTTATGACCTTGATATTGAGAAGAATAATTTGCAACGAGAGGTTGAGCTGAAAGATCAAAAAAATTCAAAACAATCGTGAATTGGCTGAGAAAGACACATCTAAACAAAAGCGTACGACTGAGGGGTTGCCTTGTGCTACTTTTAAAATTGATTCCAATAATTAAAGATTAGATGATGATGCTAGGTAAGTTGGAGGACTAAAGAAATGGTATGATAAACCATTGCAAGACAAAAGAGAATTGGAAGAGGTTTTGAGAATCCAAATCCAAGGATCATAAGAAGGTGCTCAAGATCAAGCAGACCAGATTCAAATCCTTCTCAAAAGTCTCCAAGAAAGCCAAGAAGCAAAGGTGAGAGCACTCCTTAGAAAAATGAGAGTAGAAGAACTTCTCTCTCAAAAGATGGAGGAATATGAACAAGTTTGTCAACAGTTAAAAGGCCTCCGAAAAGATTTACTTATACAAAGGGAACTATATAAGGAGATGAGAGATGAAAAGAGGTATTGGGAAGAACAAGATACAGAGATATCTCAAGCGGGAGAAGACAACAAGGTCATTATTCATACACTTTACAAGGAGTATCTAAGGTTTAAAGACAAGCATGCAAAGCTCACCTTCTTAACAATAAATCTCATTGGTGACACTACTAGAAGCTTGAGAGATGCAGAAGCCGTGATGGTCCCTCTTTCGAAGGATGTTGAAGACTTCCTCAAGCTTTGTAGGGAGATGGTGGATGGTTTAGGGCGGAGATCCGAAAACGTTCGTAGATGATTTAGTTCCCCTTTTTTTATTTCTTTCAGTATTTGACATTTGATTCAATATTCCCTTGCAATATTTTCCATTCAATATTAGTTTTGGTATTTGAATTGTATTCACCTTTTTCAAGGATGGTGGTTATTATTCAATAAGGGTACTTTTGTTTCAATATTTCATTTGTGCATTTATTTTGGGATACTCACCAATAAAAAGTAAAAACCTGGAAAATAAGGATGAATAATAAAAGGAAATCCAATGTTAATACCATACTCGAAATAAATTCTTAGCATATTCATACGCATTCATCCAACCACAAGCATTACATTTCGTATTTCATACAAAAAAATCATTCTTTTCATATCATCTCTAGTTAAATCATTGGGAAAACCACACTACCTTCCCGACTTCCATATCAAACTAGAGCTCACCAAACGAAAGTAATGGACAAAATCGAACAAAATCAAGATGCTTTTCAAGAAGACTTGGAGCTGGTAAAAGGAAGAATTGACTCAGTAAAGGATAATATGACTCAAGTTTTACTTGCCTTGAATAACATCATAGAAAGACAAGATCAGATTTCCCAAGGTAGCTTTTGAATAAATAGCCTAAACCATTGGTCACCAACCAAGACATGAACCAGAATCTGGTCCCGCAAAGTCAATTTTCGCCCAACAAGAGACCATCTCGACTGAAGGTTTTGTTCCACCTCCTTTGAAGGTGGGGGAATCCCATACTTTTCAAATTCCAGTCAACAACGTAGATGACTACATACACCTGCAATATGGAGATCATGATTTGGAAGGCGTTACTCAAGTGCCCTAATCAAAGACTGTTGAATATCTTGTGGCAATTAACCAGTATAAAGCTCTTGAAGAAAGGCTGAAGTTCGTGGAGACTTATGATTCTTTCAAAGTCGATACTCTGGAAATGGGTCTTGTTCCAGATGTAGTAATTCCTCTCAAAATTAAAGTACATGGCTTTGGAAAATATAAAGTACTCGCATGCCCAAGGAACCAACTACGTGTGTATTGTAGGAAGATGCATGTTGGAACGAGCACATGTTTGATCATGGGAAAACCTTGCAAACGCTTTCTTAAAACAATAAAAGTACAACTTGGACATGGATCCTAATCACATGCAACTTTAGAATTTGTCCCAAAAGAAGGACGAATCTTTCAAAGAATATGCTCAACAATGGATAGAAATGGCAGCATGACTGCAACCATCACTCCTTGAAAAGAAGTTGGTAGACATGATCATGAGTACTCTTTAAGGTTTGTATTATGATAAAATGGTAGGCAGCATCTCCTCTGGATTTTATGATTTGGTGACAATTGGCAAACAAATCGAAGCTGGTATGAAAAGTGGAAAGATACAAGGAGCATCATCTAATACTCCTTAAAACCCAAAGAAGCATACTTCAAACTTCTTGAAAAAGAAAGAAGGAGAAGCAAATGTTATCGCAACACACCAAAAAGCACAACAACCATTAGTGATACCACGCGATCAACAATAAAATAGGTTTGACAGACCTCCTAGAATTTTTGATCTTCTCCCGTGCCATAGAGTCAATTACTACAACACTTACTCAAGGAATCCATGGTAGAGATGAAGCCACTTGCTCCTCCAATTAGGGCACCCTCACCAAAATATGATGCAAATGCATGGTGCGAGTGTCATGCCAATTCTCCATGGCATATCATAGAGAAATGTTTGGCCTTCACACACAAAGTTCTTGATTTGTTAGATTCTCAAGATATCACTTTTGATAAGCCTAATATCAAGACCAACCCCATGCCTCTGCATTGTGGTCCAATGGTGAACACAATTGAGATAATTACTGATCATAGAGAGACTAAATGAGTAAAATCTACAATAGATATGTTAAAGGAGCATTTATTAGAACCTGGCTTTCTCCTAAAACACAATGATGCTTTCGATAACACTTTCAATAAATTGGTTGACCAAGGGATATACCAATTCGGGAATTACCCTAAAGAAGAAATGTACCTGTAATCAATGGGAATACAAGAAGGCCATTGGTGATTCCTTGAAAAGGTTTAAGTCCTGCAAAGAAACCACTTGGCATCCCATATGGAGAGCCAAACTTAACAAAAATACCAGTAATAATACTAGTGCTTGAAAAGAGTACAATGGTGATCTGGGGCCCGTCTCCCACTCCTTATGAAAGTGATAAAGCTGTGCCATGGAGTTACGAAACTACTATCTATATCAATGGACAAAATTAAGAATATGAACCATTAACAAGTCAAGGACTTGCTGTTACAAATATAGTAGGAACAACGGGAATGACTCGCAGTGGTCGTGTATTCACTCCATATCAACACAAGAAGGATGATACCTGTACTAGGTATAAAGGAAAGGTTGTGGCTAAAACTAAACAAGGAAAAAACGATGGTGTGAAAACAAGAAAGGTGGGGGGGGGGGTTGAATTGGGTTTTTAAAACAAAATTATTCTTTTGAAAATATTCCCCTTTAAGTTAAAATTATTTTTCCTTCACTCTTGATAATGACAATAAGTAAGAACAGGAAGTAAAGAATAATGTATGTTTGTGATACGGTGGCAGAACCGACTGTTAAAACTGGTTTGCGTTTTTTGTTCGCAAATGTCGCAGTAAGCAACAGTCGCCACCGACTTTTATTTTATCCATAAAGGAAAAGGAAAAAGAACAGAAAAAACCATTTTC
Organism: Vicia faba; assembly: GCA_948472305.1. Classification (NCBI taxonomy): domain Eukaryota; kingdom Viridiplantae; phylum Streptophyta; class Magnoliopsida; order Fabales; family Fabaceae; genus Vicia; species Vicia faba. The sequence continues at coordinate 609,049,036 of OX451741.1, forward strand.
AAGATGTTTCTGAGTACCGGGGGTAGATTATAGAAAGGGAAGTTGTTATCACCCTTTCTATCCATGGTTTTCCATGGGCTCTTAGGTACTTGCTCATTTTAAAATTTCTTGTGTGTATGCTTGTTTTGAAAAGTTTTGTTTACTTCGTGATAACCCTTGTATCGGTCCTCAAGAGTGTGACGAAGTTGTTTTGAAAATTGTTTTGAAAAAGTGTTTGTGTGAAAATTTTATTTGAGCAAGTATCTAGGAACTAATCTACCTACTCGAAAAAGTCTATTCGTTTTCCTTTAGACAACACTATCCTATTATTAAGGAATAGGTAGCACCGTCGTTGGAATTTTAAGGGACGTTTGAAGGAACAGATACGGTCACAAAAGCAATGTTAGGAGGTGTTAGTAATTATCCTAAAGCCTTAAAGATATTTTTCCGAGGCAATATTCGAATGGGTCATTTTTAGATCTTTCGGGGCTAGAGGATGACCGCTAACAAACCCTATACTTCATGATCGTTTAACCGAAGGAAACCAGAGTGGAGTAAACCCTAGGAATGAGCATGTGCGAGTCAATTTTTCAGTTAATTTGTCTTTTCACATTTAGGGTTTTCTACCGTATTAATTTCAGATATTCTTTCCATACAATCCTATTAGCATACATCTAGGCAGTTTTACAATTGCGGAAATTAAAATGCAGAAATTTAAAAGTTCTAGCTATTACATGGCTTTCGCAGATACATAATTATTTTTTACTGTAAAAATAAAATGCGGAATTAAAACCTAATTAAATCTATTACAACCTCGGAACAGTTACAAAAATAATAAAAAAGGTAATCAATGTGGGCACGACGAATTAAATGCGAGGATAAATATAAAACCTAAAAATCTAATTGAGAAAAAATATTTAAGTTATTTTTTTGAAGAAAGATTAATTATATATGAAATTAACTCTAATTTCTAACTGATTTTAATTACAAAAAAAAGAATTAAATTAACCTAATTTTTAATTAAACTAATTAATTAAAGAAAATAAATATTTTATGAAAAAAATGATTTTTGGTGTTTTATGATTTTTGATTTAAAAAAGGATTTTGGATTATTTTGTAAAAAAAAAAGAAAATATTTAATAAACAAATTAAAAGAAAAAAAGATATAAAAGAAAAAAACATGGGCCTGCTTGCTGAAGAAAACAGGGGGGTGAATTCTTAAATTGCTTAGACCCACCAAGCTGAAGCCCAGTCAACGCTTGATCCAGTGGTGCTCCCTCCTGACAGTGTACCATGATCTTTCAGTGATGAGCGATGGATCTGATTGATCATGAATCCGCTGGTTGGATATGTGTGGTGCATGGTGGATGCTTAGACAAGTGGTGTATAGGATCTGCAAAGAAGAATTAAAACAAAGAAAATTGTTGGGACTTGGGATCAAACCCACGTCCTCCCACTCATTACAATGCACGCTTCACCAACTAGGCCACATGTTTTGTTTGTTAACATAATAACAATAATATATAATATATAATTCAAGGTAACTGAGTCACAAACGCGCGAGAAATTCAAAATGGCCAGTCAGGTGGTGACAAGTCACTGTCTCCTTCATTGAGACTGTCGCTTAGGGGTAAGACTTATACCCACAGACACTTTGCCATAGCTGAAAACCTGTAAACTTCAACAATCAACAAAATGCATGATAAATAAATTCTAATTACATGGTTCCATTTGTCTTGAACCCACGAACATCATGGTGCCCCTTTTATTGGCCAATTTCACTGATACAGAGAAGCCCTAAAATACAAGAGCAAACCCTAACAATGGTAAACACATATATAAGCCTCAAAAAATCAATTAAATGATCCAGACATGTTAGAAATACATCAATGATCACAAATATGTCATTAAATTATGCTAATGATGCAAGAATGGCTGTAATCGATTTTGAAAAAGCAAGAAAACCATATGTGGTGTAGCGAGCGTTTCTGGGCATGAAAGGACTTGCAATTGATCCAGTTAGCTTCAGAGATACTCCAGGATGCGATTGGGAGTGTTGGAATGCTTTGAATCGTCCTCTAGGGTAGGGATCAGATCACCACTTTTTGCCAAAATTTTGAGTTTGTTCTAGTGTTCTTCACGACTGCTAGCCCTTGTTTTGTGCTTGGACTTGTTCATTATATATCCCTAAGTGAATTAGGGTTATAAAAACAGCTGGTATCTTTGCAATTTTTGAATATTTGATCTCACTCTTCCTTTGTGTGATTTATTTCCGAATTAGCCCTAATCATACCTTTCTTATGCCAATCAACCTTGATTCGATTTGATCCTGATACGCCAGCATAATTAGCTTGTGATTATGTCCAAAAATTAGATCAAAACAAATCTTTGCTATTATTTGTCATTTATTTGATTTAATTCAATTTTTAATTAATAAAAAATCAAAATAAAATGAAAAATGAAGCAAATAATGTGTGGGTGAATATTTGGGTCGTGGACAACGTTATGAGTGAGGTGCAAGCATAAAAAGTTAGGCCCATTTGACAAAAAATGCATTTTGAGCATATTTGACTTTTGGCAATTTTGCAAAAATGGTCAACTTTGACAAGGCATATCTCTTCCAATTTTAACCCTAGAGAGGTGTTCTTGGACTTTTTAGAAAGCTTAGGATGTCCCCTAAACAACCCTTTTTGTCTCATCCAAATTGGATCTTCCATGTTCATGTAAGAAGCTTTGACCCAAAAAGTGTTTTTTTTACTTTTCAAAAGGACCTATAATGTGGAAATTCATATCTTTTTGTGAGTGCATATTTTTAACTTGAGTGATGAAGTTGAATTGTAAGGAATTGAATCCTCTTCAAAATGAGCCTCGGATGGAAAATTTATGATAAAGTATGAAGAAGTTATGCTTGGTCAAATTTTGGTTGATTTTCCTAAGAAACCCTAATTTAGAAACTTTTGGGTTTTGGTGAATTTGGGGCATTCCTTGAGGAATCATGATCAACCCTTGATCAAATGATGGATATAACTTAAAAATTTTGATGTTGACCAAAAATCTTAAAGTTTGTCTATATGTGGGCCACAATTGACTTTTGACCTAATATAGTCGATTCTCAAGCATCTGAGCAGTTGACTGATCAAACTTCTTGTGCAAGGCTAGAAATTTGACATGGAGGGTCTTGAGAACATATTAGGACCATGGAGAGCATATGAGGTCTTTAGAGTTCACCCATCTTGATGAAAATGGAAACCCTAGTTTGAGGTACATTGCCTTAGGAGAGAGTTTATCTGGTAAACTCTTGGGCATCCTTGAGCGAGTTAAGGATCTTAATGGGAATGTATTGAGTAAAATGAGAGGGCCAATTTTGGGGTACAACAGCTGCCCCTGTTCAAACTTCTTAAACCTGAGGATGTAGATTGGCTTGTCTGCCTTTCGTGATCTGAAGGTGGAAGATGATTGAACACTAGAGTGCCCAAAAATTTGCACTCGTATGAACTGAGTGTCAATCGGTGGTATCGGGAATGGGCTTACATATGCCATTTGGAAGTTGACGGAGAATCATAGGAAATGGGCTTAAAGATGCCATCCAGATAAGATATTGGTCACGTAAGAGATTCCTTTGCGAGCATCCATGTGCTTTCCGTTGAGGAGGACTTTGCCGGAGAATGTTAATAGAGTCTAGCAGCTATGGTTGTCCATTAATCTACTGGGGAATGATCGAGGAGGTGTAAGTGAGCGGCGTATCTGGTCAGGATCCAGGTTTCACAGCGACTTATTGGGGAAAGGTGAAATCGATCGTGTTTGATGAGGTCTATGTCTTACAGTGTTGTGAACTATTGTCTGGAGATAAGAGAGAAGGAAACTGGATAGTAGGGTTACTTTGAAATAAAAGCTTGGATAGTAGGGCTATGAGAAGTAACATGGATAGTAGGGTTACCTCGAAATGAAACCCTGGATAGTAGGGCTGTGAGAAGGAACCTGGATAGTAGGGTTACTTCGAAATGAAAACCTGGATAGTAGGTGTAACACCCCTTCTAAATAACCTGCGAATATATTAATTAAATCAGAGTAACATGGAAAAACAGGGATGTCACAATTCAGGATAAATATAAAAACCTCAAATCTACAGTTATCATGCTTTACTGAAGGAATTATTAAGATAAATATTCAAATCAATATCATGTTCTACACAGCGGAAATGTCTCAAAACCGGAATAACTTCACTTCATAAGTATTCCCAACATAAATTACATAATAGAGTATAAAATAAAACTCATCATTCAAACTTTTCCCCCAGTGTTACAACCTATCAGAGCATGACACTGACATGCGGACTTAAAATAACATAGCTCTAGATCCATCCTCACCAACTCCTGAGCTGCTAACTTTAATCTGAAATCATTAAAGTAAGGGTGAGATTTCTCATAATTAACATGCATTATAAGTCTCTCAATCAACATTATATCACAAACATATTATTTCACCCATTTTAGCATAAACTCAGATTCAACACACAGTTTCAATCATACAAGTCATTATGCACAAATCAATAGTCAACCAAAGGATTGTAACACTGGAAGACATCCTAACATGTTACAATTCCATACAAACACAAATGCAGACACTATGCATGTGGTACCAACACGTGACCAAGTCACCCATCACTGATCCATCATCAACCGGATACAGCAACCATCGATTCGTCCATAACACTCGGACATGAATCCAGCCGAAGCAATCATCGATTCGTCCATAACACTCGGACACGAATCCAGCCTAACCACCCATCATCTCTCGGGTATCGGTTAACGGAAATACAAGTCAAATTCCACAAAATGGGAATTAACTTCACCAAAACAATGCATATGCATGCACATCACCAGCATGCAACATCAAATTAGTCTATGAAATACATCAATTTATCATAACTGAACCAAAACCAAAAGAAACATGATATCATTATTTATCATACACACATCAAACAACATAAACATGCACTTCATCCACAAGGACCTGATACAATCAATTATCATGATTACATCATTGCATATACACCAAATATGCACATAATAACAAACCGCATAATCGGAAAGTCAACATCAAATCAAGGGAATATGATCACAACATAATTCCAAATAATGCCAAAACCAATATATCACATGATCACATCTCAATCATAATGGATAGCAGGCACAACACATAAGTATCAGTTCTCATTCACCAAATCAGAACAATTTACAAACAATTCTACACCATTCTCAAAATACCAAAGTTTACAAAAATCGGGAATTCGACTCTTTTTAAAATAATTTTCATAAAATAATATTTTTCTTATTTCATAAGATAGTATTTTAAATTTAAGAAATACTGCCGAAAACGGCACTCAAATCGGACTTATGTTTTGAAAGTTATGAATTTTCAAAGTTTAATATTTTTCAAAAAGTTACGTTTCTGGAAAATGTACTGGAACCCGGTTCCTACCCATACAGGAACCGGTTCCTACATTGAAAAATGTCAGTTTTTGTAATTTTACACAGTGGAACCCGGTTCCTCCCCACTGGGAACCGGTTCCTGCGACCTGAAAAGTCAAAAACTACTATTTTGACAACATTTACTCATTCCAATCCCATCCAATTCATACCCATACGAATTATAACATTTGGGACACCAAAATGCAACCAATACACATCAATACAACATCATAAATCATGTTTCCATCATTCCTATTACTTATTCATCACATTAATGGTTCCAATTCCTATACTCTGACACAATTAGGGATAATCCCACAAACCTAGAATTCCAAAATTGAGATTCCTAACATGCCTAATCAATTATATTGATCTCAAAATCTATAAGGCATATTAAATAATTGAAATCACCCCTTACCTCGCGATGATCCTTCGAATTCACGGCGTTTGGCTTTTTCCTCTCTTCTCTTCTCTTCTCCAATTTCACGTACAATGACTTTTCCAAATAACTTCTTTTTCTTTTCCTTTTTCCTTCTTTTTACATTCCTTTTATTATTTTCCAAATAATAGAAATAAATTAGTAATTATTTAGTAGAACTTTTTACGTCACACACCTCTAATTCAACCTTACACCCCCCAGTCTTCCTTTTTAATTCCATAATTAATTCATCCATTTAATCCAAAATATTATTAATTAAGCCTTTTAATTAATTTAATAATTAAATTCCTAATTATTTAACACATGAATTAATTTGGGGTGTCACAACTCTCCCCTACTAAAAGAGTTTTCGTCCTCGAAAACATACCTTAGACGAACAGTTCGGGATACGAGTCCTTCATCTGGCTCTCCAGCTCCCAAGTGACATTTCCATCTGCTGGTCCTCCCCAAGCCACTCTTACCAACGCGATCTCCTTGCCTTGCAACTGTTTCAACTTCCGATCCTCAATTCTCGCAGGTACCGCTTCCACAGTCAAATCCTCTCGTACATGTATATCGTCTACCCGAATCTCATGAGACGGATCAGCAATGTACTTCCTTAGCTGAGATACATGAAAAACATCATGCAAATTTGCAAGTGACGGCGGCAAAGCAATCTGATAAGAAACTTTCCCAACTCTCTTGGTAATCTGAAACGGACCAATAAAACGTGGAGTCAACTTGTTTGACTTCAAAGCTCGACCAATACCAGTCATCGGAGTAACTCACATAAAAACATGTTCTCCTTCGCTAAACTCAAGATCTTTCCTCCTCTTATCGCGATAACTTTTTTGACGACTCTGAGAAGTCCTCATCTTCTCCTGAATCATATTAATCTTTTCTGAAGTCTGTTGGACAATTTCCGGTCCAATCACAACAGTCTCTCCAGATTCATACCAACACAATGGTGTCCGACACCTCCTACCATACAATGCCTCAAACGGAGCCATACCAATGCTCGAATGAAAACTATTGTTGTAGGTAAACTCAATCAATGGTAGATAACTATCCCAAGCTCCACCTTTCTCCAACACACAAGCTCTTAACAAATCTTCCAACGACTGAATCGTTCTCTCCGTCTGACCATCTGTCTGTGGATGATAAGCGGAACTCAAACGCAACTTAGTACCCAAAGCTTCTTGCAATCCCGTCCAGAATTTAGATGTAAACCTTGGATCTCGATCCGACACAATACTAGAAGGAATACCGTGCAAACTCACAATCTTCTCAACATACAATTCTGCCAACCTTTCCGTCGGATAATCCATTCTTATCGGAATAAAGTGAGCATATTTCGTCAACCGATCAACAATAACCCAGATAGAATCACAATTCTTCGATGTCCTTGGCAAACCAGACACAAAATACATAGAGATTCCATCCCATTTCCATTCCGGAACAAACAACGGTTCCATCAATCCTGACGGTTTCTGATGCTCAATCTTCGACTTCTGACAAACCAAACAAGCATACACAAACTCAGCAATTTCCTTTTTCATTCCCGGCCACCAAAACAACTTCTTCAAATCATGGTACATTTTAGTAGCACCAGGATGAATACTCAATCCACTACGATGTCCTTCTTCCAAAATACTCTTCCTAATCTCTGCAACATCCGGAACACACACCCTATTACCAAATCTCATAACACCATTCTCATCAATCCGGAACTCGCCTCCTTGACCTTGATTGATCAATGTCAATTTATCAACTATCCCAACATCAGACTTCTGTTCATTCCGAATTTCTTCCAGAATACCACTAGTCAGTTTCAACATACCCAATTTCACACTATTCAGAGTAGTTTCACATACCAAACTTAAATCTCTGAACTGCTCAACCAAATCTAACTCACGGACCATTAACATCGACATATGCAAGGACTTCCTACTCAAGGCATCCGCAACAACGTTTGCCTTACCAGGATGGTAATTCAAACCGAAATCATAATCCTTTAGAAATTCTAACCATCTCCTCTGCCTCATATTCAACTCTTTCTGATCAAAGAGATACCTCGGACTTTTGTGATCACTGAACACCTCAAACCGAGAACCATATAAATAATGCCTCCACAACTTCAAAACAAACTCAACAGCTGCCAACTCCAAATCATGAGTCAGATAATTCCTTTCATGTACTTTCAATTGTCTCCAAGCATAAGCCACCACCTGCTTATCTTGCATCAACACACCACCTAATCCCATTAATGATGCGTCACAATACACAACAAAAGACTTAGTCGGATTTGGCAAAATCAAGATCGGAGCACTTGTCAACCTCCTCTTCAGCTCTTGAAATCCTTTCTCACATTCAACATCCCAAACAAACATCTGACCCTTCCTGGTCAACTTAGTCAACGGTAACGCTAATTTGGAAAATCCTTCTATAAACTTCCTGTAATAACATGCAAGACCCAGAAAACTACGGATCTCAGATGCATTCTTCGGCGCTTCCCATTGAGATACTGCTTCTACCTTCGTAGGATCCACAACAATTCCATTCTTGGAAATTACATGGCCAAGAAAACTTACTTCACTTAACCAGAATTCGCACTTGGACAACTTCGCATAAAGCTTCTTCTCTTTCAACAATTCCTACACAACTCTGAGATGTTCTGCATGCTCTTCATCGCTCTTCGAATAAATTAGAATATCATCAATGAACACCACCACAAACTTATCAAGATACGGATGAAATATCCTGTTCATATACTCCATGAAAACACCAGGTGCATTAGTAACTCCAAATGGCATAACAGAATACTCGTAATGTCCATACCTCGTTCTAAATGCAGTTTTCTGAATATCTTCCGACTTCACACGAATCTGATGATATCCAGATCTCAGATCAATCTTACTAAATAAACAAGCTCCAACTAGTTGATCCATCAAATCATCGATCCTCGGCAAAGGATACCGATTCTCGATTGTAACTTTATTCAGCTGTCTGTAATCAACACATAATCTCATTGAACCTTCTTTCTTCTTAACCAACAACATCGGAGCACCCCACGGCGAAACACTCGGACGAATAAACTTCTTCTCAAACAAATTCTCAAGTTGACTCTTCAACTTTCTCAATCTAGAAGCAGACCTCTTATAGGCATCCTTGAATTCGAACTAGTTCTAGTAACAAAACCCATTAAGACTTCACCTTGCACTCTCACACCGTTCCACTTACTTCATCACGGAACACTTCATAAAAAATTACATCCAATAGGTCACATGCCTTTTTCTTGCTCTCACTGAGATCTAAATCTCTCGTTACGCAAACCATAACACTTCTCTTCTTGCCGACTCAACCAATTTCACACACTGTAAAGCTGGTACAATAAGTACATCCCATCCAACGCGATCCCGACTATTATCAACAAGAGATTAAGGGTGATCAGTTCCTCAATTTGTCAATAGATAGTCAACAATCATGAGGTGGCATCAACCATCGTTACCAAACCACAACAGCATCTTCAATCTTACCCTTCAAGCTACTTAAACATAACCATGCTTGAAGCATCAACTGCTCGGCAATACTTACATCTTACAATCGACGGTATACTGAACCAACCTCTTGCACAAAACTTCAGAGAAGAAACTTCTCCCCCACTTATTTCACACGTACCTCTGCAGACAACGAAAAGGAAACAATCAAGTACCGACAGTGTTTCACACACATGTCGCATACCAAAAGGGAGTAAACATATAAACAACCTAGTCGATAGACCGACCTGCTCTAATACCACTGTTGTAACACCCCTTCTAAATAACCCGCGAATATATTAATTAAATCAGAGTAACATGGAAAAACAGGGATGTCACAATTCAGGATAAATATAAAAACCTCAAATCTACAGTTATCATGCTTTACTGAAGGAATTATTAAGATAAATATTCAAATCAATATCATGTTCTACACAGCGGAAATGTCTCAAAATCGGAATAACTTCACTTCATAAGTATTCCCAACATAAATTATATAATAGAGTATAAAATAAAACTCATCATTCAAACTTTTCCCCCAGTGTTACAACCTATCAGAGCATGACACTGACACGCGGACTTAAAATAACATAGCTCTAGAGCCATCCTCACCAACTCCTGAGCTGCTAACTTTAATCTGAAATCATTAAAGTAAGGGTGAGATTACTCATAATTAACATGCATTATAAGTCTCTCAATCAACATTATATCACAAGCATATTATTTCACCCATTTTAGCATAAACTCAGATTCAACACACAGTTTCAATCATACAAGTCATTATGCACAAATAAATAGTCAACCAAAGGATTGTAACACTGGAAGACATCCTAACATGTTACAATTCCATGCAAACACAAATGCAGACACTATGCATGTGGTACCAACGCGTGACCAAGTCACCCATCACTGATCCATCATCAACCGAATACAGCAACCATCGATTCGTCCATAACACTCGGACATGAATCCAGCCGAAGCAATCATCGATTCGTCCATAACACTAGGACACGAATCCAGCCTAACCACCCATCATCTCTCGGGTATCGGTTAACGGCAATACAAGTCAAATTCCACATAATGGGAATTAACTTCACCAAAACAATGCATATGCATGCACATCACCAGTATGCAACATCAAATCAGTCTATGAAATACATCAATTTATCATAACTGAACCAAAACCAAAAGAAACATGATATCATTATTTATCATACACACATAAAACAACATAAACATGCACTTCATCCACAAGGACCTGATACAATCAATTATCATGGATACACCATTGCATATACACTAAATATGCACATAATAACAAACCGCATAATCGGAAAGTCAACATCAAATCAACGGAATATGATCACAACATAATTCCAAATAATTCCAAAACCAATATATCACATGATCACATCTCAATCATAATGGATAGCAGGCACAACACATAAGTATCAGTTCTCATTCACCAAATTAGAACAATTTACAAACAATTCTACATCATTCTCAAAATACTAAAGTTTACAAAAATCGGGAATTCGACTCTTTTTAAAATAATTTTCATAAAATAATATTTTTATTATTTCATAAGATAGTATTTTAAATTTAAGAAATACTGCCGAAAACGGCACTCAAATCGGACTTACGATTTGAAAGTTATGAATTTTCAAAGTTTAATATTTTTCAAAAAGTTACGTTTCTGGAAAATGTACTGGAACCCGGTTCCTACCCATACAGGAACCGGTTCCTACGTTGAAAAATGCCAGTTTTTGTAATTTTACACAGTGGAACCCGGTTCCTCCCCACTGGGAACCGGTTCCTGCAACCTGAAAAGTTAAAAACTGCTATTTTGACAGCATTTACTCATTCCAATCCCATCCAATTCATACCCATACGAATTATAACATTTGGGACACTAAAATGCAACCAATACACATCAATACAACATCATAAATCATGTTTCCATCATTCCTATTACTTATTCATCACATTAATGGTTCCAATTCATATACTCTGACACAATTAGGGATAATCCCACAAACCTAAAATTCCAAAATCGAGATTCCTAACATGCTTAATCAATTCTATTGATCTCAAAATCTATAAGGCATATTAAATAATTGAAATCACCCCTTACCTCGCGAAGATCCTTCGAATTCACGGCATTTGGCTTTTTCCTCTCTTCTCTTCTCTTCTCCAATTTCACGTACAATGACTTTTCCAAATAACTTCTTTTTCTTTTCCTTTTTCCTTCTTTTTATATTCCTTTTATTATTTTCCAAATTATAGAAATAAATTAGTAATTATTTAGTAGAACTTTTTACTTCTAACACCTCTAATTCAACCTTACACCCCCCGGTCTTCCTTTTTAATTCCATAATTAATTCATCCATTTAATCCAAAATATTATTAATTAAGCATTTAATTAATTTAATAATTAAATTCCTAATTATTTAACACATGAATTAATTTGGGGTGTCACAGTAGGACTATGAGAAGGAACCTGGATAGTACGGTTACTTCAAAATGAAAGCCTGGATAGTAAGGCTATGAGAAGGAACTTGGTCATAGGGTTACTTCGGGATGAAAGCCTGGATATTAGGGCTATGAGAAGGAACCTGGATAGTAGGGTTACTTTGAAATGAAATCCTGGATAGTAGGGCTGCTTCGGAATGAAAGCCTGGATAGCAGGGCTATGAGAAGGAACCTGGATAGTAGGGTTAATTCGGAATGAAAGCCTGGATAGTAAGGCTGTGAGAAGGAACCTGGGTCGTAGGGTTACTTCGAAATGAAAGCCTTGATAGCAGAGCTATGAGAAGGAAACTGGATAGTAGGGTAACTTCAAAATGAAAGCTTGGATAGTAGGGCTATGAGAAGGAACCTGGATAGTAGGGCTATGAGAAGGAACCTGGGTCGTAGGGTTACTTCGGGATGAAAGCCTGGATAGTAAGGCTATGTGAAGGAACCTGGATAGTAGGGTTACTTCAAAATGAAAGCCTGGATAGTAGGGCTATGAGAAGGAACCTGGGTAGTAGGGTTACATTGAGATGAAAGCCTGGATAGTAGGGCTATGAGAAGGAACCTGGGTCGTAGGGTTACTTCGGGATGAAAGCCTGGATAGTAGGGCTCCTTCGGAATGAAAGCCTGGACAGCAGGGCTATGAGAAGGAACCTGGATAGTAGGGTTACTTCGAAATGAAAGCCTGGATAGTAGGGCTATAAGAAGGAACCTGGGTCGTAGTGTTAGTTTGAAATGAAAGCCTGGATAGTAGGGCTATGAGAAGGAACCTGGGTCGTAGGGTTACTTCAGGATGAAAGCCTGGATAGTAGGACTGCTTCGGAATGAAAGCCTGGATAGTAGGGCTGTGAGAAGGAACCTGGGTCAGAGGGTTACTTAAAAATGAAAGCCTGGATAGCAGGGCTATGAGAAGGAACCTGGATAGTAGGGTTACTTCAAAGCAATAGTGTAGGTGAGTTGACCTATTCGGGTCAGGGAGCTGAGTTTCCATTAGTCGTCTATAGACGTGACCTGTATAACTGCTGGATTTGTTGAAGCTAATCGTCTTTTCCTGAAAAGATATCATGGTTAATTATATGCGATGCATGAAATGCAAGGTGAGATGATGTTCTCAAAATAAATGAGATTATGCTGTATATGATATGTATGCGCATGTCATGATGCATGTTCACGAAATGCTATCGGGGTATGCCCGCATCTGGGAAAATAAATCCCTGACTGTTGCTGAAGATTTATGAATATCCTGTCAGGAAGAGATTATGCTTGAGAATAAACTCTGCGGGGAACAAACTTAGGAAGTGCATTTTTGTAGCTGAAGTGATGAACTCTGTCAGGGATTGAGCCTCTGTATCCAGAGAAATAAACTCTACTTGGGGGAAGAAATTTACTGACTCGCCCGTGATTATTAAATTTGGCTGGAGGATATAGCTGTCAGGTTTCAGAATGACACTGGCTGGGGAGGTTACGTCCTGTTTCAGGAAAGCTGACATTAATGCTTTTGAATAATTTTGCTCTGTGGGGAGTGTATGTACCAAATGGTTGTGTTCCAAAGCTGGCTCTATCCCGGCACCTGCTGGGCGGAGTAACCGTCGGAATTGGCACTTCTTGTTTTTTCCCCTGTTTCTGGAATTACGAGTAATTTTCTTTTGTTTCTTATGTAAATATTTATGAGCATCAATCATTTTCTAATGAATATATCAAAAATAAGTCACTAGACGTTCTTGCGAAACAAAACAGAAAAAGAAAAACAAACTCGAAGTTTCTTGTGAAAATAATTTTGTATTGATTTTTGAAGTTAGCCTGTAATAGACGTTTTGTACAAAGAGGCTGGTGCTCTAGTAAGAGAACGCCTCAGAAAAATAGAAGCTATACAAATTTATGTAAAAGAAAAAAAACAGCTATGTGAAACAACCCCATTGGGTTCCAACTCTGCTATTTCCATTATATCTTCAAGCGTCTCATCACTTTGCTTCTTGGCCAAAAGTTGATCAGATTGATTGGTGCCGTCCGAGCTTGATAGTTGATACCGAAGTCTGGTCGCAAGATGATCCAATGAGACATAGTGGTATGCTTTATATCCCTAACTTAATCCTGGACCTCCCTTTTGGGTTTTCAGTCCACCGGGATACCCTTTTTTTCCCAAGCCGCCCTTTCGGGTTTTCGACTTGCTAGGTGTATAGATTTTTCATTTTCATCCTTACTTTTGCCCGAACCCTTTTGGTTCGCCGGGAAGCCCTTATTTTTTCCTAGGCCAGTCAACCTAGCGGGTCTCTTTATTAGGCGTAGTATCTTTTCACTACGTCTACATTGACAGGGTGAGGAAGGTCGTCACCATCCATGGTGGTTAGAATCATAGCTCCACCTGAGAAAATGTTCTTAACCACAAATGGTCCATCTTACGTGGGGGTCCAGTTGCCCCTGGGATCACCTTGTGGTAGTATGATGCGTTTGATCACTAGATCCTCGACTTCATATTCTTGACGCCTAACTTTCTTGTTAAAAACCTTGATCATTCGCTTTTGATACGTTTGACCATGGAAAATAGCAGTAAGTCTCTTTTCATCGATTAGATTTAACTGATCAAGTCGGGTTCGGATCCAGTCGTCTTCGTTGAAACCCGCATCCTTCATAATCCTGAGAGAAGGTATCTGGACTTCGATGGGTAGGACTTCCTCCATGCCATATACCAGAGAGTAGGGTGTTGCCCCTGTCGACGTCCGTGCTGAGGTACGGTACCCATGAAGAGCAAATGGTAACATCTCCTGCTAATCTTTTTATGTCACCGTCATCTTCTGTACAATCTTCTTGATGTTCTTGTTAGTTGCTTCAACAACGCCATTCATATTTGGCCGGTTGGGAGAAGAATTATGATGCTATATCTTGAACTGTTTACAGAGCTCGGTGATTATTGTGTTGTTGAGATTCATACCATTGTCAGTAATAATTCTCTCTGGCACACCATATCGACAGATCAGATTATGTCAGATAAACCGTGCCATGACGTTCTTGGATACCATAGAAAAAGAGGCTTTCCCAACCCACTTTGTGAAGTAATCAATGGCTGCTAGGATGAAGTGATGTCCATTAGAAGCGGTGGGCCTGATTTCTCCAATCATGTCGATGCCCTCACATTGCAAAGGGCCACGAGGGCCGTTAAGACGTTTAAGGGGACCGGAGGCACATGCACCTTATCAGCGTAGATTTGGCACTTATGACAAGTTTGAGAGTGCTAATAACAATCGGCTTCCATAGTGGACCAGTAGTATCCTGCCCGTAGGATCTTCTTAGCCATGGTATATCCACTAAAATGGGTTCTGAAGGTGCCTTCATGTAGATCTATCATGATCCTCTTTGTTCATTGTTGTCTACACATCGTAATAGTGTGGAGTCAGGTTTGCATTTATAGAGGATTCCATTACTGAGGAAGAACTTTGCAGCGAACCTTCTCAGAAACCTCTTATCGTTAACAGATGCCCCTTCGGGATACTCTTGAGTCTCAAGATACCTCTTTACTTCGTGAAACCAGGGTTTGTCTACCACTTCTTCGGTATCGATTTCACAGCAGTGTGCTGGTTCATCCAGCCTCTCAATGGTGATTTGGGGAGCTTCATTGTCCCACCTAACTTTGAACATAGAAGACATGGTAGCTAGCGCGTACGCTAACTGGTTCTCCTCTCGCGGGAAATGTTCAATAGTTACCTCCTCAAAGTGTGGGAGCAATGTCAGCACGTACTCTTTGTATGGGATGAGATTCAGATGCTTCGTATCCCATTCACCTTTGATATGACTTATTACCAAGGCTGAATCTCTGAAAACGTCCAATAATTTAATCCTTAGGTTAATAGCAGCTCTAAGACCCATGATACATGCTTCATACTCCGCCATGTTGTTTGTACAGTTGAAACATAATCGGGCAGTGAACGAAGTATGACAACCCTCAGGAGATATGATTACAACACCGAGGCCATTACCTAGTGCGTTCGAAGCTTCGTCAAAAACCATAGTCCATCAGGATCCCTCCTCGGGTCCTTCATCTGGTCCAGGTTCTTCATAGTCAGTCACCAGCATAATATTCTCATCCGGGAACTCAAAATTCATGGACTGGTAGTCATCCACAGCCTGATGAGCCAAATGATCAGCCAATACACTCCCCTTTATTGCTTTCTGGGAATGTATATTGTATGTCTTACTCAGTTAAGATCATCTTCCATCTTGCTATTCTTCCGGAGAGTGCAGGCTTCTCAAAAATGTACTTTATCGGATCCATCTTCGATATCAACAAGGTAGTGTGGGTCAGCATGTACTGTCTTAGTCGGCGAGCAGCCCATGCCAAAGCGCAACAAGTTTTCTTGAGTAGTGAGTATCTTGTCTCACAGTCGGTAAACTTTTTGCTAAGGTAGTATATTGCGTGCTCTTTTCGACCAGACTCATCATGCTGACCCAACACACACCCCATTGAATTGTCTAGCACTGTTAGGTACAAAATCAAAGGTCTTCCTTCAACCGGGGGCATCAGGATTGGTGGTTCTTGAAGTTATTCCTTTATTCTTTCGAAAGCGGTATGGCATTCATCATTCCACTTTACCACTTGATCGTTCTTCAAAAGCTTGAAGATTGGCTCACAAGTAGCGGTCAGATGTGAAATGAACCCGACGATTCAAATTAGGCGTCCCAAGAAACCTCTAAATTCCTTCTCTGTATGAGGAACTGGAATTTCTTGTATAGCCTTTACCTTTGCAGGATCTACATGGATGCCTTTGTCGTTGACAATGAAACCCATAAGTTTACCAGACCTTACCCCGAAGGTGCACTTGTTCGGATTCAACCTCAGCTTATATATCTTCAACCTGTCGAACAACTTTTGTAGATGATCAAGGTGCTTTTCCTCAGTCTGAGACCTAGCTATCATGTCATCAACATAAACTTCAATCTCATGGTGAATCATATCTTGGAACAAAGTGACCATGTCGCGCTGATAAGTTGCCTCAGCATTCTTCAACCCAAAAGGCATCACCTTGTAGCAGAAAGTGCCCCACTGCGTGATGAAGGTTGTCTTCTCCATGTCTTCTGGAGCCATCTTGATCTGGTTGTAGCCAGAGAAACCATCCATGATGGAGAAGATTTTGTGTTGCACGGTGTTGTCAACCAGAACGTCAATGTGAGGAAGTGGGAAGTCATCCTTGGGGTAAGAAGTGACAGCTAAGAATCTTGTGTCGAACTGTTTTATGACGTCTGCCTTGATCTTCTCTGACATTTCAGGGCGCATATGGCAGACCTTCTGCTTTACCGGAGGGAAATCTTCTTTAGTCGGCAGGCGATGAACCACAATATCAGTGTCTAAACCTGGAATGTCTTCATATGACTAGGAAAAGATCTCAACGTAGTCGTGCAACATCTGTATCAACCTCTGTTTGATGCTAAGCTCCAGATTTGCACCTATTTTAACCTCTTTTCTTTCTTCCTCAATACCAAAGTTCACTGGCTCAACCGGCTCTTCATGAGGCTGTATGGACCTTTCTTCCTACTGTAATAGTCTAGCAAGTTCTCCAGGAACCTCATAATCATTCTCACCTTCGTCTTCGGCTTGGTTGATCGGATTTTTGAAGTCATAACTGGAAATAACATAGTTGTTATCAATGGGATCCAGAGTGTATATGGATCTGCAGTATGATAGGTGAGTGTGTGTGTAAGAGAATAACTGTTTTGATAAAGTGAAAATAGAAAATAAAAAATAGAGAGCGCAAAATTTGTATGCAAGAAATGTCCAATGCTTTATTAATGATATATGAAATGACAAATAATAGCCCTCACAAGCAAAGCCAATGTGCCTCGGGAAAGGCACAAGGCCGTAATGTTTTAAATTGTTTATTACAAATCTCAAAACAAGTAGGAAAATTACTCGGGAATAAAATAAACTGGTATAAAGTCCCTAGCCGTCCAGTTACTCGGTCCACCGTTGGTAGTTGGGTAGATCCAGCTGTCAATGTCTGAGTCTTCCTCGCTATCTTCAATGGCATTAACCCCATGATTGCTGATGCATAGGGGAGGTCCTCCATCCCGAGCGCTTTGAATAGCCCTTTGAGCCCCTGTAGTAAAGCCCAAACCATATTTTTTAGTTTTATGAGTGAAATTAGGGAGTTGACCCCAATTGTTACACCTACCTTCTTCAACTACGACCCTGGAATCCTTGAGAGAAGCCATCTTTAGAGGTGGTTTGTTGGTAGTAGTTTCAGTTGATGCCAATATCTGAGAGACCTCTTCGAAGTTCTGACAAGGAGTTTCTATGAATTCCCCGTCCATCTCTACGTACCGGAAGGAATTGAGGTGGCTCACCATATACTCTTCTTCACCCTGCACAATGATAATCTTCCCTTTTATCGGATACTTCAGCATTTGGTGTAGTGTGGAAGTAACTTCCCCAGCCTCGTGGATCGAAGGACGACCCAACAAACAAGAATACGACAACCTGATGTCAATCACATAGAAGGTGTACTCAAAGGTCTGTGATCCCACTTTGACAGGGATGTCCACCTCCCCGTGCACCATTATTTTCGACCCATCAAAATCCCTTACCACAATGTTCCTAGGATTTAAAGTCAAACCCTCGCAATCCAACCGGTCCAACGTCTTCTTTGGCAGAAAATTCAGCGAAGACCCAATATTTACCAACACATCAGCCATAGTGGTGCCCCTGCATTCAATCGAGACATGAAGAGAATCATTATGCTTCCTTCTCTTCAGTGTCAAGTCTGCATCTGAAAAACTCAGCCCATTTTCAGCAGTCAGGCTGACCATGCAACCTTTAAATTGATCAGCTGAAGTCTCTTGCGGCACTTGCGTAGTTTTGAGGAATGCAATCAAGGCCTTCGCATGGGCCTCGGAGCACAACAACATGGATAACATGGATATCTTTAAGGGGGTCTGCCCAGCTGTTCGGCCATATTGTAGTCTCTCTTTTTAATTATTTTCAGTATTTCGTCTATCTCTTGCTTAGAGGCTTCCACAACAATTTTTCTAGGTGCCTCCATCTGGGCAGGCTCACCTATAGCTTCTTTGTCGTGGGTATCAGACGATTCATCGACAAGTGTAATAATTGGAGTAAGAACAGGATCCGTAGTTGATGTACTAACAGGAACAACATATGGAATGACAATAGGCATGTTGACAGTCTTAGGGGAAATCTCGGGAGAGAAGACCCTTCCACTTCGGGTGACCTTGCTGGTCCCGACAATGTTACCAATATCAGGATCAGCCTCTTCATTTTTCAAATCATGTTTGATGCCATGATAGTACACATCGGCACCATAATGCAAGGGGATAACTTTGTCCGAGATATATGGGACAGGACCAGGAACAGTGATTATTAGCAGAGCGATTCTTGGAGCAGATGTAATCCTAACAGGTATTCTCGAGGAGACCTTGGAAGGATTGGCGGAAATGGTTATAATGGCAATGTCTTCAGAGGAACAACGGGGACCAAACTTTTCTCGAACAAAATTTCTCTGCTGTCCATCAGGCGTTGAACAACTGACTTCAGCAAATGGCAACCAGAAGGTAGAAGTGAACACATGTGGCAATCTTCACCATAACACGGAAATAAACCAGCCAATAGCAAATTCTTCTTCACAATCATGAATGGAGTAGAAACTTCATCCACCAAGGTCACAAACAAGTCGATATCCACAACATTAATTCCACGACCGTGCTTAGGCATGGGAGCAGTTATGACATTGGGCTTTTCCAGAGCATCGAACTCAACTTCTTTGGCTTCGATCAGATCTTGTACCTTATTTCTTAGAGCCCAATAGTCATTGGTATCGTGGCCAGGACTCTCAGAATGATAGGCACACCGAGCATTTGGATTATATCGGGGAGATGTGGTATTTGGATTCTTGGGAGCCTCTTTCAAGGTTGCCAAGTTGGATCTCAGCAGATGAGGTAGAACTTTAGCCAATGTTATATTGATTCGGGTAAACTGTCGTTGTGGTCTTTTCACCCTTTGTTGATTGTTGCATTGTGGAGCAACTGTAGTCCTAGGTATCATTACGACACTTCTTGCCTGACGATGTTCAACTCTATTTTGGCCCCTAGGGCTGTAAATGGCACTGGCTTCTTTTTTACTAGCAAAAGGATTCTTTAATGAACTCGAAGAAGCATCTTTCTGTATCTTCCCGCTCCGAATCCCAACTTCTACTTTCTCTCTAGTCAAGATTAGCTTGGCGAAACAAACTTACGAGCTGCCAATCAAATTATTAAAGAATGGACCAGATAGCGTCCCCAGAAACATATCAACCAACTGCCTATCAGACAACAGGGGTTGGACTCTTCCAGCCAAGTCTCTCCACTTCTGTGCATAGTCCTTAAAGACTTCACTCGCCCCCATGGACATACTCTGGAGTTGAGAACGAGTAGGAGCAAGGTCGGCATTCTATTGGTACTACATATAAAAAGCAGCGGCCAGATCTTCCCAATTTCCGACATTGGCTCCCTCCAGTTGATAGAACCATTCAAGCCGAGTCCCTGACATACTATCTTGAAAGAAATTAACCCAAAAATTTCTATCAGCGGTGTGGGGATGGATCTTTCTAACATAAGAGCGGAGATGGAGTTTTGGGCAGGACACCCCATCATACTTTGCAAAAATTGGAGCTTTGAACTTCTGCGGGATGACCACTCCCGACACCAATCACAATTCTTTGAAATCCAGCCCAAGTATCCTCTGGACTTCCATAGCACTCAAGCGATCTTCCAACTGCTTGTATCTATCCTCAGTGGGAGGATATTGCTCATCATTGTAGTCAGCATCATTGTCAGAAACTTCAGGACTGGGATCCTTCACCCTTGTCTCTTCTTCTTGATTCTCCCCTTCTTTGGATGAGGAGGTCAGATTGACTTGTTGCTTCAATGGCCTTCTAAACCTTCTGCCCATATTCAGAATACTGGCAGCCTTCTTCTTTTTCTTTTTCTCTTTCAGGATGAGGGCTTTCAGATCCTCCTGCCCTTTCGCCAGATTTATGAAATTTGTTGGAACTGGGCGTTTTGTGCCTGAAGGTCCTTGATTCTTTGTTCGGAAGACATTTCTGCTGAAATAAATAGCGAAGAAGATGAAAAACCTGTAATGGTACCTGTACATGCAATGTTATAAATGGGATACGCATGAAATGATTTCAAAGACTTTGGGAAATTTAAATTTGCAAACCAAAATGAAACAAAGATTTTATTAGTTGAATTCGAAGTTCAAATGCCTTTTAGGCGTTACAATTAAAAACAAATCTAAAACTATAAAAAATCAAAATTCCCAAGGATGCTTCCTCTTCGTGTCGAGATAGACATTGAGTCCTCTTTCCTCATGGAGCTGCTTTGTGAGCTCTAAAACCTTCCTCTCCTGGGAATAAAACTGATCCCTGTAAGTATCTTTCTCTTTCTTTAACTGAATCCAAGACCTCTATAATTCTCCTAGATCAGCGGGCATATCAGGATAGAGAACCGTGTAAAAAATACCCCCTTCAGTAGTGGGTTCCATAATCACGGGTAAAACGGCCATATAAGGCATCATAAGTTTATGGGCGCGAGCTCATACCCATTGGAGGTAAGGTTCCATAGGAATGGAAGCCTTTGGCCCCAAAACCTTGGCACCAGATCTATTTACCATGCCCCAAGCTCGTGTGAACCACCAGCGATACTCTTGAACATCATCGTCATAGTTGAATACAATTCCCTTAATAAGTAACTCATGGGGACCATCTCTTCGAGCGTAACCAAATTGTCGCAGAGCTAAACAAGGATTGTAGGTTATACCCCCTCTGATGCCAAGTAACGGGACATTAGGGTACTCCCCACAGTGGTCAATAATAGCAGTGTTTTCCATAGCTCGAGAACACCAGAGAATATCCATGTGAGCTAGTGACATTATCCTTTGTGACCAACCCACACCTTATTCATTCTTCATTACGGATTTAGGGAGGTGAGAAATAAGCCACCTCGACAGCAATGGCATGTAGCACATAAGAACCCCTCTTCTCTTCATGGTACGAGTATGGAGAGTGTGCAAAATATCTTCGAGCAAGGTAGGCACAGGTTTGCGAGAGAGGAAGACCTTGATAGCATTCACATATATGAATGAGTTTGGATTAGGGAATAGTACTAACCCATAGATTAGAAGTGCCAAGACCTCCTCAAAAGCCTGAAAATCCATATCATCCCAAACCAGTTGGGCCTTCTCTATCAGGAACTTGGCTAGAAAACCCTTGACCCCGCTTCTTGTTTCCCAATTAGATACCACGTCGGCCCACTTCAAATGCAAAGCTGAGGCAATGACTTCTGGTTTAGGAACTTCTTCCAGACCTGTGAAGGGAAACTGTTCAAGAATGGGTATATCCAACAGCTGAGAGAATTCTTCCATGGTAGACACCAATTGATAGTCTGGAAAGGTGAAGCAGTGGTGCTTGGGATCAAAGAACTGAAAGAGTACACTCATCATATTTTCATCAAAGTTTGAAGTAACCAGGTTGAGAAGTCGACCATGTATCTTTGTGAACGCAGAAGTTTCGGAAACCTTTGATAGCAGCTCTTTGAGTTGGGAAGGTATCTTCACAAAGCTGATTCGGATAGTGTTTCTACGAACAAAAGCCATAATCTGCAAAACAGAACAAAGATAAATTCCCTTTATCCTTGAAATGGTTAGTGCAATAAGAATGGATGCTATTTTATGATGCATGATGTCATGATAAACCACAGGTATAGAAAACACAGACAAATCACACCAAGTTCTTAGGTTTAAGGCTTGCATGAGGTTAAAGGTCATACCCTCTTAAAGTTTAGTTGGTTTCAACCTGTTTTAGAAGAGTAACCATGTTCTAAAGATTCTCAATATCACTGATCATCCTTTATCGGGCATTGATTCAGCTCAAGCAATCTTTTCTTGCGGCCGAAATATCCCGAAAGTCTGATCTCAATGAATGTAGCATCAAGTATCAACCAATCCTCACCTCTATACCGAGGCCGACTATCTCACTACTTTCTAGTGGCCAAGTTTGTTCAACTAAGGTTCTAAGGTCCGTTAGTGCTTCAAGACACCACGCGGCAGCCCCGTATTCTCCTCGTTTCCCCACGAAGGATACTGTTACCAACCAAAGTGCCACACCAACACAGCCATCGCTTAAACCATATCGATCTACACCGTACAGTCTCCATGATCTATTGTTATTTACCTAAAAAGTTCCCCCAGATCCGGGTGTAGGATCTATAGTAACCCAAGCAAAACCCTTTAAGAATAAAGCAAACAAATAAGAAAGCAATTTTGAAATGACCTAGATCCTAAGGTAAACACCACTTTATTTTAATTCCCCAACAGAGTCGCCAGTTCTGTGATACGGTGGCAGAACCCACTGTTGCTTACCGACTTTTATTTTATCCAATCAGGAAAAGGAAAAAGAACAGAAAAATCTTTTTCGAGATGTTTCTGAGTACCGGGGGGGGGGGGGGGGGGGGGGTAGTTTATAGAAAGGGAAGGTGTTAGCACCCTTTCTATACATGTTTTTCCATTGGCTCTTAGGTACTTTCTCATTTTAAAATTGCTTGTGTGTATGCTTGTTTTGAAAAGTTTGGTTTACTTTGTGATAATCCTTGTATCGGTCCTCAAGAGTGTGACGAAGTTGTTTTGAAAATTGTTTTGAAAAAGTGTGTGTGTGAAAAGTTTATTTGAGCAAGTATTTAGGAACTAATCTACCTACTCGAAAATGTCTGTTCGTTTTCCTTTAGACAGCGCTATGCTATTATTAAGGAATAGGTAGCACCGATGTTGGAGTTTTAAGGGACGTTTGAAAGTACAAATACGGTCACAAAAGCAATGTTAGGAGGTGTTAGTAATAATCCTAAAGCCTTAAAGATATTTTTCCGAGGCAACATCCAAATGGGTCATTTTTAGATCTTTCGGGGCTAGAGGATGACCGCTAACAAACCCTATACTTCATGACCGTTTAACCTAAGGCAACCGGAATGGAGTAAACCCTAGGAATGAGCATGTGCGAGTGAATTTTTCAGTTAATTTGTCTTTGCACATTTAGGGTTTTCTACCGTATTAATTTCAGATATTCTTTCCATACAATCCTATTAGCATACAATTAGGCAGTTTATAATTGCGAAATCAAAATGCAGAAAGTTAAAAGTTTTAGCTATTACATGGCTTTCGCAGATGCATAATTATTTTTTACTGTAAAAATAAAATGCAGAATTAAAACCTAATTAAGTCTATTACATCCTCGGAACAATTACAAAAATAATAAAAAAGGTAATCAAAGTGCGCACGACGAATTAAATGCGAGGATAAATATAAAACCTAAATATCTAGTTGAGAAAAAATATTTAAGTTATTTTTTTAAAGAAAGATTAATTATATATGAAATTAACTCTAATTTCTAATTGATTTTAATTACAAAAACAAGAATTAAATTAACCTAATTTTTAATTAAACAAATTAATTAAAGAAAATAAAAATTTTATGAAAAAAATTATTTTTGGTGTTTTATGATTTTTGATTTAAAAAAGGATTTTGGATTATTTTGTAAAAAAAGAAAATATTTAATAAAAAAATTAAAAGAAAAAAAGATATAAAAGAAAAAAAACTTGGGCCTGCTTGCTGAAGAAATCAGGGGGGGTGCATTGTTAAATTACTTAGGCCCACCAAGCTGAAGCCCAGTCAACACTTGATCCAGTGGTGCTCCCTCCTCACGGTGTACCATAATCCTTTAGTGATGAGCGCTGGATCTGATTGATCATGAATCCGCTTATTGGATATGTGTGGTGCTTGGTGGATACTTAGACAAGTGGTGTATAGGATCTGCAAAGAAGAATTAAAACAAAGAAAATTGTTGGGACTTGGGATCGAACCCAGGTCCTCCCACTCATTGAAATGCACGTTTCACCAACTGGGCCATATGTTTTGTTTGTTAACATAATAACAATAATATATAATATATAAATCAAGGTAACTGAGTCACAAACGCATGCAAAATTCAAAATGGCCAGTCAGGTGGTGACAAGTCACCGTCTCCTTCGTTGAGACTGTCGTTTTAGGGGTAAGACTTATACCCACAGACACTTTGCCATAGCTGAAAACATGTAAACTTCAACAATCAAGAAAACGCATGATAAATAAATTCTAATTACATGGTTCAATTTGTCTTTAACCTACGAACATCATGGTGCCGCTTTTATTGGCCAATTTCACTAATACAGAGAAGCCCTAAAACACAAGAACAAACCCTAACAATAGTAAACACATATATAAGCCTCAAAAATTCAATTAAACAATCCAGACATGTTAGAAATACATCAATGATCACAAATATGTCATTAAATTATGCTAATGATGCAAGAATGGTTGTAATCGATTTTGAAAAAGCAAGCAAACCGTATGACGTGTAGCGAGCATTTCTAGGCGTGAAAGGACTTGCAATTGATCCAGTTAGCTTCAGAGATACTCCAGGATGCGATTGGGAGTGTTGAAATGCTTTGAATCATCCTCTAGGGTAGGGATCAGATCACCATTTTTTCCCAAAATATTGAGTTTGTTCTAGTGTTCTTCACGACTGCTAGCCCTTGTTTTTGTGCTTGGCCTTGTTCATTATATATCCCTAAGTGAATTAGGGTTATAAAAATAGCTGGTATCTTTAAAATTTTTGAAGATTTGATCTCACTCTTCCTTTGTGTGATATGTTTCCAAATTAGGCCTAATCATAACATTCTTGTTCCAATCAACCTTGATTCGATTTGATCCTAATATGCCAGCATAATTAGCTTGTGATTCTGTCCAAAAATTAGATCAAAATAAATCTATGCTATTATTTGTCATTTATTTGATTTAATTCAGTTTTTAATTAATAAAAAATCAAAATAAAATTAAAAATGAATAAAATAATGTGTCGGTGAATAATTGGGTCGTGGACCATGTTATGAGTGAGGTGCAAGCAAAAAAAGTTTGGCCCATTTGACAAAAAATGCATTTTTGAGCATATTTGACTTTTGGCAATTTTACAAAAATGGTCAACTTTGACAAGGCATATTGTTGTACCCCAAAATTTGCCCTCCCATTTCCTCAGCATTTTCTCATCACAAGACCTTTGAAGATCAAGATCTAGTTAGGGTTTCCTCTGCTCAAGACTTCTCCTTGCACTGTGGACTCAAATTAGGGTTTGTGTTTGCCTGAGGATGTTTTGACCTAAAATGCCTAAGATGACTTTCATGCTTCATGTTGGACTCCCAAGTTTACCCATACCAAGTTTCAAGTCTTGATTCCAAGTTTTGCCCAGTCAATTGGACAGTTGACCTAGAAATCAGCTGTATTGGGGAAAAAGTCAATTGTGGCCAATTGACAGTCAAACCTCATGAAATTTGATCCACATCAACATTATGAACTCACATGAACCATTTGATCAAGTTTGGATCACAATTCCACAAGAAATTTGATCAGATCACCAAAAGGGCAAAATGGTCATTTTTAGGGTTTTGACTGCACAAAGGCAATTTTTGACTGTTTGACCTAACCAATGGCAAACCAAGTTCACATATGGGCTCAAGGACTCAATGAAATGGGCTTGACACATTCATCAAGCTCAAAAGATCCCAAGTGCACAAGATTGACAGTTGAATTTCCCAGTCAATTGATCAATTTTGACTGTATACTGAAAAGTCAAACTTTGACTTTTTGGTCAAAATCAAGAGTCAAGATTCATTTTTCATCAAAACATGCCAAATCATGAAACTTGTTCACCAAGAAATCACAAAATGCAAATTAGGGTTTGAAAATGGAATTTTTCATAACTTAGAATTTTTCTAAGTTATGGAAAACCCTAATTTTTCCCCAACTTTGCCCCATCTTTTCACCAAGATCCATTTGGATTCAAACAAAAGTCAAAACATGAAAGTTGTAGCTTGTTGCATAATCTACAACTTTGATTCACAAAGTTTTCTCATTTGAAGCTTGTATCTCAAGTTACAATTTTTTGAATAAGGGCACTAAACCATTTTTAACTTAGTGAAATTTTAACCTATTTTGACAAGGTTTTCTACCCCACTTCAAGGCCACTTTTCATACCCTTCCACTTGGAATTTTGATTTTCACTTCAAATATGGATTGTAGTACACATTCCAAGCTTTCCAAAATGTCCAAGAACTCATCAAACAACCTCATAACTTGAGAGTTTCGAATTTCACAAGTTGGCAAAAATTCACTTTTGTTCTTCATCAAAACATGTTCATAACTTTGCAAATCTGAACTTAGCTTGCTTTATGCTTGATTACAGGTCCTTGAACCATTCCATAATCAATAATTTAATGCATATTCAATGTGTTAAGGCCATGTTCTTTGTGTTCTAACATTGCATAGTGGATTAATCCTAAACTAGATAAAGTGAACTTTCCATTTTTGAAAAGATTAGCTTTATGTCAAATTGAAATCCAAGAAGGTACAAGCAAAATCCTTTTGGCACAAGATTATGGGCAAATTGCTCTGATCAAGAGAGGCTTATGCAGCAGGATTAGAGGCCCCTACTGACCTAAAACACAAAGTGACCATTGCTTGCTTCATTTTCAAGTAACATTGCATAACTTATCACAACTCTCATCTCAGCATAGGGACACAACACAAAAGCTATCAAACACATTCCAAATTACCCAACCAAGCTTTTGCACGAGCCATTTGCCTCTCAAGCAATCTCCATCTCGGAAACACCACAAAACTGCTCAAACAGAGCAAGCCTTGCAGATTGAGTGCTATCTCTCAATCCCTTCGAGCATTCTTGTCCAAACTTGTTCCTCTACCTTCCTTACAACATATGCAAGCTAACCATGTCCTGAAACCTGACCTGTAACACCTCCAAGCCACTTCACCATTTTTAAATTTCTGTTTTGCAGTTGGAGTTCACTAGCTCGATTCAGGGAGTTTCAAGACAAAGTAGGACTTGGAAAAGCATCCTTACACTTCAAGGAAGCTATACAAGTCATCATTTCACTCTGAAACATCCTCCATTGCAAAGCTCGATTCCAACTTAACAGGTATATTCATGGAGTTCTATCTCCCTTATTAGGCATTGTTAGCTTTAGGTTTTTGAAGAAAACATGTCACAATCATAGCCCTGAACATGCTCATATGATTAGATTTCATTTATATTTCGTGTGCTTAGAGAATTTCATGTCTGAACATTGATGAAAAGTTAGGTCAGAAATTGGGGGAGGAGAAATTCTCCCTCATCTTAGAGAGATAGGTCAAGTTCTTTATATGGTTGAAACCGTCTCTTAATGCTCTACACTTTTCATGTTATGAGTTTTGCTTGAAAGTCCAGGAATCCAGAGATAAAAACGCGTGTTTTGCTTGAAGGATGTTGTACAGAGGTTGAAGAAGAAGTGGTCTAGGCTGGGCCTGGAACTATTTTCTTTTCACACCCTATTTCCATGTTTACACCCCCTGAGCCCATTTGCTTCATTTTTGACTCTTTTTGACTTTTTCTTTTTTGGTTGACTTTGTTTATTTTTTCTCATGGCATTAAAAAATTAAAAATATTTTTTCCATCATTTTTTGAATATATGGCATATTTATTTGATTTATTTCTTTTGTTTGCATATAAATATTATATATATACTATTATTAGAATAAATAGAAAAATAGTGTAAATACATTTTTTATTTTTATTTACCTTCTGAAAATATTTCACATAAAAAATACTCTTTTTATTTGTCTTATTAAAATATTCAATAAATATTTATTTTGTGTATAATGCATATTTGAGAAATTAATATATGTATATATATATGTTTATTAATATATTTAAGATAAAATATAAAAATACTTGAATTTTTCATTTTATTAATATTTGATACAAAAATACTTTTTTCATAATATACTTCATTTTATTTTATTTTTATAAATAATAAATAAATAGTTGTATTAAATTAGATAATAATGCATTTTCTTTTAAAAATTAGGGTTTTTGCCCTAAATTCAAAATACTCCAAAAAATAATATAATTTTTATTTTCTTTTCTCTTTTACATAAATAATATTTTTTTCATACATATAAAACATTCTTTTGCATCTTGCATTGTTATTTAATTTTTGTACATTGATTAAATTGCAAATATTCAAAATGATGTAATAATTTAGATTTAAATTCTTGTCAATATCCCCATTTGAACATTTGTACCCCCCTTCCCATATTTGGTTTTGTAATAGCTTAGTAAATTTAATTTTGCACTTCATTGCTTTCTAATGATAACATGTTAGAATTAGGGTTTGTATGCGAAAAAACGAAAAAAATAGTTTGACCTAATACAAGACAAATGAGCATGAAAATAAACAACACATCTCACACTTGCACCCCTAGGGTATTCCACTTGTTGCCTTCAAATAAATGGGCCATATTGTATGTTGAACTTCTTTGGGCAAAGCAAACAATTTGAATGATCATAGTCCCTCGACAAAACTTTTCAAAGCAAACAAAAACAAATGATCAAGTCCCTTAAAGAAATTGCCTAAAGACATTTAACACTATTGCAATTATGGTCCAAACGATGACCCGCGCCCGTCCCTTTCACATCCTAACATGAGATTGTCCACCAAATACAATGGTGGAACAAACTTATGAAAAGGGTTAAAACATAGCAATAGTCTTTGAGAAATTTAGGAGTAGATAAACTCTTAGTTACTTGAATCAAACTTGCAAAAACAAAACACTTGCCTATTTTCTAAAAAACACACATCACTACACTTTCAAAACAACTTTCAAAACACAAATGAAAACTTTGTATACATCCCCACATGGATCATTACAAAGGTTGCCACCACATTGGCCTCTTTTCAAAAGCATTTTCAAACCCACACACTCAAGCACCATTTAAAACAATTGAAAACAAAAGGCAAGTGATCTAAAGCAAGTAACTAAGAGCCCATGGATAACCATGGATAGAAAGGGTGCTAATACCTTCCCTTTCTATAATCTACTCCCCGAACCCAAGAAAACATCTCAAAAGGTTTTTGCTGTGCTTTTTAACTTTTCCTTAGGATAAAATAAAAAGTCGGTGGCGACTCTTGCTAACCGCAACATTTGCGAATACAAACGCAAAACCCAAGTCAGTTCTCCCACCGTATCACAGAACTGGCGACTCTGCTGGGGAGAACTTTTAAAAGTGGAGTAACCTTAGGGCTTAGATCACCTTTGTTTTCAATTGCTTGCTTTGTTTGCTTTTATATTTGTGGGCTTTGCATCGGAGTTCATAGATCCTAACCCGGATCTGGGATATACCCTTTTTAGGTAGCATAATCTGTGAGGGACCTGTCCGGCGTAGACCGACATGGGTGAAGCAGTGGCTACGTTGGTGTGGCATCTTAGTCTGTACCTATATCCCTTGTGTTGTAACGGGGAGAATATAGGTCTTCTAAGGGGTCATTAAACACCAACCAACCTTAGAACCCTAAATTGACCAACTTGGCTATTAGGGCAGTAGCAGTATGCTACACTCATTGAGGCTAAACTCTCGAGATGGTTCTGGCCGCGAGAAAAGATTGCGATGCTGGAGTTATGACCGATTGAGGGTAGCCAATGATTTGAGATCCTCTAGAACCCGGTTACTTTTGATAGGACAGGTTTTTAACCGACAAAACCAAAAGAGGGTAGTACCTGAAACTCATGCTGGCCTGAAACCTAAGGGTGTCTTGTGTGACTTGTGTGCCTTATTTGCCTATGAGAATACTTGTGATGTGCTTCATCATAGCATCATGCCATCATACCATTGCATGCATCCTGTATAAAAGGCTAACCCATTTCAAAGACAAAAAGGTTTCATCTTTGCTCTGTTTTGTAGGACATCATGATGCCCGTGCGTAGAAATACTGTCCGGCTCAACTTTGTTCAACCACCAGTTTTACTCAAGGATTTGGTTGGAAGGATTCCAAACACTTCTTCCTTCATCAACAGACATGGTTCTCTCCTTGGCTTGATCACTGCAAAATGGGACCAACAACTGATAAGTGTTCTGACCCAATTTTATGACCCTCTGTATCATTGCTTCACCTTTCAAGACTTCCAGCTGGTTCCCACCCTGGAAGAATTTTCTTATTTGCTTGGGATCCCTGTCTTGGAACAAACTCCATTCACTGGTTTGGAAAAGACCCCTAGGCCTGAGGAGATTGCTGCAACTCTCCCCTTGACCAAGGAAGAGGTTTTTTCCAACTGGGAAACTAGAAATGGGATCAAGGGCTTTTTGGTCAAATTTCTGGTTGGCAAGGCTAATGATTTCTGGAATGACTTGGACTTCAAGGCATATGAGGATATTCTAGCTCTTTTGATCTATGGTCTGGTGCTGTTTCCCAACCCTGACACCTTTATCAGTATCCATGTCATAAGGATCTTCATGTCTCGGAATCCGGTACCCACTCTTTTGGGTGATATTCTACAACAACTCTATGCTCGTACTGCTCGAAAACGGGGGACTCCATGGTGCTGTGCTCCTTTGCTAGTAAGGTGGTTTATTTTGCACCTTCCTAAGTTCGTGCTGAAGAATGAAGAAGGAAAAGGTTGGGCTCTGAGGTTAATGTCTCTCACTGATAGTGACATCACTTGGACTCTTAGAGGTTTGGATGAGGTAGCTGTTATTGACCGCTGCGGGGAATACCCTAATGTTCCGTTGATTGGTATCCAAGGAGGAATCTCTTACAATCCATGTTTAGCTCTCCGACAGTTTGGGAGAGCCAGAGGAGATGGGCCTCAGGAAATGCTGGTTCCTCACTTCCATTTTGAGTTTCAGGCAGACAGTGACAAACTACGCCAGGGATTCATTAGAGCTTGGGACAGAATCCACAAAGCCAGCCCACATGAGTTGGGACCAAAGACTTCTCTGCCATTGAAGCCCTATTGCAAATGGGTCCGCATCCGTGCTCAGAAGTTAGGTATGCCCTACGAAGCTATCAGACCAATCGTCCTTGAATCTCCTGATGAAGATGGGGTTCCTCCAACTGTCCTCCCTCCTCAGATACCTACTGATTTTGACACCATGAAGAGATCTTGGGTGCAATTAAAGGAAGAACGGGATTTCTATCGGGAGAAGTTCAACGAGCAGGAACGGAAGATCCAGAGGCTGACTAAGCAATTGGAGGAAGAACGGGTCCTGAACAACTACATCAGCACTGAAAAGAGGAGGCCATGGGAGCATTGATGAGCTTTGGATGTTTCCTTTTGTAGTTTTATTTCCTTTTTCAGTATTTTTCATTCCTGTAATGCCTAAGGGAAAGTTGTTGAACAATTGAAATTTTAATCTAATGAAGTGTGTTCCCTTTTTTGTCTACAAAGTTGAATCCTGTTTGTCTTTGAAAACATAAAACATACGCATTCCATTGCACCATATGCATAGCAGGTACCCTATTTCACAGGTTGCTTAATTTTCTTCGCGGTTTGTGTGAACAGTCATCATGAATCCAGACTCCTCCAGTGAGCAAGCAATCAAGGCCCTTCAGGCCCAAAGTGCACAGTTTCAAGAGATGGTCCTAAGCCTAGCCCAAGGTCAGCAAGAGTTGAAGACTCTACTCCTGAAGAAGAAGAAGAAAAAGAGGACTGCATTGTTCAACACCGGACGCAGATTTGGGAACACACTCCACAATGAAGCTGATCCAACTACTTCTTCTGCTGAGAAAAACAGTCCCCAAGGGGGAGGGGCTCCTAGTCCCGCAGTCTCCGACAACGAGACGGACTATAATGACGAACAATACCCACCTGCTGCTGACAGATACAAGCAATTGGAGGACCGCTTGAGCGCCATGGAAATTCAGAATGTGTCGGGACTGGATTTCGGAGATTTGGGGTTATCTTCTGGAGTAGTAATTCCACACAAGTTTAAGGCGCCTGCCTTCGCCAAGTATGATGGGGTCTCCTGTACAAAGCTACATCTAAGGTCGTACGTAAGGAAAATCCAACCTTACACGGCAGATAAGAACCTCTGGATTCACTTCTTCCAAGATAGCCTTTCGAGGTCACAGCTTGAATGGTTTTACCAATTGGATGGAGCTAGCATCCGACACTGGGAAGATTTGGCAACCGCATTCTACAGACAATACCAATACAATTCTGATCTCGCTCCCACGCGTACCCAACTTCAGGGTATGTCTCTAGGAACGGGTGAAGGGTTCAAAGAGTACGCTCAAAAATGGAGAGATTTGGCTGGCAGGGTGCAGCCTCCGTTAACTGATCGAGAGCTGGTTGATATGTTTCTAGGGACGTTGTCTGGTCCGTTTTTCAATCATTTGGTTGGTAACTCCTCCGCTGGGTTTACAGATTTAATATTGACGGGAGAAAGAATTGAAGCTGGCATCAGGTCAGGCAAGATACAAAAGGCTGCCTCCACCAGTGCTGAGAAGAGGCCGTTTAAGAAAGAAGCAAGTGCCGTCTATGGTCCTAGAAGACAAGTCAAGCCCGAAAGTCGCCAAGCCGTCAATGCTTTGGTCATCTCCAAACCTGTTGCTGCTCCTCAGCAGTACAATCAACAAAGAAGCGAAAGGCCCAAGAGGCAGTATACTCGACTGAGTATGACCTTATCTCAAATTTTACCCCAACTGTTATCCACCAACCTGGTGACCCTCAAAGAAGCTCCTAAGGTCGTCAACATTGCGTCTCCTAAGTATAACCCAAATGCCCGGTGTGCTTATCATTCTGATAGTCCCGGGCACACTACTGATGATTGCTGGGCCTTGAGAAACAAAGTGCAAGATCTGATCGACGCAAAGGAAATTCAGTTTAAAGCGCCGGAGAGACCAAATGTTGTAACTGCTCCTATGCCCCAGCATAGAGTAAATGCCATTGAGGAAGAATTGTACGTTGTTTCGGTAGATGAAGTTGTTACCCCTTTGAAGACCGTTAAGAAGAACCTACTGCGGGCCGGTTTATTTCCGGGTTGCGGTGAAGGTTGCCTGTTCTGTGCTGTTTCCCTGTCTGGTTGTCCCTTGCTGAGGTTAGGCATCCAAAGCCTAATGGATAGCAAGGAGATTCTGTTTAAGAAGTCTGCTGTTCAGTTGGTTCCGATAAAAGAAATTTCTGTGGTCACCATCTTCAAAAATCCAATCAAGGCTCCCCCGAAGAAGCCTGTCCAAACCATGACTGTCGCACCAGTGATTATTACTGTCCTGGGGCCTCTCCCCTACATATCTGATAAAGCTGTCCCCTGGCATTATGGGGCAGACGTGTATGTAAATGGAATCAAACAAGAATTCGACACTGGCGCCAGTATCTGCGATATCACTGGTCCAGCCAAGGTCACCCGCAGTGGCAGGCTCTTCTCGCCTGACATTGCACCGCCCGCTGTTCGAAGACCCCTCCTTATAAAACCTACAAGTTTACCTGTTCCTGTTGCTGATCAAGTTGTGTCCCCTGCTGCCGAGTCATCAAATGCTCGGGGCAAAGGGATTGAAGAAGAGCCTGCCCGGATGGAGGCACCAATACCCGTAAATGCTGAGGCCTCCCGACAAGAAATGGAGGAGATTCTGAAAATAATAAAGAAAAGTGATTTCAATGTTGTCGAGCAGCTGGGGCATATGCCCTCCAAGATCTCCCTGCTCTCCTTATTGCTATGCTCCGAGGCCCATGCTAAAGCCTTGATCTCATTTCTCAAGACGGCCCATGTGCCGTAGGAAACGTCTGCAGTCCAGTTCACTGATTGCATATCAAATCTGACAGCAGACAATGGCTTGGGTTTTTCAGATGCTGACCTGACTGCAAAGGGAAGAGACCACAATGATGCCCTGCATGTCTCTATCGAATGCAGGGGCACTACTCTGGCGCATGTATTGGTGGATACTGGTTCTTCTTTGAATGTTCTACCGAAAAAGGCTTTAGACCGTCTGGATTATGAACGCCTGGAATTGAAGCCCAGCAATATCATCGTCAGGGCCTTTGACGGTTCTAAAAGGATGGTTCATGGAGAGGTTAACATCCCTATTCGTGTGGGCTCTCAAGTGTTTGACTCTACCTTTTACGTGATGGATATACGTCCATCGTACTCTTGTCTACTGGGTCGACCTTGGATCCATAAATCTGGGGCAGTGACCTCCACCTTGCACCAGAAGCTGAAGTATCCCGTCAGGGGGAAGATCGTCACTACGCAAGGAGAAGAGGAGTATATGGTGAGCCATTTGAATTCCTTCAGATACATTGAGATGGACGGGGAGTTTATTGAAACCCCCTTTCAGCATTTCGAGGAGGTACATCCAATTTCAGCAGCTGCAGAGACAACAGTTGAAGAGAATGTTTTCTTGAAGATGGCTTCCCTAAGGGATGCCCGGGCTGTGGTTCAGAAAGGCAATTGTGCAAACTGGGGTCAGCTTCCTGACTTCACTCAGAAGAACGACAAGTTTGGGCTAGGCTTTACTGCAGAGGCTCAGAAGGCTGTGCGCAAAGAGAAGATCAGAAAGGCTCCGGTGTTTATCTCCAGCTCAAGGGTGAATGCTATCGAGGAGGATGTGGAGGAAGCAGAGTTTGACAGTTGGATCTAGCCGACTAACAGCAACGGACCAAGCAACTGAACGGCAAAGGATTTTACCCCTATCACATTTGTCACGCAGTAATTAATTTCTTTTGATTTCCAATTTGTAACAAACAATATGTTAAAACTTTGTAGGCTCGGTGTCCTACCCGGGGCATCGTAGCTCCATTTGTGAGGGCTTTTTGTATGACATTTTCATATATCATCAATCAAAACATTGGACGTTTGTTGCATTTCAAATCTTGTGCTCTTTTTCCTTTCTGTGTTATATATATTGCAAAACAGCTATATTTACACACACTCACTTATACAGGTTTCAATCCACTCTGGATCTTACTGGTAACAGCTCTGCTACCGCCAGTTATGACTTCGAAAATCCGATCAACTTGGCCGAAGATGAAGGTGAAGATGATTGCGAAGTTCCTGGTGAACTCGCAAGACTGCTACTCCAGGAAGAGAGAGCTATTCAGCCACATGAAGAGCCGGTGGAGACAATTAACTTGGGTACTGAGACGGATAGGAAAGAGGTCAAGATTGGTGCCAATCTAGAGCTCAGCGTGAAGCAACGATTGATTCAGATGCTACGATACTACATGGAGATTTTTGCTTGGTCCTATGAAGATATGCCTGGTTTGGATGCCGACATTGTAGTTCACCATCTGCCAACCAAGGAAGATTGCCCTCCGGTAAAGCAAAAAGTCCGACGGATGCGTCCAGAGATGTCTGAAAAGATCAAGGCCGAGGTTATGAAGCAGTTTGATGCCGAGTTCCTCGCAGTGACTTCTTACCCTCAGTGGGTTGCCAATGTGGTGCCAGTGCCGAAGAAGGACGGTAAAGTCAGAATGTGCGTTGACTACAGGGATCTGAACAGGGCCAGCCCCAAGGATGACTTCCCCCTACCTCACATTGATGTCCTTGTTGACAATACAACTCAACACAAGGTGTTCTCCTTCATGGATGGTTTTTCAGGGTATAATCAGATCAAGATGGCTCCAGAAGATATGGAGAAGACTACATTTGTGACTCAGTGGGGCACCTTCTGTTATAAGGTCATGCCATTCGGATTGAAAAATGCTGGGGCAACCTATCAACGTGCCATGGTTGCTTTATTTCATGATATGATCCATCATGAGATTGAGGTATACGTTGATGACATGATTGCAAGGTCTCAAACTGAGGAGGAGCACCTTGACCATCTGAGGAAGTTGTTTGACCGACTCAAGTTATACAAGCTGAGGTTGAATCCCAACAAATGCACCTTTGGGGTAAGGTCCGGAAAATTGCTAGGTTTCATTGTAAGTGATAAAGGTATTCAGGTGGACCCTGCCAAGGTAAAAGCCATACAAGAGATTCCAACTCCAAAGACAGAGAAAGAAGTCAGAGGCTTCCTGGGACGACTGAATTACATTGCCCGATTCATCTCACATCTGACCGCTACTTGTGAGCCAATCTTCAAATTGCTGAAGAAAGATCAAGTAGTACGCTGGAATGATGAATGTCAGGCCGCCTTTGAAAGAATAAAGGAATATCTCCAAGAACCACCCATTCTTATGCCACCGGTGGAAGGAAGACCTCTGATACTTTACTTGACAGTGCTTGATAATTCAATGGGGTGTGTGCTGGGGCAGCATGACGAGTCTGGCCGAAAAGAGCACGCTAATTATTACTTGAGAAAAAAGTTTACCGACTGTGAGTCTCGTTACTCACTGCTTGAGAAAACTTGCTGCGCTCTTGTATGGGCTGCTCGCCGGCTGAGACAGTATATGCTGACTCACACTACCTTATTGATTTCAAAAATGGATCCCATCAAGTACATATTTGAAAAGCCCGCTCTGTCTGGAAGAATAGCGAGATGGCAAATGATCTTGATAGAATATGATATCCAGTATACAACTCAGAAAGCAATTAAGGGAAGTGTACTGGCCGATCATTTGGCACACCAACCTGTGGATGATTACCAATCATTGGACTTTGATTTTCCGGACGAAGACATCATGGTGGTAACTGACTGTGAAGTACCTGGACCGGATGAAGGACCTGAGGAAGGATCCCGATGGTCTATACATTTTGATGGAGCCTCCAATGCTTTGGGGAACGGCGTCGGCGCTGTAATCATATCTCCCAAAGGAACTCATACTCCCCTCACCGCCCGATTATGTTTCAGCTGCACCAACAATATGGCAGAATATGAGGCATGTATCATGGGTTTACAAGCTGCAATCGACTTAAGGATCAAATTTCTAAGTGTCTTCGGAGATTCCGCTCTCGTGATCAATCAGATCAAAGGCGAGTGGGATACGAAACACCCGAATCTTATTCCTTACAAAGAGTATGTGTTGACCTTGCTTCCCCACTTTGAAGAGATAACTTTTGAGCACTTCCCTAGAGAGGAGAATCAGCTAGCGGACGCACTAGCCACGATGTCTTCAATGTTCAAAGTTAAATGGGACAATGAGGCTCCCCGAATCATAATCTGGAAGCTGGATGAACCGGCATACTACTGCGAGCTGGAGGCTGAGAAGGTGATTGAGAAACCCTGGTACCATGAGGTGAAGAGGTACTTGGAAGCTCAGGAATACCCAGAAGGCGCATCTGTCAATGATAAGAAGTTCATGAGGAGGTTTGCTGCGAAATTCTTCCTCAGTAACGGCATTCTCTACAAACGGAATCATGATCCGACTCTGCTACGTTGTGTGGATAAGGCTGAAGCAGAGAAAATCATGATGGAACTGCATGAAGGTACATTTGGAACACATTCCAGTGGACACACCATGGCTAAGAAAATCCTTCGGGCAGGATATTTCTGGTCCACAATGGAAGCCGATTGTTACCAACACTCCTGAACTTGTCATAAATGCCAGATCTATGCTGACAAGGTGCATATCCCTCCGGTTCCTTTGAATGTCCTGACGGCGCCTTGGCCTTTTGCAATGTGGGGCATCGATATGATCGGTGAGATCCGACCAACGGCATCCAATGGGCATCGCTTCATCTTGGTGGCAATCGATTACTTCACGAAATGGGTTGAGGCAGCGTCCTATGCCACGGTAACCAAGAGTGTCGTGGCACGTTTCATCCGGCATAATCTGATCTGTCGGTACGGAGTCCCGGAAAGAATCATTACGGATAATGGTACCAATCTCAATAACAAAATGATCACTGAACTCTGTGAACAATTCAAGATACAACACCACAATTCTTCTCCCTACCGGCCGAAGATGAATGGGGCTGTAGAGGCAGCCAATAAAAATATCAAGAAAATTGTGCAGAAGATGACAGTGACCTATAAGGATTGGCACGAGATGTTACCGTTCGCTCTTCATGGGTACCGTACCTCAGCAAGGACGTCAACCGGGGCAACTCCTTTCTCCTTAGTCTATGGCATGGAGGCAGTCTTGCCAATTGAAATCCAGATACCCTCTCTCCGGATAATGAAGGATGCAGACTTGAATGAAGATGATTGGATCCAAACTCGACTTGATCAATTAAATCTGATTGACGAAAAAAGGCTCACTGCCATCTGTCATGGTCAAACGTATCAAAAACGGATGATCAGGGCATTTAACAAGAAAGTCAGACCACAAGAGTATCGAGTTGGGGACCTGGTAATCAAACGCATCATCCTTCCTCAAAGTGATCCCCGGGGCAAATGGACCCCTACTTACGAAGGGCCATTTGTGGTTAAACGTGTGTTCTCAGGAGGAGCCATGATCCTAACCACCATGGATGGTGACGACCTTCCTCACCCCGCCAATGCAGACATAGTGAAAAAATACTACGCATAAATAAAAGACCCGTTAGGTTGACATACCTAGGCAAAAATAAGGGCTTCCCGGCGAACCAAAAGGGTTCGGGCAAAAATAAGGGATGAAATGAATAAAAATCTGTACACCCGGCAAGTCGAAAACCTGAAAGGGCGGCTTGGGCAAAAATGGGTATCCCGGTGGACTGAAAACCCGAAAGGGCAGTCCAGGCAAAAGTTAGGGATAAAAGCGTAACACTATGTCTCATTGGATCCTTTCGCATCCGGAATTCAGCATCAACTATCTGGCTCCAGATTTCGGCATCGACCAATCAGCTTCATCTTCAACTAGGCAGCAAAGCAATGAGATGTTCGAAGACATAAAGGCGATAGCAGAGTTGGAACCCAGTGGGATTGTTCACATAGCTGTTTTGTCTCCTTTTTCAAATTGTAAACTCTATGTTATTCGGCGGCACCCTCTTACTAGGATGTCAGCCTCTTGTACAAAAACGCCTATTCACAGGCAAAGTTTAAATCAATACAAATTTACTTGTCCATACAAATTACCATTGTTTTCCTTTTTCTGTTTTGTCTTGCGAAGAACGTCCAATGTTCGTTGTTGATATATGCATTTGACATTAAATTGCTGATTCATAAATGTTTACACATAAAACAAGAGATTGATTACAGGTGACATCAGAGACAGGGGCAATGTGAAGTTGTCTAATGCAGTCTGGTTGTTTTGTCCGCCAAGGTACCAAGGTAGATTCAACTGAAGAATGTGGCCAAATCATCTCAACTCCCCGCAGAGTAAAAACAAGATTCAGCAATACTTTCCCCAAGCGGAGTTGACTCTCCGATAATCCTGAAAAGGCACAACATCCCCCGGTAGGTCTTAAAGCTCATCCCCAGTAGATTCTGGAAGCTTATCCCCTGCAGAGTACGGATGTCTCTCCCGAGTTTTATTTAGAGTTATTTCCTCACAAGGACTTATAACTGGGTTATCCTCAGCTAAAAACTACGGAAGACCGCCCTCGACAAAGTTCCTTCAATCCCCAGCGGAGTTTATCATCATTATCCTCAGCGGAATCCATCGTTAAAGTCCTCAACAGGCCTCTCATCAAAACTTCGGCCAAGTATCTCTTCCACAGAGCAACTCCCCGACCGTTCGTCAAGGATTTATTTTCCTAAAACGAAATTACATTCATAGACATTTCACATTTTCATGCATCTTGCTTACATATATGATAAAGTGCATACAACACCATCTCATGTTGAACATTATGACATCGTGCATATCATACATCATGACATTGCATACAACTTATGTTTTTGCCTTTTCAGGAAAAAGACAATCCCAAAAACAACTACCTTCAACTGTCACAGTTCCAGATTCGATACCTGTATCTAGCCAGGGCACATCTGAGAGTGATCAGTTTCCAGACTCGATTCCTGTATCTAGCCAGGGCACGTCTGAAGAGTTCGAAGATTCGATTCCTGTATCCAGCCAGGGCACATCTATCAACTACAACATCTCCAGATTCGATTCCTGTATCCAGCCAGGGCATATCTGTTGACGACTATTTCCAGACTCGATTCCTGTATCTAGCCAGGGCACGTCTGAAGAGTTCTAAGATTCGATTCCTGTATCCAGCCAGGGCACATCTATCAACTATAACATCTCCAGATTCGATTCCTGTATCCAGCCAGGGCATGTCTGAAGAATTCCAGATCAACACCTGCAACAACCCAGGAAATATCTGTGAACAACCAATTGTAGATTCGATACCTGTATTTAGCCAGGGCATATCTGCATAAGGAGACTGAAGATCAAACACCTGTAACAAGCCAGGAAAACATCCGTCTTTCTCAAATACACAAGTTCTCGCTAAGGAATCTCTTATGCGATCGACACTTCCAAATGGCATCTATAAGCCCATTCCCGACAAAGTTCTGTCACATCTCCAGATGGCATCTATAAGCCCATCTCCCTATCCACCACCTCTCCAAATGGCATCTATAAGCCCATTCCTGACATCACATTGTTGAGACTCCAGCATGCGAGTGCAAATTTCCGGGCACTCTAGTGTCCAATCTCCTTTTACCTTCGAGTCGCGTAAGGCAAACTTGCCAATCTAACTCTTCAGGTTCAAGAAGATTGAACAGGGGCAACTGTTGTACCCCAAAATTTGCCCTCCCATTTCCTCAGCATTTTCTCATCACAAGACCTTTGAAGATCAAGATCCAGTTAGGGTTTCCTCTGCTCAAGACTTCTCCTTGCACTGTGGACTCAAATTAGGGTTTGTGTTTGCCTGAGGATGTTTTGACCTAAAATGCCTAAGATGACTTTCATGCTTCATGTTGGACTCCCAAGTTTACCCATACCAAGTTTCAAGTCTTGATTCCAAGTTTTGCCCAGTCAATTGGACAGTTGACCTAGAAATCAGCTGTATTGGGGAAAAAGTCAACTGTGGCCAATTGACAGTCAAACCTCATGAAATTTGATCCACATCAACATTATGAACTCACATGAACCATTTGATCAAGTTTGGATCACAATTCCACAAGAAATTTGATCAGATCACCAAAAGGGCAAAATGGTCATTTTTAGGGTTTTGACTGCACAAAGGCAATTTTTGACTGTTTGACCTAACCAATGGCAAAACAAGTTCACATATGGGCTCAAGGACTCAATGAAATGGTCTTGACACATTCATCAAGCTCAAAAGATCCCAAGTGCACAAGATTGACAGTTGAATTTCCCAGTCAATTGATCAATTTTGACTGTATACTGAAAAGTCAAACTTTGACTTTTTGGTCAAAATCAAGAGTCAAGATTCATTTTTCATCAAAACATGCCAAATCATGAAACTTGTTCACCAAGAAATCACAAAATGCAAATTAGGGTTTGAAAATGGAATTTTTCATAACTTAGAATTTTTCTAAGTTATGGAAAACCCTAATTTTTCCCCAACTTTGCCCCATCTTTTCACCAAGATCCATTTGGATTCAAACAAAAGTCAAAACATGAAAGTTGTAGCTTGTTGCATAATCTACAACTTTGATTCACAAAGTTTTCTCATTTGAAGCTTGTATCTCAAGTTATAATGTTTTGAATAAGGGCACTAAACCATTTTTAACTTAGTGAAATTTTAACCTATTTTGACAAGGTTTTCTACCCCACTTCAAGGCCACTTTTCATACCCTTCCACTTGGAATTTTGATTTGCACTTCAAAGATGGATTGTAGTACACATTCCAAGCTTTCCAAAATGTCCAAGAACTCATCAAACAACCTCATAACTTGAGAGTTTCGAATTTCACAAGTTGGCAAAAATTCACTTTTGTTCTTCATCAAAACATGTTCATAACTTTGCAAATCTGAACTTAGCTTGCTTTATGCTTGATTACAGGTCCTTGAACCATTCCATAATCAATAATTTAATGCATATTCAATGTGTTAAGGCCATGTTCTTTGTGTTCTAACATTGCATAGTGGATTAATCCTAAACTAGATAAAGTGAACTTTCCATTTTTGAAAAGATTAGCTTTATGTCAAATTGAAATCCAAGAAGGTACAAGCAAAATCCTTTTGGCACAAGATTATGGGCAAATTGCTCTGATCAAGAGAGGCTTATGCAGCAGGATTAGAGGCCCCTACTGACCTAAAACACAAAGTGACCATTGCTTGCTTCATTTTCAAGTAACATTGCATAACTTATCACAACTCTCATCTCAGCATAGGGACACAACACAAAAGCTATCAAACACATTCCAAATTACCCAACCAAGCTTTTGCACGAGCCATTTGCCTCTCAAGCACTCTCCATCTCAGAAACACCACAAAACTGCTCAAACAGAGCAAGCCCTGCAGATTGAGTGCTATCTCTCAATCCCTTCGAGCATTCTTGTCCAAACTTGTTCCTCTACCTTCCTTACAACATATGCAAGCTAACCATGTCCTGAAACCTGACCTGTAACACCTCCAAGCCACTTCACCATTTTTAAATTTCTGTTTTGCAGTTGGAGTTCACTAGCTCGATTCAGGGAGTTTCAAGACAAAGTAGGACTTGGAAAAGCATCCTTACACTTCAAGGAAGCTATACAAGTCATCATTTCACTCTGAAACATCCTCCATTGCAAAGCTCGATTCCAACTGAACAGGTATATTCATGGAGTCCTATCTCCCTTATTAGGCATTGTTAGCTTTAGGTTTTTGAAGAAAACATGTCACAATCATAGCCCTGAACATGCTCATATGATTAGATTTTATTTATATTTCGTGTGCTTAGAGAATTTCATGTCTGAACATTGATGAAAAGTTAGGTCATAAATTGGGGGAGGAGAAATTCTCCCTCATCTTAGAGAGATAGGTCAAGTTCTTTATATGGTTGAAACCGTCTCTTAATGCTCTACACTTTTCATGTTATGAGTTTTGCTTGAAAGTCCAGGAATCCAGAGATAAAAACGCGTGTTTTGCTTGAAGGATGTTGTACAGAGGTTGAAGAAGAAGTGGTCTGGGCTGGGCCTGGAACTATTTTCTTTTCACACCCTATTTCCATGTTTACACCCCCTGAGCCCATTTGCTTCATTTTTGACTCTTTTTGACTTTTTCTTT
Organism: Vicia faba; assembly: GCA_948472305.1. Classification (NCBI taxonomy): domain Eukaryota; kingdom Viridiplantae; phylum Streptophyta; class Magnoliopsida; order Fabales; family Fabaceae; genus Vicia; species Vicia faba. Next base: position 609,092,829 of record OX451741.1, read on the forward strand.
TTTGGTTGACTTTGTTTATTTTTTCTCATGGCATTAAAAAATTAAAAATATTTTTTCCATCATTTTTTGAATATATGGCATATTTATTTGATTTATTTCTTTTGTTTGCATATAAATATTATATATATACTATTATTAGAATAAATAGAAAAATAGTGTAAATACATTTTTTATTTTTATTTACCTTCTGAAAATATTTCACATAAAAAATACTCTTTTTATTTGTCTTATTAAAATATTCAATAAATATTTATTTTGTGTATAATGCATATTTGAGAAATTAATATATGTATATATATATGTTTATTAATATATTTAAGATAAAATATAAAAATACTTGAATTTTTCATTTTATTAATATTTGATACAAAAATACTTTTTTCATAATATACTTCATTTTATTTTATTTTTATAAATAATAAATAAATAGTTGTATTAAATTAGATAATAATGCATTTTCTTTTAAAAATTAGGGTTTTTGCCCTAAATTCAAAATACTCCAAAAAATAATATAATTTTTATTTTCTTTTCTCTTTTACATAAATAATATTTTTTTTCATACATATAAAACATTCTTTTGCATCTTGCATTGTTATTTAATTTTTGTACATTGATTAAATTGCAAATATTCAAAATGATGTAATAATTTAGATTTAAATTCTTGTCAATATCCCCATTTGAACATTTGTACCCCCCTTCCCATATTTGGTTTTGTAATAGCTTAGTAAATTTAATTTTGCACTTCATTGCTTTCTAATGACAACATGTTAGAATTAGGGTTTGTATGCGAAAAAACGAAAAAAATAGTTTGACCTAATACAAGACAAATGAGCATGAAAATAAACAACACATCTCACACTTGCACCCCTAGGGTATTCCACTTGTTGCCTTCAAATAAATGGGCCATATTGTATGTTGAACTTCTTTGGGCAAAGCAAACAATTTGAATGATCATAGTCCCTCGACAAAACTTTTCAAAGCAAACAAAAACAAATGATCAAGTCCCTTAAAGAAATTGCCCAAAGACATTTAACACTATTGCAATTATGGTCCAAACGATGACCCGCGCCCGTCCCTTTCACATCCTAACATGAGATTGTCCACCAAATATAATGGTGGAACAAACTTATGAAAAGGGTTAAAACATAGCAATAGTCTTTGAGAAATTTAGGAGTAGATAAACTCTTAGTTACTTGAATCAAACTTGCAAAAACAAAACACTTGCCTATTTTCTAAAAAACACACATCACTACACTTTCAAAACAACTTTCAAAAAACAAATGAAAACTTTTTCAAAAGACATACATCTTTGTATACATCCCCACATGGATCATTACAAAGGTTGCCACCACATTGGCCTCTTTTCAAAAGCATTTTCAAACCCACACACTCAAGCACCATTTAAAACAATTGAAAACAAAAGGCAAGTGATCTAAAGCAAGTAACTAAGAGCCCATGGATAACCATGGATAGAAAGGGTGCTAATACCTTCCCTTTCTATAATCTACTCCCCGAACCCAAGAAAACATCTCAAAAGGTTTTTGCTGTGCTTTTTAACCTTTCCTTAGGATAAAATAAAAAGTCGGTGGCGACTCTTGCTAACCGCAACATTTGCGAATACAAACGCAAAACCCAAGTCAGTTCTCCCACCGTATCACACATATCTCTTCCAATTTTAACCCTAGAGAGGTGTTTTTGGACTTTTTAAAAGCTTAGGATGTCCCCTAAACAACCCTTTTGGTCTCATCCAAATTAGCTATTCCATGTTCATGTAAGCAGCTTTGACCCAAAAAGTGTTTTTGTTGACTTTTCAAAAGGACCTATAATGTGGAAATTCATATCTTTTTGTTAGTGCATATTTTGAACATGAGGGCTGAAGATGAATTGTAGGGAATTGCATCCTCTTTTTAATGAGCCTTGTATGGAAAATTTATGATAAAGTGTGAATAAGTTATGCTTGGTCAAAGTTTGGTTGACTTTTCCTGAGAAACCCTAATTTAGCAACTTTTGGGTTTTGGTGAATTTGGGGCATTCCTTGAGGAATAATGATCAACCCTTGATCAAATGATGGATATAACTTCAAAATATTGATTTTGACCAAAAAAACTTTAAGTTTGACTGTATGTGGGCCACAATTGACTTTTGACCTAATATAGTCGATTCTCAAGCATCTGAGCAGTTGACTGAGCAAACTTCTTGTGCAGGGCTTTAATATGAGGTCTTTGGAGTTCACCCATCTTAATGAAAATTGAAACCCTAATTTTAGGTACATTGCCTTAGGAGAGAGTTTGTCTGGTCAACTCTTCGGCATCCTTGAGCAAGTTGACGATCTTAATGGGCATGTATTGAGTAAAATGAGCGAGCAAATTTTGGGGTACAAAAATGTTTATACTATTTCACTTGAAAATTATCAAGCTAGTCTAGTCCACCTTCCAAGGTTATTTCTCCTCACTCAATGAATGACTTAATTCACTATAACCAAACTAATTACAATTTGCACAACCTACCCTCAATTGACAAAAAAAATTTAAGACTTGCAAGTCAAAGACTTCTTAAGGATTCAGACCTACCCGGTCCCTTAAAGAATATCAAACAATAATCAACCTGATTATTACAATGCACAAACTACCCGCAAGTGACTAACAACTTCTAAAAACCGCAAGCTCTAGACTTCTTAAGGCTACAGACCTACCTGGTCCCTTAAGGAATATCAAACAACTGTTTGAATACAAGTTTTATTTACAAGAGTATTACTTATAAAAATAGGAATATGTAAACTATTTTATGAACAATGACTTAAGAATTTGAAAGCTATGAACGACGATTTTCACGTGAATATTCAGTGAATTGGCAGCTTTCTCTCTTAGTAGTCAAGCCTTTATATAGCCAATAAAATAATATATCCATTAAGGGATACTATTAGCATTTCCAGAATCATTGGCAGCTTGAATAGTAATGTGGGGGATAAGATCGTGCGACACGTTCGTCCTTTCATGGTAGTGGAATGAATATTTGATTGTACCGTGTACTAATTATGCCGTGTTAACATTATCTTCTTTCCTTATACACTTCATAGGCTTCTACGAGCATGATTTAGAAGTGACAACATAACATCAGGTTATCAAAACTTCAAATCTTCAGAGTCTTCAGAACTGCGTCTTTAGAGTCTTTAGCACTAGGTTATGAGAACCTTTCCTTAAAACCTTGGGTCTTTAGAACATTAAGTATTTAGAATCTTTAGAACTTCTGCCTTTAGAGTCTGTAACACTTGGTCTTCATAACCCTTATCTTTAGAACCTTGGTACTAGAAACAAATGTCTTCAGCATCTGGACTTCAGTAGAAACTTTGTCTTCATATCTTCTAACTTTGTTTCTTTGGAACACGTTGTATTTATAAGCTTGAGTCTTTAGTATATAGATGTAAGTATAAACTTTTGTCTTCAAACCTTTTGACTGGTTTGTCTAGACAAATATCATAGCTTACACTTTAGAGCCTTCTGGAGTGTCTTGCTACTGTTAAACAAAACTTATGTAGTATAGAAGCAGAATCAATTATCTTCTAATGTCTTGGACATGCCATCCATCAGATTCAGGACCTGTTTGTTAAGTACTCAACAATAACAAACATTAGCGTATCAAAATTTATTCATACAAACATACTCATTTGTTATCATCAAAACTTATAGATAATTTTGAAGAACCAAATCTTATTATTACGATCTCCCCCTTTTTGATGATGACAAAACTATGTATTTTGATGACACAATTTTGTTCTTATAATCAAAAGAAATGAAGATACAAAGTTAAGGAACACTTATCGTTTTTATGATTCTCCCTTTGAGCCAATGATCTGAATCAAGATCTTGAGAATCTTGACTCTAGATTCCAAGAGAAAAATTGAGATCTTGATATCAAATGATCAATTGAGATCTTGATTTCACACAAATTCTTCTTATTGAATCTTGATTTTAGATGCCAACAAGAATAAAATCAAATTAAAATCTTGAAGTTTTAATGTCACTAAGACAACTTCCTAGATTCTCAATTTAGGATTCTGATTCCAGATTTCACTTCTTGAAGTCTGATTATGAGTTTAAAAACATTTTTAGAGTCTGAAGCCAATAGGTTAGACATAAGCCTTGAATATTGCTTTCAGATCTTTGTCTTTAACCAAAGTTCTAATTTCCTGCAAAAGAAAAACAATTCTAACAAAAACATAAGTTTAACTTTGTTAGAATGTAAGCAACTATTTTCAGAGAATATTTTTTGGAACTTGATTATTTAAATCAAAATTAAGTTCATTTAATAACTACCCCTTTTTCTCATAATCAAAAAGGTGATCATGTGTGAAAAACATAAAAACTAAAAGAAACAATCAAGAAAAGACAAGAAACTTCATTGATATTCAAAGAAGATTACAACAGAGTGAACATAGACAGGGAAAGCTGTTTAAAATTCAAACACATCACAAATATCATCAAATAGAGCATTTCCTCTGAAGAACATATTTCTTTGGACAATTTCAATTATACCTGCTAACTCAAACAATTCAGACAATACACGTCCATATAAAATGAATGATTTTTTAGAGTTCTTGGATTCTTGGATTGATATCTTAAGATGATTGAATATTATAGCCGAAAGATAACTTGGAATATTTTTGTGAAGGTAATAAATAAGACACATTTCCGTTGAAAAAACTATATTAAGATCTTCTCCTCTAGGATGAAGATTTTTCAACAGGAACTGAAACAAGATTTTTGAAAGTGGTTTCAAGTGATCTGAACTAAGGGCTCATATATAAAGGAAGAGTTAGGAACATTTGGAAACATGTCAACATTCATTCAAGAGTTGGGTTAAGGTTGACTCTGAATGGCGTCATCAATGGAGGAGCGAGTGATGGTAATTGGAACACCAAAAATGTGAGAATGAATGGTATTTCCATCATGACTAACAAAAACATGAAGCCGTAAATCTTTAAGAGGTTAGGGTAAAAAAGACCTATTAGCGTTGTTGCATAACCAAACCACCCTTGATTTTCAATAACCCCGTTCATGAAACCATCATCAGACACATAATTGGGTTTTTTCTCTTTAATTACCTCGAGAAGATTTTCATCTCCTTGAAAAGTTTAATAGCCATGGTATGTAGACAAGATTGAAGAGAAGAGATGATTGAAGGTGATACAAAGATAATGACTTGATAAATTACTATAGATGAAAAGAGATATAAATAGTCAGTCAAGCAGTTCACGAATTAAGACAATTGAAACACTCAAGTGACGTCTCATACTACTAAAAGAAGGAAATCGAGAGAGAAGTGGATCATACATTAAGAAGAGAGAGCATGAAAAACATTTAAACATGACATGGAATGTGAGACATAGGCGTACATGTATGACATGAAATGACTGTTCCTAAGGAGTAGTTAAATAAATGTAATCATGATTAATCAATTTCAAGAAAAATAACTGCTCATGCATGACCTAGGTAAAGTGTGATAGACACTAAGTCTACTTAGGTAATGCATTTGATATTCTCAGAGTCTGGAGAACAAAAAGGTTTCCATCTGATTAGGGACATTTCTGACCGAAACATCTTTTGATGACTGAGACTAAACAAATTAGAAGTCTTTTGATTGAGTTAGAATTTTATTCCTTCAGACTACGATTAAAACACAGGTGATTCTAATGACATCTTACTTTAGACAGAAATCCATTCTCATATTCTTTAGAATAAACAAAAATATATCTTCAGCCAAGGGTTTTGTGAAAATATCAGCCCATTGATGGTCTGTATCTATAAATTTTAAAGATATAATCCCTTTCTGAACATAATCTATAATAAAATGATGTTTGATTTCTATGTATTTATCCCTAGAGTGTAGGATGTGATTCTTACTTAAGAAAATAGTGGCAATATTATCATAGAAGATAGGTATGTTACTCTCATATATGTGGTAATCTTCCAACTGATTTTCATCCATAGCATCTGATTGCTGCATAGTGCTGCTTATATGTACTCTTCTTTTGCTTTTGAAAGAGAAATAGTTGATTACCTCTTGCTTCACCATGAGATCAAATTCTTGCCTAGAAACTGACAGTTTCCAGAAGTACTTTTCCGTTCTAGTTAGTCTCCAACATAGTCTGCATCACAGAAACCAGAAAGAGAATACACTGATGTATTCTCATATATCAAGCCAAGGTTAGGGGTTACTTTTAGATACCTTAGAATCCTTTTAACAACAGTTAAGTGAGATTCCCTATGATCTGATTGGAATCTAGTGCAAATATGAACATTGAATAAAATATCAAGTCTAGATGCAGTCAGATACAAAAGAGAGCCTATCATACCATGATAGAGCTTCTGACAAACCTTTCCACATACCTCTTCTTTCTCGAAAATTCATGTAGGATGCATTGGAGTCTTTGTTATAGTGTAGTCTGTCATGTTGAATTTCTTCATAAGTTCTTTGGTGTACTTACTTTGATGTATGTAAGTAGCCTCTGGTTTTTGATCAATCTAGATTCCCAAAAAGAACTTCAGTTCTCCTATCCTGCTCATTTCAAACTCAGCATGCATTAGCTTAGAGAATTCCTCGCAGAGAGATAGATTATCAGAACAAAAAATAATATCATCAACATAAATTTGAATAATTAGAATATCATTTTTGAATGTGTTGCAGAAGAGTGTAGTGTTAACCTTTCCTCTAGTAAACTTATTTTCTAACAAAAAATTGCTCAATCCGTCATACCAAGCTCAGGGAGCTTGTTTCAATCCATAAAGATAATTCTTTAGTTTAGAAACAAAGTCTGATTTCTCATATTTTTCAAATCCAGTAGGCTGTTTTGCATACACTTCTTCTGAAATATAACCATTAAGAAATGCCCTCTTAGCATCCATCTGATAAAGGATGATATTATGATTTACAGAAAAGGAAACTAATAACCGAATAACTTATAACCTGGAGAATGGTGCAGAGGTTTCTATATAGTCTATACCTTGTTGACTATAGCCTTGTGCAACCAGTCAAGCTTTAATTCTGACAACTTCACCCTTCTCATTGAGCTTGTTTCTGAACACCCATCTAGTTCCAATGACGTGGACACCTTTAGGTTTTTGAACAAGATCCCATAAATCATTCTTTGAGATTTGGTTCTATTCTTCTTCCATATTCAGAATCCAATCCTTATCCAAAATGGCTTCCTCAATTGATGTAGCTTCTATTAAAGAAACTAAACCCATAAGCACTTCATCAGAAGGTTTGAGAACCAATCTTATTCTGACTGGAGGATCTTTACTTCCAAGAATAAGATCTTCAGGATGAGAGGATGTGATTCTGTTCTTTCTTGGTTGAGTTTGATTAGAAGGACTATCAACATCATCAGAAGGAGGAGATTCGGATTCTTTATCTTCTTGAATCTTCTCCTTTGGTTCAGTGAATGTTATAGTCACATCTACAAGCTTTTCACATAGCTTTGACTTTTCATAGTCAAGCTTATCATTAAATTTTACATGAATTAATTTCTCCATAATGTGTGATTTTGTGTTATAGATTCTGAAGCCTTTAGAGCGTTCAGAGTATCCTAATAGTAGACACTTTTGTGCTTTGGAATCAAACTTATGCAAATTCTCTTTAGTGTTTAACATATAAGAAATACATCATAATGGATAGAAATAGGAAATGTTGGGCTTTCTATTCTTCCATAATTCATAAGTAGTCTTAAAAAAAATAGGTCTCACGGAGTTTCTATTTTGAATATAGCATGTTGTATTTACTGCTTCTACCTAGAAATTTTTAGCCATCTGAGTTTCTTAGATCATGGTGTGAGCAATTTCTTGCAGAGTTCTATTTTTTATTTATACAACCCCATTTTGTTGTAAAGTTCTAGGGCAAGAAAAATCATATACTATGCCATTCGAATAATTTTTTTTTCAAAATCTTTATTTTCAAATTCTCCACCATGATCACTTCAAACTCTTACTATTTTTCAATCTTTTTCATTTTTCACTAGGGAACATAAGGAAGCAAATACAGAGTATGACCCACCCTTGTGTTTCAAGAATTTTACCCATGTCCACCTTCTATAATCATCAACGATGACAAGTACATATTTCTTACCATTGACAGAAGCAGTTTTCACTAGTCCAAATAGGTTAATATGAATAAGTTCTAATGGCCTAGAAGAAGTAGAAACAATCTTTCTATATTTGAAAGAGGTTTTGGAAATTTTCCTTTCTGACAAGCTTCATAAATGGCATCTGAAGTATACTTCATATTGGGAAAGCCTCTAACTAATCCAAGTTTATTTAGTTGAGAAATATTTTTCAAGCTAACATGACCCAAACGTCGATGCCAGACCCACTGCTCTTCTTGAAAAGTCAGAAGACATTTTACATTTTGATTTTTCAAATCTGAAAATCTTATTTTATAAATAATATTCTTCCTCTTAGCATTGAACAGAACTGAGCCATCCTTCTAACTAACAGTTTATAGGATGTTTGATAAAAGATGACGTCATAACCATTGCCACTAAGTTGACTGATTATGATTAAATTATGCAAATGACCCTCAACTAAAAGAAAATTGTTAATAGAAGGAAATTTATCATTACCAATCATTCCATAGCCGATGATCTTTCCCTTCTTATTGCCTCTAAAAACAACAACGCCTCCAGACTTAAGTTACGAATGATGGAACATATGCCTTTCGCCCGTCATATGTCGCGAGCATCAACTGTCCAGGTATGATGACTGGTGTTTCAATGGCGCCATTAAGGAGATATGCAATTTAGATTTTCTGATCCTTAGGTTCCCACTTTTTGGGTCCTCTTTCATTAGACGTTCCAGAGGTTCTGACCTCTTTAAACTTTTGTGCAACATGATAATCATGTGAAATTTATGCATGATAGTTTGCTTTAAAAAATTCTCTTATGTGTATGTGTTCATGCTACAGAAGCATCAGAAACTTCTTGTTCTAGACATTTTTAATTAGTTCTAGTAAGCATGAAATGTTCAGAAATAGGTTTTGGTTTGATATTCAGAGTCTCATCAATTTTCTTTTATGGTCCTGAATACCCCAAGCCTCTGCTTCCATTTCTACTAACACCATAGATCATTGAAGTCATTTTGCTTCTATCTATGCTTTTAGCAAGGAATTGTTGAAACTCTATATCATATCTAATTACTTTGTTAGTATTAGATATGTTAGAGATAATCTCTTCTTCTAATCTAGGAACTTTACTTTTCAGAGCATTGTTTTATTTTTGTAAAACAGGTATTTTTTCATTTAAACCTGAAATATTTTGCCTATCGATAGTAGTGTTCTCAGAAGTAGCTACAAAACTATTTTTCAAGATTTTGTGTTTACTTAAAAGAGATTGATACCTTTTCATTAATTCAGATAAACCAATTTCAAGTTCAGAACGAAATAAAGAAGAAAGTACATCTTTGTCGTCATCAGAGTCTGACTCATAGTTAATTGTCAATTCGTCTTTTGATGTCGCTTCTCCCTTACTGGTCCTGGCCATGAATGCCATGTTTGCATGTTCTTCATCAAAATCTTCATCTTCTGATTTTGAATCATCCCATGTTTCCATGAGGCCCTTCTTAGCTTTGCAAGCCTTTTTAGGCTTATTGTCTTTCTTGAGCTTTGGACATTCATTTTTGAAATGTCCAGGCTCATTGCATTCAAAGCAAGTGACTTCTTTTCCAAAAGCATTCCTCTGACAAAAAGTGGATTCACCTCTTTCATATGTACTTCTTTGACCTCTGAACTTGCTTTGTATGTTCTTCCCGATTTGACTTATTCTTTTGGATATCAAAGAGAGTTCATCATCATCTGAACCTTCTTCAGATTCTTATGATTCTTCCTTAGCTTGACAAGCATTGGTTTTCCCAGAAGTAGACTTTAGAGCAACTAGTTTTACCCTCTTCTGAGGTTCATCTTGTTCCAGCTCTATTACATGACTTCTCAAAGAGCTAATCAGCTCCTCAAGAGAGGTGTTGCTCAGATCCTTTGCCAATTTTAAAGCAGTTTCCATTGGTCTCCATTTAACGGACAAACTTTTGATAATATTTATAACATGATGTGCAGTGGATTAACCTTTGTTCAGAACCTTAAGTCCTGCCACAAGTGTCTGAAATCTTGACAACATTGTTTCCACATATTTGTCATCTTCCATCTTGAAGGCTTCATACATTTGACTTAAGGCTAGAGCCTTTGTATCTTTTACTTGTGTGTTTCCTTCATGTGTCATCTGAAGAGAATAAAAAATAGACTTTGCATTCTCTATATATTTGAATTTCTCATATTCATTATATGAGATATCACTTAGAAGAATGGTTTTTTCTTTGTAGTGATTTCTGCATACTTTCTTTTGTGCTTTTGTCGTTTCACTTCTTGCAATCTTATGACCTTTATCATTTACTGAGAGAGTGTAGCCATCAACTACCTAGTCTCACATATCCAAGTCATATGCTAGAAAGTAACTTTCTATTTTATCCTTCCAATAGTCAAATTTCTCCCTATAAAAATATGAGGTTTTGAACTATAATGATCTCTATCATTATGCCTATTATCAAATGTGGAAGTAGATGTAGCCATTTGTTTTTCACACATACTAGATTGATACTGGACATAGTTAAGTGTTGATAAAAATTCAAACTTTTTATCTCCTCAGAATCAGAGCTTTGATACCAATTGAAGGTGTGAAAAACACAAGAAAGAGGGGGTTTAAATTGGGTTTTTAAAACAAAACTATTCTTTTAAAAAATTCCCCTTTAAGTTAAAATTATTTTCCCTTCAATCTTTATAAAAACAATAAGTAAAAACAGGAAGTAAAGAACAATGTATATTTATAATAATTCACTTGAAAATTATCAAGCTAGTCTAGTCCACCCGCTAAGGTGATTTCGCCTCACACAATTGAGGACTTAATTAACTATAACAAAACTGCTTACAATTTTCACAAGCTACCGGTAAGTCACTAACAACTTCTAAGACTCGTAAGTCAAATACTTCTTAAGGATTCAGACCTACCAAGACCCTTAAGGAATATCAAACAATAACCAACTTGATTATTACAATGCACAAGCTACCCGCAAGTGACTAATAACTTCTAAAACTTGTAAGCTCTAGACTTCTTAAGGCTACAGACCTACCTAATCCCTTAAGAAATATCAAACAACTGTTTGAATAAAAGTTTTGTTAACAAGAGTATTGCTTCTAAAAAGCTGAATATGTAAACTATTTTATGCACAGTGACTTAAGAATGTGAATGCTATGAACAACGTTTTTCACGTGAATATTCAGTGAATTGACAACTTTCTCTCTTAGTCTTCAAGCCTTTATATATCCAATAAAACAATATATCCGTTGAGGGATACTCTTAGGATTTCCAAAATCATTGGCAGCTTAAACAGTAACGTGGGGGACAATATCGTGCGACGCATCTGTCCTTTCATGGTAGTGGAATGAAACGTTGATTGTACCATGTACTATTTATACCAAATTAAAATTATATTTTTTCCTTCTACACTTCTGAGGCTTCTGCGAGCATGAGTTTAGAAGAGAGAACATAACATCAGGTTATTAGAACTTCAATCTTCAAAACTGCGTCTTTAGATTCTTCAACACTTTGTTATGAGAACCTTTCCTTAAAACCTTGGGTCTTTAGAACTTCAAGTCTTTAGAATCTTCAGAACTTTTGTCTTTAGAGTCTTCATCACTTGGTCTTCAGAACAATTATCTTTAGATCCTTGGTATTAGAATTTAAAATTTTTCATCATCTGGACTTTAGTATAAACTTTTGTCTTTAGATCTTCTAACTTTGTTTCTTTGGAACACGTTATCTTTAGAAGCTTGAGTCTTTAGCATCTGGGCGTAAGTATAAACTTTTTTCTTCAGATCTTCTGACTGGTTTCTCTAGACAAACATCAGAGCTTATACTTTGGATCCTTCTGGAGTGTATTGCTATTGTTCAACAGAACTTGTATAGCATAGAAGTTGAATCAATTTTCTTCTAATGTCTTAACCACACCATCCATAAGAAGCAGAACCTGTTTGTTAAGTACTTAACAATAACAAACATTAGATTATCAAAATTCTTCATAGAAAAATACTCATTTGTTATCATCAAAACTCAGAGATAATATTGCAGAACCAAATCTTATTCGTACAATCTCTCCTTTTTGGTGATGACAAAATTATGTATTTTGATGACACAATTTTGTACTTATAATAAGAATAAATGAATATAGAAAGGTAAGGAATGCTTATCATTTTTATGATGCTCCCCCTGAGTCAATGATTTTATGAAGATCGAATATCCTGACACTAAACCATTTGAGTAAAACTCCCCTGGTTTCAATAGATCAGATATCGAGATCTTGAGATTCTTGACTCTGGATGCCATTATAAAAATTGGGATCTTGATGTTAAATGACTAGTTGAGATCTTGATTTCACTCAACTTCTTCTTATTGAATCTTGACTTTAGATGCCAGCGAGAATGAAATCAAATTGAAATCTTGAAATTTTAATGTCACTAAGACAATTTCCTAGGTTCTCAATTTATGAGTCTGATTCCAGATTTCACTTCTTCAAGTCTGATTATGAGTTGAAAAACATTTTCAAAGTCTGAAGTCAATAGGTAAGACATAAGCCTTGAATATTGCTTTCAGACCTTTGTCTTTAACCAGAGTTCTAATATCCTGAAAAAGGAAAACAATTCTAACAGAAACAAAAGTTTCACTGGGTTCGAATGTAAGCATCTCTTTTCAGAGATTATTTTTAAGAACTTGATTATTGAAATCAAAATTACGTTCATGAATTACTCCCCCTTGTTGTCATAATAAAAAAGGTTATTATGTGTGAAAAACATAAAAACCAGAAGAAACAATAAAAAAAAGACAAGAAATTTCATTGATATTCGAAGAAGATTACAACAGAGTGAACATAGACAATGTAAATTATCTAAACATCAAACAAATTACATCTCTCATCAAATAGAGCATTGGCTCTGATGAACAGATTTTGTTGAACAATTCCAATTATACCTTCTAACTCAAGCAATTCAAACAATACACGTCCATACAGAATGAATGATTTTTCAGAGTTCTTGAATGCTTAGATTGATAGCTTCAGATGATTGAATATTATTTCCAAAATATGAATTGGAATATTCTTGTAAAGGCAATAAATAAGACACATATTCCTAGGAAAAAATATATTAAGTTCTTCTCCTCTGGGATAAAGATTTTTCAATAGGAAATGAAACTAGATTTTTGAAAGTGGTTTCAAGTGATCTGAACTAAGGGGCTCATATCTAAATGAAGATTTAGGAACATTTGGAAACATGTCAACATTCATGCAAGAGTTGGGTAAAGGTGGAGTCTTAATTGCTTCATCAATGGAGGAGCGAGTGATGGTAATCGGAACACCAAAAATGTGAGAAGGAATGGTATTTCCATCATGACTAAAAAAAACATGAATCGAAAATTCTTGAAGAGGTTAGGATAACCAAGACTTCTTAGCATTGTTGCATACCCAAACCACCCTTGATTTTCGATAACCCCGTTCATGAAACCATCATCAGACACATAATTGGGACTTTTTTGTTTAATTACCTCAAGAATATTTTCATCTCCTTGAAAAGTTCTAATAGCCATGGAATGTAGACAAGATTAAAGAGAAGATATGATTGAAAGTGATACAAAGACAATGAGTTAATAAATGACTATAGATGAAAAGAGATATAAATAGTCAGTCAAGTAGTTCACAAATTAAGACAATTGAAACACTCAAGTGACATCTCAGACTACTAAAAGAAGGAAATGAAGAGAGAAATAGATCAAACTTTAAGAAGAGAGAGCATGAAAACATTTAATCATGACATGCAATGTCAGACATAGGCATAGGGGTATGACATGAAATTATTGTTCCCAAGGAGTAGTTAAATAAATGTAATCATGAATAATCAATTTCAAGAAAAACAAATGCTCGTGCATGATCTAGGTAGATTGTGATAGACACTAAGTATATTTAGGTAATGCATTTGATATTCTCAGAGTCTGGAGAACCAAAAGGTTTACATCGGATTAGGGACATTTATGACCGAAACATCTTCTGATGACTGAGACTAAACAAATTAGAAGTCTTTTTATTGAGGCATAATTTTATTCCTTCAAACTACAAATAAAACACAGTTGATTCTAATGACATCTTACTATGGATAGAAATCCATTTTCAGAATATTTAGAATAAACAGAAATCTATCTTCAGCCAAGGGTTTTGTGAAAATATGAGCTCATTGATGGTCTGTATCTATAAATTTTAAAGATAAAATCCCTTTCTGAACATAATCTCTAATAAAATGATGTTTGATTTCTATGTGTTTAGCCATATAGTGTAGGATATGATTCTTACTTAAGAAAATAGCGACATTATTATTATAGAAGATAGGTATGTTACTCTCATATATCTGGTAATCTTCCAGCTAATTTTTCATCCATAGCATCTGAGTGCTACAGATATGTACTCTGCTTCTGCTATTGAAAGAGCAACGGTTGATTGCCTCTTGCTTGCAAATGAGATCAGATTCTGGCCTAGAAATTGACAGTTTCCAGAAGTATTTTTCCTTTCTAGCTGATCTCCATCATAGTCTGCATCACAGAAACCAAAAAGAAAATACTCTGATGTTTTCTCATACATCAAGCCAAGGTTATGGATTCCTTTTAAATACCTTAGAATTCTTTTAACAGCAGTTAAATGATATTCCCTATGATCCGATTGGAATCTAGCACAAATATGAACATTAAATAAAATATCAGGTCTAGATGCAGTCAGATATGGAAGAGAGCCTATTGTTGTACCCCAAAATTTTCCCTCTCTTTTTCACAAGAAATCACAACTTCGGGCTTTTCCTGACTTTTCAGATTGGCTCAAGAATCAGTCAAGCAGACTTTTTCTTATCAGTCTATCCAAAGTAGGGTTTTCATGGACTCTGGAACAGTTCAAGCAGATTATTAGGGTTTGTTTGAGTTTGGCTCAGGGTTTGATCAGACGAACGTTTCTTTGACAATAAATCAAGAATCAGGGTTTGCACACGCATTTTCAGAAGAATTTGAATCCACAGTGTTTTAATTGACTGTCACATGGTTGTGACGTTTGTTCAAGATTTCTGTCTAAACATCTGGGATAAAAGCTGAGGCATTTGAATTGAGAATTTGCAGTGTTTGGCTTAATCAGTAAAAGAAAGGACATGTGGATGGTTTTTTGATTAACTGTGCAATGCTTTTGATTATTCGGAACCCCGGACGTTTATTGATTATTTATCATTTCTAAGTTAAAATTATTGGATATTTTCCAGCTATTATAATTCAAGAAATATAAATAATTAAATAAACATTTGAAGATGAATTAAAAGAGAAATCTGACAAAAAAGATTTGTTTATTCATTTTGAATTGTTTGTTACAGATATTATTTGAATACTGTAAATTCATTTACAGTTATTTACATTAATATTATTACAAATAATTAAAATGAAATAAAGCTATATCCTAATTGTCTTGAAATCTTCATCTTCTAATTACATCCTTTGCTCAACTGATTTTTACCTGTAAAAAGAAAAGGAAGAAGTCAAATGCAGATGAATTAAAAAAAAAGCAGACAGATATTTAAAGCTCATCATTAAAAGTGATTGGCCGGAATCAGTTTGTTCACCCTCTCTACAAATCACAAGAGAACACTTGGTTCACAAAGAGGGATAGAAAATTATCTTGCAAGCATTCGAATTAATTAAATGTACAAGGCTGCATAGTTTCAAATTGTAAAGTGTCAACAAAAATGTCAAAATGCACAAAGCTACTGAATATGCCAAATACAAAGCTGCATAGTTCAAAATTCCAAACTAAGACACAAATTGCAAACTGAAAAATGCCTAACCAAGTCCAATGTCAACTAAATTGTCCAAAAGCTGTCCAAAGAAGATATAGAAAGATATCAAAAGCCAAAAGCTGTCAACAAGTACACAAAAGGCAGAAAATCTGGAAAAGAAGATGAGAGATATGCAGAGCAAAACCATAATGCAAGCAACATTTCAAATTTACATTATTTTCCAGGCCACACTTTTTCAGAGTAGATAGTACAGTCTAAGCAATAAAGAATGCTTTTCTGTGGAGAGAGAAAAGAGAGAGAAAAGAGAGAGAGAAGAGGCTTACAGGCAGGCTTAGGAAAAGATATAACAAATATATAAGAACAAGAAAAAGGAGGCAGAACCACAGAACAGAAATAACACAAAGCTTGTAACCTCACAACTGTGTCAAAAAACTTCAAGCCAGCCTGTGACTCCAACAAAGCCTTGAAGCAAGAAAACTGATAAGTTTTGCAAAGCCTGAAGCTTGCTCCAAACTTGCCTTGCATCCTGTCAAACACAAACTAACAACCTCAAGCCCTACAAACCTGCTAAGTGTCAAGCAAACAAACTGCATAAAAGCCAGTCAAAAATCTGCTTGCCTCTAACCTGCTTTAAACAGAAGCCCTTTCAAAACAAGCCTCAAGCTTGTTTCAAAACTGTTTCAATCTGCTGAAAGGAAAAACAGGTACAAGCCTTAAAGCCTGTAAAACATCAAACCTTGAAGCCTATCAACACAAACCAAACTACCTACTAAGCTTCAATAAAGAACCTGCCTATCCCAACCACCAAGCCAATCCAAATAACAAAATATACAGAATCCAAACACCCTCAGAGCAACCTCATCATAGGGTCAACCACAATATAAATAACTCAGATTCAAACATCATCATCATTATCAAAGAACACAAAGGTTCATCATCATGAAACCAAGCATACAGTCATCAAAGCAAGCATCTCAAAAACTCAGATATCATAATGAAAGGTAACTGAAGCAAGCAATTCAGAGGTTCGAAACACAACAACAAGCATCACAGAGGTAAGCGACCAGAAGAGGAAAAGAAGCAAATAGGCAAGCGTTTTCAGATTTTACAGCATCATCACTAAACGAGGGAATAAAGATACAAAGGTACCAGATTTCCAGCAAAGCTCATCAGCATCATACTCCCTCCGTCTTCGGCCGCCTAAGGCGCCTCCAGTCTATTCCTCTGTCTCCAACAAAGGTATCGTCCTCTTCCTTTTCAGGCACCTCAAACAGAAACAAATAACACCAAATAATAACATAAAGATCAGAGCAAGGAAAGGATTAATCATGCAAATCCGAAAACCCTAAAATTGGTTAGAAGAAGAAATCGTTACCTTACAACATCGCCTGGATACGACCATGGGGAGAGGAGAGACGGACGATGGCGCCTGGTGGCCATAGGCAGAGAGGAAGTTTGTTCAGAAACCATGGCTCAAGGAGAACGAAGGAGACGATGAAGGGAATGGCGCCACTCTAAGCCTGTAACCCTAATCCAGAAATAAAACAAAACAATGAAACCCTAAATAAAACTTGTGAAACCTGGTTGGGCCCGTTCCCTCACAAAAAGCCTAAGCCCATATGAAAACTGGCGTGCACACCCCCCTTTCCTAATCCATCTTCAGTTTATTTTGGGCCATGTATATGCCTCTAGGGCCCACTTAACCTTTTTTCTTTTTTTTACAAACTAATATCCTTTTCTTCATTATATCCCTTTATTTTCTTTTTATATAACTTAACCCTTTTTTTTGTTAAATAAATAATACATTAATTTTTCATAATAAATTTATTTTAACAATACTTTCTTATACCAAAAATATGTAAATATTGGATTAATTAGGTTAATAAATTTTTGGTCTTAAAACTCTTTTTTAATAAATCTTTCCTTGTACATAAAAATATCAATAAAATACATAAAAAATAGACTTTTTTTTAAGGTTGAATATTCCCTTTTTTTTTTAACTAAAACATTTGTTTGTACATAATCAACAAATATCCAAAGATAAATAAAATACTTAATAATATATTAGGTTAACATTTTTCATCATGAGTAAATAATCACATACACTTTCACAAATACTTTTGATACATTGCTTTTATTCTTATACATTGCTACATTTTACATTGAGAATGCAATTCAATTTGGTTGTAAATATTATTTGGACACTACTATCCTGATAAGTCACATCCCCATTTGTAAACACTTGTACCCCCATTCCCGGATACTTATTTGTAATAGCTTAGAGTTTAAATTCCCGCAATTTATCGCTTTCTATATACTGTATAGTAATTAGGGTTTGTATGCGAAGATTCAAAATCAACCGCTAGATAACCTAATACAAGACAAATGCATGAAAATCAATTCACCATTCACACTTGCACCCCTAGGATAATCTCGCTTGTTGCCTTCTAAAATGGGCCATGTTGCATGTTGAGTTTCTTTGGCAAAACAAAAACAATTCAAATGATCATAGTCCCTCGATGACGCTTTCGAAGTTGCCTAAACAAAATGATCATAGTCCCTTAAAGGAAAATTGCCAAAGACACTTGGCACCATTGCATTCATGGTCTATACGATGACCCGTGCCCGTCCCGTTAACATCCTAACGCAAGGTTGTTCACCAAATACAATGGTGAAACAACACTGTTAAAAGGGTTAAAACATGAGAAAAATCTTTGAGTACAATAGGGTAGACAACTCTTAGTTACTTGATCAAACTTGCAAAACACACTTGCCTACTTTCAAAACACACTCCACAACACAATTCCAAAAACAAATTTCAAAACATTGAAACATCTTTTCAAAAAGACAAACACCTTTGTAAAACATTCGAGTAAAGAATTGTTACAACGGTTGCCTAGACAAGGCATCTTTTTCAAAGCATTTTCAAAAACACACACACACACACCACCATTTCAAGCAATTGAAAATCAAAGGCAAGTGATCTAAAACAAGTAACTAAGAGCCCATGGATAACCATGGATGAAAAGGGTTCTAATACCTTCCCTTTTCATAATCCACCCCCCGAACCCAAGAAAACATCTCAAAGGTTTTTCCTGTTCTTTTTAACCTTTCCTTTAGGATAAAATAAAATGTTGGTGGCGACTCTTGCTAAACCGAACAAGTGTGAATACAAACGCAAAACCTCAAGTCAGTTCTCCCACCGTATCACAGAATTGGAGACTCTGCTGGGGAGTTAATTTAAAAGTGGTGTTACCTTAGGGTTTAGATCACCTTTACTTGCTTGCTTTGTTTGCTTTGATTACTTTACTTTTTGGGTCCTTGTTTGGGTTTGTTGTAAATCCTACACCCGGATTTGGGGGCACCTTTTTAGGTAAATAGCAATAAAACTGTGAGGGAACTGTGCGGGGTATACCGACATGGTTGAAGCAGTAAGCTATGTTAGTGTGACATATTTGTGAGTACCGGTAACCCTTGAGTTCAATCAAGGAGAGTACGGGGCCGCTGAGTGATGTCATGAAGCACTAACAAACTCTTAGAACCTTAATTGACCATCTTAGCCTTTTTAGGGGTAGTGAGATGACCGACTTTGGTGCAGTCCGAAGTTGGTAGATACTCGATACTACACTCATTGAGGGTTGTTTTCTTGGAATATTTTGGTCGCCAGTTAAGTGGCTAAACCAAAACAATGAACAGAGAAAATAATCCAATGATATTGAGCTCCTTAGAACCCGGTTTCTATTTTAGGACAGGATGAGCCAACTAACTTCAAGAGGGTACTTACCTACAAACCCCATGCAAGCCTAAACCTAAGGACTTGTTTGCTTTGTGTGAATATGATTACCTGTACATACACTTAATTGCTTTTGCATACATGTACATAACATCATGACATCATACCATAGCATTTTCAATAACCATTTCAAGGATCTCGAGGGTCTATTAATGCAGGGTCATGTTGAACCAGACGTCTACCAAAAGGGCAAGAGGTTTCTCCTCTAAACAAATGCCATCAAAGATCAAGTGAAACAACTTGAATCAGGGGCTATGACCCACTTGACATGGTGAGCTTGATTCTCGTGGAAAAACATCCACAGGTGCAAAGTTCTCCAATCAAAGATCAAAGTTCAACCTCTAACATTGTCTTGTGTTTATCCTAAGAGATCCTTGAAAACATGCATCCGCATATCATGCATTGCATCATGACAGTTTTTCCTTTTCAGGTTTCCTTATCCTCCTACTGTTTATTTCAGTAAGAGATGGCTCTCGAGAGGACTGTCAAAGATATCCAGGATCAAAATGCTCAACTTCAGGAAATGTTCTTGAACCTGTCCTTGGGGAAAGAAGAAGTGAAGGCTCTCCTCACAAGGGGTTTGGTCCAGGGGAATTCAAGCAATGCCAGGAGTGATCAGTTGGAAGAACTTCAGTCTGAGCTAACAACAATGAGGATCCAAATGATGGGACAACTGGTGGGCCAAATGGCTCTCATCCAGGACTTGGCTCAAAGACAAGAGGAGCTCAGAGTTCTCGTCAACCAACTGCTTCGGGACAACTAAGTGGGGCAAACATCTGAGGTTGAGGAGCAAGTCACCATTCAACACCCTTTGAGGCAAGAAGACAAAGGAAAAGCTCCTCTACTTGCTTTAGGGTCACAAGCTCATCAACAACCTTGTCAGCGTCAATGGGGTAATCGGCGTAAGCAAAATACATCGGAAAGACAGTTCACTGAGACTGACATACCGTCATCTCTAATATTGGAGCGCTTGTTGGAGGTCAATCTGACTGCTTTAAGGGATCCTATTTGAAAGCCCAATACCTCCGCTCCTAGCTATCATCCCGACGCGTTTTGTGTATACCACTCCTATAGCCCGGGACATGACACCGACGACTGTTGGGCCTTGAAGAACAAGATTCAAGATCTGATTGACATTGGAGTGCTGAGATTCATGCCAGATGTCGAGATGAAAATCTTTCGTTAAGGGTTTCTCCACTTGAAGTGACAAAGCTCAAACTGAGAGACTTTTGTTCCATTTGAATTTTCAAAGTTGTAATTTCTTTTGTGATTCAAACAATTATCTGTTGATGTCAAACTATGTTTCATTAATGCATTGCATATGTTTGTCTTGAATTCATCCATTCGTTTTCACTACTCTTATGTTTTCTTTATGATATTTAACTCTTGATAAAAAGCTGCAAGCCTTTAGAGGGAGGATGACGAAACAATACCATAATCTCATACAGTATGCTTTTGAACAGACCTTGCTGATGATGCACAGGCATTTCTTCCAATTCCCAAACACTGGAGTTATAAGGACGATAATCCCTAGTCAACCCCTTCGAGCAAAAGAAGTAGGATTTTTCTGTTCTAAACAAATTAAAACCTTTGATTTAAACCTGGGGCAGGGTAGTCTCTCAGTTAATTCAAAAAAAGGGGTGCGCATTGAAGTCACAAACTCTCAGTTCGTAATACAACGAACGACATCAAAAAAGAAAAGCAATCCTCTGGAATCAAAAAAGACAGTGATGGTTCCTTATCTCATAGGAAGTCATTATCTCTCAAAAAAGAAAAAGCCCACTGAGCCAAAACCTATAAAGGAGGCTTAAGAAACTGGGGCATCCCGCTGACTGTAACCTCCAAAACGGGAACAATCAGGCAAAAGTTAGGGATAACAAATAAAGAAAGAGGTCATTACAAATCCTCAACAACATGAAAAATGTTGCAAAAAATGATGACTGCCTTCTCAATAAATTCAATTGGTGTGAACCATCACCAAAAGGTCGTTCCAAATTCGAATGGAGTTCGACGCACAAATTAACTGAGTTTAGGATTGAAGAACATCACGAAGAACGGGTGGGTACAAATATACTTTGAGCCTTTATCCTTTGTTTCTTAAACCGTGAACCAAACCACGTTACAACCCTTCAAAAGTCCTAATTGAAGCATGGGTTAGTTCGAAAGCATACTGTTACAAAAGGTATCTTGACTCCTGTAAGGCTTTGCTCTAAATCTTGTGTTGATTTTGTCTTATAAAAAGATTTCTGCTAAAAAACGCATTTTTTCAAAACTTCGAGACAAGCATAAACTTTGCATCATTTGGATATCGTTGTTTGCACATGGTTATTTGTTTGACAGCGAAGAAATTCATACAGCGAATGTTCGGAGGGACGAAAACTCTCTCAGTGAGTAAAATCACTTCAAGTGGGATGACACTTCCATTGACAAATCTCCTATCAACAAGGGGGCATTGACATGTCACCATCCAGCACGCCTGGGGAAGTCCAGTCAAGGTTTCAACAGAGCTTTCAAAGTTCAGTTAACCTGGGGAAGTCCAGTCAAGATTTCAACAGATCTTTCAAAGTTCAGTGAACTTGGGGCAAGTCTCCTTCATCATCACTTGGGGAATTCGAATGTCAAAAGTGTTCAACAATTCCTTCATCACCTGTTGGAAGATACAGTTTTAGATACGCTCCAAACATGGTAGCCATTCTGTCATTCTGTCAGATCCTAGTTACAGTTTCAGATACACTCCAGACAAGGAAGTCATTCTGCTACTCATACAGATCTCAACTCCAAGATAAAGTTTCAGATACGCTCCAAACACGGTAGCCATTCTTTCACTCATTCAGATCCAGTTACAGTTTCAGATACACTCCAAACAAGGAAGTCATTCTGCTACTCATACAGATCTCAACTCCAAGATACAGTTTCAGATACGCTCCAAAAACGGTATCCATTCTGTCACTCATTCAAATCCAGTTACAGTTTCAGATACACTCCAAACAAGGAAGTCATTCTACTACTCATACAGATCTCAACTCCAAGATACAGTTTCAGATACGCTCCAGACACGGTAGCCATTCTGTCACTCATTCACAATATCAGACTACTGCGAAGCCTGGATTACGACCAAATAGTGGTATCTCCTAAGAGCAAGCCATGAAGCCCGGATTCGACCGGATAATAGTTTAATCCCCAACAAGTTATTGTGAAGCCTGGAGATCGACCAGATAGCAGTTAACAGTTAACAGATTGAAGATTCTCATCACCTTAGAAGATTGGTCTACTCCCAATTTCTGACCCTTAACAAATTCAAGATCAACACCTTCCGAGATTTCCTTCTAGAGATAGTTCAGATGTGACCTAGATTTGGCGACATTCCGAAACTTATTCCAGATTTGCTTCTAGAGATAGTTCAGATGTGACCCAAATTTGGCGACATTCCGATACTTATTCCAGATTTGCTTCTAGAGATAGTTCAGATGTGACCCAGATTTGGTGACATTCCGATACTTATTCCAGATTTCATTCTAGAGATAGTTCAGATGTGACCCAGATTTGGTGACATTCCGATACTTATTCCAGATTTCATTCTAGAGATAGTTCAGATGTGTCCCAGATTTGGCGACATTCTGAAACTCATTCCAGATTTGCTTCTAGAGATAGTTCAGATGTGACCCAGATTTGGCGACATTCCGAAACATATTCCATATTTCCTTCTAGAGATAGTTCAGATGTGACCCAGATTTGGCGACATTTCGATACTTATCCCAGATCAATACCTGCAGCAATCAAAAGATTCTTGCAATCCCCAGCGGAGTTAAAACTTCCAACTATCAATCCCCAAGCAGAATGAAGACTCTCATTCTCAGTTCCTCACAGTGTATTCAAATATTCTCCAGTGAAGATCTCCTCAAGACAGGAATCCCCAGTAGATTGGTATACAACCCAAGCTCATGATCCCCCAACAGTGGTCCCAGGATTTCTCATTTCCAACAATCCCCTGCAGCAGTCAAGGATTTACCTTCCCCAACAGCAGTCAAAGATTGCATTATCCAAGATTCGTCTTCCTCAGCAAGATAGCTACTCAGCTTACATGCGCATCCATTCATATCATAAACATTGATGAAGTACAATTCATTGCATCATGACATTGCATACAACTAACTCTTTACCTTTTCAGGAAAGATCAGTCAACAGACAAAGATCATCATCTTCCGAGATTCTTTCTAGAAATAGTTCAGATGTGACCCAGACATGGCAACATTCTGATACTTATTCCAGATTCACCCAGAGATAGTTCAGATGTGACCCAGACATGGCGACATTCTGATACTTATTCCAGATTCATCCAGATGCAATCTTACACGGACTCATCATCAGGAAACCCTACACCGGTTCCTTCTCAACTTCAGATGCAGTTTTACACGGACTCATCATCAGGAAACCCTACACCGGTTCCTTCTCAACTTCAAGACTTCTGAAAACAGTTTACGGGTTCTACAGACACGGATGTTAACCTATCGCTTATTCAGATTCTTCAACTTTTGAAAACAGTTTACGGATTCTCCAAACACGGATGTTAATCTATCGCTTGTTCAGACTCAACTTTTGAAAATAGTTTACGGACGCTTCCCAACATGGATGCTTCTCTATTGCTTATTCAACTTCAAGACTTCTGAAAACAGTTTATGGGTTCTCCAGACACGGATGTTAACCTATCGCTTGTTCAGATTCTTCAACTTCTGAAAACGTTTTACGGATTCTCCAAACATGGATGTTAATCTATCGCTTGTTCAAACTCAACTTTTGAAAACAGTTTACGGACGCTTCCCAACATGGATGCTGCTCTATTGCTTATTCAACTTCAAGACTTCTGAAAACAGTTTACGGGTTCTCCAGACACGGATGTTAACCTATCGCTTGTTCAGATTCTTCAACTTCTGAAAACAGTTTACGGATTCTCCAAACACGGATGTTAATCTATCGCTTGTTCAGACTCAACTTTTGAAAATAGTTTGCGGACGCTTCCCAACATGGATGTTTCTCTATTGCTTATTCAACTTCAAGACTTTTGAAAACAGTTTACGGATGCTTCCAGATACGGATGTCAATCTATTTCTTATTCAGACCCCCAGTTCAGAGATTTTCCAAAACATGGATACCGTTCTAATACTCATCCACTCACCAATGACATACAGTTCAACAAACATTTCCAGATGGCATCTATAAGCCTATCCTCCTACCAACAACTTCCAGATGGCATCTCTAAGCCCATCCCCCGACAAGATTCTGTCACATCCCTAGATGGCATCTCTAAGCCCATCACCAAATGGCATCTTTAAGCCCATTCCCTCTACCATCACATCACCGAGTGCAAATATTTTGGGCACTCTAGTGTCCAATCTGCTTTTACCCTCGAATCGCGAAAGGAAAACTTGCCAATATAACTCTTCAGGTTCAAGAAGATTGAACAGGGGAAACTGTTGTACCCCAAAATTTGCCCTCTCTTTTTAACAAGAAATCACAGCTTCGGGCTTTTCTTGACTTTTCAGATTGGCTCAAGAATCAGTCAAGCAGACTTTTTCTTATCAGTCTATCCAAAGTAGGGTTTTCATGGACTCTGGAACAGTTCAAGCAGATTATTAGGGTTTGTTTGAGTTTGGCTCAGGGTTTGATCAGGCGAACGTTTCTTTGACAATAAATCAAGAATCAGGGTTTGCACGTGCATTTTCAGAAGAATTTGAATCCACAGTGTTTTAATTGACTGTCACATGGTTGTGACGTTTGTTCAAGATTTATGTCTAAACATCTGGGATAAAAGCTGAGGCATTTGAATTGAGAATTTGCAGTGTTTGGCTTAATCAGTAAAAGAAAGGACATGTGGATGGTTGTTTGATTAACTGTGCAATGCTTTTGAGTATTCAGAACGCCGGACGTTTATTGATTATTTATCATTTCTAAGTTAAAATTATTGGATATTTTCCAGTTATTATAATTCAAGAAATATAAATAATTAAATAAACAATTGAAGAGGAATTAAAAGATAAATCTGAAAAAAAAGATTTGTTTATTCATTTTGAATTGTTTGTTATAGATATTATTTGAATACTGTAAATTCATTTACAGTTATTTACATTAATATTATTACAAATAATTAAAATGAAATAAAGCTATATCCTAAATGTCTTGAAATCTTCATCTTCTAATTACATCCTTTGCTCAACTGATTTTTACCTGCAAAAAGAAAAGGAAGAAGTCAAATGCAGATGAATTAAAAAAAAGCAGACAGATATTTAAAGCTCATCATTAAAAGTGATTGGCCGTAATCAGTTTGTTCACCCTCTCTGCAAATCACAAGAGAACTCTTGGTTCACAAAGAGGGATAGAAAATTATCTTGCAAGCATTGGAATTAATTAAATGTACAAGGCTGCATAGTTTCAAATTGCAAAGTGTCAACAAAAATGTCAAAATGCACAAAGCTACTGAATATGCCAAATACAAAGCTGCATAGTTCAAAATTCCAAACTAAGTCACAAATTGCAAACTGAAAAATGCCTAACCAAGTCCAATGTCAACTAAACTGTCCAAAAGCTGTCCAAAGAAGATATAGAAAGGTATCAAAAGCCAAAAGCTGTCAACAAGTACACAAAAGGCAGAAAATCTGGAAAAGAAGATAAGAGATATGCAGAGCAAAACCATAATGCAAGCAACATTTCAAATTTACATCATTTTCCAGACCACACTTTTTCAGAGTAGATAGTACAGTCTAAGCAATAAAGAATGCTTTTCTTTGGAGAGAGAAAAGAGAGAGAAAAGAGAGAGAGAAGAGGCTTACAGGCAGGCTTAGGAAAAGATATAACAAATATATCAGAACAAGCAAAAGGAGGAAGAACCACAGAACAGAAATAACATAAAGCTTGTAACCTCACAACTGTGTCAAAAAACTTCAAGCTAGCCTGTGACTCCAACAAAGCCTTGAAGCAAGAAAACTGATAAGTTTTGCAAAGCCTGAAGCTTGCTCCAAACTTGCCTTGCATCCTGTCAAACACAAACTAACAACGTCAAGCCCTACAAACCTGCTAAGTGTCAAGCAAACAAACTGCATAAAAGCCAGTCAAAAACCTGCTTGCCTCTAACCTGCTTCAAACAGAAGCCCTTTCAAAACATGCCTCAAGCTTGTTTCAAAATTGTTTCAACCTGCTGAAAGGAAACACAGGTACAAGCCTTAAAGCCTGTAAAACATCAAGCCTTGAAGCCTATCAACACAAACCAAACTACCTGCTAAGCTTCAATAAAGAACCTGCCTGTCCCAACCACCAAGCCAATCCAAATAACAAAATATACAGAATCCCAACACCCTCAGAGCAACCTCATCATAGGGTCAACCACAATATAAACAACTCAGATTCAAACATCATCATCATTATCAAAGAACACAAAGGTTCGTCATCAAGAAACCAAGCATACAGTCATCAAAGCAAGCATCTCAGAAACTCAGATATCATAATCAAAGGTAACTGAAGCAAGCAATTCAGAGGTTCGAAACACAACAACAAGCATCACAGAGGTAAGCGACCAGAAGAGGAAAAGAAGCAAATAGGCAAGCATTTTCAGATTTTACAGCATCATCACTAAACGAGGGAATAAAGATACAAAGGTACCAGATTTCCAGCAAAGCTCATCAGCATCATACTCCCTCCGCCTCCGGTCGCCTAAGGCGCCTCCAGTCCATTCCTCTGTCTCCAACAAAGGTATCGTCCTCTTCCTTTTCACGCACCTCAAACAGAAACAAATAACACCAAATAATATCATAAAGATCAGAGCAAGGAAATGATTATTCATGCAAATCTGAAAACCCTAAAATTGGTTAGAAGAAGAAATTGTTACCTTACAACATCTCCTGGATACGACCATGGGGAGAGGAGAGATGGATGGTGGCGCCTGGTGGCCATAGGCAGAGAGGAAGTTTGTTCAGAAACCATGGCTCAAGGAGAACGAAGGAGACGATGAAGGGAATGGCGCCGCTCTAAGCCTGTAACCCTAATCCAGAAATAAAACAAAACAATGAAACCCTAAACAAAACTTGTGAAACCCGGTTCGGCCCGTTCCCTCACAAAAAGCCTAAGCCCATATGAAAACTGGCATGCACACCCCCCTTTCCTAATCCATCTTCAGTTTATTTTGGGCCATGTATATGCCTCTAGGGCCCACTTAACCTTTTTTCTTTTTTTTACAAACTAATATCCTTTTCTTCATTATATCCCTTTATTTTCTTTTTATATAACTTAACCCTTTTTTTTGTTAAATAAATAATACATTAATTTTTCATAATAAATTTATTTTAACAATACTTTTCTTATACCAAAAATATGTAAATATTGGATTAATTAGGTTAATAGATTTTTGGTCTTAAAACTCTTTTTTAATAAATCTTTTCTTGTACATAAAAATATCAATAAAATACATAAAAAATAGACTTTTTTTTAAGGTTGAATATTCCCTTTTTTTTTAACTAAAATATTTGTTTATACATAATCAATAAATATCCAAAGATAAATAAAATACTTAATAATGTATTAGGTTAACATTTTTCATCATGAGTAAATAATCACATACACTTTCACAAATACTTTTGATACATTACTTTTATTCTTATACATTGCTACATTTTACATTGAGAATGCGATTCGATTTGGTTGTAAATATTATTTGGACACTACTATCCTGATAAGTCACATCCCCATTTGTAAACACTTGTACCCCCATTCCCGGATACTTATTTGTAATAGCTTAGACTTTAAATTCCCGTAATTTATCGCTTTCTATATACTGTATAGTAATTAGGGTTTGTATGCGAAGATTCAAAATCAACCGCATGTTGCATGTTGAGTTTCTTTGGCAAAACAAAAACAATTCAAATGATCATAGTCCCTCGATGACGCTTTCGAAGTTGCCTAAACAAAATGATCATAGTCCCTTAAAGGAAAATTGCCAAAGACACTTGGCACCATTGCATTCATGGTCTATACGATGACCCGCGCCCGTCCCGTTAACATCCTAACGCAAGGTTGTTCGCCAAATACAATGGTGAAACAACACTGTTAAAAGGGTTAAAACATGAGAAAAATCTTTGAGTACAATAGGGTAGACAACTCTTAGTTACTTGATCAAACTTACAAAACACACTTGCCTAATTTCAAAACACACTCCACAACACAATTCTAAAAACAACTTTCAAAACATTGAAACATCTTTTCAAAAAGACAAACACCTTTGTAAAACATTCGAGTAAAGAATTGTTACAACGGTTGCCTAGACATGGCATCTTTTTCAAAGCATTTTCAAAAACACACATACACACCACCATTTCAAGCAATTGAAAATCAAAGGCAAGTGATCTAAAACAAGTAACTAAGAGCCCATGGATAACCATGGATGAAAAGGGTGCTAATACCTTCCCTTTTCATAATCTACCCCCCGAACCCAAGAAAACATCTCAAAGGTTTTTCCTGTGCTTTTTAACCTTTCCTTTAGGATAAAATAAAAAGTCGATGGCGACTCTTGCTAAACCGAACAAGTGCGAATACAAACGCAAAACCTCAAGTCAGTTCTCCCACCGTATCACACCTATCAAATCACAATAGAGCTTATGACAAACCTTTCTACTTACCTCTTCTTTCTCCAAAATACATGTAGGATGCATAAAAAATTGAAGTTCTCCGTCAAAGGAAAATTGGTGATAATTGACAGAGAAAAGACATCTTTGTATGTCATTTGGAGTCCTACAAATATATCAGTATGGAAGAAGATTATGTGGAGACGCCGTTCCATGTCTTGGAAGATGCTACAAAGGTTACCCTCCTAGTTTAGAAAGTCACAAAACCTAGAACCTCTATGGCATCATAGAGAGACTTGCAAACAGCTATGGAGGATCGAATATCTAAAAGTTGGGGCAAACTTGTAGAGATACCTGAGAAGAAAGATCATTTTAGTTTGGGATATCAACCATCGAATACTACTAAGAATGGAAAATGGCAATTTCCTCCCATCCAGGAAAACTTCGTCAGCAAAGGAGTAGAGCATGGTGGACAAGTGTCAATGTTATCCAACAAAGGCGACCACGAAGGAACATCTAACTTCATCAGAGAATGTGCTCCAGGCGATGAACTCAAGAATTGGACAATTGTGGAGAATTCATAGATCTTTTTCTTTCCAAAGTAATTTTTCTGTTTTGAAAAGAACTTATGTCTCACCCGAGGCATAATGGTAGCTTGTAAGGGTCCCCATTTAATTTCAAACAATGTTTTTAATTAGTAAAAGTTATGTTTTGCATTCAATTAAGATCCCTGTCTTTCTCTTGCATTTTTCTTTTATTTTCAAAATGGAAATACTTTTTCTTTATACGCACTTTCAAAATTCGCATTCTAAAAAGCACCAAAACATGATAAAATGTGCAAATCCACATCTAAACTCACCGATAATGATACTAAGATCCAATATGATTTTGATACACTAAATAACCAAGCTGGAGAGAAAGATGAAGAAGATCTTGAATTCTCCTAAGAATTGGCTAGGTTACTAGAGAAAAAAGCAGATAACATTCAACCGTACCAGAAATTTATTGAGACTATCAATCTTGGGACAAAAAAGGATCCAAAAGAGATCATGCTAGGTGAAACCTTGGGGGAAAGCGTGAAATAAAGGCTGATAAAGCTCCTACATGAGCATATGGATATATTTTCCTGGTCTTACCGAGATATGCCAGGTTTAGATATAGATATCGTGGTACATAAACTACCTCTCAAAGAAGGTTGTTCTCCCGTCACACAGAAGCTTAGAAGAACTCGTCTAGACATGTTTGACAAAATTCAAGAAGAAGTCCTCAAACAGTTTGATGTGGGGTTCCTAGACGTGGTAGATTATCTTCCTTGGATAACTAACATTGTGCCAGTTCCCAAGAAGGATGGAAAAGTACGCATGTGTGTATATTATCAGGATTTAAACAAAGCAAGTCCTAAAGACGATTTCCCTTTTCCTCATATAGATGTTTTGGTGGATAATATAACTCAAGATTCGGTACTTTCTTTCATGGATGGTTTCTCAGAATATAATCAGATCAAGATGGCACCCGAGGATATGGAAAAGACTAATTTCATGACTCCTTGGGGCACCTTCTGTTACAAAGTAATTCCCTTCGGTTTAAAGAACACAGCAGCAACTTATCAAGGAGCAATGGTCACATTATTTCATGACATGATCCATAAATAAGTCGAGGTATATGTGGAGGATATAATTTCCAAATCTCACACAGAGTTATTCGAACATCTACGATTACATAATTCACTTACAAAAGTTATTCGAACATCTACGAAAATTAAGAGTGAGGTTGAATTCGAAAAAATGTACATTTAGTGTAAGATCTGGCAAACTATTGGTTTTATTGTAAGCCAACAAGGTATTGAGGTGGATTCTGAAAAGGTGAAGGCCATATAAGAAATGCCAGCTCCAAGAACAGAAAACAGGTTTGTGGTTTCTTGGGACGATTGAACTACATCTCAAGGTTCATATCTCACCTAACTGCCACGTGCGAGCCTATATTCAAACTACTCAGAAAAGATCAATCAGTGGAGTGGAATGAAGATGGTTAAACAACATTTGAAACAATAAGGTAACATTTACAAGAGCCACCAATTCTGATGCCACCTGTTCCTGGAAGACCACTTATCATGTACTTGACAATGCTTGAAGGATCTATGGGATGGGTATTTGGACAACACGACGGAATGGGTAGAAAATAACATGCCATCTACTACCTAAGCAAGAAATTTACTCACTGCAAAACTTGATACTCCCTCCGTAAGAAGACTTGTTATGCTCTGGTCTGGGCCCTAAACGACTGAGGCAATATATGTTAAATCACACCATATGGTTAATAGCAAGAATGGATCCTTTGAAGTTTGTGTTTGAAAATCCACTTCTTACAAGAAGAATTGCTTGATTGAATATGTTTTTATCCGAATATAACATCTAATATGTCACTCAAAAGGCCATCAAAGGCAGTGTGTTAGCTGATCACCTGGCTCATCAACCATTTCCAAAATATCAACCGATGAAGTTTGACTTTCCAAACGAAGATAACATGGTTATAGGGGACTACGAAATACCATAACCTGGCAAAGGACCTAAACCAGGGGCACAATGGTATTGGGGTTGTATTTACTTCTCCAAAGAACTTGAAGATGGGAACTTTATGCCTTCTTTTATGTGCAAAGTGAGAAAATGGATGGAAATTGCCTTAAGGATAGAAAAGATTATAGGTCATTTCATGATTTTTTGCCAACTTCAACAATTCATAACTCTCTCAAGTTTTTGAGATTTTGAATGGTTCAAGTCCCAAAATTTCATTCAAGAGATCTACTTCATGCCATCTTTTTTGGTTAAGAGCAAATTCCAAGTGGAAGTCTATGTTTGGATGCAAGACATTATATGTCACTTTTGAAGAAAAATTTGAAATATTTCTAAGTATGGAAAGTCAACCCTTTTCTCCAACTTTGACTCATTGCAACTTTCAGCTCAAGCATCCATTTAACTCCATTCTTTTTCAATTGCAAATCTTGTAACCTCGTCTTTCTAAAGCATCAAGAATCATGCCCTAAGACTTCTTGAGTTTAAAATGCCATTATTTTGAAATTGGTAACATGGAACTGAATTTCTCACTAAGTCAGAATTTTGAAATCCATAATATGGCCTCTAATCACAAGATTTATACGCGTTTTTGATTTAAACTTGATTAACAAACTTGCCAGAAGTGTTTAGCACCTCAAAATGCAAGGATTATATGAGTTTTGGTGAAAATAAGATCACACTTCACTCGCGCATCAGGTTTGCACGAATTCCCTCCAAAATGCATCATTCACTCTTCCTTTTGATCCCATTTGCTTCTCCTATAAATACATGAACTATCCCATTCATTTTCTCAAGCTTGGATAGCCAGAATCACCCTGCCAAACTTCTTCCATAACTCATAATTCAGCAATTTCGAAATCCATATACAAGCCTTTTTCAATCCAATTTTTTCATCAATTCACCTTCCTTGATCTTCCCTGAAGCTAACCATATAATTAAATTCAAGAATCGTGCCCTATATTGCACTATAGAAGTCCAGTTTCAGAGCTCTGCAACTGAACTTCAATAGGTAAATTCCTTCATCAATTCTTCAAAACTTTGATATCATTGTGATGCTCTCATTGCCCTTGTTCTATTTGCAACACTTGATTTTACTGGAAATACATTTTGACCATGAAATTTCAAATCCCTTTTCAAAACATTCCTTCCAAATTGCTTGAACTACAATTTATATAAATTTGGCGCGAGGGTGTGGTTGTCTTCGTCTTGAAGAGACGAAGGGAATAACATAGGTATGAGCTTCTGATTTTACAGTTTGAGAGACCTGCAATTCACTTTGGCTGGAGGTTAAAGATGACCAACGTGTCATCTTCCAACCAATGATAGCGTGCCACTTGTTTTTTTGAATTTTGATTTTATTTTTGATTCTATGCTTTATTCACTAATGACCATGATATGCACAGCGCTAGATCCTTTGGATCTGATTACTAACGCATTTTGACTCTGATCCAATGGTCCACGTATTTTTTACTTTTATTTTATTTTCAGATTTTTATATTTAATTATTTTAAACTTCAAAAAATCATAGAAAATTCATTTTAAGTCCAAAAAATGTGAACAAATTATGAAAAATAGTTTTGTTTATTCTCTTTCTAATTTTTAATTTTTCACAATTTAATTTTGTGTTTTGTTATTTTTTATAGATTCACACTTTATTTGAATTGTTTTAAATGTTTAAAAATAATTTTATAAATTTTTAAATTATGAAAAAATTATGGAATGATATTGTGACAAATATTGGTGACCTTATTTTATTTTTGTTTCTGACTTTGTTAGTTTTTATCATTTTTTTTATTTTACCCCTTTTCTTTTAATTTTAAAAATAGTTTCTGACTTTAAAAAATTACCAAAAAATTTATAAAATCATTTGAGTCCTTTTCTGATTCTTCTATGGTATTACTTTTTATTTCTTGATTAATTTGAACATAGTTGATATTTTTCTCTTTTATTTCTATTTTTAAACATTATTTTTAAACCTTTTTGTATATATTAAAATGTAATATTATTTTGTGACTATTTTCTGGCTGATCTTGGGTTAAATTTTTGATCATGAACTTTATTAATATCATTGAATCCATGGTGTTGAGTCCAACTCCACAAAAATAAATGAATGATTTTAATAATAGTTTGATTAAATTTAATCCAAAAATGGTTTGTATATTCTCTCCCACCCCTCTTCATCTCATGTCTTAAAACAAATGGTGCATAGATTGCTATTGACCGGCCTCAAAATAGGTACGACTTCTATATAAGTCCACTTACGATTGCTTAAAATAGCGCTAAATTTTGTCTCGATTCGAATAAATGATCATTCGTGGCCCAAACTTATGTTTGCAAGCCCAAGCATGTTAATTTGATCTCTTTGATCAAATAACCTTGAGATTCATTATATGGAGGCTTTGGTTCTACCAATCCTCTAATGGATCTACAACACCTTTGGTCAACGCGGATGACTTAAACATCGTTGATAATTAAATGGTACTCATAAGGATTCCAAATGGATGATATACTTGACAAAAAGCAAATACAACTTATTGTGTGGAGGCTTTGGTTCTACCAACCATCTAATGAGTTCTAAATGCAAGTTTCAAGATGATCATCCAACTGACCACTAATCACTAATAATTGACTTTATCCTTTATTTTTATGCTCTATTTACTTTCTTGTCATTTTTAATTTTGCTCACTTGAGTCTTACTTTTCTTTTTAAAACACCTAATAATCAACACAAACACTAAAAATCTTTAATAATCAACACTAATAATCAACACAATGCTGGCGATGTCACTTCTATGTTGCACCAAATGCTGAAATATTTGATTCAAGGGAAGATTATCACCGTTCATGGAGAAGAAGAGTATATGATCAACCATCTCAATTCCTTCAGATATGTGGAATTAGATGGTGAATTTATTGAAACTCCATTCCAACACTTTGAAGAGGTCCCGTAAGATGTGGCAGTAGCCAAGGTTGTTCCCAAGATCACAAGGCCTCCACTCCGGATGTCATCTCTAAAGGATGCCAAAGCAGTGGTAGAAGAAGGTGGGTGCACTATTTGGGGACAAATTCCAGATATCCCATATAAGTCTTACAAATTTGGCCTGGGTTTCACTTCAGGTGCCCAGAAGGCTGTGCATCGCATTTGTGCCGGAGGATCATCCTTGAAGATCAGCAGCCGCGGGGTCAACACCGTAGAAGATGATGAAGATAACTCTGAATTAGAGGACTGGATATTCCCAACTGTCAGTGGATGACTCAGCAACTGGGAGGCTAGAGATTTTGTCCTGACCACTTTTATCCCATAGTAATCTGTATTTACATTTTGTTGGTCTGTAATATTAAAACAATTCACACTCTTAAAACCTTGTGTCTTACCCGAGGCACAATGGTCCATTTGTAAGGGTTATTATCTCATTTTCATATGACATCAATGAATCATGGATGTTTTCGCATACAAACATTTGTGCTCATTGTTTTTCTTTTTACATTTTTGTTTCTATCAAGTATAGCTATACCCTTACACACACTCACACTCACAATATAGTTATACATCCATTCGGGATCCCATGGTTAACGATACTTCTATGGCCTTTTGTGACTCTGAGAATCTAATCTACCAAGCCGAAGACAAAGGTGATGAAGATTGTGAAGTACCATGGGAACTTGCTAGACTACTACAACAAGAAGAGAGAACCATTCAGCCTCATGAGAAACCCGTGGATACAATCAACCTAGGTACTGAAGAAGACAAAAGACAAGTCAAGGTGGGTGCCAATCTAGAACCCGGTGTCAAGGAGCATCTGATTCGGTTATTACACGATGTGATACGGTGGGAGAACTGCCTTGAGGTTTTGCATTTGTGTTTGCAAATGTTTCGGTTTAGCAAGAGTCGCCACTGACTTTTTATTTTATCCTAAGGAAAGGTCAAAAAGCACAGGAAAGACCTTTGAGATGTTTTCTTGGGTTCAGGGAGTAGATTATGAAAAGGGAAGGTGCAAGCACCCTTTTCATCCATGGTTATCCATGGGCTCTTAGTTACTTGTTTAGATCACTTGCTTTTGCTTTTCAATTGTTTGAAATGGTGCTTTGTGTGTGGTTTTGAAAGATGTTTTGAAAAGAGGCCATTGTTCTGGAAACCTTTATAATGATTCTTGTTTAAATGTATACAAAGGTGTTTTTGTCTTTTGAAAAGATTTCAATGTTTGAAAGTTTGATTTGGGAAATGTTTTGAAATTTTGTTGTGAAGTGTGTTTGAAAATAGCAAGGATGTTTTGCAAGCTTTTGATCAAGTAACTAAGAGCTATCTACCCTAATTTACTCAAAGATCTTTCCTAATGTTTTTAACCCTTTTGACAGTGTTGTTTTACCATTGCATTTGGTAAACAACCTTGTATTAGGATGTTAAACGGGACGGGCACGGGTCATCGTATAGACCATGATAGCAATTGTGCCAAGTATCTTTGGCAAATTTTTGAGGGACTTGATCATTTTTGTTTAGACAACCAAGATAGCGTCATCGAGGAACTATGATCTTTTGTTTTGCCAAAGTACCCAACATGCATAACATGGCCCATTTTTAAGGCAAC
Organism: Vicia faba; assembly: GCA_948472305.1. Lineage (NCBI taxonomy): Eukaryota > Viridiplantae > Streptophyta > Magnoliopsida > Fabales > Fabaceae > Vicia > Vicia faba. Next base: position 609,129,279 of record OX451741.1, read on the forward strand.
AAGTGGATTGTAACCCTAGGGGTGCAAGTGTGGATTGTGTATTGATTTTCATGCATATTTGTCTTTGTATTAGGTTAAGCTACTTGTTAATTTTGATTTTTGCATACAAATCCTAATCTCTAATCATGGTATAATTGGAAGTATAAAGTGCGGAAATTAAAAGTCTAAGCTATTACAACATGATTATGGGGATGGGGGTACAATATTTGAATGGGGGTGTATTGGACGAGAAATATAAACCCTAGTTTACTATTACATCCAAATTGAATCCCAAGGCATAAATATTAAATAGAAAATATTTAAATAAACAAAATAAATAAATATATCAAATAATATGGATTATGCAAAAAAAGGTTTTAGTTTATTTATGTATGTAAAAATATTTAATGTAAAAAATAAAGAAATAAATAAAAAGATTAATTTGTTTGGCTAAGGGTAAAACCCTAATTTTCTTTAAGAAAATAAATATATTAATTATTTTATTTATATACAATAAAATTAAAAAAATATATACAAAATAAAATATAATTAGAATAAAAGTATTTTTTATGTATAAAAAGTATAAGTATAATATTTTTATATTTTTGATTCTTAATATATAATAAAATAAGAGTATATATATATATATGTATATTATATTAAATATGTACAATAAATAAAATATATACAAAAATAAATTATATTTAGAATAATATTTTCAGTGTGAATAAAAATAAAAAATCGAAAATTAAAGTATACTTTATATATTATTTTCAAGTTTTAATAAATAAGATAAAAGTAATTAAATTGCTTTTTATGTTGGAAAAATAAAAATAAAATGCAAAATAAATGTGAAAAAATTATAAAAATATTTTTGAGTATTTTTTATATTTGGAAATAAATAAACAAAATCAGAAATGAAAATAAAAATTCAAAAATATAAAATAACAAGAAATTGGGCCAGGGGGTGACAAAAGGAAAAAGGGAGGTGTCAATAGTGAGCCAGGCCAAGCCCAGCCAACCACTTCATCTTCAACCTCTGGCTTTTGAAAACGCATGCGTGCCCTGTACAACTGCCAGATACTGTATACGAGCTCTATTTCAAAAACACATAACATCAAACTTGTAGAGAATTTCAAGACAATTCTAACCATATAAACAACTTGTCTTAACTCTCAAAGACCAGAGAGAATTTCTCTGGCCCTAAAATCTAACCTAGTTTTTCCAGTATGTTCATGGATGAAATTCTCTTAGCATGCTTAATATAAATGAAAACTGAGAATATGTACAACTTCATGGAAATGAATACTACATTTCTTATTCACAAACCTAAGGCTAAATGCTCCTAAATAGAGAGATAGGAAGTTGACAAAAACCTGTTTTAGCTGACTTCGTGTATGGCAATGTGGAGCTTTTCAACAAGGCCTGAGATGTCTGAGAGCTTGCTTGAACTTCACTTGACCTTCTCCAATAGCCTTCTTGCCTTGAATGTACTTGAATCAACCTATAGAACTCAACTTGCACAAGCTCAAAATGAAAATGGCAAACCCTGTAAATGGAGTTACATTTGGTGTTTGAGGTTTGGGATAGCTTTGATGGATGGAATGGAATGTGTTTGAACAGGTTTTGGCCAAAACGCACGAGCCAAATGAGCTATGGAAGTCAAGTTGCAGATGTTGCCCTGTTTTGCCAATGGAAGGTGATTTATTGCTAGGGGATGTTTATAGGCTCAAGCAATCGTGTTTCAGGCTCAGAGGGATGTGTGAAAGATTTTCAAAATGTTTGCACAAGTTTGTTTGGGCTGATGTTCAAGTTCTCATGTCTTTTGCATATTTCTTGTATATGAAGCAAAAGTGGGAAGTGATATGTAACAGGCTTGTACAGGCTATCCAACACCTTGTAACCTCTGCTCTTGGCCCCTCTAATTTGTGGATTTGATTAGCTGCCAAAGATCTGGACCAATGCTCAAAGATTGTGGTTTGACATAAAGCACATTTAAGCAAAAATGGAAATGTACCTTTTTTCTACTTAGGGCTTAATTTTGTGTACAATGTCCTAATGACCAAAACAATAGCTTAGACCAATGGATTTGCATTAAATTATTGAGTGTGAAGTGGTTTAGAAGCCTTTAATCTAGTGCAAAGCATGCTGACTTGAAATTGCAACTTGGATGAACATGAATATGCCATGGATGAAAAGTGAGTTTTTGCCAACTTCAAGCCTTCGATTCTCTCTAACCACAAAGGTGTTTGGGGAGTTCTTTGACATTTTGGAAATCTTGCAACATGCTCTATAATCCATCTTTAAAATGTAACTTGAGATTCCAAGTGGAACTATGTGAAAAATGGCCATGAAGATATGTCAAAATCCTGCCTAAACTAGGGCAAAATTTCACTTAGTTAAAAGTTTTAGGGACCCTTGTTCCAAAAATCATAACTTGATATCCAAGCTTCCTTTGAGAAAAATTTGTGAATCAAAGTTGTAGACTTTGTGTAGGACTACAACTTTCATGTTGGAAGTTTTGTTTGAATCCAAATGCATCATGGTGAAAATATGGGGCAAAGTTAGGAAAAATTAAGAAAATTTCATAACTTAGAAAAATTCTAAGTTATGAAACTTTTCAACTTTAAACCCTAATTTGAAAAAATAGCTTTCTTGATGAACAAGTTTCATGTTTTGACACATCTTGATGAAAAATGACCCTTGGCACTTGATTTTAACCAAAAAGTCAAAGTTTGACTTTTCAGTGTACAGTCAATCCAATGCAATTGAGATCTTTTGAACTTGTTGAATAGGTCAAGATGATGCCATTGAGTCCTTGAATCCATGGTTGAACCCAATTTGCCATTGACTAGGTCAAAAATCAGAAATTGCCTTTGTACAGTCAAAACCCTAAAAATGTCCATTTTGCCCTTTTGGTGATCTGATCAAATTTCTTGTGGAATTGTGGTCCAAACTTGATCAAATGGTTCATATGAGTTCATAATGTTGATGTGGGTCAAAATTCATGAGGTTTGACTATAAATTGGCCACAATTGACTTTTTCCCCAATACAGTTGATTTCTAGGTCAATTGTCCAATTGACTGGGCCAAAATTTGATTCAAGGCTTGAAACTTGGTATGGTCAAACATATGAGTCCAACATGAAGTATGAAAGTCACTTTGAGCATTAGAAGTCCAAAATTCTCTGTGCAAACTCAAATCCTAATTTAGGTCAACAGTGTAAGGAGATGTCTTGAGCAGAGCAAACCCTAGCTTGATCTTGAGTTCAAAGAGCCTTGTGATGAGAAATGTTGATAAAATGAGAGGGAAAATTTTAGGGTACAACAGTTGCCCCTGTTCAATCTTCTTGAACCTGAAGAGTTAGATTGGCAAGTTTGCCTTTCGTGACTCAAAGGTTAAAGAGGATTGGACACTAGAGTGCCCGTAAATTTGCACTCGTCAAAATATTGCTGAGGGAATGGGCTTAAAGATGCCATTTAGAAATGATAGAATCTTGCTGGAGATGGGATTAGAGATTCCATCAAAAATGTTTGTTAAATATCAGTAGAATGAACATCAGAATGGTATCTGTATCTCGAACGTATCTGAGTTGTATCTGGAGATTGGATTCGTATGAGAAAGGGAATGGCGTCCGTGTCTGGAGCGTATCCGTACTGTAACTTGTATTTGATTCTTGAATGAATATCAGAATGACTTCCGTGTTTGGAGTGTATCTGTATTGTATCCGAAATCTGAAGTTTGAATAAGTGATAGAAATACATTTGTGTATGGAGTACTTTTGGGCTGGGGAATGAGTGGCAGAATGGCAACCGTGTCTGGCGCGTATCTGGACTGTATCTGAAATTGAGATCTGTATGAGTAGCAGAATGACTTCCATGTCTGGAGGGTATCCGTACTGTAATTGGGATCTGGATGAGTGACAGAATGACTTCTGTGTTTGGAGTGTATCTGAACTTAAAGTTGATATTTGAATCCGAATGAGAGATAGAATGGCTCCTGTGTTTGGAGCGTATCTAGTCTGTATCTGATTGCTGAAGTCTGAATGAGTAGTAGAATGACCGCCGTGTCTGGGGTGTATCCATATTGTATCTTGACTTGAAATTCTTAATGAGTATTAGAATGACCGCCGTGTCTGGGGTGTATCCATATTGTATCCGAAATAAGAGATCTGAATGAGTAGCAGAATGACTTCCATGTCTTGGAGTGTATTCGTATTGTATCTGAAATCTTTGAATAGTTGCTAATGATAGCTTTTAATCTCATCCTGAAAAGGGTAGAATGTTAGCTGAAATACAAAGTTATGTTGCATGATATGTATGATGCAATAAAATGTGTTCTATCAATGTTTATGATATATGAATGTAATGGATGCGCATGTAAGCTGACTAGCCATCTTGTTGAGGAAAAGAAATCCTTGATAACTGGAGATAATGAAATCTTTGACTGCTGCTGGGGAAAACAAACCCTTGATTATTTCTGGAGATTCAGAACCTTTGATTTGAGACTGAGAATGTCCTTTGAACTACTGCTGAGGATTGAAAATCCTTGGTAACTTGTGGGGAATTGAGAATCCTTTATGACTTTCCTGGGAAAATAAGGATAACTCTGACAATCTCTACTGGGGAATTAAAACTTGGGAGGCTTCAACTGGAGAAATGGGAATAAGAATCTTTGTTCTGCTGGGAGATAACTCTGTGGGGAGAATGTTTATCCTGCTGGGGAGATCAGGAATTTGGGTTGTATGCCAATCTACTGGGGATTCCTATTTTGTTGTTTGAGGAGAAACTCCGCTGGGGATCAGGAGTTTAGAAACTTAGCTCTGATGGAGATTTTGAAACTTGACTCTGTTGGGGATATGTAATTCAAGGTTTTAACTTTGTTGAGGATCGGAATGACATACTGTAGGGGATTTCTTCTAGAATAGCCTAGAGACATTTTCCCGTACCTTCAAACTATCAGTAATTATCCTTTCTCCTTTCATTTTATTTGTAGGCAGTGATTACATTCAAATGCATATGCTCATTTAACAAATCATTGGACGTTTTCAAATAAAACATAAGTGTAAAAAATAAAGAAAAGGCAAGCAAATTTTTGCACTTTGAAGTATCTTTGTATTAATTTTGTAAATATTTTTCTACAAGGGAGACAGACATCCTAGTAAGAGAATGTTGTCGTAAAATTGAAAAATTTTATACAAAGAAAGATGGCTATGTGTAACAATTCCATGGGGTTCCCATTCTGCTATAGCCTTCACAACTCTGAGTATCTTGTCCATTTGTTGCTTCGTTCACAGATGTTTGGATAGATCAGAAGCTTGGAGCTTGTCCGTGAAGATATTTTCCTTAAAGTGATCCGATGAGACATAGTCATATGCTTTAATTCCCTAACTTTTGCCTGGACCGCCCTTTCGGGTTTTCGATCCACCGGGAAACCCTTTTTTGCACAAGTTGCCCTTTCGGGTTTTCAACTTGCCGGGTGTACATATTTTTTTATTTATCCCTAATTTTTGCTTGAATCGCCCTTTCGGGTTTTCGATTCACCGGGATGCCCATTTTTGCCCAAGTCGCCCTTTCGGTTTTCAACTTATCGGGTTGTTTTATGCGTAGTATCTTTTGACTATGTTTGCGTTCGCAGGGTGCGGCAGGTCATCACCGTCCATGGTGGTCAGAATCATTGCCCCACCAGAAAAGATGTTCTTGATCACAAAGGGTCCTTCATAAGTAGGAGTCCATTTGCCCCTGGGATCACTTTGCGGCAAGATGATCCGCTTGATTACAAGATCTCCGACTTGATATACCTGACGTCTGACTTTCTTGTTGAAAGCCTTGATCATTCGTTTTTGATACGTCTGACCATGACAAACAGCAGTAAGTCGCTTCTCGTTGATCAAATTAAGTTGATTAAGCTGGGTCTGAATCCAATCGTCTTCACTTAAACCAACATCCTTCATAATCCTCAAGGAAGGAATCTGAACTTCCATAGGTAAAACAGCCTCCATGCCATATACCAAAGAAAAGGGGGTTGCCCTAGTTGAAGTACGTGTCGTGGTATGATATCCATGCAGAGAAAACGGTAACATCTCATGCCAGTCCTTGTATGTGACTGTCATCTTTTGAATGATCTTCTTGATATTTTTGTTCGCAGCTTCAACAACACCGTTCATCTTTGGCCGATAGGGAGATGAATTGTGATGTTGAATCTTGAACTTCTCGCACAGAGCGGTGATCACAGTGTTATTCAGGTTTGTACCGTTGTCCGTGATGATCTTGTCGGGGATACCATACCGGCATATGAGGTTCTCCTTAATAAAGCGGGCAACCACATTCTTTGTAACAGAGGCGAAGTAAGCCGCTTCATCCCACTTGGTAAAATAATAAATAGCCACCAAGATGAAGCGGTGTCCATTGGATGCTGTAGGCTTGATCTCTCCAATCATGTCGATTCCCCACATCGCGAATGGCCAAGGAGCTGTTAAGACATTGAAAGGAACTGGGGGAATAAGTACCTTGTCAGCATAGACTTGGCATTTGTGACAAGTACAGGAATATTGATGACAATCAGCTTCCATGGTAGACCAGTAGTAGCCTGCCCTTAGAATCTTCTTAGCCATCGTATGTCTGCTTAAATGGGTTCCAAATGTGCCGCTATGTATTTCAGTCATGATCAACTCAGCTTCAACTTTGTCCACACAACGAAGTAGAACACAATCATGGCTGCGCTTATATAAGATACCATTGCTCAGGAAGAACTTGGCAGCAAATCTCCTTAAGAACTTTTTGTCATTGACTGAAGCTCCTTCAGGGTATTCTCGAGTCTTGAGATACCTTTTGATTTCATGAAACCAGGGTTGTTCCACTACTTCTTCGGTATTAATCTCATGACAGTGCGCAGGTTCGTCCATTTGCTCAATGGTGATTTGGGGAGCCTCATTATCCCAGTTGAGTTTAAACATGGAAGACATTGTAGCCAGAGCATCTGCTAGCTGATTTTCTTCTCGCAGGAAGTGCTCAAAGGTAATCTGCTCGAAATGTGGTAATAATGTCAGGACAAGTTCTTTGTATGGGATAAGATTAGAATGTTTAGTGTCCCACTCTCCTTTGATTTGACTGATAACCAAAGCCGAGTCCCCAAACACAATCAGATATTTGATTCCCAAGTCAAAAGCAGCCTTGATACCAAAGATACAAGCTTCATACTCGGCCATGTTGTTGGTGCAGCTGAAGTAGAGTCTAGCAGTGAAAGGTGTATGGCAACCTTCTGGAGAGATAAGTACCACGTCGATACCGTTGCCAAGTGAATTTGAAGCACCACCAAAGTACAGGGTCCATCAGGATCCTTGTTCAGGTCCGTCATACGGTCTATTACCTTTAATGTTGTCCAATGTCATAATGTCCTCATCAGGGAAGTCGAACCTCATAGATTGGTAATCTTCGACGGCTTAATGAGCTAGATGGTCAGCTAATACACTCCCCTTTATAGCTTTTTGAGTTGCGTACTGGATATCATACTCAGTCAGGATCATCTGCCATCTAGCGATCCTTCCAGATAAAGCAGGCTTCTCGAAGATGTACTTGATCGGATCCATCTTGGAAATCAGCAAAGTGGTATGTGTCAACATATACTGTCTCAGTCGGCGAGCAGCCCATACCAAAGCGCATGAAGTTTTATCGAGCAGTGAGTAGCGAGTCTCACAGTCGGTAAACTTTTTGCTAAGGTAATAAATGGCATGCTCTTTTCGGCCAGACTCGTCATGTTGGCCCAGTACGCACCCCATTGAGTTATCCAAAACAGTCAGATACATGATTAATGGCCTTCCTTGGGTGGCATCAAGATAGGAGATTCCACAAATACTCCTTGATCTTATCAAAAGAAACTTGACAATCATTATTCCATTCAACCACCTGATCTGTCTTCAACAGCTTGAAGATTGGCTCACAGGTATATGTTAGGTGAGAGATGAACCTTGCAATATAGTTTAAGCGTCCCAAGAAACCTCTAACCTCCTTTTCAGTATGGGGGGTAGGCATTTCTTGTATAGCTTTGACTTTAGCAGGATTAACCTCAATGCCTTTGATGCTGATGATGAATCCCAAAAGTTTACCGGACCTGACTCCGAAAGTGCACTTGCTAGGGTTCAGTCTGAGCTTATATTCCTTCAATCTGACAAACAACTTTTGCAGATGGTCGAGGTGTTCTTCTTCTGTCTGTGAATGGGCTATCATGTCGTCTACGTAGACTTTGATTTCATGATGTATCATGTAATGAAACAAAGCTACCATGGCTCGCTGGTAGGTTGCCCCGACATTCTTCAGTCCAAATGGCATCACTTTATAGAAGAAGGTACCCCACTGCGTAACAAAAGTAGTCTTCTCCATGTCTTCGGGGGTCATTTTGATCTGGTTGTATCCCGAGAATCCATCCATGAGGGAAAATACCTTGTGTTGAGCTGTGTTGTCAACCAAGATGTCAATGTGTGGTAGTGGAAAATCATCTTTAGGGCTAGCCCTGTTTAGGTCTCTATAGTCCACACACATTTTGACTTTGCCGTCCTTCTTAGGCACGGGCACAATGTTAGCAACCCATTATGGATAGGAAGTAACAGCCAGAAAGCCTGCATTGAACTGTTTCATCACCTCAGCTTTGATCTTTTTGGAGATGTCCGGCCTCATTCGGCGTACTTTCTGTTTGATTGTTGGACAATCTTCTCTTGTAGGGAGACGGTAAACCATAATATATGTATCCATCCCCGGCATATCTTCATTGGACCAGGCGAAGATTTCAACAAACTCATTCAACAACTGAACTAAGAACTCTTTGACACTTGGCTCCAGGTTGGCACCCACCTTAACCTCTTTCTTGTCTTCCTCTGTTCCCAAATTGATAGTCTCTAACAACTCTTCATGGGGCAGAATAGCCCTTTCTTCTTGTTGCAAAAGTCTAGCTAACTCTCCAGGCACTTCACAGTCTTCATCACCTTCGTACTCGGCATGATTGACCAAATATTCAGAGTCACTAAAGGCCAAAGCAGAATAGTCACCCATGGAATCCGGAGTGGATGGGTACCTGCATTTTGTGAGTGTGGGTGTGTGTAAGGGATAGCCATCCTTAAACAAAATAAAATGTAAAAGGAAAGAAAATGAACACAAAATTTTATAGATGAAAACGTCCATGATTCATTAAAAATGGCATATGAAAATGAAGAATCAAAACCCTTACAAATGGACCTATATACCCCGGTAAGGCATAAGGCGAAAAGAGTGTACAGATTGTTTAAAAGTAATTACAGACCAACATAAATGTTCAAAAGATAAATTACTGATTGATGAAAGTAATGGGAACAAAGTCTTTCGCCTCCCAGTTGTTCAATCCTCCTTCAATGGTTGGAAAGATCCAATATTCAAAGTTGCCTTCTTTATCATCATCTTCAAAGGCATGAACTCCATGGTGAGTGATTTTTAAGGGTGGTCCTCCAGCCCGGGAGCGACGCACAACTTTCTGGCTAGCAGCAGTGAAACCCAATCCGAACTTGTCTGTCTTGTGAGGAAAATCTGGCAGTTGACCCCACACTGTACTTCCTCCCTCCTTGATTACAGCCTCCGCGTCTTTAAGGGATGACATCCGGGACACATGCTTGGTAATAATGGGCACATCAGTTATTGTTTTGGCTACCGAAATCTCAGGAGAAACCTCTTCGAAGTGTTGGAAAGGTGTTTCTATGAATTCACCATCTAACTCCACGTAGCGGAAAGAGTTAAGGTGTCTTATCATATACTCCTCCTCACTGTGAACTGTTATGATTTTACCCTGGACTAGGTATTTCAGCATTTGGTGTAGAGAAGAAGTGACTTCCCCAGCGTTATGGATCCATGGCCTTCCCAACAAGCATGAATATGAAGGACGGATGTCCATCACATAAAATGTAGTGTTGAAAATTTTTGTACCCACTTTGATTGGAATGTCCACCTCTCCATGAACCATCCGCTTAGAATCTTCGAAGGCTCTAACAATAACATTACTGGGATTTAGGGTCAAACCTTTACAGTCTAATCTGTCCAATGCTTTCTTTGGTAGATCATTTAAAGATGAACCGGTATCAACCAGAACATGAGCAAGTGTAGTTCCTCAACACTCTACTGAGACATGCAGTGCATCATTATGCTTTCTTCCCTTAGACGTCAAATCAGAATCAGAAAATCCAAGACCATTATCGGCTGTAAGGCTAGCCACGCACTCTTGAAACTGGTCCGCAGAAGTTTCTTGAGGCACATGTGCCGTCTTTAGAAATTTGATCAAGGCTTTAGCATGAGCCTCGGAGCAGAGTAATAAAGCCAACATAAAGATTTTTGAAGGGGTTTGCCCCAGCTTCTCTATGACATCATAGTCGCTCTTCTTAATTATCTTTAAGATTTCCTCCATCTCCTTTTAGGTCGTATCGGGAATAATCAAAGTTCGAGCCTTCGTCCTGACAGGTGCCTCTTGGATCCCCTTACCTTTATCAACAGTAACAGCAGATGGGTTCAACTTCAGGAGTTACAATTTCTTCAATTACTGGACTTCGCAAAGATATCTTGACAGGCACAGAAATACTTGAGGGTCCGAAGACTGCCCGTGGAGGAGCAATCTCCGGAGAGAAGATTCTTCCACTGTGAGTTATCTTACTTATCCCTGCAATATTCCCTATATCAGGAGTTTCTTCATCAGAATTCTCTTTGGATGATTCGATCTTTTTGGCACCATGGTAGAAGATCTCTCCTCCGTAATTCCATGGTATTGTCTTGTTAGACTTATATGGGATAGGCCCCGACATGGTAATCTTTAGCGGTACAAGCTTTGGATCAAGTGTAATCTTAACAGGCCTTTTGCAGGTATGGTAAATATTGTCGGAAATGGTGATTATAGCAATGTCATTGATTGGAGTAACAAAGGTAACAGGAGTAACATGAGTAATAGTAGAAACATGAGTTTTCTGAAAGAGGATCTCCTGAGTATCCATGAAGCGTTGGATGCCTGATTTCAACAGTGGGCAGTCGGATTGCAAGGTTGAACAAAAGTAACAATCTTTTTCACAGCCCGAGAAAATCCCGGCTTTCAACAAATTCATTTTAATCATTGGCAACAGAGTCATTAATGAAGAAGTGAAAAACACAAGAAGGGGGGTTGAATTGTAAAACTCGAAATCAAATGCAGACAACACGTTATTTTTATCCTGGTTCGTTTGATCTCAAACTACTCCAGTCCACCCGTCAAGGTGATTTCGCCTCTCTCCAACGAGGTCTTAATCCACTATATCCAACTGAATATTACAACTTCTTTAAATACTGCTAAAGCCTTCTTGAGTCTAAACCATAGACCGGTTTCTCAAGGAAATTCTTTCTTACAGATAAATGAATACTATGTGTGTTGAATGTTTTCTACAAAAACTTTATATCACAACTGTGATAATACACAAATTAAGCTTATGTGAAACTAGGATGCTATAACTATAGAGTAAGCAATTTGAGAGATATAGCAAGCTGTATGAGTGAGGATGAAGATGATTTGCTTTAGGCGTGTAAAGAGTTGTAGAGCATTAGCCAATTCATTTCTCACTGACTTGTTTATATAGCCTTGGAAAAGATACGTTGTAGTCAATTATTCCATTTCAATGCCCATTACGTTCTTTCCATATTGATAAGATCTTTGTCTTGGAATACAGTCGTTGGTAATAAAGTGTCTTAAATGCACAGTACCGTTGTCAATTAAGCGTGTTGATTGGCTTTGGCTTATTCTGACGCTTCTATATGCTGATGATATTGTTTTGGTCTTGATCAGAGTTTAGAGTATGTTACGCGCAGATCTGTTCATCAAGCTTCAGCGTAAGCACATGCTTTGATCTTCTGATGCTGGCATATGATATTTCATCTTCTGATGCTGATGTTGACATTCTTATGCTGATATCCATCAGAGTTTCTGTAAATGCACCATATAATTTTTAGGTAGCATATATGTCTCATATGAATTATACAATTTATTTAATTTAGAATTTTGTTATCATCAAAACTTTAACTTAGGGTAGTAGATTCAAACTTTGTTCTAACAGTTAATTCATCAACAGCGGTAACAAGAAGATCTTCCACAATTGCATGGACATTATGACCATGTTTTTGCATAGGAGCGGATATCACATTAGGTTTTTCGGGGGAATCAAACTCTACCTCCTTGGCATCTATCAAATCTTGGATCTTGTTTTTAAGAGCCCAACAGTTGTTGGTATCATACCCTACACTGTCCGAGTGGTATGCACATTTTTCATTTGAATGATAATAGGGAGAAAAAGTATTTGGGTTTTTCGGCGCTTCCTTCAAGTTGGTAAGGTTTAACTTTAACAGATGAGAGAGGACCTGAGCTGGTGTCATATTGATCCGGGTGAATTACCGTTGTGGCCTTTCTACCCTTTGCTGGTTAGTTCTTGGTTGATTGCTTCGAGGTTGATCGGTTGAGGAATTCCAGATCATCATAGCCCCCACCGTGGGTCGGCGCTCCATTCTCCCTTGGTTTCTATGGGTATGAATAGCAGAAACTTCTTTCTTGGCTGGGAAGGTCTTCTTGATAGCAGTGGAAGCAGAGGCATCCTTCTGAATCTTACCATTCTTAATGCCAGCTTCGACCCTTTCACCGGTCAGAATTAATTCGGTGAACCCTGCAGATGAGCTCCCTATCAAGTGATTGAAGAATGAACCTGACAGAGTCCCTAAAAACATATCAACCAGCTCTCTATCCGACAATGGTGGCTGCACCCTTCCAGCCAAATCTCGCCACTTCTGGGCATACTCCTTAAATCCCTCATTAGAATCCATACCCATACTCTGTAGTTGAGTACGGGTAGGCGCTAAATCTGTGTTATATTGGTATTGTCGGTAGAAAGCAGCAGCCAAATCTTCCCAGTTATGGACATCAGATCTCTCAAGCTGATAGAACCAGTCCAATTGTGTACCCGACAAACTATCTTGAAAAAAGTGGACCCACAGATCCTTATCATAAGAGTGAGGTTGGATCTTTCTGACGTAGGATCTCAGATGCATCTTCGGACAGGACAAACCGTCATATTTAGAAAATGTAGGTACTTTGAACTTGGGAGGTATGACGATCCCAGCAACCAACCCTAGTTCTTCAAAATCCAATCCAGGAACCCTTTGTACTTCCATGGCCGCCAACCGTTCTTCAAGATTCTTATACTTATCATCTGCAGGAGGATATTGCTGCTCAGAGTAATCTTCCTCTTCTTCTTCTTCTTCTTCCTCTTCATCTTCAGATTCAGAGGGCATTGCAACTCCCTTACCTTTACCAACCCCTTCGTCAGACATCGAGGGGAACTCCAGAACTCTCCTAGCCTGATGCTCAAATCTTCTTCCCATAGTGGCCACACCAGTTCTTTTCTTCTTTTTCTCTTTGTCTTTTTCCTTCTCTTTCTCTAACAGTGCTTTAAGGTCCTCCTGACCCTTTGCTAAGGTCATGAGGAGTTGTTGGAATTGTGAATTCTGTGCTTGCAGATCTTTAACCGTCTGCTCTATATCCATCTTGCTGAAATAAAAAACAGAAAGATAAGGAAACCTGGTGTGAAGACCTGTTTATGCATATGATGAATGATATGTTATTCATGTAATGCATTTAAGGATTCAAAAATTCAAATTTGTTGCAAACAAAAAAAACACACGTCATATTAATAAGAAGAAATTTATTAGTACATAAATTCCCCATGGGCAAAATATTACAAAGCTTATTAATGTAAAAAGATGTTGTGCATCCTCTTTGGCGCGATGTAAGTGTTGAGAGTATCCTCTTCGTGAAGTTGGCAGGTAAGTTCCAAAACCTTCTTCTCACTGGCATAGAAACTGGCTTCAAAAGTATTTCGTTATTCCTTGAGTTGTATCCAACTCTTTTGCAATTCTTCCAATGATGTTGGCATGTCAGTATGTAGAAGGGTGTATGGAACTTCTCCTTCCAAAACAGGCTCTTTGATCACGGGTAAAATGTAAGGGTAAGGCATCATAAGACTCTGGGCACGGGTTCGTACCCACTTGAGATAAGGCTCAAGGGGGATAGAATTCTTGTGCCCAGTGTCTTACTATCCACTTTGTTGGGCATCCTCCAAGCTCAGATAAACCTTTGTCGATGTTCTTGCACATTGTTGTCGAAGTCAAAAGCCAAGTCAGGAATCAGCATATCATGAGGGACATCCCTTCGGGCATACCCAAATTTTCTCAGGGCTAAACAGGAGTTGTAGGTAATGCCTCCTCTAATGCCAAGTAATGGGACATTAGGGAATTCCCCACAACGATCAATGATGATGACATTTTCTCTAGACCGAGAACACCAATGAACATCAGAATGTGTGAGGGTCATCAACCGTTGTGACCACCTTAAACCCTGCTCATTCTTCAAAACTGTTTGGGGAAGGTGAGAAATAAACCACCTTGCTAGAAGAGGAGTACAACACATGAGAACACCTCTTTTCGTCATTGTTCGTGTGTGAAATGAGTGTAGGATGTCCCCAAGCAATGTAGGTACAGGGTTCCGAGATATGAAAATATTGACAGCATTCACATCTATAAGTTGATCAGGGTTTGGGAACAAGACCAACCCATAGATGAGAAGTGCCACAATCTCCTCAAAAGCTTGCAGATCTAGAGAATTCCAGCAGTCTTGTGCCTTCTCAAACAAAAACTTCGTCAAGAACCCCTTGACACCACTTCTGGCTTCCCAATGACCCCTGATATCAGATGGTTGCAAGTGTAAGGCTTGAGCAACATCTTCAGGCTTTGGTTCTCTTTCCGTACCGTTGTAGGGTAGTTAATGGAGAATAGGAATCCTCAGGAGTTGAGAAAATTCCTCCAAAGTAGGTACTAGTTGGTAATCAGCGAATGTGAAACAGTTGTGTAAGGGGTCAAAGAACTGGAAGAGAACTTTCACCATGTCTTCTTCAATGTTGGATTTGACCAAGTTGAGAAGTCTACCATGTCTTTCACTGAAGAGAGAATTCTATAGAATCTTGGAAGTAAGCTCCTTGAGTTGAGGAGGGATTCTCACAAGGTTGACTTGAATTGTTTTCCATGCGAAGAGATTCCATGACCTACAAAACAAGAACAAAGATGGAGATCCAAACCCTTGAAATGGTTAGTGGATGCAAATGATGCTTTATGATGTTCATGATGAATGCACAAACATATGTACAAGCAAGTCACACAAGATCCTAATTTCAGGCTTGCATGAGGTTTCATAGGTAAGTACCCTCTTGAAGTTAGTTGGCTCAACCTGTCCTATAAATAGTGACCGGGTTCTAAGGAGCTCAATATCACTGGATTATTTTCTGTGTTCATTGTTTCAGTTTAGCCACTTAACTGGAGACTGAAATATTCCAAGAAAACAACCCTCAATGAGTGTAGTATCGAGTATCTACCAACTTCGGACTGTACCAAAGTCGGTCATCTCACTACCCCTAATAAGGCCAAGATGGTCAAGTAAGGTTCTAAGAGTTCATTAGTGCTTTATGACATCACTCAGCGGCCCCGTATTCTCTTTTATTGACTCAAAGGCTACTGGTACCCACAAATATGTCGCACTAATATAGCTATTGCTTCAACCATGTCGATATACCCCGCACAGTTTCCACAACGTATTGCTATTTACCTATGAATGTTTCCTTAAATCCGGGTAGAAGATTTCAAGCCCAAACAAGAGAACCAAATGTAAAGCAATCAAAGCAAACAAGATAAGCATGCAAAGGTGATCTAAAACCCTAAGGTTACTCCACTTTTAAAGAAATCCCCAGCAAAGTCGCCAGTTCTGTGATACGGTGGGGAACTGACTTGGGGTTTTACGTTTGTGTTCGCAAATGTTTCGGTTTAGCAAGAGTCGCCATCGACTTTTTATTTTATCCTAAGGAAAGGTCAAAAAGCACAGGAAAGACCTTTGAGATGTTTTCTTGGGTTCGAGGAGTAGATTATGAAAAGGGAACGTGCAAGCACCCTTTTCATCCATGTTTATCCATGGGCTCTTAGTTACTTGTTTAGATCACTTGCTTTTTCTTTTCAATTGTTTGAAATGGTGCTTTGTGTGTGGTTTTGAAAGATTTTTTGAAAAGAGGCCATTGTTGTGGCAACCTTTGTAATGATTCTTGTTTGAATGTATACAAAGGTGTTTTTGTCTTTTGAAAAGATTTCAATGTTTGAAAGTTTGATTTGGGAAATGTTTTAAAATTTTGTTGTGAAGTGTGTTTGAAAATAACAAGGATGTTTTGCAAACTTTTGATCAAGTAACTAAGAGCTATCTACCCTAATTTACTCAAAGATCTTTCCTAATGTTTTTAACCTTTTTGACAGTGTTGTCTTACCATTGCATTTGGTAAATAACCTTGTATTAGGATGTTAAACGGGACGGGTGCGGGTCATCGTATAAACCATGATAGCAATTGTGTCAAGTATCTTTGGCAAATTTTTGAGGGACTTGATAATTTTTGTTTAGGCAACCAAGATAGCGTCATCGAGGGACTATGATCTTTTGTTTTGTTTTTGTTTTGCCAAAGTACCCAACATGCATAACATGGCCCATTTTTAAGGCAACAAGTGGATTGTAACCCTAGGGGTGCAAGTGTGGATTGTGTATTGATTTTCATGCATATCTGTCTTTGTATTAGGTCAAGCTACTTGTTGATTTTGATTTTTGCATACAAATCCTAATCTCTAATCATGGCATAATTGGAAGTATAAAGTGCGAGAATTAAAAGTCTAAGCTATTACAACATAATTAAGGGGATGGGGGTACAATCTTTGAATGGGGGTGTATTGGACAAGAAATATAAACCCTAGTTTACTATTACATCCAAATTTCATCCCAAGGCATAAATATTAAATGGACAATATTCAAATAAAAAAAGATATATATATATATCAAATAATATGGATTATGCAAAAAAAGGTTTTTGTTTATTTATGTATGTAAAAATATTTAATGTAAAAAATAAAGAAATAAATAAAAAGATTAATTTGTTTGGCTAAGGGTAAAACCCTTATATTCTTTAAGAAAATAAATATATTAATTATTTTATTTATATAAGTATAATAAGAATAAAAGTATTTTTTAAGTATAAAAAGTATAAGTATAATATTTTTATATTTTTTATTCTAAATATATAATAAAATAAGAGTATATATATATATATATATATATATATATATATATATATATATATATATATATATATATATATATATATATATATATATATATATATATATATATATATATATATATATATATTAAATATGTACAATAAATAAAATATATACAAAAATAAATTATATTTAGAATAATATTTTCAGTGTGAATAAAAATAAAAAATAAAAAATAAAAGTATAATTTATATATTATTTTCAAGTTTTAATAAATAAGATAAAAGTAATTAAATTGCTTTTTATGTTGGAAAAATAAAAATAAAATGCAAAATAAATGTGAAAAAATTATAAAAATATTTTTGAGTATTTTTTATGTTTGGAAATAAATAAACAAAATCAGAAATGAAAATAAAAATTCAAAAATATAAAATAACAAGAAATTGGGCCAAGGGGTGCAAAAAGGAAAAAGGGAGGTGTCAATAGTGAGTCAGGCAAAGCCCAGCCCACCACTTCATCTTCAACCTCTGGCTTTTAAAAATGCGCGCGCGCCCTGTACAACTGCCAGATCCTGTATACGAGCTCTATTGCAAAAACACAGAACATGAATGAAATTCTCTTAGCATGCTTAATATAAATGAAAACTGAGCATATGTACAGCTTCATGACAATGAATACTACATTTCTTATTCACAAACCTAAGGCTAAATGCTCCTAAATAGAGAGAAGGGAAGTTGACAAAAATTTGTTTCAACTGATTTCGTGTATGGCAATGTGGAGCTTTTCAACAAGGCCTGAGATGTCTGGGAGCTTGCTTAAACTTCACTTGACCTTCTCCAATAGCCTGCTTTCCTTGAATGTACTTGAATCAGCCTATAGAACTCAACCTGCACAAGCTCAAAATGAAAATGGCAAACCTTGTAAATGGAGTTACAGTTGGTGTTTGAGGTTTGGGATAGCTTGGATGGATGGAATGGAATGTTATTGAACAGGTTTTGGCCAAAACGCACGAGCCAAATGAGCTATGGAAGTCAAGTTGCAGTTGTTGCCCTGTTTTGCCAATGGAAGGTGATTTCTGGCTAGGGGATGTTTAGAGGCTCAAGCAATCGTGTTTCTGGCTCAGAGGGATGTGTGAAAGATGTTCAAAATGTTTGCACAAGTTTGTTTGGGTTGATGTTCAAGTTCTCATGTCTTTTGCATATTTCTTGTATATGAAGCAAAAGTGGGAAGTGATATGTAACAGGCCTGTACAAGCTATCCAACACCTTATAACCTCTGCTCTTGGCCCCTCTAATTTTTGGATTTTATTAGCTGCCAAAGATCTGGAACAATGCTCAAAGATTGTGGTTTGACATAAAGCACATTTAAGCAAAAATGGAAATGTACCTTTTTCTACTTAGGGCTTAATTTTGTGTACAATGTCCTAATGACCAAAACAATAGCTTAGACCAATGGATTTGCATTAAATTATTGAGTGTGAAGTGTTTTAGAGGCCTGTAATCTATTGCAAAGCATTCTGACATGTAATTGAAACTTGGATGAACATGAATATGCCATGGATGAAAAGTGAGTTTTTGCCAACTTCAAGCCTTCGATTCTCTCTAACCACAAATGTGTTTGGGGAGTTCTTTGACATTTTGGAAATTTTGAAACATGCTCTATAATACATATTTGAAATGCAACTTGAGATTCCAAGTGGAACTATGTGAAAAATGGCAAGGAAGATAGGTCAAAATCCTGCCTAAACTAGGGCAAAATTTCACTAAGTTAAAAGTTTTAGGGACCCTTGTTCCAAAAATCATAACTTGAGATCAAAGCTTCCTTTGAGAAAACTTTGTGAATAAACGTTGTATACTTTTTTGAGGACTACAACTTTAATGTTGGAAGTTTTCTTTGAATCCAAATGCATCATGGTGAAAATGTGGGGCAAAGTTAGGAAAAATTAAGAAAATTTCATAACTTAGAAAAATTCTAAGTTATGAAACTTTTCAACTTTAAACCCTAATTTGTAAAAATAGGTTTCTTGATGAACAAGTTTCATGTTTTGACACTTCTTGATGAAAAATGACCCTTGGCACTTGATTTTGACCAAAAAGTCAAAGTTTGACTTTTCAGTGTACAGTCAAATTTTGATCAGTTGATTGAAAAATTCATCTGTCAATCCAATGCAATTGAGATCTTTTGAACTTGTTGAATAGGTCAAGATGATTCCATTAAGTCCTTGAATCCATCTTTGAACCCAATTTTCAATTGACTAGGTAAAAAATCAGAAATTGCCTTTGTATAGTCAAAACCCTTAAAATGACCATTTTGCCCTTTTGGTGATCTGATCAAATTTCTCGTGGAATTATGGTCCAAACTTGATCAAATGGTTCATATGAGTTCATAATGTTGATTTGGGTCAAAATTAACGAGGTTTGACTGTAAATTGGTCATATTTGACTTTTTCCCCAATACAGTTGATTTGTAGGTCAACTGTCCAATTGATTGGGCAAAAATTTGATTCAAGGCTTGAAACTTGGTATGGTCAAACTTATGAGTCCAACATGAAATATGAAAGTCACTTTGAGCATTAGAAGTCCAAAATTCTCTGTGCAAACTCAAACCCTAATTTTGCTCAACAGTGCAAGGAGATGTCTTGAGCAGAGCAAACCCTAGCTTGATCTTGAGTTCAAAGAGCCTTGTGATGAGAAATGTTGATAAAATGAGAGGGAAAATTTTGGGGTACAACACACGACTACTTTAAAGTCTTTTCCTGGTCGTATGAAGAGATGTCGGGACTTGATGCAGACATTGTGGTACATCGTCTGCCTACAAGAGAGGATTGTTTGCTAGTAAAGCAAAAGGTTCGCCGCATGAGGCCTGATATGTCAGAAAAGATTAAAGCATAAGTCATGAAGCAATTCAACCTTGGATTCTTGGTTGTCACCTCTTATCCCCAATGGGTTGCCAATGTTGTTCCCGTGCCCAAAAAGGAAGGCAAAGTGCGAATGTGTGTGGACTACAGAGATTTGAATAGGGCAAGCCCTAAGGATGATTTTCCACTCCCTCACATTGATATTCTAATTGAAAATACGGCATAACACAAAGTGCTTTCCTTCATGTACGGATTCTCAGGTTACAACCAAATCAAAATGGCGCCTGAGGACATGGAGAAAACCACATTTGTCACGCAGTGGGGCACTTCTTTCTATAAGGTGACACCATTCGGACTAAAGAATGCTGGGGCAACCTATCAACGTGCCATGGTAGCTTTATTTCATGACATGATACATTACGAAATAAAGGTCTACGTGGACGATATGATATCCAGATCTCAAACAGAAAAAGGGCATCTTGATCACTTACAAACACTGTTTGAGATACTGAAGAAGTACAGGTTGAATCCAAACAAATGCACATTTGGGGTACGGTCTGTTAAACTCCTAGGCTTTATCGTCAGCATCAAAGGTATCGAGGTTGATCCTGCCAAAGTTAAAGTAATACAAGAGATGCCTGCTCCTCGTACTGAGAAGGAAGTCAGAGGGTTCTTGGGACGTTTGAACTACATTGTTTGATCCCTTTATTTCTTTTTGGCACTTGTATGTGCTTTACTTTTGGATTCTATGGTTTATACCTATATTACTGATACTCTCTTGAATACATCCTTTTATTTGGCATATTATGACTAAAAAGAGGGAGAGAAACTGACCACTGAATGAGGGTTTGCTTAATACTTGAGGGGGAACCTCATATCTCAGAAAATGTTTTAACATCCTCTTATCCAAATATGTAACAACTAACTAAGTTTTTGTTTTGCTCATGCTTTTCTTATGTTGTTGCTTTGATAATGCTCTGATAATATGATCAAATAATGTTTTAGCCAATATTTTCCAAAGGGGGAGTTTGTAAGTGTTTGTTGGCTTCGATTTTTGTAAAACAATGACTTGATAGTGCTTTGCTAAATGTCTTGACATTTGAAGCAAACTGTTTTGAATGATGTCAAAGCAGATGTCTTGACATCTGTCTCCGGAGCTGGACGAAACTTCATATCTGGTTTAAGTTTTCTGTTTCCTGTTTTTATGCACAACATTATTCAGGATTTGGGACTCATAGCTTCCGAAAAATATGGAGAAATATTTTTCTATATGCTTTATCTTTATGAATTATATCTTGGCCTGTTTTCATGGAAATATTCAAAAGATTGGAATATTTGTTTTTCAGCCAAAGCCCACTGCTACGCCTTTATAAGGACCTACATCCTTATTCATTTGACTATAACTTTTGAAGAAGAATACATTCCTTCTATTTTATAAGTCTAAGTATTTTAATTGTAATACACTATAGTATTGGGTTAATACTTGGGTTGTTAATTATGGGTCATTCATAATTAGCGACATATATTAGCGACGTGGTTATCACGTGAGTAGTAAATGCAGTTGTGACGTGATAACCACGTCGCAAACATATTTTAATGATACATAACGCAAGTCAGAGAAGTTTGTATAGTAAAAAAATCAGCGACGTGTCTTACACGTCGCTACAGAAGGGGGAAATTTGAAATTTGGTAGCGACGTGATAGCCACGTCGCTACATTAAAGGGGGAAAAATAAAGTTGGTTGATGACAGGGTTGCAGAGTGGGAAAGAGAATAATATTTCTGTTTAGTGTGTAGCGACGTGAGTATCACGTGGCAATGTTGCGACGTGACAGTCACGTCACTACTTGACGTTTACATCTCCAAAATTCTCATCCGTTACAGCAGCGTTGTCTTCCTTTCCTCTTCCTTTCTTCTTCCTTTCCTCTTCCTTTCTTCTTCCTCTCAAACCCATTCTTCTTCCTCTCAAACCCAGATTCCCAAATCAAATTTCCTCCATCCCAAATTGTTGAAGAAAAATAAGGTATTCATATTTTGATAAATTTTTATTTCATTTGTTCATTATTTATTATACTGGTAATAAATATTAAAAAGGGTATTTGTTCATTTGTTCATTATTTGTAGAGAAATTTGAAGAAGAACACCAAGAGCTACACAAGAAGAAGCAAATTAAGTGAAGAAATTATATAGAGGTATTTATGCATTTTTTTTTATATTTTATATGTATTATATAGATTAGTAGTATATGTATTTTGTGGTTAGGGAGTATATGTATTTTGTTAGTAGTATATGTACTGGTAATAAAAAAATTTAGAAAACATAAAATTAAAAGTCTTATTTTTTATAGATGTATATATATGTTAACACATAAATTTAATAACATATTTAAAAACAAAAATGTATATTATATTTATTATAATAGTTTTTTTTTTTACTTATATGTTAAAGATATGAAAAAAAAATTATATATTAAAATAAGAATTTATAAAAAACATAATTAAAAAAAGAGTATATATATTATATTATTATTTTAATATTATTGTTATATATATAATAAAAAGTATATATGTTACATTATTTGTTTTCTAATATTATTGTTGTATATATAATAAAAAGTAAATATGTTATATTATTGTTTTTTGATATTATTGTTATATAATAAAAAATTATATATTTTACATTTGAATATTTATTTATATGTTAGTATATATATAAAAAAGCAAAATTTATATTTTTAAGAATAGTATTAAATAGTTTAAGAATAATATTATTAAGTTGATTAATATTTCTAATGAAAAAGACAATGATTGTATAAATGTGTAGTATGGAATATTATCGGTATTATCGCAGTTGGATGTACGATAGAACATATCCAGGAAGAAGTGGACTTAAACCCAATTTTATAGTAGGAGTTGATGGGTTTATTAAGTGGGCGTTTGCTCAGGATTATTGTCGAAGCGAAGGAGGGGTTAGGTGTCCCTGTCTTAAATGTGAATGTAGACCAATAATTAGTGACCCGGAGGAAGTAACACATCATCTGCATAGAAGGGGATTCATTGAAAATTATTGGGTTTGGACGTATAATGGTGAAGAACTACCGGTTAATGTACCAGAGACTAGTAACACGCATGCTTCAAGTAGTCGACCGGTTATGGAGTATGAGGAGAACTTTAATTTGATCGATGACATGGTTGAGGATGCTTTTGGTGTGAACGTGACATATGATGAACCTGGAGATTTTGACGGGGAAGAGTTACCGAATGAGGAAGCGCAAAGGTTTTATCAATTATTGAACGAGATGAATACGCCGTTGTTTGAGGGGTTGTCAGACTCGAAGCTATCAATGTGTGTGAGCTTATTGGTCGCCAAGTCAAATTGGAATGTTTCTGATCAATGTCTGGAACATTTTGCAAAAATGATGTTGGACTCCACCGCTACGAAAGACAACTTGCCTACAAGTTATTATGATGCAAAGAAGTGGGTGTCGAAGTTGGGTTTAAAAGTAAGAAAGATTGACTGTTGCATTAACGGTTGCATGTTGTTTTATGACAATGAGTTTGGTACACAAGATGGATCGTTAGAGGAGTGTAAGTTTTTTAATAGTCCAAGATATCAAGTTCGCAGTAGAGCCGTTAACAGCAAGAAAAATCGTGTAGCAGTAAAATCCATGTTTTATCTTCCTATAATACCAAGGTTAAAAAGAATGTTTGCTTCAATGCACAGTGCAAGTCAAATGACATGGCATCATACAAACCAAACAAGTTCTGGCACTATGCGACATCCATCTGATGGTGAGGCATGGAAGCACTTTGATCGGACACATCCAGATTTTGCTGCAGAACCTAGAAATGTCAGGCTTGGATTATGCTATGATGGATTTGCCCCATACGTGCAAGCGTCAGGAAGTGCGTATTCATGTTGGCCAGTTATTGTAACACCTTACAACCTCCCTCCTGAGATGTGCATGACAAAACCATACATGTTTTTGACGTGTGTTATTCCAGGCCCGTACAGTCAAAAAGCCGGAATTGATGTGTACTTACAACCTTTAATTGATGATTTGAAGAAGATGTGGATTGGAGAATGGACTTATGATATATCCCGTAAACAGAACTTCACATTACGAGTTGCCTTGATGTGGACCGTTAATGACTTTCCAGCATATGGCATGTTGTCTGGTTGGGGTACGCATGGAAAAATGGGTTGTCCGCATTGCATGGGATACACCAAAGCATTTACGTTGGATAAAGGTGGTAAAAGCTCATGGTTTGACTGTCACCGCAGATTCCTACCAGCAAATCATCCATATAGAAGAAACAAGACAAATTTTTAAAAATATGTACGAGAGAAAGATTTGCCTCCGCCTCGATTGCCACCAGGGGTTATATGGAACCAAGTATGTGAACTACCAAAATTTACAGATACTGGCAAAGCATGCCGAATTGAAGGATACGGCGTCACCCACAATTGGACAAAAAGAAGTATATTTTGGGATCTTCCGTATTGGAAAGATAATTTGTTGCGCCATAATCTTGATGTTATGCATATTGAGAAGAATTTTTTTGATAATGTATTTAACACAGTGATGGATGTGACAGGAAAAACAAAAGATAATGAGAAGGCCATACAAGACATGGGAATTTGGTGTGATTGAAGAGAGTTTGAGTTGAAGCCTCAACCGAATGGAAAATTATTAAAACCCAAGGCTTGTTTCAGTCTGACTTCCCAAGAAGCTAAAGCGGTTTGTCGATGGTTAAAAGAATTGAGAATGCCCGATGGGTATTCATCAAATTTACCAAGGTGTGCTGACCCTAACACTGGAAAATTACATGGTATGAAAAGTCATGATTGTCACATTTTTATGGAACAGTTGCTACCAATTGCATTTGGGTCGCTACCCAAACATGTTCTTGACCCACTAACTGAAATTAGTCAATTTTTTAGAGATATTTGTGCGTCAGCTTTAAAAGTGGAAGACATCATTAAGTTGGACCAAAACATTGCACTCATTCTTTGTAAGTTGGAACAAGTATTTCCGCTTGGTTTCTTTGACTCCATGGAACATTTACCTGTGCATCTTGCATATGAAGCTTATCTTGGTGGACCTGTTTAATATAGGTGGATGTATCCGTTTGAAAGTTTCATGGGTGATTCAAAGAGATCGGTGAAAAATAAAGCTAGAGTAGAAGGATCTATATGTGCACATTACTTGCATCGGGAAACATCACATTTTTACAGTCACTATTTCAATCACTTGATGTTAACTTCTAGAATCATACAGAATCCTGTAAATGTCAATCAGAGGAGTCAATTCACCTTATCAGTCTTTGCGCTTCCAGGTCGACCTTCTGGAAAAAAGGGTGTGCATTGGTTGACCCAAAAAGAAATGCAATCTGCACATGTCCATGTCTTGATCAACTGCGTTGAAGTTAAACCATATCTTGAGTAAGTTTACCAAAACTTTTTAAACTTATGGTGTGTGTATACCAAACTTATTAAACTTATTGTGTGTTTTTTGTAGGGAATTTAACAATGCCTATTTTCATAGTACCGGGGTACAGTCAACATCAGGTGTCATTCATGCTCAATTTCCCTCATGGTTCAAGCAAACATTGTCTAGCGTTCTTGCACTAACTCCAGAAATACTCCATTTGAGAAACTTGGCAGAAGGCCCTATCCAAAGCGCAAATGATTCGCACACATACTTCGTGAACGGATATAAATTTCACACTGAGGCATGTACCGAAGGGAAAAAAACCATAAATAGTGGTGTTTTTGTAAAAGGAGTTACAGATGGCGGTGAAGACGACTTCTATGGATTTGTTAAACATATCTACGAGTTGGTATACAATTACTTGGACACGGAAAATAAAGTTGTCTTGTTTTATTGTGAATGGTATGATCCAACTAGAGGCACAAAGATAGACAAGTCATATGGTTCTGTTGAGATTCAAATGAACCGGAGATACAAAGAATATGACCCTTTCATAATGTCACATATTGTTAGGCAAGTTTATTATGTTCCTTATCCTTCATTTGTAATACGTAAAAGAGGATGGTGTGTTGTAATAAAAACAAAACCGCTAGGTCATATTGAAACTGGAGATCTAGTGGAAGATGTTGCCTACCAAGTTGATGACGTTGAACAGATTAATGATGTGGTTGCAGCTGAAGACATTACAACTTTGTCTGATACAACTGTTGAGGGACTTCAAGTTGATGCGTCTATATTGTTGGTTGATAATAATGTGGATGAAGACAATGATGAAGAGTTTGAATCCGAGGACAATATTACATCGGATGATGAACATGATATGGATAACGAGCATGAAGATTTAGATTAATTAATCACTTAATGTAATATTAATGAATATCTATTGAACATGTATATATTGAATTTGTCAATGAATATATATTTATGTCAATGACTTTATTATCTTTGTTTATGAAAATATATATATAACTAGGTAAAATGCCACCGAAGAATAAGGATAGCGGTAAGAAGTCTCAGCGTCCGAGGGTAGTAACATGTGAGTCTCCTCACTCAGCCATGTGCCAACCCCCTCAGAGTCAGGTTGATCCTATGTCCCTGGCCAGTACTCAGGGTTTTGTCCCATTACTCTCCTCCCATACATTCTCGTCTGGGGTACCTGCATCTTTTGTGCCACCTGGAGGCCCCGATTTCCTTTTCCCACAGACTCAGATGTTGTCTTCCTTCCAGCATGTGGGAGGATCTAGTTTCCCTTTCCCACCGACCCAGATGCCGTCATCCTTCCAGCAGGCGGGGGGATCTAGTGTTCCTTTCCCACCGACTCAGATGCCATCTTCCTTCCAGCATGCGGGAGGATCTAGTTTCCCTTTCCCACCGACCCAGGTGCCTTCATCTTTCCAGCAGACTGGTGTCCCCTCATCATTCCAGCAGACGGGGGGAGGACCCAGTTTTCCATTTCTATAGACTGGCGTGCCTTCATCATTCCAGCAGACGGGGGGACCCACACAAATGTCTTCATCCTTCCAGCAGGCGGGAGGGTCCAGCACCCCACACTCCACACACATTGGAGGACCCAGCAGTCCACGTCCGACACAGGCTGGACGATCCCCCAGTCCCCGTCCCACACAGGCTGGAGGAACCCGCACCCCATGTCCTAGACGGACCGGAGGATCACACACCCCACATCCCACACAGGCTGCAGGATCCAGCACCCCACGTCCTACACAGGCTGACGGTGATGCAGATGTGGTAGCTGATGATATAGATGGAGCTGATCTTGGTGAGAGAGATGATCCGAGTGAGATTCATGTCATTGACGGGAGGTTTTGGATTTGGCCCGAAGGAAGCAAGTAAGTTTCTTATATAAACTTTTATTTAAGTACATATTCATTTTAATATTTTGTATAAATTTATAATTAATATTGTTTATTCAAAATCTTGTTGTTTAGTTTCGCGCCGAGTCGGACGGCTGCCAAGGTTATTAATTATATAATCCAGCAGATGTATAAATCATCTTGGAGGAACTTTGGCGAGGTTACAAATAAAGGAGAATGGTTTAAAAAATTTAAGGTATTGTTATTTATTTAAGTTGTAAATTTAATATATTTTTTTAGTATTGTTATTTAAGTCACATTTTAATGATAATTACTTAACTTTTTATTTTAATGTCATACAACATTGCATGAAAAATGTGTGTGGGATCCGTTGAATGAGAAAATTATGGAAAAAATCTATTATAGCAGAACTTCTAGAAGATTTTCTGATATAAAGCGGCGGGTTAGGGAGAATTATGAGCTGCATGGTATCCGTCCTAACTGGATAGGCGTAGAGGTTTTTGGCGAACTTCGTACATATTGGGGTTCGCCAGAATTCAAGGCCAAATCCGAAAATTTTAAGAAGATGAGGGCATCCGAAAAGGGGGGATGTGTCAATACTGTTGGAAGTATTAGCACTGCAGTGCATGTCCGGCGGATGGTAAATATTACTAATTTTTTAAGTTATATATATTTTTATTCATAATATTTTTTACTAATTATTTTTAACTTTATTGTTTAGACTAAGGAGATGGGGAGACCACCATTGATCATTGAGTTGATTACGAGGACTCGGACAAAGAAATCGGGAGGTTTTGTCGACAAGCGCACAAAGAGAGCTTTTGTAAGTAATTTAATTTATGTTTTTTTTAAGTTAATAACAAAAATAGTGACGTTATTTTCACGTGGCAATCTATAAGTTGTGGCGTGATTATCATGTGGCAACTGATAAATTGCCACGTGACTGATTTTCATGTGGCAACTAATACATTGCCACGGGAAAATCACGTGGCAATTCATACGTTGATTTGTGAAAATCACGTGACAAATTTTTAATATATTTGAATTTAGTATAATTTAATATATAAATGTTTTAATTTAGCATAAATTTAATATATATATATATATATATATATATATATATATATATATATGTAATTTTTATTTTATTTTATTATTTAATGTATGTGTAGGATGATTATCAGACATTGCTAGCACGTTTTCTGGAACACAATCCTCAATATAGGCCAGCAGAAGGGGAGCCGCTTAATGGTGATGTTGATTTCTATATTTGGAATGAGGTTGTTAATGGAAAAGGGCCTAATGGTTGCTTTTTTGCGGGAGGAAATTTGGCCGCCGGCTTGAGAGTTGGTGATCGTAATCTGTTTCAACGACTTAGAGATGGAGAGGGAGGGTCACGTCAACCGAATCTGACACAGGTTCAACTTGAAACAGTAAGACAATTGGCGGCAAGTGAAGTGAGACGCGAAATGGAGGCCCAAATGACGACAATGAGGCAAGAGCAGGAGCAGCAGTTAGAGATCATGCGGAAGAGGCAATCTGATATGGAGGAGCAGATGAGACGGTTTATGCAAGGTGGTGGAAATCAAAATGTTCCTGATCATACACAACCGGATGATGACGGAATTGATGATTTTGATCTTGATAATTATCCAGGTGAAGATGCCCCGTGAAAACATTTTATTTATTTCGTTTTTATATTTGCATTTATGTAAGATATTTATTTTTATCATTTTAAATTATTAAATTATATAACATTTTATTATATGACTTTATTTTATAAAATTCTATTATTCGAATATATAATAAAATACTATTATTCAAATAATTTTAATATATAAATTTTATTATATAAATTTTATTATTTAAATTTTATTATATAAATTTTATTATATAAATTTTATTATTTAAATTTTATTATATAAATTTTATTATTTAAATTTTATTACATAAATTAATTAATATAAAAAATCATTACTAAACAATTTTAAAAAAAATAAAAACGTCACATGTAGCGACGTGGGAATCATGTCACAAATTAGTGAAATGATTCTCACGTCGCAACTAAAGCTGCTATGTCAGATTTTATATTCCCTAAAACAAAGCTGTTGTGACGTGAATACCACGTCACAACTTTGTGACATGGGAATCACGTCGCTACTGGCTTGCCACTGGCTCCCCAGCGACATAAGTCTCCACGTCGCTATTTTTGTTTTGCCACGTGATTTTGATGTTTGCCACATGATTTTCACGTGGCAAATAAGCTTCTTTTTTGTAGTGGATTTTCAACAAGGCCTGAGATGTCTGGGAGCTTGCTTAAACTTCACTTGACCTTCTCCAATAGCCTGCTTTCCTTGAATGTACTTGAATCAGCCTATAGAACTCAACCTGCACAAGCTCAAAATGAAAATGGAAAACCCTGTAAATGGAGTTACAGTTGGTGTTTGAGGTTTGGGATAACTTGGATGGATGGAATGGAATGTTATTGAACAAGTTTTGGCCAAAACGAACGAGCCAAATGAGCTATGGAAGTCAAGTTGCAGTTGTTGCCCTGTTTTGCCAATGGAAGGTGATTTCTGGCTAGGGGATGTTTAGAGGCTCAAGCAATCGTGTTTCTGGATTAGAGGGATGTGTGAAAGATGTTCAAAATGTTTGCACAAGTTTGTTTGGGTTGATGTTCAAGTTCTCATGTCTTTTGCATATTTCTTGTATATGAAGCAAAAGTGGGAAGTGATATGTAACATGCCTGTACAAGCTATCCAACACCTTATAACCTCTGCTCTTGGCCCCTCTAATTTATGTATTTTATTAGCTGCCAAAGATCTGGAACAATGCTCAAAGATTGTGGTTTGACATAAAGCACATTTAAGCAAAAATGGAAATGTACCTTTTTCTACTTAGGGCTTAATTTTGTGTACAATGTCCTAATGACCAAAACAATAGCTTAGACCAATGGATTTGCATTAAATTATTGAGTGTGAAGTGTTTTATAGGCCTGTAATCTAGTGCAAAGCATTCTGACATGTAATTGAAACTTGGATGAACATGAATATGCCATGGATGAAAAATGAGTTTTTGCCAACTTCAAGCCTTCGATTCTCTCTAACCACAAATGTGTTTGGGGAGTTCTTTGACATTTTGGAAAGCTTGAAACATGCTCTATAATACATCTTTGAAATGCAACTTGAGATTCCAAGTAGAACTATGTGAAAAATGGCCATGAAGATAGGTCAAAATCCTGCCTAAACTAGGGCAAAATTTCACTAAGTTAAAGGTTTTAGGGACCCTTGTTCCAAAAATCATAACTTGAGATCCAAGCTTCCTTTGAGAAAACTTTGTGATAAAAGTTGTATAATTTGTTGTGTACTACAACTTTCATGTTGGAAGTTTGCTTTGAATCCAAATGCATCATGGTGAAAATGTGGGGCAAAGTTAGGAAAAATTAAGAAAATTTCATAACTTAGAAAAATTCTAAGTTATGAAACTTTTCAACTTTAAACCCTAATTTGTAAAAATAGGTTTCTTGATGAACAAGTTTCATGTTTTGACACATCTTGATGAAAAATGACCCTTGGCACTTGATTTTGACCAAAAAGTCAAAGTTTGACTTTTCAGTGTACAGTCAAATTTTGATCAGTTGATTGAAAAATTCATCTGTCAATCCAATGCAATTGAGATTTTTTGAACTTGTTAAATAGGTCAAGATGATTCCATTAAGTCCTTGAATCCATCTTTGAACCTAATTTTCCATTGACTAGGTAAAAAATCAGAAATTGCCTTTGTATAGTCAAAACCCTAAAAATGACCATTTTGCCCTTTTGGTGATCTGATCAAATTTCTTGTGGAATTATGGTCCAAACTTGATCAAATGGTTCATATGAGTTCATAATGTTGATGTGGGTCAAAATTCACGAGGTTTGACTGTAAATTGGCCATATTTGACTTTTTCCCCAATACAGTTGATTTCTAGGTCAACTGTCCAATTGACTGTGCAAAAATTTGATTCAAGGCTTGAAACTTGGTATGGTCAAACTTATGAGTCCAACATGAAATATGAAAGTCACTTTGAGCATTAGAAGTCCAAAATTCTCTGTGCAAACTCAAACCCTAATTTAGGTCAACAGTGCAAGGAGATGTCTTGAGCAGAGCAAACCCTAGCTTGATCTTGAGTTCAAATAGCCTTGTGATGAGAAATGTTGATAAAATGAGAGGGAATATTTTGGGGTACAACACATGACTACTTTAAAGTCTTTTCATGGTGGTATGAAGACATGTCGGGACTTGATGCAGACATTGTGGTACACCGTCTGCCTACAAGAGAGGATTGTTCGCT
The DNA here is from genome assembly GCA_948472305.1 of Vicia faba. NCBI lineage: Eukaryota > Viridiplantae > Streptophyta > Magnoliopsida > Fabales > Fabaceae > Vicia > Vicia faba. Next base: position 609,160,923 of record OX451741.1, read on the forward strand.
AGTAAAGCAAAAGGTTCGCCGCATGAGGCCTGATATGTCAGAAAAGATTAAAGCAGAAGTCATGAAGCAATTCAACCTTGGATTCTTGGCTGTCACCTCTTATCCCCAATGGGTTGCCAATGTTGTTCCCGTGCCCAAAAAGGAAGGCAAAGTGCGAATGTGTGTGGACTACAGAGATTTGAATAGGGCAAGCCCTAAGGATGATTTTCCACTCCCTCACATTGATATTCTAATTGAAAATACGGCATAACACAAAGTGCTTTCCTTCATGTACGGATTCTCAGGTTACAACCAAATCAAAACGACGCCTTAGGACATGGAGAAAACCACGTTTGTCACGCAGTGGGGCACTTCTTTCTATAAGGTGACACCATTCGGACTAAAGAATGCTGGGGAAACCTATCAACGTGCCATGGTAGCTTTATTTCATGACATGATACATTACGAAATAGAGGTCTACGTGGACGATATGATATCCAGATCTCAAACAGAAAAAGGGCATCTTGATCACTTACAAACACTGTTTGAGATACTGAAGAAGTATAGGTTGAATCCAAACAAATTCACATTTGGGGTACGGTCTGGTAAACTCCTAGGCTTTATCGTCAGCAACAAAGGTATCGAGGTTGATCCTGCCAAAGTTAAAGTAATACAAGAGATGCCTGCTCCTCGTACTGAGAAGGAAGCCAGAGGGTTCTTGGGACGTTTGAACTACATTGTTTGATCCCTTTATTTATTTTTGGCACTTGTATGTGCTTTACTTTTGGATTCTATGGTTTGTACCTATATTACTGATACTCTCTTGAATACATCCTTTTATTTGGCATATTATGACTAAAAAGAGGGAGAGAAACTGACCACTGAATGAGGGTTTGCTTAATACTTGTGGGGGAGCCTCATATCTCAGAAAATGTTTTAACATCCTCCTATCCAAATATGTAACAACTAACTAAGTTTTTGTTTTTCTCATGCTTTTCTTATGTTGTTGCTTTGATAATGCTCTGATAATATGATCAAATAATGTTTTAGCCAATATTTTCCAAAGGGGGAGTTTGTAAGTGTTTGTTGGCTTCGATTTTTGTAAAACAATGACTTGATAGTGCTTTGCTAAATATCTTGACATTTGAAGCAAACTGCTTTGAATGATGTCAAAGCAGATGTCTTGACATCTGCCTCCGGAGCTGGACGAAACTTCATATCTGGTTTAAGTTTTCTGTTTCCTGTTTTTATGCACAGCATTATTCAGGATTTGGGACTCATAGCTTCCGAAAAATATGGAGAAATATTTTTCTATATGCTTTATCTTTATGAATTATATCTTGGCCTGTTTTCATGGAAATATTCAAAAGATTGGAATATTTGTTTTTCAGCCCAAGCCCATTGCTACGCCTTTATAAGGACCTGCATCCTTATTCATTTGACTACAAATTTTGAAGAAGAATACATTCCTTCTATTTTATAAGTCTAAGTATTTTAATTGTAATACACTATAGTATTGGGTTAATACTTGGGTTATTAATTATGGGTCATTCATAAGCTTTTAAGTATTGAATGATTGAAGTCTTTATAACTTAATAATTTTGTTGTTATTCACTATTAGTGATTGAAGGGATTTGAGGAGGGCCTCATACCTAGGTGTGTCTTAGGTAGAAGTATAGCACGGGTAGTGATTAAGTGATTAGAACATAAACTGGTTGTTTACTGAGGGTCTATGAATTGATACTATTTAGTGGACTTGTCCCTGGCTTGGTAGCCCCCAGAGTAGGTGTTGTTGTACACTAAATTGGGTTAACAATCCTTTGTGTTTTTACTGCTTTAATTATTGTTGCACTTTACATTGTCCTCAAATATTTGGGTCATCACATCTCCTTCGAAATCACATATCTGATACCAAAATTTCATGTCAAGATGTATATGATTGATAAATTGAATAACATCTTGTAGAATTCTTCATATTGTTATAGTGGATGATAACTTTGTTTGGTTATGTTCTAATAATGATAGCTTTTGTTTTTAACTTGAACATCAACAACCTGTGACTTGCAACTTGTAGCTTTTAGCATCCAGCAAAGCAGCCTATGGAAAGCTCATCAATATCCAGCTCGTTCAACATCATGTGTTGAGCAACCAGTTGACTAACTAACAAGTTTAAACATATGATTCTTTTCTTATATAGCCAAACAAAATAAAGACATTGGTGATTTGAAAAAAAGTAATTACAAATAGTACTACAACGTCCTTATCTCTTCCACACTTTAAGTTAGTGGAGAGGTAGTGGCATAAAGCTTTTCGTACTGTTTACTACTGTATTGTGTTACCATTATATTATTTCCTTTTGCTCTTCAAAGGCTTCCGCGAGCATGATATTAGAAGTAGGAAGATAACATAAGGTTTTCAGAACTTCAATTCTTCAGAGTTGCGTCTTTAGAGTCTTCAGCACTTAGTCATGAGAACCCATTGTAGCGAACCTTTGGATTAGAAGAGCTTCAAGTCTTCATAGTCTTAAGAGCTGCGTCTTTAGATTCTTTAGAACTTGGTCTTGAGAACCTGTTGTATATAACCATGGACCTTTAGAACTTCAAGTCTTTAGAATCGTCACAACTTCTGTCTTTAGAATCTTAAAGCACTTGGTTCTTTAAGAATCCTTATCTTCAAAATCTTGTTATTAGAAACACAAAGTCTTCATCATCTAAACTTCAGTTAGAAACATTGTCTTCAAATCATTTAACTTTGTCTTATTTGGAACAAGTTGTCTTTTATAAACGCGAGTCTTCAGCATCTGGACATAAGTAACAACTTCTGTCTTCATATCTTCTGACTGGTTTCCTTAGAGCATGTTGCCTTATAAGCTTGAGTCTTCAACATCTGGACATTAGTAACATCTTTTGTCTTCAGATATTTTGACAGCTTTCTTCAGAAATATATCAAGGCTTACACTTCAGTTCCTTCTGGAGTGTCTTACTATTGTTCAACATAACTTATGTAGCATAAAAGTGGAATTAATTGTCTTTTAATGTCTTGGCCATGCTATCCATCAGAAGAAGAACCTGTTTGTTAAGTACTCAACAATAACAAACATTAATACAACAAACATGTTCATACAATCATACTCATTTGTTATCATAAAAACTCAGATAATACTGCAGAATAAATTCTTGTTCTTACATTAATACCCTTAGGACCGTGTGATTATGTTGTTATTTTGTCTGGAGCTCTTGGGGTTTACCCCAAGACATTGGGTTGATTTTCTTTGTGTGCAGGTTATTCTGATTATATTTTTTGTCTGTGATTGAGAATTCCTCTATATACAGTCGTTACTATGCCCAATTTTTTTAAAGACTTAATTCATCTGAAGCATGGTGTTTCTCAGAGGATTAGTATTTTTTCTTGCTTGGTTTCAATCCAAAGGATGGTAATTATACATTGACTCCTCTATGTCAAGTGTTGTCTTCTTGTTGGTTACATCGTTCTTTTCCATCGCTTTCACCTTATGCTTTAGGATAGTCCCTTCATCTCCTCCTATCTTCTTTAATTTCAACAATATTCTCTCTCCTTTTCAAAACTCTTCTTGTTTTCTAACTTGAACCGCTTTCATAATAAACTTGTACTTAGGTCCATGCATCTTCAAAAATATTTTATTAATCAAATTTAACCAACTTAATCATACTTTGAAATTTTTTGTGAGAAGACTAAAAGTCAATCAACCTCATTCAAATCATTTTTGCCACTTTGGATTATTTTTACTTTAAATTTTTCTCAAAAAAATATTAGACTCTTGTCAATCCTTGTAGTGATGCGAGCTACTATGCTTCTACGATATATAGTGAAGTGAGATATTTTCCACTTGGGTTTTGAGCGAGGCTTTGTTGATTTTAAAATCCAAGTTATATCCTCCACTTTGAGATGATGCAAATTCTCCTTTCTCATATTTGTGGGTAGTAAATATGTTTTCCACTCGAATATGACGATGATGTCTCGTCTCTTAAAATTAACCAACAGACTATAATGGTTTTAAGAACCTTGAGTGGTAAGGTTCTATTGTTCATTCTTAAGCTTTTAAGCATATAATGTATATTGTTCTTGGATGAAGCTTTGAAGAAAATCCAAGTGTGTTGGTTAGTCTAGAGTCTTGACTGAACTGGTTGTAATTGATAGAAATATCACCGAGGTGATTTAGGAAGTGAGATGCCGATTTCTCATATTTAGGGAGAACCTAGGTAGAAGTTGAATTGGGTAGGGATTAGGCGAGAAGTTGTAAATGAGGGAGTTTAACTTTGAACTAATACTGTTGATAGTGGACTTTCTTCCTAGCTTGATAGCCTCTAGAGTAGGTGTTGTTGTACACCTAATTGGGTCATCCTATTTGTGTGTTACTGTCTTTATGTTCTGTTCAGTTTTGGTTTTTATTGATTAACATGTCGTATAAGATTTTATACTATTATGGTTTCGAATTGATAAGTTTCGTATCAGTCTATTGTTTATGCCCATGAGTATTTTATAGACATCAATGGCTCAACATGTGTTAGGACATGTGTAATTTGTATACAAGAATTTTACTCATTACCCTTAAGAATTTAACTTAAAGCTCGATACCTGATTTTTCTTTCGAAAGAAGTTGTTGGATTTTTAAAATATTCTACTATTGGTTTCCTCCAATCTTCGTCTGTTAAACTGTCTATGGCTAGAATTCCAAAATTCTCTTCATCAGCGTACCCTAGCTTTATAGTCTCCAAATATGATGGGGATAATCTTGTTGCAACAACTCTTCCTCAAAATTTAATTGCGTCTTGTAACTTCTCTTTTGAAATTTTGTACCCAAAAGCAATTTGGGCTAAATCGTTGGCCTCTTCATTTTCAAGTCGAGGTTTATGTTAGATACTTACCATTTCGAACCTCCATAGGAGTCGAATAACTATTACAAAATACATTATGAGATTTTTTAACACATTTATAATATTTTGTAATTTGCGTTATAACCAACTCTGAGTCACCCATTATTTCGGCTCGAGTTGCATCCAATTCCAATAAAATTTCAAGTTCGGCTACCAAAGCTTCGTACTCTGCCTCGTTATTGTAACAATGGCCTTCGACCTTATACTTGAATTTTATTAGTATTTTATTTGGAGAATTAATTAGTACTCCTACACATGTTCAATTTTTAGAGTCGTCGAAATATAACTTCCAAGGCTAAAGTTCAAGATAATCTAAAGCACTTTTAACTACAGATTTGTCAACTATAAAGTCTGCCACTATCAGTCCTTTATTGGCCTTTAAAGGTGTATATATAAGTGAATATTCAGTTAATGCAAGACCTCAATTTTTAATTCTATTGTGAAATATATGATTAGATAATATATGTTTAATAACGTTGAAATGTTACGAGACATAAACATCTAACAGTTTTATATAATGCTTCAAGTTTGTACATGAAAAATATAGACAGAGACATAGTTTTTCAACTGTAATATATCTAGTTTTTGCATAATTTTGAACTCTACTAAGATAATAAATGGCCCTTTCGACGCCACTTTCATACTCTTGAGCCAACATGCTCCCTAAAGTTACATCAGACGCATATATGTACAATTTCATGCTCTTATTTCTACAAGGAGGAGATATGATTAGAGGCTGAACAAGATGATAATTGATCTTGCCGAAAGCTTCTTGTTGAGCATGCCCCCATTCAAAACCTTCCTTCTTGAGTCGAAGCAATAGTGAGAAAGCTTGAGTCTTGCAACTTAAGTTTGAAATAAACCTCCTTAAGAAGTTAATTTTACCCAGCAGCGACTGAAGTTCCTTCTTAGTTGATGATAGTTTCGCTTCCATAATGGCCTTGGTCTTGTTTAAATTTATTTCAATTCCTTTATTGTGGTCCACGAAGCCTAAAATATCCCTAGCCAGGACACAAAAAGAACAATTAAGAGGATTCATTTTTAGACCATGTTTCGTCATTCTTTCGAAAGACTGTCAAAGATGGTTTATATGATTTTTTTTTATGAAACAAACATAAAAACAATATTATCAATGTAAATTTGCATGGATGTTTTTATAAAGTCATGAAGGAATTCATTTCCCTTTGATAGGTTGCCCTAAGATTTTTCAAGACAAAAGGCATTACCACACATTCATAGGTGCAAAAGACTACAGGGCATCAAAATGCCGTTTTTGGCACATCTTCTTCAGCAATGAAAATTTGATTATAACCATAGTAGCCATTAAGCATAATCATTTATTCATGCTCTGCAGCAGAATTAACCAACGCTTCTTCCACAAGCATTGGGTACTCATCTTTTGGAGTTGCAACATTTAAATCTCTAAAATCTACGCAAACCCTAAGACTGCCATTTTTCAAAATAATTGGTATTATATTGGCAATCAATTCAACATGCCTGGTCGTTCTAATAAAATTAAATCTAAAGATCCTTTCGACCTCTTCTTTGATCTTGGACAGGACTTCAGGTGCAAAACTCCTTGGAGTCCGGTTGATTGCCTTTTCCCAGGTTTTATTGGCAACTTCAGTTCGACAAGATCCCTGCTTAAACAAGGAATTTCATCGTAATCCAATGCGAAACAGTCTTTGAACTCTTGAAACAGTTGGATTACTTTGATCTTGAGTCGTGGCATGATGTTGGTGTTGATGTATGATGGCCTTTTGATCTCCCATTCACCCAGGTATATCTCTTCGAGCGGATCTTCCACTAGAATCTCCGTATTATTCGCCAATTGATCCTTTTCGAAAACCAAAGGCTCGTCATCATAGATGGAATCAAGCCTTTGGCCTTGCACTTCGACTTGAACCTTTTGAGGTGGTCAGAGATCGATGTCCTTTCGAGGACCCTTAAGATGCACCTCATATTTCTTAGCTTCGACAACCATAAACTTCACTTCAATAATACGAAGTTGCCAATATAGGCCAAAATCTTTTCTCAATGTTTTGGACTCATACATCTTCACTAAATTTCTATACTCCAACCAGTTGGTTGGATACCTTCTTTTCCCCTAAAACCGATGTCTTCATTTCCTACAACCTTCCTATCCCACTAGAAACCTTGAGTATGATGCAAATAAAGGGAACAATACGCATTATCATCAGATGACAATGTAAATCCAGCAGGACTGAAGGAGAAATGTTTGCTAGATTTTTATCAAAATGGCGCCTTTTGACATGATTAACTTCTTCCATAAAATAACTTTGGTCAGCTTTTCAATATTTTCCACTATACCATCGTTGCGCCAGATGGTTATTCTTTGGTGCATTGAGGATGGAACTACTCTTATGCCATGTATCCATTCTCTGCCCAGTAATAAGTTGTAATTGGATTTTGATTCAACCACCATAAACATATTTGGTCTAGTTATTGTGCCAATAGTCAAGTCAACTTGGATGACTCCTACCGTTGATCCTACTTGTAGAGGTAGGAATGTTGAGACTAAGCCATTTGACTCACTTAACTCGTACAAATCAAATAAAAATCGCCATTGTGCTTTATTATTTCTAAAGGAAATGGGAAAAGAGCGAATAAACCCAATAAAATAGGGGAGAATCTAGGTACGGGGGTTGGTTATGCAAAGGGAAGATACTAGCATCTTAAACATCTACGGTACTCCACAGGAACCACATTGAAAATCTGTGTATTTTGGCTATAAATGGTGCATACGAAATAAGATGGTGGAGATAAGAAAAGAAGTATTTTTTTTCAATTTTTCACCCACTGCGGTTGCGAACCTTTAGTTCCTACCCACCACCTTTTATGCAATAGGGGATCAGGGTACTCATAGTTCACCTAAAATATTTTAAAACACATGTGTGTTGGTTAATTTTAAGAGAAGAGACATCATCGTCATATCCGAGTGGAAAACATACTTACTACCCACAATTATAAGAAAAGAGCATTTGCGTCATCTCAATGTGGTGGATATAATATTTGGATTTAAAATCAACAAGACATCATGTTATACCCAAATTTTCCCCCTAAGATCCTCTCATCTTCTCATAAAGTCAATACATAAAAACCACACTTTTAGGTTGGTTATCTCTTTGGGTTCCTTCCCCTATCTTTAAGTTTTCTCTCAAGGCGTCTCCAAGAACCTTATTTGTGTATTTTGTTTACGTGTTGTTGACTAACTTCTAACCAAAATACAAAAAATATTTGCTTTATTTTTGTATATTTGTGTTTTGTACGTATCAAGCCAAAGCATCCAACAAGCAATATTTTCTTGTGATTTTTCTCTGAGAAAATTGATTTCCCTAATTTCTTTTTCTTTTTTGCACTAAAATTTCATTTTTTTTATTGTGAAAATCGATTTGCACGAACATGCAAATCGATTTACATACGCGAAATTTTAAAGAAAAAAAAAAGCAATCTACAGGTTTGGTAATTTTTGGCTCCAATTTCTTATGTTTTAAAAATATCCTTGATTATCAAAAAATAATTCCCCACTTCATAAAAATTAAATTCCATCTTACACCTTCATTGGTCACATGTGCACCACTTGATTCAATTTTTGGCTCCAAAAATCAATTATCAATCCTAATTTTAGTTCCAAACCAAACTACAAACAAACACTAATCCCAAGTCTAAACTCTATAAATAGAGCCCTAATTTCATTCAATTTTCAAGCTTTTGATAGACAAATTCACCTTGCAAAAAATTCTCTCAATTCTCCATCTACCAAATTCACTCAAAGCTCCATTTTCATAAAGTCAGTAAGCTTTTCATTGAAGCTTACTAATATTTGAGCTAAACCTTCATCCAAACATTTTTTCTTCATCAATTCTCTATATCCAAGTGTAATACAGTGTGAGAACTGGCTTTTTGGTTTTATCAAAAATATGCGGATAGCTAGAGTCGCCACCAACTTTTATTTTATCCAACAAGAATAGGGTGAAAAGAATCAGAAAGTCCTTGGTAGATTTTGAGTTCGGGGGGGGGGGGGGGGGGGGAGGAGGTAAGATATGAAAAGGGAAGGTGTTACCATCTTTTTCACCCATAGGTATATATGCTCTCTTAATTACTTAGGTAACTTTGAAGAATTGCTTTGTGTGTGTGATTTATTTGAAAATATTTTGAAAATGCCAATGTAAGGCTAAATTTTTAATAATTCTTATATCAGTCCTCAAGAATGTATACAAAGTATTTTTGAAAATATTTGTTGTTTTGAAAGTGTAGTGTAAAATGTTTTGAGAAAAAGTCGTGAGAAAGTAATTAAGAATTTCCTACCCACTAAAAGTCTTTCATTTTATTTTCCTTCTCCTTTAGAGATAGTACTATCCATACCATTAGTTGGAAGGTTTCCCTATCTATTGGATGTGAAGGGACGGGCAGAGGGTCATTGTATGGTCATTGAAAGTAACATGTAGAGATACTTTAGAAATTATACCAGAGAGACTAGATCATTTTTCATATGCAACATCGAAGGGTCATCGAGGGAATATGATCTTTACTCGAGGGTATTTTGCTAAAGTATCCCCACTTTCGAGGGACATGACTATTATTTCGAAGGCAACGAGAAGAGTTTACCCTAGAAGTGTGAGTGTGAAAAGTGTGTTCAGTTCAGTTATATTTAACTTGAATTATGGTTTTCTATCGATTGATTTTAGTCTTGTCATACAAACCCTAGTTACTAGCAGTTGAATAAAATATAAGAGCAGAAGGAAAGTGCGAAATGTAAAATGCAAAAATTTAAACCTAAGCTACTACATGACTTTGGGAGAGATACATAATAGGAAAAAATGCGGAAAATAAACGTAAGCTATTACATGGCTTCGGGGCAGTGACAGAAATATAAAAAATGCGGGAAAGTAAACCCTAAAACTATTACATCCTAGGAACAGATACATAATAGAGAAAAAGTGTGAGAAAATAAATTTAAGCTATTACAATTAAAGAGTGCAACCTATACACTTTTCTAAGAAAATAAATATCAAAAAGAAATAAGAAAATGTTTAGAAAAATATTTGAATGTTATAAAACCTAATTTTGTATTTTTGTATTTTTATAGAAAATAATTTAAATGATAATAGTAATTTAAACTTAAATTTTAATTGGTTTTAATATTTAAGTAAATATTAATTATCCAAATTAATTAATAAAAAATATATATAAAAAATTAGTTATTTATTAAAAGAGCCCTAATTCTATATAATTTTAATATTAAGAAAAATGTTAATTAATTTAATTAATTAGTAAAATAAATAAAAAATGTCAAAAAGATTAATTACTCATTAAAAACCCTAATCCTAATTTAAAAAGAATTAATGTTTGTTAATGATTAATTAGAAAATAGTTAAGAAAATAAGAAGAAATTGGGATTAGTGAAAAAATGGAAGAAAAAAAAAAGAATGTCTAGGGTGGGTGTTAAACCCACGCCCTTCCTTTCACCAATAAATAATCTTACCACCATGCCACCTGTTGTTGCTTGTCAAACATATGAACAATATATATAAAAGAAGATTAAATCAGAAAATCAGAGATTAAATGAAATTGAACACGCGCTGGTGGTTGGGTCCTGATATTTGAATGGATGAATGAGATGGTGACACACCCATGTCAAAGATTCAACTGGTCGGTCAACCGTCGAGGATGGAGGTTACAACCATCATCTCTAATGGTGCTAAACATTGAAACCTACAAAATAAATATCAAATAACAAAACAAAGTGCCCAACTTGGCTAATTAAGAGGCTGTGAGTTCAGTGGTGTGGTTAGTTTCATCTGAAATAACCTACAACTATAGATTCACAAATTTGAGAGCTTCGTGTCCCAGCAATGGTGAAATTTGATTCATGCGCTATAATTCACAAGTAATGGATCAAAATTGTTCTAAACCTCATCATGAACATGTATGTATGCACCAAATCATTCAACAATGCATGAATCAAGAGTTTGAGATTGATAAAGTTCCCAAAACCAATGATGTTGAGGGAGGGAGCTCTGGCATGATTCAAGCTTGAGTAATGATAGAGATCAACTCCTGGAGTCTCCATGAAGGTGAATTGATGCTCAAAATTGTTTGCGAACGGCTGGAGATAAGGGTTTGTGTTTGCCCTAGCTCTTAAGAATTTTGAGATTTTTTAGGGTTCTTCTTGAGGCAATTTCGTGATCTCTGATGGTCTGAATGTGTTCTCTATATATAGGCCATGAATTACGTCAACAAACATCAATCAAATCTTTATATTTCATGACAAAATATTTGATTCGATTTTTTTCCATGGAAAAATATCTTTTTGAGCTCAATCTTGTGCCAAATCCAATCTTCATGATCCCTCACGATTTTTTTAGCATTATTATGTGATATTGGACTCATGATTTGATTCAAAATAGATCCCCACACCTTCTATCATTTATTTGATATTTTATTTGATTTGTTTTGCATTTAAATGAATAAAAATCAAAATAAAAAAATAAAAACCATAAAATAAATTAATGGACTTAGGAGTCTATTATGAGGTCAGGAATACATTTGGACTTTAAAAGATAAGTCCATTAGCACAAAATTCATATTTGCTCAATTTGGACTTCATGTGTTTCCTCAAAATTACCCAACTTGCACCAAACATAACTCACTGAATTATGGTCATATGAAGATGATCTGGGAGTTTTTGGAAAAATCAAGATGTCCCTTACAATCTCTATGTTGGTCATTTTTCCATTTGAAGATTTTATTTTGATGAAAATTGTTTTGACAAAAAGTGTCTTTTTGCTGACTTTTGAAATGACCTATAATGTTTTGTCCCGTATCTCTCAAATGAAGCATTTTTTGGACTTGAGCTCAGAGAGTCAAAGTTGAAGAGAATTGAATTTCCTTCAAAGTGAGCTTTGGTTGAGGAAAATATGATGAAGTATGTGAAAGTTATGCTTGGTCAAAGTTCAGTTGACTTCTCCTCAAGAAAACCCTAATTTAGCAACTTTTGACTTTTGATGAATCTTGAGTTTTCTTGATGAATCATGATTGAACTTTGATCAAATGATATATGTGACTTCAAAATATTTATGTTCACCAAAAATCCTGAGTTTGAGTGTATGTTGACCACAATAGACTTTTTATCAAATATAGTTGATTTTCAATCATCTAAGCAATTGACTGAGCAAACTTGTGATACAAGGTACGCAATTTGTCATGAGGGTACCTTGAAGCATATGAGGAATCATGGAATCCACTTGAGGCATTAGAGTTTAATTTTCTTTGAGAAACACAAAACTGTAGTTGTAGGTCAATTTCTTAAGAGAGGGGCTTGTATGCTTAAACCCTTGAGTAGTTTTGAGAAATTGAGAACTCTAGAGCATGAGGAGGTGTCTTGAATCAATTTGTCTTAAAAAATGGGTGAGTAAATTTTAGGGTGCAACACCAAGCTTGAGAGATTGATTCTTGGGGTTGAACTAAAGCAAGTTCTTGAAGTTGTTTTGATAATTTTCTAGATCTACCTTTGGTAAGTTAGATCTTCATCTTTCACAATATGACCTCTTGTTGATATTTGTGATTTAATTCATTGAGCTACATTTTTTTATTCCATTGGTCCAAACTTCTCACAATTTGATGGAATTTTCGTGCTCAATTAAGTTCAAGATCATAAGGTGTTTGATGAAAAGTCTGAGCAAGAATTTTGCCTTTTAAAATGATGATTTTCATTTTTTTGAAGTGAGAAATCGATTGCTCCAAGTGTGCAATTGTTTTGCACAATGTTGTTTTGTGCAGATTTTGAAAACTTTGCTATGCAATTCGATTTGCATTAGGACAAAATGTATTTTTGGCTTGTTTTGGGGTTGTTTTGATTCCTTTCTCTTTTTCTACTCACTTATTTTGATTGTTGCTTTGGATTGCAATTTTAAATATCCAATTCCTCTTTAAATTTAATGGAATTTGGGTGTAGATGAAGTTGGATGAATATTCATTAATTCAAATCTACCTAAGAGTGAATTATTTAATTCATTTTTAGTGTTTTGAATTAGTGATATGTTTAGTACTTTAATCCACCAAGATGAGTAATTGAACTTGTAGATGAAAGAATTTTGAGGGGGTGATCCAAATTAGCTTATCATTCCCCTCACTCTTAATCTTAGCCCTTTCTTTCTTTTACTTGTGCTACATGTTTTTGAAGAATGATCTATATATCATTTTTCTAACATGTTGGTATATAGATAACTATTGGCCAGCCTCAAAATAGGTGGGACTTCTACATAAGTTCACTTATGACTGCTTAACATAGCGCTAAATTTTTCCCGATTCGAAAATGATCATTTGTGGCCCAAACCTATGTTTGCAAGCCCAAGTATGTTTAATTTGAAACCTTGGATCCAATAACTATTAAGTTCATTGTTAGGAGGATTTGATTCTATCAATCCTCTAATGAACTTCATGAAATTTGGTATAAGTGAATCATTTGAACATCGTTGATCATATTTATTTGCTTTGAGTACTTGATTTTTCAAAAGCAAGCTTCAAGATGGTAATTCAACTAACCCTTGAACTTCTAGTTCACTAACAATTAACTTTACTTTATGCATTTATTTTGTGCCTTTATTTTAATGCACCATTTACTTTAGCATTTACATTCCATGCCTTTTTTTTTTTTTTTCTCACTTGGAAATTTATCTTTCTATCATTATATCTTTGCTCACTTGAGCTTTCTTTTCTTTTAAAGACACATATTAATCAACTGGAACATTAAAAGCTTTAAGGTTACTTGGACTATTGGTTACTATCCTTGGATTTGTCGAGTAGTGGACCTCTCGGGCTTAGGATTAGAAGCCTTGTTTCTTGGGGACCTTGTTGCTCTATTGTTATTCTATTTGAAGTCCTTGGGGTTTACTCCAAGGCATTGGGTTGATTTTCTTTGTGTGCGGGTTATTCTAATTATATGCTTTGTATATGATTAAGAATTCCTCTATATACAGACATTACTCTATCCAATTTTTTGTGAAGACTTCATTCATCTGAAGCTTGGTATTCCTCATAGGTTTAGTATTTTGCTTCCTTGGTTTCAATCCAAAGAATGGAAATTCTACATTGACTTCTTATGTCAAGTGTTGGCTTATTGTTATTTAGACTATTCTTTTCCTTGGCTTTTTCCTTATGCTTTAGGATAGTCTCTTCATCTCTTCCTATCTTCCTTAATTTAATAAACCTTCTCTCTCCTTTTCAAAACTCTTTTTGTTTTTCTATCTTGAACTGGATTCATAGAAGACTTGGACTTAGGTCCATGCATTTTCAAAAGCTTTTCTTAATCAAACTTTAATAAACTTAACCATACTTTGCATCTTTCTCAAGACTAAAAGTCATTAACCTTATTTAAACCATTTTTCCACTTTGGCTTTTTTATGTTAAAACTTTTCTCAAAAGATTAGACTCTTGTCGATTCTTATAGTGATGTGAGCTACTATACTTCTATGATATGTAGTGAAGTGACATATTTTCCACTTGGGTGTTGAGTGAGGCTTTGTTGATTTTAAAAATCCAAGCTATATCCTCCATTTTAAAATGATGCAAATTCTACTTTCTCATAATCGTGGGTAACACGTATGTTTTTCCACTTGGATACAACGATTATGTCTTTTCTCTTAAAATTAACCAACATATATGTGTTTTATATTTTTTGAGGTGAACTACGAGTAACTTGATCCCCTATTACAAAGAAGGTGGTACTTAGGCACTAATGGTTTGCAACTGCGGCGGGTGCAAAAATTGTAAAAAAAATACTTCTCTTTTCATCTCCACCATCTATCTTTGTATACACCTTTTATAGCCAAAATACACAGATTTTAAAAGAGGTTCCTGTAGGGTACCATAAATGTTTAGGGCGATAATAAAACCAACCCCCGTACCTAGATTATCTCCCCCTATTTTTTGGTTTATTTTCTCTTTTCCCCTTTCCTTCAGAAATAATAAAGCATGGTGGAGATTTTTTTATTTTATTTATACGATTTAAGTCAATTCAATGGCTTAGCCTCAAGAATTCCACCGCTACAGAAAACTGGCGACTTCACTGGGAAATTCAGTCTCTAAGTGGGTTGAGCCTATCTTTGTTTATTTGTGTATGTGTTATTATTTATTGTATACATGTATGTCTGTATTTTTTTTTGATTTTCAGGGTACTTGGTAATCTCTTATAAGTCCTATACCCTAACTTGGGCAAACTTAAGATAGGACGAATGGTATAGTCATGTTAACTTTTAGGGAGGAATCCCAAAAAAGGAGACATGAGATCCCCCAATTAGTGGAGGCCCCTTTGACTAATATTCGTTTACCGAGCAATCGGAAAGACGTGTTGATTTCGACTTAGGAGCCTGAGAAGCTAAGGACCTTAGAACCCTTAACCCATCTTGGCCTTTTAGGTGTAGTGCAGAGACTATAACAGAGCAATCCATAAGTAGTTGTCACCTCATGCTACACTCAGATGAGTTTTTCTTGAGAATATTGCTAATTACCGAGCTAATCGGGACGTTGGTAATATCTGGAGGAAGAATGTAGACTATAGGACCTATTTAGAACCTTGTTCATCATGTGATAAACCATTAGTACTTACCTTGTGGGTAGTACCTTTGACTTCATGCTCATGATGTTTAACCTATGAACCCCATGTTTGTGATCTTGTGTGTGATTGTTGTATCATCATGCATTTATGCACCCATGGGCATTCTTTAAACAATTTTTCAAGGAACTTAAGGTTGACCTTTACAAATATCTCAGGTACTCTTTTGACCATGGATTTTGGAAGGAGAAAGACTCGGAAGTACAATTTCAAGGATCATAAGATAGAGGAACTAAGGAGTTTGATTCTTGAGATTGAAAGTCCTACAAATTTCTGAAAGAAGTATGGAGCCATAATGCCTCTTATGAAGCTCAAGATGAAGGGCAATATTATTTCTACATTGGTCCAGTTCTATGATCCATTATATTGGTGTTTTGCTTTTCCTGATTATCTACTGATGCCCGCATTGGAGGAGTATCCTTACTTACTTGGTTTACCTATTACTTATTGTGTTCTATTCACCGGCTTAGAAGGAGAGCCC
Source organism: Vicia faba (assembly GCA_948472305.1). Lineage (NCBI taxonomy): Eukaryota > Viridiplantae > Streptophyta > Magnoliopsida > Fabales > Fabaceae > Vicia > Vicia faba. The sequence goes on from OX451741.1 coordinate 609,176,932, forward strand.
AAGTCTCATGAGATTTCCACCATAAGTCACTTGAGGAAGTCATAGATTGAGGCTAACATGACTTCCAAAGGAGGAATTAGAGGTTTACCAGCTCAATTTCTATTTGAGAAAGATTGTTACTTCGCCAAGATGAAGAGTACGTCTGCATTTGAGGCTATATTTGATTTTCTTGCTTATGGGTTGTTATTGTTTCGTAACATCAACAAATTCAATGATGTTAATGCTATTGGGATCTTCCTGAATGGGAACTCAGTCCCTACGCTTCTAGGAGATACTTATTATTCCATCAATTAATCTATTGCTTTTTGCGATATCAAGAAGGAACCGCGTTAATCCCCGAAGATTATGGCTCTCACTCATTCTGACATTGATTGGTATCATGATGCTTATTATGATGTGGATATTATTGATATTTGTGGTAGTTTCCCCAAAGTGCCTCTTCTTGGTACATAGGGAGCAATTAACTACAATCTTGTTCTTGTACGCTGCTGACTTGGACATCTAAAGAGAGACAAGCCAAACAACATTCATCTGAGTGGTTTCTTTCTCAAAGAAGGAGAACATCACAAGGCATCTAAGAAAGTTATTGAAAAGGCTTGGTGCCATATTCATAGGAAAAATATAAAAGATTTGGGACCAAGAGGAGTTATTTCCTTAGAGCCTTATCTTCGTTCGGTACAAGCAAGGGATATTCAGTTCAAGATGCCTTATTCTCGTGAAAAACCTATACCTCACTTGTTTTTTGGGACTACTCCTCATATCTTAGATGATGTGGAATAACTCCAGACTTTGGAGGTGTCCTACTCAACAAAATTGAAAAATAAGATTGACTTGATTGAGATTCTTAAGAATCATACTGTGGAGATGATGAAGAAGCAAGTGGATTTATTTTCCTCTAGAGTTCATCCAGGTCACGATCATACATTTTCTGACTCTGGTGGATGGTAAGAAGTCTTCGACAAGTATGAAGAAGAGAACAAGCAGTTAAAGGCTCAGATTGCAAGACTCAAGGGAAATCATCTATGTGTGGAGAGATCTTCATCATATTTGGCTCTTTAGGATTTTTAAATGCTATCTTTATTCTCTTGTACTTAGGATTATTGAAACTTGTACTAAAAGTTGTAATCCATTTCAAAGATATTATTAAAATGAGATTTTTCAGTATTTCTAAATGTGATAGCTCCTCAACATTTGCATTTGTTTATGTTTTTTTGAGTTCCTTGAATAAACAAAATAAATCATGTGCATTGCATATCATGCATCATTTTGAACATTTTTTTTGCATTCCTATCTTTCGCATGTGCCTTACTTATTTCTCTTCTTTTTTAAGTCGGCAAGATGTCTCATCACTATAATACTCTGGCTAGTTCTAGAAAGAAGATAGAAAACCTTGAACACAAGAATCGTTAGCTGCGCGAAGAAGTTACTGATTTGAGAGCCGGTACTCAACCATAGTAGACGACTGTTATTTCAGTGGTTCTGTCGAGTTCCAGTCTCTATTACTCCAGTTACTTCTACTCAATAGCGTATGCCTCGTGGTTACCCGTGGGGAATTCTCGAGAATTTCATGCTAGAAGGTTACAATCCTGCTTCTCAAGTTCCTCAATTTGTTCAAAATATTGTTGCTTCTGCACCTCTTGTGGTTCATGTTGCTCATGTTGCTAATAATGAGATTCATCATGATGAACCTCCTACAGTTAATGCTATGCCTGTTATTAGTGATGAAGTTCATCCGGCTCCTCCACCGAGTGAAAGTTTGGGCTTTTATGATTGAATGGATGACTTTCAGGATCAATTCAATGAAATGCAGAAAGAAGTTAAGGCTCTTCGAGGGAAAGTGTTATTCAGATAGAATGTTAGTGACCTCTGCTTAGTTCATAATGTTAAAGTGCCAGTAAAGTTTAAGGTGCCATAATTTGAGAAGTACAGGGGAAACTCTTGTCCCTGTGACCACCTGGTGATGTATATCAGAAGGATGTCCACTCATACTGATGACCAACACTTACTTATTCATTTCTTCTAGGATAGTTTAACTGGTTCTTCCTTTAAATGGTATGTGGGATTGGATAATAGCAACATCCGCATATTCAATGACTTAGGAGAATCTTATGTGAAGCAGTATAAGTACAACATGTTTATGGCGCCGGACCATGATTAACTGAGAGATATGGCTCATAAAGATAATGAGTCATTTAAGTAGTATGTGCAACGTTGGCACGAGGTTACAGCCTAAGTGGTACCCCCGATGGGAGAGCAAGAAATGACTAAGGTCTTCCTAAAAACCCTTGGTTCATTTTACTATGAAAGAATGGTGGCGAGTGCACCGAGTGATTTCACTGAGATGGTAAGTAGTTCGTCTAGAAGAAACTGTTAGGGAAGGACGATTGTTAAAAGATGAAGGTTCTAGTGGAAAAAAGAAATCAACATATTGGTTTTCTAAGAAGAAATAAAGTGAAACCAATTTTGTTACTGAAGAAAGTAGGGTTAGACCTCCAAGAAGACGTCATTAGCGTCAACAACAGGTTGCTTCAGTAACTCCAGTCGTCAATGTGGCTCCGACTGTTGTTGCCTATCAGAGATCATTGCAACAAAGTAATCTAGGGAAAGGTCAGAAGAGAGAAGCTTTTGATCATATTCCCATGAGTTATGCAAAATTGTTTCTGGCTTTGATTCAAAAGAAATTGGTGCAGACTAAGCCTACTCCAGCTATACCTTTAACTTTTCCATGGTACTATAATGCTGATCAGACTTGTGCTTTTCATCAAGGAGCCCATGGGCACATCATTGAAAATTGTTATCTGTTGAAGTCTGAAGTGCAGAAGATGGTAATATTTGGTTTCCTGTCTCTTAATGATGTTAGTACCAATGTAAAGGATAACCCCCTACCCAAACATAGAGGTGGAAGGGATGTGAATATGGTTTCCAGTTGTCCTGGGGATGAAGGTCTTATCCATATATGGGTGAATATGGTTTACAATTGTCCCGGTGAGTTTTAGATTTTTGATGTAAACTATATGGATGACGATCAGGTACAACTACATGCCACATTTGGTCACATGGATGGCCAGGAGGTACATCATTATGTGTCCTGATAGAGCTGCTGTAAGGATTCCCGTGGTTATTCTGTTGTAAGAAGAGGTGTTCAATTGCTATTAGATAATGCTATTATTAGAGTCACATGAAACACAAATGATTATAATGGAGTACATACGATTGAAGACCACTCTGTTGAGGCCATGTCTGATGAAGAGTATATTTCTGCTGATGATTTATTTTCTTTTGATGAAGGTATGTTTTCTTATTATGATTTTGCGATTCCTGTGTATTATGAAGAAGCCGGGGTGAATGTCATTATGCCATTCTTTGGTGTTCCCGCTTATGTAGAAATTGGGTACCACGACAAGCCTGTTGTTGTTCTCGTAGTAATTTGTTTGCCTAGTCATGTCCCATATCCTGGAAGACGGTGTGTGTTGTACCCCAAAACTTTCCCTCTCTTTTCTCAAGACATTTCTCACCAAAGATCTCAAATGCGCAAGGGTTCTCATGGGTTTTATCAGATAAGCTCACCTCTTAAGTCTTGAGCTTCCAATTTAGGGTTTTGATTTTATCAAGGACAATTGGACTTTTGATGCCTCAAATGACTTCCATGGTTCATTATTGGTCTTCAAGATTGCTCCTACCAAGTTTCAAGCTTTGCATCATAAATTTGCTCAGTTAATTGCTCAGATGACTAAAAATCAACTATATTGGATAGAAAGTCAAATGTGGTTAATATACAGTTAAACTTCATCATTTTTGCCCAACATAAATATTTTAAAGTCACATTTATCAATTGATCAAGGGTTGATCACCATTCCTCAATAAAAGCATTCAAATCATCAAAGGGGCAAAAGTGTCAAAATTAGGGGTTTCACTGAGAATTAATGATCATTGACTTTTGACCTAGTACATGACCAACAGGTTTGAAGCATGATCCCAAGTATTTAAACACAACATGTTTATCTAATTTCATGGCTCAAATCATTTCTCAAGATCAATGTATTGATAGTTAAAGTTTGATCAACTGATGAAAACTCAACTGATACATAAAAAGTCAAACTTTGACTTTTTGATCATCAAGAATCAAAAAAGTCAAAAAGTCAACAAAAAGTCAAGATTTCAAATACTTAGAAATTTTATAAGTGTTTTTATCCTTGATAATTTCAATACTTCATGACAATTTTTCAGCATGATCAAGATGATTCAAGGAAAACTTTCAACATGAAAATTGTAGATCTTGATGAATTCCACAACTTTGTCCCTTAGGGTTGATGTCCAAAAAATGCTTAGATTTGAAGATATAAGCTCATAAAGTCATGACATTTTTCATAAAACACTTAGTGAAAAGTTTAGCAAGTTTAGGCAAATTTTTCCCTAAATTCTTGGCCAATTTTCACCAAGTTCCAATTTGATTTAGCCAAAGTGGTCAACGTGAAGGTTGTAGACAATATCATTCAAGCTTTACAAAATGTCAAAGAACTTGAAGAGATCATTCTTGAGCTAAGAGAATCAAAGAGAAGAAGTTCGACATCCCTTATTGCAATTTAGGGCATTTTCATGAAGAAGACATAACCAAATCTCAAGCCATGATGTATAAATCTTACTTTGCAGGCTTCAAAGATGAAAATCACTTAATAATTAAATGCTTACACAACTGATTAAGCAATTTTCCAAGCATTTGAGCCATTGTCCAAATGATTAATCCATTTTTGTCAAAAAGGTAACATTGCCATTTTGGAAAAGCGGCTTTAATCACAAAGTCCACTCTCCTTGAGTTTTGCACTTGTACTTTTACATATACACAACCTCAAATTGAGAAGCAACTTGTCTAGATCCTGTCAACCACCCTACAAGTCCTTGTACCATGAATTGGAACTATGTTTGTCAAGCTTGCTTCAAAAACAAGTGTCAAGACCAAAACATGTGATCTCTTATTTCTGATCCCTTCAAGCTTCCAAACCTCTTACCTATAAATAGATAGGTTATATGCAACCTAACAGACGAATGCACAAGCCTTGAAACACCCTCAAACTCCCTAAAATTAGAAATTGCACCAAATACTCCATAACTTGCCATTTATGACTTTAAATTCCAAATACACAAACCACTCGCGTGTTTTCCACTTCAATCATTCAAACAACCTCCATACACCATATAGAAGTGATCCAAACACTTGAACCACTTATGTAACACCTCCACCACCATCCACCATTTTCAAAACTCAACTCTGCATATTGACTTCTACAGGATGATTCAGCCACTCTCAATCCAAAGTAAGAATTGCAATAGCCTCGTAGGAGTCCAGTGAAGTTATTCAGATCATCACAACACTTCTAGAAGTGCTTAAACTCCACACACGATTTCCAGTTTTGAGGTAAGTTTTCTTAACATTGAACTCTCTCTACAAGCATCATTAATGGTTCCTTGGTGAATAAAAAATCTAGACGTCATAGCCCTGAAGATACCCTTGCCCTTAGTTTTCATTTATGTTGCCTGAGTGATTTAAATTTTGAGTATGAACTTTCTGAAAAAATTAGGTTTTATTTTGTACCAACAAAAATTCTCATCCATCTTTGATTTATAGCTCGTGAAATTTATATAGTTGAATTCGTATTGAAAAATGGAGAAAGTTTTATGTTTACATTTTCTGATTTGGTTGAGAAATAAGGAAGTTGCAAAATTCAAAAATGGTGTTGGAAATACTGGCGCGAGGTTAGGGATGAAATACCATTAGGACTGAGTTTTTTTTAATAATTATTACATGTTGTATTACTGACAGATGAAACAGCCAACCCCGTGGCAAGAGAAGTGCGCGTAAGGCATTGAACTATAGGGACCTGGGTTCGAGACACAGTGGTACCCTTTTGTATTTTTTTCTTCATCTTTTCCTTGCAGATTCAGTGCATCAAGCCACGTGCGCCCACCATGAAGCCTCACATTAATACCATCGGATCATCACAAGGATAAATCCAACAATCTACAATGCAAGACCATGGTGCATCATCACAAGACATCCACACTTGAACATTAGGCGCTATACTTATTGTTCTGGGCCTTGACTATTTTTCTTGCATACACCCCCCCCCTTTTTACTTTTCATGCTCAGGCCCATACAGTTTTTTTTTTGTTTTTTCTTATTTCAAACAAAAACCACATTTGGGACTACCGCCCTTTTTACTACTTTTCTCACACCCATTTTAGTTTTTAACACCTGAGTCCAATATCTTTTATATTTTTCATGTTTTCTTTATTTTAATTATATTTTTTTATTTTCTATTTAGTCAAGAATACAAAATATATTTTAATTAAACATAATTTAAACACTTATTTTATTTTGTTAATATTTAGAACTAGAGTTTCTTAATACTCTAAAATATTTTTCTAAATTAATATTACCATTAAAATTATTTTCGAAAAAAAATTATTTTAGACTTAGGTTTATTTTCTTCTTAATTTCAATAAAATTAGATTTTAAGGTTTTTTTGAGTAACTTTTCTTGTAAATAAAATTAATAAGTCCAATTAGGGTAATTACTAAAACCTTTTTCTCCATCAAAAACCCTAAAAATAATTTTCTTTTCTTCTTCATCTTTGCATTTTTGTGTATTATTATTGTAATTCATATCCATTGGTTTTTAATAGTAATTAGGGCTTTATTTTTTTCTTCCCCCTATTCACAAATTGTACCCCCCATTCCAAAAGCGATGTAATAGCGTAGGATATTTAAATTCCATAATTTATCGCTTTCCTTATTATTGCTAGTAATTAGGATTTTCATGACAAGGCTAAAATCAAACCATAGAAAACCCTAATTCAAAGACAATATGTTTGAGAAAAAAAAACAACTTGAACACTTGCACCTCTAGGATAATCCACACTTGTTGCCTCGGATGTAAAAAGTCATGTCCCTCGAACGTGAGATGGTTTAGCAAAGAACATCGATTAAAAGATTGTAGTCCCTCTATGACCCTTCAATTTTGCCTTCGATAAATGATATTAGTACCTTACAAGAAATTGCTAAAGTATCTTACATGTTTCCTTATATGACTGTGCGATGACCCACGCCCGGCCCTCACATCCAATGATATGGCTCCCTACTAACCAATGGTAAAGTAGTGCTATCTAAAGGAGGAGGAAAAGAATAAAGACTTTTTTAAGTAGGTGGATTACTCGTAATTGCTTTCTCACAAACTAAAACCATTTCAACACTTCACACTTTCAAAAACACTTTCCAAACAAACACTTTGTATACATTTGCAACGATACGAGAATCATTACAAAATGGCCTTACATTGGCATTTTCAAAAAATCTTTCAAACACTTTTTTTCAACAAATATTTTCAAAGCCAACACTTTGTATACATTCTCAACGATGTGAGAATCGTTGAAAAGTTTTCCAAACTTAGTAGTTTTCAAAATATTTTAAAACTTACACAAACACAAAGCATTTCAAAGTGAGCTAGCAATTAAGAGCCCGTAGATAACTGCAGATGAAAAGGGTGCTAATACCTTCCCTTTTCATAACCTACTCCCCAAACTCAAGAAAATATCTGAAAAGGTCCTTCCTGTTCTTTTCACCCTTTACATTATTGGATAAAAGTAAAGTCGATGGTGACTCTTGCTATCCATAACAATTGTGATAAAATTCAAAACACCAAGTCAATTCTCCCGTTGTACCATAGAACTGGTGACTCTGCTGGGGACTAACTAAAAGTGGGGTTACCTTAAGAACTAGATCACCTTTATTTGCTTTACATGTTTGACTTGATTTATTTACATTTTTGGTCTATGCTTGGGTTTATTACTAGTAAAGATCCTATACTCGGATCAGGGGGCATATTAGGTAAGTAGTAGTAGATTGTGGAAACTGTACGGCATAGACTGATATGATTGAACAGATAGCTACGTTAGTGCGAAACATTTGTGGGTACCAGTGTCCCTTGAGTTTAAATCAATGAGAATATGGGGCCACTGAGTGGTGTCATGAAGCACTAACTGTCCATAGAACCTTAGTTGAACAACTTAGCCATTAGAAAGTAGTGAGATAGCTGGCTTTGGTGCAAGACTGAAGTTGGTTGATACTCGATACTACACTTATTAAGATCGGACATTTGGGGTATTTCGGTCGGGAAAAAAGATTGCTTGTGCTGAAATAATGTCCGATGAAGTAAGAACAGTGATATTGAGATTCCTTAAAACCCAGTTACTTCTTTTAGGAAAGGTTGAACAAACTAAAACTTCAAGAGTTTACTTACCTATAAAACTCATGCAAGCCTAAACGTAAGGCCTTTTGTGCTTTGTGTGTATATGATTATTTGTTCCTAACATCATAAACATCATGACATCATGCCATATCATTTTCACTAACCATTTCAAGGGCCTAGGGATTTATCTTTGTCCTGTTTTATAGGATATGGCTTCCACTCACAGAAATACCATACGAATCAACTTTGTAAAAGTGCCTCCTAAACTCCAAGACTTAGCATTAAGGGTTCATGAGAATTCTCTGTTCACCAAAATACATGGTCTACTTCTCAATCTGGTTACCTCAAGCTTTAAAGAAGAAATGATATATGTGCTCTTTTAATTCTTTGATCCTAAATATCATTGTTTCACCTTTCCTGATTATCAATTGGTGGCCACAATGGAAGAGTTCTCTCAACTATTAGGAGTACCTATTCTTGATCAAGTTCCCTTCACCGATTTAGAGAAAGATCTGTAACCTGAGGAGATTTCATCAACCCTACATTTGAAAAGGTCTGACAATTGTAGCCAATTGGGAAACAAGAGGTGGAGTCAAGGATTTTCTTGCTAAGTTTATGTTAGAAAAGGCTTGACTGTTTTGGAAGGATATGGATTCGTAAGCCTTTGAAGAAGTCTTGGTTATTCTAATCTATGGGTTAGTAATGGTCCTTAATCCAAACCAACTCATAAATGTGAATGTTGTCAAGACCTTCCTTTCTCGTAACCTTGTGCCTACTTTACTTGGAGACATTCTACATTGTCTTTACACTCGCACCATGAAGAAGAGAGGGGCTCTTATATGTTGCATACCGTTGTTGTCTAGGTGGTTTATTTCCAACCTTCCCCGATCATTTTTGAAGAATGAACAAGGTCTGAATTGGTCGCAAAGAATAATGTCGTTTTCTTATATATATATATATATCCATGCATGCTCATGATCTCTAAAAGACATTACTATCCTTGATCATTGTGGGGAGTTCTCTAATGTTCCACTCTTGAGCATTAGGGGAGGTATTAATTATAACCCTTCACTGGCTCTACGACAATTTGGTTATGCTCGAAGAGATGGTCCCCTTGACGCGCTTATCCAAGGTATTATATTCGACTATGAGAACGATGTCCAAGGTTATCGTCAAAGGTTTGTTCGAGCTTGGGGCATGGTAAACAAGGTTGATAGAGAGACTTTGCAGCATAATAAATTTATTCCTTTGGATCCTAATCTCAAATGGGTGCGAGCTCGCGCTCAAAATCTCATGATTCCATATCTTGTTATCCTACCAATAGTTGTAGAGCCTGTTACCGATGGAGACATTCCTCATAACATTCTTCATTCTGACGTGCCTACGAACATCGAAGAGTTATAGAGATCGTGGATTCAACTCAAGGGGGAACGATACACCTTTGAAGCTCGATTCTACACAAGCGAGAAGAAAGTGTTGGAGCTCACAATGCAACTTCATGAGGAGCGAGCCTGAATGCATACATTACGCCAAAGAGGAAACGTTAGTGGGAGACTTAAGTCTTTTGTTTTAGGAGTCTATTTTATTGTCTCTTTGAGACCTTTTTTCTTTTTCATTGTAAGCCCAAGGGGCAATTGTAATCTTTGAACTCATTAATACAGTTGTTGTGTTTGTTTCCTTTTTGGCTAGCAAATTTAAATTCCTTGAGGTCCTTGAAAACATCGCATCCACATAACATGCATCATATCATAAGCAGGTTTTTCTGATACAGGTTTCCTCATTTTTTTACTGCTTATTTTTAGTATAAGATGGCTCTAGAGAAAATCGTCAAAGAGCTACAAACTCAGCACACACCATTCCAAGAGAATCTCCTCAACTTAGCAAAAGGTCAACAATAAATTATGGCACTCCTTGCCAACAAAAAGAAGACCAAGAAGCGAGATGCTATTCTCAAAATGGAAAGAAGGTTCAAGGGCCTCTCCCAACTAGCCCAAATAGAAGAGGTGTCTTCTGAGGAAGAAGACAATCAAGAAGAGGAAGTTAGAAGCACTAGAGCTAGGGGTGGAAATAACCATATTACTAAGGACGAAGACTATTCTGAAGAGCAGTACGCGCCAGCGGATGATAACTACAAATAGCTAGAAGACCGACTTAAGGCCGTAAAGATCCAAATATTGCCTGGTTTGGACTTTAGAGATTTAGGTCTGGTCCCCGGGGTGGTGATTCCAAACAAATTTAAGGTTTCTGTCTTTGGCAAATACGATGGGGTCTCCTGTCAAAAGATGCATTTGAGGTCTTATATCCACAAGATTCAACCACACACCACCGATAAGAAGTTATGGGTGCACTTCTTCCAAGAAAGCTTATCTGGAACATCGTTGGATTGGTTCTATCAAATTTAGGGGACTAATATCCACACATGGGAAGATCTAGTTGTTGCCTTCTACAAACAATACCAATAAAATGTTGACCTTGCGCCAACCCGCGTGCAATTCCAAAATATGACAATGGGTTCAAATGAAAGCTTTAAGGAGTATGCTTAAAAGTGGAAGAGTGCAACCCCCTCTGACTGACATAGAATTAGTGGACATGTTCATGAGCAACTTGTCTGGTCCATTCTTTAATTTGTCGATTAGGAGTTCTTCGTCAGGGTTTATTGAGTTGATTATGACTGGTGAAGAAGTTGAAAGTGGAATCAAAAGCGGAAAGATTCAGATCCTCTAGTACTGTGAAGAAACCATTTATTGGAAAGAAAGAGACTAATGATGTTTATGGACAAAGGAACCGTGTCAAGAACGATCGTAATCATTCGCTAGGAGATGTGTTGATTTTAGACCCAACCCGAGTTAAACGACCACAACAATCAACCAATTCGCAAAGGCCTGATTCCCCGAGGAGGAAATTCACTAGAATTAACATGCAACTATCTCAAGCTCTACAACATCTGTTGAAGGCAGATTTGATAACACTGATGAATCCTCCTTAAAAATCTCCAATACTTCATCTCCAAAATACAACCTGAATGCAAAATGTGCATATCATTCAAATAACTCTGAGAATGATACCAATGATTGTTGGGACTTAAAGAGCAAGATAAAAGAATTTTATTGATTACAAGGTGATCGAGTTTGACCCTCGACAAACCCCTAATGTCATTACTGCTCCCATGCCCAGTCATGGAAAAGGTATTAATGATGTCGATGATGCCTCCTTTGTCTCCACCATTGATGATTTGACTACTCCATTATTGACCGTTAAGAGAAATCTATTAAGAGTCGGTTTATTTACTGGATGCCTTGAAAATTGTTACCATTGTGCTTCCCAAACCAATGGTTGTATGTGGCTGAAGAAAGGTATTCAACGCCTGATTAATAGCCATGAAATTTTGTTCGAGAAAACTCTGTCCGTGAAGAGTTTGCCTGAAAATACATTCAAAATGTTGAGACTTCAAGATATTTCCATAATCACCATTTCCAATACTCTTATTACGATCACCTCTAAAGGCCCTATAAGAATTATTGTGGAGCCAATAATGGCTCCCCTATTTATCACTACACCGAGGCCAATCCCCTATTCATCTGAAAAAGTCTTGCTTTGGAACTATGGGGCAGAAGTTTCTTATCATGGTGTTAAGAAAGAGACATAGATTACTAAAAATAAAGAGCCAGAAATTAAAAACATTGCCCGAACTAGTAAGGTCACTAGGACAGGAAGGATTTTCTCTCCAGAGATCTCTCCCCTAACAATTACTACAACACTTGTTCGCATTTCTGCTGTTGGGCCAACTACCAATGCCTAAGGTAAAGAGAAATTAATTGAGCCTACCCCTTACAGAGGCACCACCAAAAGAGTGAAAATTAAAGGCCCATCTAGACAAGAGATGGAAGAAATTCTGAAGATCATCCGAAAAAGTGACTAAAAATAGTTGAACAACTGGAGCAGACACCCTTAAAGATATCCATGATGTCTTTGTTGTTATTCTCCGAAGAACGTGTCCAAGCTTTGTTCAAATTCTTGAAGAATGCCCATGTACCACAAGAGACCACGGCTGATCAATTTGAGAATTGTGTTGCAATCCTAACTGTTGATAATGGCTTGGGATTTTCTGATGCAGATTTAACTCTGGAGGGGAAGAATCAAAACAAAGCTCTTCACATCTCTATTGAATGCAAAGGCACCACTCTGGTGCATGTGTTAGTAGATATTGGATCCTCCCTCAATGTTTTACCTAAAGGTTCTTTTGACAGATTAGACTGTGAAGGGCTGGTGTTTAAACCCAGGGATATTATGGTAAGATCCTTCGATGGTTCAAAAAGGATGGTCCATGGAGAGGTTGATATCCTAATCAAGGTGGGGTCTTAAGTCTTTAATTAAACTTTTTATGTGATGGATATCCTCCTGGCATATTCCTTCTTGCTCGGACGCCCAGGGATTCATGGGGGCAGGTGCGATTACCTTTACATTACATAATATGCTGAAGTACCTAGTGAGAGGGAAGGTTGTCATATTCTATGGAAAGGAAGAATATATGGTAAGTCATTTGAATTTTTTGAAATATGTTGAAATGGATCGAGAATTCATTGAAACCCCCTGTCAAGGATTTGAGGTAATCCCTCCAATGATTTATGTTGCTAAAGTTATTCCTGCTATTGTTATGGACACACCAAGAATGGCCTCTCTGAAGGATGCTCGGGTTGTTGTAGAAGATGAAGGTTGCACTATCTAGGGACAACTTCCTGATATCCCCTACAAATCTGAAAATTTTGGTTTAGGTTTTACTTCAAAGGCTCAGACTTTAACTTTTTGATCAACTAATTCACAAAAAGTCAACTGATACACAAAAAGTTAAACTTTAACTTTTTTTATTAACATTGAATTTTAAAGATCAAAATTGATCAATACATTCAAAAATATCAAACTTGATCATCAAGAATCAAGAAAGTCATAAATTTAACAAAAAAGTCAAGATTTCAAATACTTAGAAATTTTCTAAGTGTTTTTATCCTTGATAACTTCAATAATTCATGACAATTTTTCACCATGATGCAAGATGATTTAAGGAAAACTTTCAACATGAAAGATGTAGATCTTGATGAATTCTAAACCTTTGTCCCATAGGGTTGATCTCCAAAAAGTTTTTAGATTTGAAGATATAAGCTCATAATGTCATGACATTTTTTATAAAACACTCATGAAAATTTTATCACGTTTAGATAGATTTTTGTCCTAACTTCTTGGCCAATTTTTACCAAGTTCCAATTTGATTTAGCCAAATTGTCAACATGAAGGTTGTAGACAATGTTTCAAGCTTTCCATAATGTCTTATAACTTGAAGAGATCATTCTTGATCTAAGAGAATCAAAGAGAAGAAATTGGACATCCATTCTAGAAATAAAGGGCATTTTAATAAAGAACACATAACCAAATCTCAAGCCATGCTCTATAAATCATACTTTGTAGGCTTCATACTTAAAAATCACTAAATAATTAAATGCTTACACAACTGATTAAGTCATTGTCCAAGCATTTGAGCCATTGTCCAAGTGATTAATCCATTTTTGGCACAAAGGTAACATTGGCATTTTGGAAAAGTGGCTTTAATCATAAAGTCCACTCTCCTTGAGCTTTGCACTTGTTCCTTCATCATATGCATAACCTCAAAGCCATAAGAAACTTGTCTATAGCCTGTCAAGCACCCTACAAGTCCTTTTACAATGCATTAGAACTATGTTTGTCAAGCTTGCTTCAAAAACAAGTTTCAAGACCACAACATGTGATCTCTTGGGGCATGGTAAACAAGGTTGATAGCGAGAATTTGCGGCATAATAAATTTATTCCTTTGGATCCTAATCTCAAATGGGTGTGAGCTCGCGCTCAAAATCTCATGATTCCATATCTTGTTATCCTACCAATAGTTGTGGAGCCTGTTGTCGAGGGAGATATTCCTCATAACATTCTTCATCTTGACGTGCCTACCAACATCGAAGAGTTGTAGAGATCGTGGATTCAACTCAAGGGGGAACGATACACCTTTGAAGCTCGATTCTACACAAGAGAGAAGAAAGTGTTGGAGCTCACAATGCAACTTCATGAGGAGTGAGCCTGAATGCATACATTACGCCAAAGAGGAAACGTTCGTGGGAGACTTAAGTCTTTTGTTTTAGGAGTCTATTTTATTGTCTCTTTGAGACCTTTTTGCTTTTTCATTATAAGCCCAAGGGGAAATTGTAATCTTTGAACTCATTAATACAATTGTTGTGTTTGTTTCCTTTTTGGTTAGCAAATTTCAATTCCTTGAGGTCCTTGAAAACATTGCATCCACATAACATGCATCATATCATAAGCAGGTTTTTCCGATACAGGTTTCCTCATTTTTTTACTGCTTATTTTTAGTATAAGATGTCTCTAGAGAAATTCGTCAAAGATCTGCAAACTCAACATGCATCGTTCCAAGAGAATCTCCTTAACTTAGCAAAAGGTCAACAATAAATTATGGCACTCCTTGCCAATAAAAAGAAGACCAAGAAGCGGGATGCTATTCTCAACATGGAAAGAAGGTTCAAGGGCCTCGCCCTACTAGCCCAAATAGAAGAGGTGTCTTCTGAGGAAGAAGAAAATCAAGAAGAGAAAGTTAGAAGCATTATAGCTAGGGGTGGAAATAACCATATTACTAAGGACGAAGACTATTCTGAAGAGTAGTACGCGCCAACGGTTGATAACTACAAATAGCTAGAAGACCGACTTATGGCCGTAAAGATCCAAATATTTCCTGGTTTGGACTTTAGAGATTTAGGGCTAGTCCCCGGGGTGGTGATTCCAAACAAATTTAAGGTTTCTGTCTTTGCCAAATACGATGGGGTCTCCTGTCAAAAGATGCATTTGAGGTCTTATGTCCACAAGATTCAATCACACACCACCGGTATGAAGTTATGGGTGCACTTCTTCCAAGAAAGCTTATCTGGAACACCGTTGGATTGGTTCTATCAACTTTAGGGGACTAATATCCACACATGGGAAGATCTAGTTGTTGCCTTCTACAAATAATACCAATAAAATGTTGACTTTACGCCAACCCGCGTGCAATTCCAAAATATGACAATGGGTTCAAATGAAAGCTTTAAGGAGTATGCTTAAAAGTGGAAGAGTGTAACCCCCTCTGACTGACAGAGAATTAGTGGACATGTTCATGAGCACCTTGACTGGTCCATTCTTTAATTTGTTGATTGGGAGTTCTTCGTCAAGGTTTACTGAGTTGATTATAATTGGTGAAGGAGTTGAAAGTGGAATCAAAAGCGGAAAGATTCAGATGTATGCATCCTCTAGTACTGTGAAAAAACCATTTATTGGAAAGAAAGGGACTAATGATGTTTATGGGCAAAGGAACCGTGCCAAGAACGATCGTAATCAGTCGCTAGGAGCTGTGTTGATTTTAAACCCAACCCGAGTTAAACGACCACAACACTCAAACAATTTGCAAAGGCCTGATTCCCCGAGGAGGAAATTCACTAGAATTAACATGCCATTATCTCAAGCTTTACAACATCTGTTGAAGGCAGATTTGGTAACACTGATGAATCCTTCTCAAAAATTCCCAATACTTCATCTCTAAAATACAACCTGAATGCAAAATGTGCCTATCATTCAAATAGCTCTGGGAATGATACCAATGATTGTTGGGACTTAAAGAGCAAGATAAAAGATTTGATTGATTACAAGGTGATCGAGTTTGACCCTCCACAAACCCCTAATGTCATTACTGCTCCCATGCCCAGTCATGGAAAAGGTATTAATGATGTCGATGATGCCTCCTTTGTCTCCACCATTGATGATTTGACTACAGCATTATTGACCGTTAAGAGAAATCTATTAAGAGTCGATTTATTTCCTGGATGCCTTGAAAATTGTTACCATTGTGCTTCCTAAACCAATGGTTGTATGTGGCTGAAGAAAGGTATTCAACGCCTGACTGAAAGCCATGAAATTATGTTCGAGAAAACTCTGTCCGTGAAGAGTTTGCCTGAAAATACTTTCCAAATGTTGAGACATCAAGATATTTCCATAATCACCATTTCCAATACTCTTATTACGATCACCTCTAAAGTCCCTATAAGAATTATTGCGGAGCCAATAATGGCTCCCCTATTTATCACTACACCAAGGCCAATCCCCTATTCATCTGAAAAAGTCGTGCCTTGGAACTATGGGGCAGAAGTTTATTATCATGGTGTTAAGAAAGAGACATAGATTACTAAAAATAATGAGCCAGAAATTACAAACATTTCCTGAACTAGTAAGGTCACTAGGACAGGAAGGATTTTCTCTCCAGAGATCTCTCCCATAACAATTACTACAACACTTGTTTGCATTTCTGCTGCTGGGCCAACTACCAATGCCCGAGGTAAAGAGAAAGTAATTGTGCTTACCCTGACGGAGGCACCACCAAAAGAGTGAAAATTGAAGGCCCATCAAGACAAGAGATGGAAGAAATTATGAAGATCATCCGAAAAAGTGACTAAAAAATAGTTGAACAACTGGATCAGACACCCTCAAAGATATCCATGATGTCTTTGATGTTATGCTCCGAAGAACATGTCTAAGCTTTGTTGAAATTCTTAAAGAATGCCCATGTACCACAAGATACCACTGCTGATCAATTTGAGAATTGTGTTGCAATCCTAACTGCTGATAATGGCTTGAGATTTTCTGATGCAGATTTAACTCTGGCGGGGAAAAATCACAATAAAGCTCTTCACATCTCTATTGAATGCAAAGGCATCACTCTGGCGCATGTGTTAGTAGATATTGGATCCTCCCTCAATGTTTTACCTAAAGGTTCTTTTGATAGATTAGACTGTGAAGGGCTGACCTTTAAACCCAGGGATATTATGGTAAGATCCTTTGATGGTTCAAAAAGGATGGTCCATGGAGAGGTTGATCTCCTGATCAAGGTGGGGTCTCAAGTCTTTAATTCAACTTTTTATGTGATGGATATCCTCCCGGCATATTCCTGCTTGCTCGGACGCCCATGGATTCATGGGGGTAGGTGCGATTACCTTTACATTACATAATATGCTGAAGTACCTAGTGAGAGGGAAGGTTGTCATAGTCTGTGGAGAGGAAGAATATATGGTAAGTCATTTTAATTCTTTGAAATATGTTGAAATGGATCGAGAATTCATTGAAACCCCTTGTCAAGGATTTGAGGTAATCCTTCCAATGATTTATGTTGCTAATGTTATTCCTGCTATTGCTATGGACACGCCAAGAATGGCCTCTCTGAAGGATGCTCAGGTTGTTGTAGAAGATGGAGGTTGCACTATCTAGGGACAACTTCCTGATATCCCCTAAAAAGGCTCAGACTTTAACTTTTTGATCAACTAATTCACAAAAAGTCAACTGATACACAAAAAGTTAAACTTTAACTTTTTGATTAACATTGAATTTCAAAGATCAAAATTCATCAATACATTCAAAAATATCAAACTTGATCATCAAGAATCAAGAAAGTCATAAATTTAACAAAAAAGTCAAGATTTCAAATACTTCGAAATTTTCTAAATGTTTTTATCCTTGATAACTTCAATACTTCATGACAATTTTTCACCATGATTCAAGATGATTCAAGGAAAACTTTCAACATGAAAGATGTAGATCTTGATGAATTCTAAACCTTTGTCCCTTAGGGTTGATCTCCAAAAAATTATTAGATTTGAAGATATAAGCTCATAATGTCATGACATTTTTTATAAAACACTCATGAAAATTTTATCAAGTTTAGACAGATTTTTGTCCTAACTTCTTGGCCAATTTTCACCATGTTCCAATTTGATTTAGCCAAATTTGTCAACATGAAGGTTGTAGACAATGTTTCAAGCTTTCCATAATGTCTTATAACTTGAAGAGATCATTCTTGATCTAAGAGAATCAAAGAGAAGAAGTTGGGAAACCATTCTAGAAATAAAGGGCATTTTAATAAAGAACACATAACCAAATCTCAAGCCATGTTGTATAAATCTTATTTGTAGGCTTCAAACATAAAAATCAGTAAATAATTAAATGCTTACCCAACTGATTAAGTCATTGTCCAAGCATTTGAGCCATTGTCCAAGTTATTAATCCATTTTTGGCACAAAGGTAACATTGGCATTTTGGAAAAGTGGCTTTAATCACAAAGTCCACTCTCCTTGAGCTTTGCACTTGTTCCTTCATCATATACATAACCTCAAAGTCAGAAGAAACTTGTCTATAGCCTATCAACCACCCTACAAGTCCTTTTACCATGCATTGGAACTATGTTTGTCAAGCTTGCTTCAAAAACAAGTTTCAAAACCACAACATGTGATCTCTTGTTTCTTATCCCTTCAAGCTTCCAAAGCTATTGCCTATAAATAGAGAGGTTATATACAACCTAACACACGAATGCACCAGCCATGAAACTCCCTCAAACGCCCTAAAATCAGAAATTGCACCAAACACTTCATAACTTGCCATTTTAGACTTTGAATTCCAAATACACAAACCACTGGTGCATTTTCCATTTCAGTAATACCAAAATCATGCATATTGACGAGATGTAGTATGAATGATTGGTTGAGGCTCAATTAAATCTTTCCAAAAGCAGCTTATGCAACAGGTTGACGAGATGAAGTATGAATGATTGGTTGAGGTTCATGGAAAACCAAAGCTTGAAAAATTGGTTCGGTGGACTGGCCAACCATTAGAGTAATTGCAACAGTCGGAGAGTAGTTCTGAGGTAACCCAAACTCTGGCCATGTATTAGATGTATGCTAGATAGGTTGAGCGTCAACAACAGTAGTTGGGGTTTCAGATATCACAGTCCTTTGAGGTTGCTGTCCTCTAGAAATCAGAACTTGCATCATCTCTGTAAGTTTGGCCATACCTGACTTCAACTCGTAAATTTCCATTCTGACTTCTATGTTATGTTGTTCTTGGTTTTCCATTCTCAATCTGACAGAACTCTAATCCCGTAGTTGTGTTGAGGAATCAGCTTGACGGTAAACGACTAACTGGAAGAAAGAAGTAATTGTGAATAAGATCTTAAACAACCTGGATGTATGCAGAATGATGTAGAGGATGAAAATGATGTGCAATGTTATCCAATGCACTGTGCAGTAACAGGATCACCTGGTTCAGAGTCACGAGCCTAGAGTCAAGGGTACAACCCATAAGTTATGGACTAGCGGTTATCAACTATCGGAAAACGGTTCTAAGAGGTTCCTAGAGTCTACATCCTTCCTTTAGATGTTACCAACATCCCGATTAACTCGGTAATTAGTAATATTCTCAGGAAAAAATCGTATGAGCGTAGTATCGCGTGACAACTACTTCCAGATTACTCCGTCATAGCTTCTGCACTACACCTAAAAGGCCAATTTGGGTTAAAGGTTCTACGGTCCTCAGCTTCAGTAGGCTCCCAGGTCGAAAGCAATACGTCTTCCCAATTATTCGATTAAAGACACCACAGTCAAAGGGGCCTCCACTGAGTGGGGGATCTCATGTCTCCTTTTTTGGGATTACTCCCTCAAAGTTAACATGACTATATCGCCCGTCCTATACTTATAAGAAATCACCAAGCCCCTGAAAACCAATAAAATCCAGACAAACATATATATCGAATAATGGGAAGTAATAAACAGCAAGCAAAATGATATATAAACACTTATTGGAATGAAACAAACAAAGCTAGGATTGACCCACTTAAGAATAGACCAACAACATGTCAATCTATCCCCAGTCAAGTCGCCACTTTCTTGTCGCACGAGATTGTGACAGTAATGATAGGAAAATAAAGATTTGAGATTAAGCTATCATTTGACTTATGTCAACACAATGAAGTCGCCACCAAACTTTATAGTTTCCAAAGGGAAATGGGAAAAAAAGCGAACAAAACCAATAATGAAGTAAAAGATCAGAGATCGAGGTACATGGGTTGTTTATGCAAAGGGAATGTGTTATCACCCTAAGCATCTACGGTATTCCGCAGGATCCACTTTGTTTAGTTTCTTTTAAAAGGAGTGTCATGTAAAGGGTTACTTGCTAAAGGAAAAGAATGAATGAGTATTTGCAAAAAAAAAAAGAAAATAAAATGTTTTTTTATTATTTTTGTTGCTCGCCTTGGGTCGTAAGACTTATTGCCTGCATACTCCCTCGTGCAATGGGAAACTAAGAGCACCGTAGTTCGGCTAGAAAAGACTTGTCAGTTGATTATTTTTAAATAAGGAGACAAGTCGTCATTGTTAGGAGAGAAATCTAGACTAATGCCCACAAGGTGTGGGAAAGATGGACCATGTGTCATCAAGAGTGAGGGTTTGAGAACGCCTCTAGTACTCAAGTGAAAAAGTTGACACCTTTATAACCATGGGGATAGAAGAATGTTGCTCGACTATCAATGAATCATGTCTCATCTTGAAAAAAGGTTTGAATGGTAAAGGTGCTCGAGCGCACAAAAGGTATGAATGAGTTGAATTGTTTTTGTTAATTTTGAAAAATGTCGAAGTATGATTAAGTGAATTGAAGTTTCTTTAAAGAAAAGAAGTTTTTAAAAGAAAAGGCACTCGACAAAGTCGAGTTTTATTATGAAAGAAGTTAGAGTTTTAAAAATGAGAAGTATTTTCAAAATGAGGGAGAAGATTTTTGAAATTAAAGAAGATGGGAGGAGATGAAGGGATTGTCCTAAAGCATAAGGTAAAAGCTAAGGAACAGAACCGTCTAACCAACAAGAATCTAACACTTGACATTATGAGTCAAGATAGAATTCTAATTCTTTGGATTGAGACCAAGCAAGGATACTAAACCTCTTGAGAAAAACCAAGCTTTAAATGTATTAAGTCTTCACAAATATTGGGCAGAGTAACGGTTGTATACAGATGAATTCCAGAATACAGACAAAGTGTGTAATCACAATAACCTGCACACAAAACAAACAAACAACCAAATGTCTTAAGGTAAACCTCAAGAGATCCAGACAAAATATCAATTAAGGTCACAAGGTCTCCAACATAAGACAAGGTTTCTATTCCGAAGTCCAAGAGATCCAATACTCCATAATGCCAAGGATAGTAACCAAGTAGTCCAAGTATTATTAATGTTTTTTATGGTTCATGTTGATTATTAAGTATCTTTAAAAAGAAAATAAAAGTTCAAGTAAGCAAAATAAAAATGGAATAAAAGTAAATGCTCAAGTGAGCAAAGATGAAAATAGCATGGAATGTAAATGCTAAAGTAAATGGTGCATAAAGTAAAAGCATAAAATAAAAGCATGAAGTAAAGTTAATTGTTAGAAGTTAATGGTTAGTTGGATGACCATCTTGAAACTTGCATTTGGAACTCATTAGAGGATTGGTAGAACCAAAGCCTCTCAACAATAAGTTGCATTTTCTTTTTGTCAAGTATATCATCCATTTAAGAATCCTCAAGGCAACATTTAATTATCAACGATGTTTAAGTGATCCGCGTTGACTAAAATTGATGAAGATCCATTGGAGAATTGGTAGAACCAAAGCCTCCTAACAATGAATATCAAGGTTATTGGATCAAAGGGTTCAAATCCACATACTTGGGTTTGAAAACAAAGGTTTGGGCCACAAATGATCATTTTTCTCAAATCAAGAAAAAATTTAGCGCTATGTTAAGCAATCGTAAGTGGACTTATCTAGAAGTCGCACCTATTTTGAGGTCGGTCAATAGCAATCTATATACTTCATGTTTGGATAAATGATATAGAGATCATTATCCCTTAACATGTAGCACAAATAAACGAAGAAAGGGATAAGATGAAGAGGGAGGGGAATGATAAGTTAATTTGGATCACTACCTCAAGTTTCTTTCATCTTTAAATTCAATCACTCATCTTGGCGGATTAAAGTACTAAAAATATCATTAATCTAAAGCACCAAAAATTAATTGAATAATTCACTCTTTGGTAGATTTTAATTAATGAACATTTATCCAACTTTATCATCCCCCAAAGTTCATTGAATTTAAAGTGAAATTAGACATTTAAAATTGAAATCCAAATAAACAATCCAAAGGAGTGAGTAGAAAAAGATAGATGGATCAAAACAACTCCAAAACATGGCAGAAAACTCATTTTGACACTCTTACAATCGATTGCACTCAGAGAGTAATCGATTCCATCAAATTGCACTATTAAAACAATAGACTGCACCCTATTAAAATCAGAAAAACAGAATTTCAAAAGGCCAAATTCTTGTTCAAACTTTCCATCAAACACCTTATGATCATGGATTCAATTGAGCACGAAAATCCCATAAAATCATGAGAAAATAGAACCAATGGAATCACAAAACAATGCTCAATGAATTAAACCAAAAGACCAACAAGAGATCACATTGTGAAAGATGAAAAATCCAACTTACCAAAGGCAGATCTAGAGAATCATCAAAATAACTTCAAGAATTTGCTTCAATTCAGCCCCAAGAACTAATTTCCCAAGATTGTATGTAGAGATGAAGAAAATGTATTTGGATGAAGGTTTAACACAAATATTAGTAAGCTGCAATGCATAGCTTACTAACTTCTTTTTTTTGTTTTTGAAAATGGAGCTTTGAGTGAATTTGGTAGATGGAGAGAATTGAGAGATTTTTTAGCAAAATGAGTTTGGCTATCAAAAGCTTGAGATTTGAATGAAATGAGGACTATATTTATATAGTTTAGGCTTAGGATTAGTGGTAATTTGGTAATTAATTCTTGGAGCCAAAATTTGAATTAGTGATATATCTATCAAAAAAAGAAAATTTGGAGCCAAAATTTGAATTAATGATATATCTATCAAAAAATGAAGAAAATTTGGAGCCAAAATTGACAAGCTTGAAATTGCTGACTTTTTTTTCAAATTTTCACTTTGTGCAATCAATTGCACTCTGGGAGTAATCGATTGCATCAGTGTTTTTTTTTCTTTACAAAAATACGCAAAAATACACTTTGTGCAATCGATTGCACTCTAAGAGCAATCGATTGTACAGTGAAAAAATAAAATAAAATAAAAATAATTTTTCTTTGCAAATAGAGATTTTAGGAAAATAATACCGGAAAGCCCTATTAGTCAGATGCTTTGACTCGGTACCTACAAAACACAAACATACAAAGACAAAGACAAATACTTTTTGTAGTTTGATTAGAAGTTAGTCAACAACACAAGAGTGAACTTAAATATAGGATGCAAATGTGATGAGTGAAGTTTTTTATTAATGATTATGACTGAATGACAAATTATGATATGAAAGTGCAACTGAAAAAATTAGGGGCAAAATTTAGGGTACAACAGCTGCCCCTATTTAATTATCTTTTTGTCAGATAGGTGGAAAGTAATTAAATACAAACATACCTGAATTTCGTCCCTGATGCGATGAGATGATAGCATATGTTATGAATGAATGCGCGGACTCTTTTTTGACATATATATATATATATATATATATATATATATATATATATATATATATATATATATATATATATATATATATATATATATATATATATATATATATATATATATATATATATATATTTTTAATGATGTATGAGATGAGATAGACTCTATGGGAATATGGAAATATTCGAAACTGGAAACTTTATGGTAGTTCAGATGAAATGACGTGGAAAGACACGCTAGGGAAACAACAAGATGTTTCTAGATATTTGTCAGGGTGACAAAGAGTAACCATCAATACTTTGAAAAAAAAAGAAAAAATACGAGAAGGCAACCAGCGACATCCAAGAATGGCATTGAATGAGGCGAGCAACTCTCTGGAAAAAACAATCAGAAGCATCTAGAAGAACATTAGATGTGGGATGAGACCAAATCTGAAGCTACATCAGAGTCGTTCAGGAAAGACGCTGGACGAAAAAGAAACATGTTATCAAATATTGTTTTTGAATGAAGGGAGAACTCAACGTCTAATAATGGCTTTGGACGAGAGACAAGATCACAACATCCAATATTAGGTTTGGATGAATGGAAAAATCAACGTCTAATAATGGCTTTAGACGAGAGAAAAGATCACAACATCCAATATTTTCTTTGAATGATGTGAGACAAATCATGGCATCCCATAATGACTTTGGACAACAACAAAGATAACAACATCCAATATTGGCTTTGGATGGAAACTAAAGATGTGACATCCAATATTGGCTTTGGAGGGAAGAAAAGGTAAGAACATCCAATATTGGCTTTGTATGGAAACAAAAGATCATGACATCCAATATTAGCTTTGGATGAAAGGAAAGGGAACAACATCCAATATTGGCTTTGGATGGAAACAAAAGATCTTGACATTCAATATTTGCTTTGAATGGAAGAAAAGATGGTGGCATCCAATATTGGCTTTGGATGGCAACAAAAGGTATCAACATCCAATATTGGCTTTGGATGGAAACAAAAGAGACAACATATCTAAGATTGGCATTGGATGAAAGAGAGTAACAACTCTTCTAAGATCAGCATTGGAAGAAAGATAAAAAACAACTCAACTGACATCTGCTTTGGTAGGTGCTAGGTAAGTTGGACTTTGATCTTAAGGTGACATGTCAACTGAAACAAGATCTCAGGAAATGAAAATGAGGATGAAACACTCTTGTTATACATTATGTATGAATTTTATTATGCATGATATGTGAATGATCTATGCATGTAATGCAGACGTTTACGACAATGGAGTTTGACTCTTTTGTGGAGGTATGATTGGAAGTTTGATTCCTCAACACGGAGAAATCTGCCAAATTTGCTTGGAAAGAAAATATCCTGAAACCAAATTTTCACACTTTTAAACTGTGTTGAACTGATGATTTTCTAAAGAAGGACATGGAGAGCTGCTTGGGGATTTGTCCCAGATTAGCTGACTGTTGAGAATAAACTGATTATGGCTTCAGTCGAAAGTTACTGGAAATAAGCTGATCATGGCTTCAGTTCTTGAAATAATTGTAGGAAATAAACTGATCATGGCTTTAGTTCTTGAAATGATTGTTGGAAATAAACTGATCATGGCTTTAGTTCTGAGATGATTGTTGGGAATAAACTGATCATGGCTTTAGTTCTTGAAATATTTTTTGGAATAAACTAATCTTGGCTTCAGTTCTTGAAATGACTGTTGGAAATAAACTGATCATGGCTTCAGTTTTGAAATGATTGTTGGAGATAAACTGATCATGGCTTCAGTTCTTGAGATATTATTGGAAAGGAATGCCCATGCAGGAGTCTTGAAAATGATCTTCTGGATAACCAATTCTGAGAAAACTCCAACTGAGCAACAAATCTTGAACTGATTCACAAATGGACTTGGAAGATACATGCCCCTGATAGAGTCACTGACCAAGTTTCTCAACTGTTTGAAATCTCTCCATGAGAAAAACTTGTTTGTAAACAAAATTGTTTATTCAAACATGGTAATTTTAATGCAAAGATTTCATACAAAATTTTTGAATCCAAAATCATTTTCGAAATGATATTATTGGTGTATAGAAAATGCATCACTGGTTAAAACACAGTGGTTTATAATTTTAAAGTTAAAGAGAAAGCAAAGGCTTGATACCAAAACAAATGATTTGCAAAATATCTTAAGAGCCAGTTTACGCAACCTTGCTGTAGTATGCTTTCAAAAGAAACCTGGCTTCAATTAGGTCTTTTAAGGGTTGTAACATGGTCTGGTTCACGGTTTAAGAAATAAAGGATAAAGGATCAAAGTCTATTTGTACCCAACCCAATATTTGTGATGTTCTTCAGTCCTAAGTTTAATTAATTCAGAATATGCATTCAGGTTCCAAGATATTTTGGAATTGCACTGACAGAAGCAATGACAATGGCTCAGAAGCTAAGGTATTCTTGAGAATAACAGTCACTTCTTCTTACATCATTTTGCTGTTTTGAGGACTTTTGTCAACTCTGATGGAGAATTTTTAGGATTTGAAGACCTGTTCTGATTCAATTTATTATTCCCAACTTTTTCCTGAACTATTTCATTTGAAATTACAGTCAGCGGGATGCCCTAGTGTTTTGCCTAAGTCTCCTTCATAGGTTTTGACTTAGTGGGATTTTTCTTTTAATTTTTCTTTTCATTTCATTTTTCTTTTTTGGAAAGATAATGTCTGGCTTGCTCAATGATTACAGGGAACCATCTTTGTCATTTTTGAATTGGGAGCATCTTTGAAACTTCTTTCTGTGTGTAAAGGAAAGCTTGATCGCGACCCTTATTGAAAGGTGTCTTGCATGATTTCTCTTGTAATTGAATGTACATCCAATTTAACTGAGAACTACCCATCCCCAGGTTAAGATTGCGAGTTTTTTCGTATAGAAAGAAACTCCAACTTCTAGGTTCAAAGGGGTGAATGAGGGATTAACTTCCTTATTTCTCTGGTGATTGGGAGTTGAAACAATGCCTGTATATCCTCAGTAAAGATTTATTCGAAAGCATACCAACAATAATTATGGGTATTTCATTTTCATCATCCTCCCTCAAATCTTTGCATAAACAAGAGCTTGATAAAGGGAGTAAACAAGAGATATATATTTGAAAGCAGTAAATGAAAATGATTTGAATCAAAAAATTGCAATGCTCATTTCATTAAACTTAACATGAAATTAAAAACAAAATTTTAAAGCAAAATTTTTAACATAAACAAGGGAAAAATGCAAACAGAAAGAAAGATGGCATAGTGACTAATCAGTAACAAGGATGAGTTATCCTGTCTGAAACACTGGCTTTAGGAAGTGACTTGAGGGTACCCCGACTTAGTCTTCAGCCTCTTTGTTTTGGAAAAGGATTGTTGATAACATTAGGATATGCCTCTTTGAAAATGAGAATATTTGCTTTCACCAATTCCTTCTCTCTGTTTTTCAATGCATAACAACTTTCTAAGTCATGACTGGAAACTCCCTGATGAAATTCACAATGAAGGTCCAATCTTAACCCGGCTGGAGGAGGATTTCGAGGAATCATAGGCCTAGTTGTAATAAAGCCCTTATGCACCAATGCAGGATACAATTTAGTGTATGTCATAGGGATGGGATCAAATTGTGCCTTATTCCCCACATAACGATTATGATTTTTCACAATATTTTGTTGTTGAGGAACCTGAATTGGTTGCGCATTGACCGTAGGAGTAGCAGCCGCTACTTTTGATTGATCAATGTATTAAGGCCTACGGAGGGGTCCTCTTCTCTCAGTCGAGACATCATTGGCTTCTACTTCTTTCTTTTTCTGAAAGTTCCCAAGGTATTTCTTTGCACCATTAGAATATTCAGCGGCTTTAGACACTTTACCGTTATCGATTCCTTCTTCTAATCTTTGGCCAATTGTCTCCAGGTCAGTGAAGCTGGAGGACACACTACCAATCATCTTTTCCCAAAAGAAAGGGGACAAATTATTAATAAACAATCCAGTTAGCTCTTTCTCTGCCAGAGGTGGTTCAACATGAGATGCCAATTCTCTCTTTCATTGAGCATATTCCTTGAAAGATTATTTCTCATTCTAAGACATATTATGCAGTTGGCGAGGATCAGGTGCCATGTCAAGGTTGTATTTGTATTGCTTTATGAAATCATCAACAGGATCTTGGAAGCATTGGATACGGCCTTTCTCAAGTCCCATATACTATTTCAATGAAGCTCCACTCAGACTATCTTGGAAACAATGGATAAGAAGCTTATCATTCTTTGTGTAGGAAGACATCTTTCGAAAGTACATTACCAAATGACTTCTTGGACAAGTGTGCCCCCGGTATGTTTCAAACTCGAGAGTCTTGAACTTTGCAAGCATAACCAGATCAGAAACTAGGCACATGTTGTTAGCATCAACGCTGAAGAACTCATTTCCCTCCATAGCTCTAACTCTCTTCTCAAAAGTATGATATTATTCTTTGAACTCTTCCAACTCACCAAAGTCTCCTTAATTTACACTTTGAGGACTAGAAGCATGGTACTCAAAGAGAGGGTTGCCAAAAGCAGCTTGTGCAGCAAGTTGTCGAGATGCAGTATGAATGATTGGTTGAGGTTCAGTGAAAACCGAAGCATGAAAAATTGGTTGGGAGGTGTTGTACCCCGAAGTTTACCCTCTCATTTTACTCAAGGCATGCCCATTGAGGTCCCCAAATTGCTCTAGGGTGACTAAGAATTGACAAGACAAATTCTCCTCCTAATATGTCCTTAATATTATCCATGTCAAATTTCATGCCTTGCACAACAAGTTTGCCCAGTCAACTGCTCAAATGCCTGAAAATCAACTATATTAGGTCAAAAGTCAATTGTGGTCTATATACAGTCAAACTTCAAGATTTTTGGTAAACATTTTGAAGTGATATCCATCATTTGATTAAGGGTTGATCATGATTCCTCAAGAAATGCTCCTAATTCATCAATAGTCAAGAATTGCTAATTAGGGTTTCTATAGGAAATGTCAACCAAACTTTGACCAGGCATAATTTTCTCATACTTTATCATAAATTTTTCCACCAAAGGTATTTTTTAAGAGAATCCAATTCCCATAAACTTCTCTTCAGCTCTCAAGTTCAAGAAATGCACTAATTGAAAGATATAAGCTTATACATTATGGGTCCTTTCAAAAAGTCAACAAAAACACCTTTTGGGTCAAAGCTCCTTACATGAACATGGAAGATCCAATTTAGATGAAACTAAAAGGGTTGTTTAGAGGACACCCTAAGCTCTATAAAAAGTCTAAGAACACCCTGATAGAGTTAAAATGGAGAGAGATATGCATTTCTAAAGTAGACCAATTTTTTGGAAAAATGCATGAAGCAAATATTGAACTAACTTGGGATTTTTCCAAATGGGCCTATCTTTTTATGTTTGAAACTTGTTTCTAACGTGGTCCACGACCTCTAAGCCCATCCATGCCTTATTTGGTAATTTATTTTATTTATTGTGATTTTTAGTCATTAAAAATTTAATTTAAATTAAATAAATGATATAAAATATATGAAGATTGCATGGGCTTGATCCCCAAATCTCTTAAGGCCTAAAATAACTCAGGATAGGTTGGAAAAACGCGTGGAGTTCATTTGTGCAAGATTTGGCCAATTTTGGAAATATTTCATATTATTTCTAAACAAATATTCTGTGATGAATGCATGGGATCCTTTCCACTTTAGTTAACCTAATGTTGTCTCATATATATGCACAACCATTCAGAAGTAAAGGCGAGCGTAGCCAGCCACAAATAAACCCTAGAAAAAGTTCAAAATTTCAAAGATTGGTGAAATTCAAAAATGATCGATCCATCCAACCTCAGTCTGATCCAAGCATCCCATCATCCTTCTGAGGATCCTAGAGGTCGAACCAACCCATTCTTGAAGGCCAAATGACCCCAAAACGCGTTCTCCAATAACGCAGGGTTTGTCAAATTTTATTCACCTTCAAACATTCATTACATGCAATATGAATTAGTCATATGAATATCTATGTGTTAGTTATAGTGTGTAGACTTGTTTAGACCCATCGCCGATGAGCTTTAATGCAGGAATGGAAAAATGCCAAAGCTAGGGCACAAAGCTCTGTCCGCTTCGTGTTTCATGTTTCAACCAATTTTAGACCAAACAAACTATCCCAATGGATTTGCAGCTATCAGTTTATGGGGGTAGGGTTATTTTTGGGCTTTTATTTGTGATGTTTTGTAGGTTGGATATTTGGGTCGATCGGAGAAGGTGACCTGAGTTGAGTTCTGGCACCATTGACTGGCTTGGACTCCGGTGGCCTAATTGGCATCTTATCATTGGTCCAATTGAATCTTATCTAGCACATTTTGAAAATTTGACACTTTGACTAAATTTATCATTATATTATTTGCGTGTTATTATGTATATGAATTAGCGGGAAGCGCATATGGTAAGGGCGCAAGCGTGTGAGGGAAGGGACCTGTGTTCTATCCCAGGTCCAGCAATTTTACATTTTTCTATGTTTCTTGCAAGTTCCAGTACATTACATCCCAATACATCCACCCTCAATCCTCACTCTCATCCACCGGATCATCCATTGATTCAGATCTAGCTCCCAGCAAGCAATATCCATGGTGAAACCCTAGGGGCTAGCAACAATGGATCTCACGCAGCTATAGGCCAACGCAACTTGGACCTAACAATTTCCAGATTCACACTTCCCAATTTCCTAACAACACCAGGCCCATTTTCCACTTAATTTTATTATTTCATTTTGTTTTATTTATTTTATTTTTCTTAAATTCATTTCTTTTATTAGTTTAATCATAAAATCAATAAAAAATCACAAAAAATAGATTTAGGTTTTTCAAATAAATTTAAATTTTTGCAAATTAATTAACGTAATTACTTTAAATTAATTATTTTAGTAAATAAAATTAATTAGAAATTAGGTTAAAAAATTCAAATCTTTTCTCAATAAAATACCAAAAATATTTTTCAAAATCAATTAGATTTTTTAGGTTTCTTAACTTGTTCGCGTCTTGATCTTCGCGCTTTATCATTTTTCCATTTTATTTTCCTTTCCCAATTATGTAATTGTTTCTCGGTTTGTGATATCTTTAATTAGGTTTAAAATTCCACATTTTATTTTCTTGTACCCTTCATGTAATTTCCCCAAGGCCTTGTAATAGCTAGGTTTAATTTCCTCCTTTTAAATTCTTGCACTATTATTAACTTCTTAGATTAATATAGTTGCATGGAAAGACCGTAAACTAAAACAATTAGATAACCCTAATGCGTAATATAAATGAACTGAATCAATACACTTGCACATACTCACCCCTAGGGTATCTCTCACTTTGGGTGCCTTTGAAAACGATCTCAATTCTTGAAACATGAGAATTTTTAGTGGCTGTCCTTTAGCTCAAGAGATCACAAATCCCTCGATGACCATTTTGATGCCGCCTCAGTTAAAAAGTGATCTTAGAACTTTAGGACAATTATTAAAAGTTCTTGCCCAGTTGCCTTAGTGACTGTAAACGTCCCTTCGGTAGTCCCTCAACGTCCGATGACTATGGCTACCTTCTCACTAATAGTAGGATAACACTATCTAAAGGAAAGGAGGAAAATAATTTCTTTTTCGAGTAGGTAGATAACTGTTAGATACTTGCTCAAAAATAACCTTTTTCACACTACACTTTCAAAAACTTTTTCAAAAACGCTTTATCAACACTCTTGAGGACTGATACAATAGTTATCATAAAGCAAAATAACTTTTTCAAACACACAAAAACTAAAAAAAATTTCAAAAAGGAGAAAGTACCTAAGCGCCCGTGGAAAACCACAGATGGAAAGGGTGCTAACACTTTCCCTTTCCATAATCTACCCCCTTACTCAAAAACTCCTGAAAAAGGTCTTTTTCTGTTCTTTTCACCCTTTCCTTTATTGGATAAAAGAAAAGTCGGTGGCGACTCTTGCTTACAGCATATTTGCAAACATAAAACACAAACCAGTATAACAATCGGTTCTGCCATCGTATCACAGAACTGGCGACTCTGCTGGAGAAAATATCTAAAAGTGGGTTTTACCTTAGGGTCTAGTTCCTTTTATAATTTCTTTATTTGTTTGTTTGATTGCTTTACTTTTAAGGGTTTGTTGGGGTTACTTATAAGGATCCTACACCCGGATCTGAGGACACTTTTTAGGTAAACAGTAATAAATCCTGGAGACTGTACGACGTAGACTGATATGGTTTAAGCGATGGCTGTGTTGGTGTGACACTTTGGTTTGTACCGGTATCCCTTATGTTGAATCAAGGAGAATACGGGGCCGACGCGTGGTTTTGTGAAGCACTGACGAACCTTAGAACCTTAGTTGAACAAACCTGGCCATTAGAAAGTAGTGAGATAGCCGGCCTCGGTGTAAAGCTGGGAATAGGTTGATACTCGTTACTACACTCATTGAGATTGGACTTTCGAGATGTTTCAGTCGCAAGAAAAGATTTCTAAGCTGAAATAATACCGATAAAGAAAGATAAGTGATATTGAGATTCCTTAGAACCTAGTTACTATTTCTAAGACAGGTTGAACCAACTGAACATTCAAGAGGGTACTTACCTTAAACCTCATGCAAGCCTTTGAACATAAGGTCTATTGTGGGATTTGCTTGTGTTTATCTGTGATTTAAGCATAATCATGGCATCATAAACATCATAACATCCATTTTTCATTTAACTAACCATTTCAAGGACCAAGGGAATTTATCTTTGTTCTGTTTTGTAGATCATGGTCCCGCTTGTAGAAACACTATCCGAATCAGCTTTGTGAGAATACCTCTCCAACTCAAAGAGCTAGTATCAAGGGTTCTGGAAACTTCTTCGTTCACTAAAAAATTTGGTCGACTTCTCAACCTAGTCACCTCGGGTTTTGATGAGAAGATGATGAGTGTATTCTTTCAGTTCTTTGACCCTAAGAACCATTGCTTCACCTTTCCGGACTATTAGCTGGTACCCACCATGGAATAATTTTCTTAGTTATTGGACATACCTATTCTGGATCAGTTTCCTTTCACCGGTTTGGAAAAAGCTCCAAATCCAGAGTTCATTGTGGAAGCTTCGCATCTGAAACAGTCCGAAATTGTATCCAACTGGGAAACAAGAAGCGGAGTTAAGGATTTTCTAGCCAAGTTCCTAATAGAGAAGGCTTAGTTGTTTTGGGATGATTTGGACTTCCAGGATTTTGAGGAGGTCTTAGCCCTTATAATCTATGGGTTATTACTATTCCCTAATCTAAACTTACAAATAGATGTGAATGCTATCAAGGTCTTCCTCTCTCGCAGCCCTGTGCCCATTTTACTCGGAGACATCTTGCATACCCTCCACACTCGTACCAAGAAGAAAAGAAGGATTCTTATGTGTTATGTGCCATTGCTGTCAAGGTGGTTTATTTATCACCTATCTAAACCAATCCTGAAGATTGAAGAAGGTTTGGGCTGGTCACAAAGGATAATGTCACTTTCTCACGGGGACATTCACTGGTATTCCCGATCTATGGGAGACATTTATATTATTGACCGATGTGGGGAATTCCCTAATGTCCCACTACTTGGCATTAGGGGAGGCATAACTTATAATCCTTCTCTGGCTATGCGACAATTTGGTTATTCTCGAATGGATGGTCCTCACGAGATGCTTATCCAGGGAATTATGTTTAACTATGAGGATAGTGTTCAAGGGTATCGTCAGAGGTTCATACGAGCTTGGGGCATGGTAAACAGATTTAATACCAAGACTTTATGGTTGAAGACTTCCATCCCTATGGAACCATTTCTCTAATGGGTACGAGCTCGCGCTCAGAACCTTGTAATGCCATATATAGCCATATTAGCAGTGATTGTGGAGCCCATTACCAAAGGGGATGTTCCTTATATAGTTATCCATCCCGACATGGCCACAGATCTTGAAGAGCTGTTGAGATCCTGGATTCAGCCGAAGAAAGAGCGGGATACATTTAGAGATCATTTTTATACCCATGAGAGGAAAGTGTTGGAGCTCACGAAGCAACTTCACGAAGAAAAAGGTCTTAATGTCTATCTTTTCACGAAGAGGAAGCGCCCATGGGAAACCTGATTTCTTAGTTTTTAGAATTTTTCAATTGTAAGCCTAAAAGGAAATTATATTTTGGATTCTACTAATAAAATCTTTGTTTCATTTTGGCTCACAAATTTAAATTTCTTAAAGTCCTTGAAAACATTGCATACTCATATCATACATGCCATTTCATAAATAGGTTTCAAAGAAGGGTTCTTATCTTCTTTGCTGTTTATTTCAGCAAGTAAAGAAATGGCTCTTGAACAAAACATCAAGGATATCCAGGAATAAAACGCTCAGTTCCAACAAATGATCATGGCTCTGGCCAAGGAGAAAGAAGAGTTGAAAGCCCTGATCATCGAACAAAAGACCAAGAAGCCAAAGAAACAAGTTGGTGTAGTGAATTTGGGAAGAAGGATTAGAGGACTAGTGCGGAGAGCTTCAGAACTACCAACTTCGTCAAAAGAAGGAGACACTCAGGAAGGGGAGACAAGAGAGGAAGACCTCAGCCCGAGGGAATGTGATAATGAATCTGACTATAATGAGGAGCAGTATCCTCCCGCTGATGATAAATACATATAGCTGGAGAATCGTCTGAACGCAATGGAAATCCAGAGGGTACCTTGGATATTTTGAAGAGCTGGTGTTGGTTTTTGGAGTTTTTATCCCTTAGAAGATTAAGGTTCTGGTGTTTCCTAAGTACGATGGGGTCTCATGTCCCAAGATGTATCTCCGATCTTATGTGAGGAAGATTCAACCTCACACCACTGACATGGGTTTGTGGGTCCATTTCTTCGAAGACAGTCTATCCGTAACTGGTAAGACCAGGCTGCTACTTTCTATAAGCAGTACCAATATAATGTAGACCTTTCTCCGACTCGTACACAACTCCAAAGTATGTCCATGGGTTCAAGCGAGTGCTTTAATGACTACACCTAGAAGTGGAGAGACTTAGCAGGAAGAGTCCAAACTCCTCTGTCGGATACAAAGTTTATGGACATATTTTTGGGTACTCTATCTGGTCCGTTTTTCAACCATCTGATTGGAAGCTCCTCAGATGGTTTTACTGAGCCGATCTTAACTGGAGAAAGAGTGGAAGCTGGTATTAGAAGTGGCAAGATTCAAAAATATACCTCTTCAAGTGCATTAAATAGACCTTTCATGGGAAAGAAAGAGGTTAGTGCTGCTTACAGTCAAAGAAATTAGGGCAGAACCAAACGCCGTCCAACGGTAGGGGTTGTAATGATATCCAAGTCTACAACTACTCAACAGCGGAACAATCATCCCAGAGCATAAAGCGTTATGAGATAGTTTACCCAAATCAATATGAACTTGTCTCAAGTTTTACCACACTTACTGAAATCCAATCTGGTAACTTTGAGGGAAGCTCCCAAAAATCCAAACACTGTATTTGTATTGCTTTATGAAATCATCAACAGGATCTTGGAAGCATTGGATACGGCCTTTCTCAAGTCCCATATACTATTTCAATGAAGCTCCACTCAGACTATCTTGGAAACAATGGATAAGAAGCTTATCATTCTTTGTGTAGGAAGACATCTTTCGAAAGTACATTACCAAATGACTTCTTGGACAAGTGTGCCCCCGGTATGTTTCAAACTCGAGAGTCTTGAACTTTGCAAGCATAACCAGATCAGAAACTAGGCACATGTTGTTAGCATCAACGCTGAAGAACTCATTTCCCTCCATAGCTCTAACTCTCTTCTCAAAAGTATGATATTATTCTTTGAACTCTTCCAACTCACCAAAGTCTCCTTAATTTACACTTTGAGGACTAGAAGCATGGTACTCAAAGAGAGGGTTGCCAAAAGCAGCTTGTGCAGCAAGTTGTCGAGATGCAGTATGAATGATTGGTTGAGGTTCAGTGAAAACCGAAGCATGAAAAATTGGTTAGGAGGTGTTGTACCCCGAAGTTTACCCTCTCATTTTACTCAAGGCATGCCCATTGAGGTCCCCAAATTGCTCTAGGGTGACTAAGAATTGACAAGACAAATTCTCCTCCTAATATGTCCTCAATATTATCCATGTCAAATTTCATGCCTTGCACAACAAGTTTGCCCAGTCAACTGCTCAAATGCCTGAAAATCAACTATATTAGGTCAAAAGTCAATTGTGGTCTATATACAGTCAAACTTCAAGATTTTTGGTAAACATTTTGAAGTGATATCCATCATTTGATTAAGGGTTGATCATGATTCCTCAAGAAATGCTCCTAATTCATCAATAGTCAAGAATTGCTAATTAGGGTTTCTATAGGAAATGTCAACCAAACTTTGACCAGGCATAATTTTCTCATACTTTATCATAAATTTTTCCACCAAAGGTATTTTTTAAGAGAATCCAATTCCCATAAACTTCTCTTCAGCTCTCAAGTTCAAGAAATGCACTAATTGAAAGATATAAGCTTATACATTATGGGTCCTTTCAAAAAGTCAACAAAAACACCTTTTGGGTCAAAGCTCCTTACATGAACATGGAAGATCCAATTTAGATGAAACTAAAAGGGTTGTTTAGAGGACACCCTAAGCTCTATAAAAAGTCTAAGAACACCCTGATAGAGTTAAAATGGAGAGAGATATGCATTTCTAAAGTAGACCAATTTTTTGGAAAAATGCATGAAGCAAATATTGAACTAACTTGGGATTTTTCCAAATGGGCCTATCTTTTTATGTTTGAAACTTGTTTCTAACGTGGTCCACGACCTCTAAGCCCATCCATGCCTTATTTGGTAATTTATTTTATTTATTGTGATTTTTAGTCATTAAAAATTTAATTTAAATTAAATAAATGATATAAAATATATGAAGATTGCATGGGCTTGATCCCCAAATCTCTTAAGGCCTAAAATAACTCAGGATAGGTTGGAAAAACGCGTGGAGTTCATTTGTGCAAGATTTGGCCAATTTTGGAAATATTTCATATTATTTCTAAACAAATATTCTGTGATGAATGCATGGGATCCTTTCCACTTTAGTTAACCTAATGTTGTCTCATATATATGCACAACCATTCAGAAGTAAAGGCGAGCGTAGCCAGCCACAAATAAACCCTAGAAAAAGTTCAAAATTTCAAAGATTGGTGAAATTCAAAAATGATCGATCCATCCAACCTCAGTCTGATCCAAGCATCCCATCATCCTTCTGAGGATCCTAGAGGTCGAACCAACCCATTCTTGAAGGCCAAATGACCCCAAAACGCGTTCTCCAATAACGCAGGGTTTGTCAAATTTTATTCACCTTCAAACATTCATTACATGCAATATGAATTAGTCATATGAATATCTATGTGTTAGTTATAGTGTGTAGACTTGTTTAGACCCATCGCCGATGAGCTTTAATGCAGGAATGGAAAAATGCCAAAGCTAGGGCACAAAGCTCTGTCCGCTTCGTGTTTCATGTTTCAACCAATTTTAGACCAAACAAACTATCCCAATGGATTTGCAGCTATCAGTTTATGGGGGTAGGGTTATTTTTGGGCTTTTATTTGTGATGTTTTGTAGGTTGGATATTTGGGTCGATCGGAGAAGGTGACCTGAGTTGAGTTCTGGCACCATTGACTGGCTTGGACTCCGGTGGCCTAATTGGCATCTTATCATTGGTCCAATTGAATCTTATCTAGCACATTTTGAAAATTTGACACTTTGACTAAATTTATCATTATATTATTTGCGTGTTATTATGTATATGAATTAGCGGGAAGCGCATATGGTAAGGGCGCAAGCGTGTGAGGGAAGGGACCTGTGTTCTATCCCAGGTCCAGCAATTTTACATTTTTCTATGTTTCTTGCAAGTTCCAGTACATTACATCCCAATACATCCACCCTCAATCCTCACTCTCATCCACCGGATCATCCATTGATTCAGATCTAGCTCCCAGCAAGCAATATCCATGGTGAAACCCTAGGGGCTAGCAACAATGGATCTCACGCAGCTATAGGCCAACGCAACTTGGACCTAACAATTTCCAGATTCACACTTCCCAATTTCCTAACAACACCAGGCCCATTTTCCACTTAATTTTATTATTTCATTTTGTTTTATTTATTTTATTTTTCTTAAATTCATTTCTTTTATTAGTTTAATCATAAAATCAATAAAAAATCACAAAAAATAGATTTAGGTTTTTCAAATAAATTTAAATTTTTGCAAATTAATTAACGTAATTACTTTAAATTAATTATTTTAGTAAATAAAATTAATTAGAAATTAGGTTAAAAAATTCAAATCTTTTCTCAATAAAATACCAAAAATATTTTTCAAAATCAATTAGATTTTTTAGGTTTCTTAACTTGTTCGCGTCTTGATCTTCGCGCTTTATCATTTTTCCATTTTATTTTCCTTTCCCAATTATGTAATTGTTTCTCGGTTTGTGATATCTTTAATTAGGTTTAAAATTCCACATTTTATTTTCTTGTACCCTTCATGTAATTTCCCCAAGGCCTTGTAATAGCTAGGTTTAATTTCCTCCTTTTAAATTCTTGCACTATTATTAACTTCTTAGATTAATATAGTTGCATGGAAAGACCGTAAACTAAAACAATTAGATAACCCTAATGCGTAATATAAATGAACTGAATCAATACACTTGCACATACTCACCCCTAGGGTATCTCTCACTTTGGGTGCCTTTGAAAACGATCTCAATTCTCGAAACATGAGAATTTTTAGTGGCTGTCCTTTAGCTCAAGAGATCACAAATCCCTCGATGACCATTTTGATGCCGCCTCAGTTAAAAAGTGATCTTAGAACTTTAGGACAATTATTAAAAGTTCTTGCCCAGTTGCCTTAGTGACTGTAAACGTCCCTTCGGTAGTCCCTCAACATCCGATGACTATGGCTACCTTCTCACTAATAGTAGGATAACACTATCTAAAGGAAAGGAGGAAAATAATTTCTTTTTCGAGTAGGTAGATAACTGTTAGATACTTGCTCAAAAATAACCTTTTTCACACTACACTTTCAAAAACTTTTTCAAAAACGCTTTATCAACACTCTTGAGGACTGATACAATAGTTATCATAAAGCAAAATAACTTTTTCAAACACACAAAAACTAAAAAAAATTTCAAAAAGGAGAAAGTACCTAAGCGCCCGTGGAAAACCACAGATGGAAAGGGTGCTAACACTTTCCCTTTCCATAATCTACCCCCTTACTCAAAAACTCCTGAAAAAGGTCTTTTTCTGTTCTTTTCACCCTTTCCTTTATTGGATAAAAGAAAAGTCGGTGGCGACTCTTGCTTACAGCATATTTGCAAACATAAAACACAAACCAGTATAACAATCGGTTCTGCCATCGTATCACAGAACTGGCGACTCTGCTGGAGAAAATATCTAAAAGTGGGTTTTACCTTAGGGTCTAGTTCCTTTTATAATTTCTTTATTTGTTTGTTTGATTGCTTTACTTTTAAGGGTTTGTTGGGGTTACTTATAAGGATCCTACACCCGGATCTGAGGACACTTTTTAGGTAAACAGTAATAAATCCTGGAGACTGTACGACGTAGACTGATATGGTTTAAGCGATGGCATTGTTGGTGTGACACTTTGGTTTGTACCGGTATCCCTTATGTTGAATCAAGGAGAATACGGGGCCGACGCGTGGTTTTGTGAAGCACTGACGAACCTTAGAACCTTAGTTGAACAAACCTGGCCATTAGAAAGTAGTGAGATAGCCGGCCTCGGTGTAAAGCTGGGAATAGGTTGATACTCGTTACTACACTCATTGAGATTGGACTTTCGAGATGTTTCAGTCGCAAGAAAAGATTTCTAAGCTGAAATAATACCGATAAAGAAAGATAAGTGATATTGAGATTCCTTAGAACCTAGTTACTATTTCTAAGACAGGTTGAACCAACTGAACATTCAAGAGGGTACTTACCTTAAACCTCATGCAAGCCTTTGAACATAAGGTCTATTGTGGGATTTGCTTGTGTTTATCTGTGATTTAAGCATAATCATGGCATCATAAACATCATAACATCCATTTTTCATTTAACTAACCATTTCAAGGACCAAGGGAATTTATCTTTGTTCTGTTTTGTAGATCATGGTCCCGCTTGTAGAAACACTATCCGAATCAGCTTTGTGAGAATACCTCTCCAACTCAAAGAGCTAGTATCAAGGGTTCTGGAAACTTCTTCGTTCACCAAAAAATTTGGTCGACTTCTCAACCTAGTCACCTCGGGTTTTGATGAGAAGATGATGAGTGTATTCTTTCAGTTCTTTGACCCTAAGAACCATTGCTTCACCTTTCCGGACTATTAGCTGGTACCCACCATAGAATAATTTTCTTAGTTATTGGACATACCTATTCTGGATCAGTTTCCTTTCACCGGTTTGGAAAAAGCTCCAAATCCAGAGTTCATTGTGGAAGCTTCGCATCTGAAACAGTCCGAAATTGTATCCAACTGGGAAACAAGAAGCGGAGTTAAGGATTTTCTAGCCAAGTTCCTAATAGAGAAGGCTCAGTTGTTTTGGGATGATTTGGACTTCCAGGATTTTGAGGAGGTCTTAGCCCTTATAATCTATGGGTTATTACTATTCCCTAATCTAAACTTACAAATAGATGTGAATGCTATCAAGGTCTTCCTCTCTCGCAGCCCTGTGCCCATTTTACTCGGAGACATCTTGCATACCC
The DNA here is from genome assembly GCA_948472305.1 of Vicia faba. NCBI lineage: Eukaryota > Viridiplantae > Streptophyta > Magnoliopsida > Fabales > Fabaceae > Vicia > Vicia faba. The sequence continues at coordinate 609,217,347 of OX451741.1, forward strand.
TCCACACTCGTACCAAGAAGAAAAGAAGGATTCTTATGTGTTATGTGCCATTGCTGTCAAGGTGGTTTATTTATCACCTATCTAAACCAATCCTGAAGATTGAAGAAGGTTTGGGCTGGTCACAAAGGATAATGTCACTTTCTCACGGGGACATTCACTGGTATTCCCGATCTATGGGAGACATTTATATTATTGACCGATGTGGGGAATTCCCTAATGTCCCACTACTTGGCATTAGGGGAGGCATAACTTATAATCCTTCTCTGGCTATGCGACAATTTGGTTATTCTCGAATGGATGGTCCTCACGAGATGCTTATCCAGGGAATTATGTTTAACTATGAGGATAGTGTTCAAGGGTATCGTCAGAGGTTCATGCGAGCTTGGGGCATGGTAAACAGATTTAATACCAAGACTTTATGGTTGAAGACTTCCATCCCTATGGAACCATTTCTCTAATGGGTACGAGCTCGCGCTCAGAACCTTGTAATGCCATATATAGCCATATTAGCAGTGATTGTGGAGCCCATTACCAAAGGGGATGTTCCTTATATAGTTATCCATCCCGACATGGCCACCGATCTTGAAGAGCTGTTGAGATCCTGGATTCAGCCGAAGAAAGAGCGGGATACATTTAGAGATCATTTTTATACCCATGAGAGGAAAGTGTTGGAGCTCACGAAGCAACTTCACGAAGAAAAAGGTCTTAATGTCTATCTTTTCACGAAGAGGAAGCGCCCATGGGAAACCTGATTTCTTAGTTTTTAGAATTTTTCAATTGTAAGCCTAAAAGGAAATTATATTTTGGATTCTACTAATAAAATCTTTGTTTCATTTTGGCTCACAAATTTAAATTTCTTAAAGTCCTTGAAAACATTGCATACTCATATCATACATGCCATTTCATAAATAGGTTTCAAAGCAGGGTTCTTATCTTCTTTGCTGTTTATTTCAGCAAGTAAAGAAATGGCTCTTGAACAAAACATCAAGGATATCCAGGAACAAAACGCTCAGTTCCAACAAATGATCATGGCTCTGGCCAAGGAGAAAGAAGAGTTGAAAGCCCTGATCATCGAACAAAAGACCAAGAAGCCAAAGAAACAAGTTGGTGTAGTGAATTTGGGAAGAAGGATTAGAGGACTAGTGCGGAGAGCTTCAGAACTACCAACTTCGTCAAAAGAAGGAGACACTCAGGAAGGGGAGACAAGAGAGGAAGACCTCAGCCCGAGGGAATGTGATAATGAATCTGACTATAATGAGGAGCAGTATCCTCCCGCTGATGATAAATACATATAGCTGGAGGATCGTCTGAACGCAATGGAAATCCAGAGGGTACCTTGGATATTTTGAAGAGCTGGTGTTGGTTTTTGGAGTTTTTATCCCTTAGAAGATTAAGGTTCTGGTGTTTCCTAAGTACGATGGGGTCTCATGTCCCAAGATGTATCTCCGATCTTATGTGAGGAAGATTCAACCTCACACCACTGACATGGGTTTGTGGGTCCATTTCTTCGAAGACAGTCTATCCGTAACTGGTAAGACCAGGCTGCTACTTTCTATAAGCAGTACCAATATAATGTAGACCTTTCTCCGACTCGTACACAACTCCAAAGTATGTCCATGGGTTCAAGCGAGTGCTTTAATGACTACACCTAGAAGTGGAGAGACTTAGCAGGAAGAGTCCAAACTCCTCTGTCGGATACAAAGTTTATGGACATATTTTTGGGTACTCTATCTGGTCCGTTTTTCAACCATCTGATTGGAAGCTCCTCAGATGGTTTTACTGAGCCGATCTTAACTGGAGAAAGAGTGGAAGCTGGTATTAGAAGTGGCAAGATTCAAAAATATACCTCTTCAAGTGCATTAAATAGACCTTTCATGGGAAAGAAAGAGGTTAGTGCTGCTTACAGTCAAAGAAATTAGGGCACAACCAAACGCCGTCCAACGGTAGGGGTTGTAATGATATCCAAGTCTACAACTACTCAACAGCGGAACAATCATCCCAGAGCATAAAGCGTTATGAGATAGTTTACCCAAATCAATATGAACTTGTCTCAAGTTTTACCACACTTACTGAAATCCAATCTGGTAACTTTGAGGGAAGCTCCCAAAAATCCAAACACTGTATCTCCTCACTATAATCCAAAGGCTCGGTGCACCTACCATTATGAAAGTCCAGGCCATGATACAAAAGACTGTTGGGCTTTGAAGAACAAGGTGCAGGATCCGATCGAGGAAAAGGAGATTGAATTCAATGCGCCAGAGAGTCCCAACATCATAAATGCACCCATGCCCAAGCATGGCCCTGAAGTCAATGTTATTGATGTTGTCTCTGCCACAAAAGATGTTGACAGTAGCTATGACATGGACAGTTGGATCTTCCCTACTACCAACGGTGGACCCAATAACTGGACAGCTAAAGACTTTGTGTCGATTACTTTTATTCAGGAGTAATTGTTTTTCTTGTTTTCGGATGTGTAAAAAATGAACAATATAAACTCTATGACCTTGTGTCTTACCCGAGGCACAATGGTTTATTCGTGAGGGTTATCATTTTCAATATCATATGTCATTAATAAAGCATTGGACGTTTTTGCATACAACTTTTGTGCTCTCTATCTTTCTTTTCTGCTTTTTACTTTGTCAATACAACTATGCTCTTACACACACTCACATATCAAACTGCAGATCCATATCCACTCGGGATCCCATTGATAACGATTCTGCTATTGCCAGGTATGATTTTGAAAATCTAATCAACCAAGTTGAGGACGAAGGTGAGGAAGATTGTGAGGTACCAGGAGATCTTGCTAGATTGTTACAGTAGGAAGAAAGAGCTATATAGTCTAATGAAGAGCCGGTTGAGACAGTGAATCTGGGTACATAAGAGGATAGAAAAGAAGTCAAGATAGGTGCAAATTTGGAGCTTAGTGTCAAACAGCGATTGACTCAGATGTTGCATGATTATGTCGAGATATTTTCCTGGTCATATGAAGACATTCCAGGACTTGACATTAATATTGTGGTTCATCTCCTCCCAAAAAAAGGACTTCCCTCCAATAAAACAAAAGGTTCGTTGTATGCGCCCAGAAATGTCAGAGAAGATCAAGGAAGAAGTTATGAAATAGTTAACCACTAGGTTCTTAGCTGTCACCTCTTATCCATAATGGGTTGTTAACGTAGTTCTGGTGCCTAAGAAAGATAGAAAAGTATGGATGTGTGTGGACTACAGAGACTTGAACAGGGAAAGCCCCAAGGATGACTTCCCGCTTCCCCACATTGACGTTCTGGTTGACAACACCACACAACATAAGGTATTCTCCTTCATGGACATATTCCCTGGTTACAATCAGATCAAGATGGCACCCGAAGACATGGAGAAGACAACCTTTGTCACACAGTGGGGCATTTTCTGTTACAAAGTGATTCCATTTGGGTTGAAGAATGCTGAGGCAACCTTTCAGCGAGCCATGGTAGATTTGTTCAATGACATGATTCACCATGAGATAGAGTTCCATGTTAATAACATGATAACAAGGTCTCAAAATGAAGAAGAGCACCTTGATCACTTGCAAAAGCCATTTGATAGGTTAAAGACATACAAGTTGAGATTAAATTCGAACAAGTGCACCTTTGGGGTAAGGTCTGGTAAACTCATAGGTTTCATTTTCAGTGACAAGAGTATTCCAGTAGACCCTGCAAAGGTTAAAGCTATACAAGATATGTCGGCTCCTTGCACTGAGAAGGAAGTTAGGGGTTTCTTGAGACGTTTAAATTACATTTCCAGGTTCATTTCCCATCTAACTGCTACTTGTGAGCCAATCTTCAAACTCCTGAATAAAGATCACGTGGTAAAGTGGAATGACGAATGCCAGACTGCCTTTTACAAAATCAAGGAATACCTTCAAGAGCCTCCAATTAAAATAAGACCTTTAATAATGTACTTAACAGTGTTAGATAAGTCAATGGGGTGTGTGTTGGGGCAGCATGACGAGTCTGGTCAAAAAGAGCATGCAATATACTAGCTTAGCAAAAAGTTTGCCGGATGTGAAACAAGATACTCACTGCTCGAGAAAACTTAATACGCTTTGGCATGGGTTGCTTGCCGACTAAGACACTATATGTTGACTCACACTACCTTGTTGATCTCTAAAATGGATCCTATGAAGTACATCTTCGAGAAGCCCGCTCTCTCCGGAAGAATAGCGAGATGGAAAATGATCCTGACCAAATACGACATTCAATACACAACCCAAAAAGCAATCAAGGTAAGTGTATTAGCTGATCATTTGGCTCATCAGGCTGTGGACAACTACCAATCCATGAATTTTGAGTTCCCAGACGAGAATATCATGTTAGTAACTAATTATGAAGAACCTGGACTAGATGAAGGACCTGGACCAGATGAAGGACCTGAGAAAGGATCCTGATGGACTATGGTTTTTGAAGGATCTCCCGACGCACTTGGCAATGGTATCAATGCTGTAATCATATCTCCTGAAGGCTGTCATACTCCTTTCACTTCCAGGCTATGTTTCAACTGTACGAACAATATGGCTGAGTATGAAGCATGCATCATGTGTCTCAAAGCTGCTATCAACCTCAGAATCAAGTTCTTGAGTGTTTATGGAGATTCGGCCTTGGTAATAAGTCAAATCAAAGGAGAGTGGGACATGAAGCATCCTAATCTCATTCCTTACCGAGATTATGTGTTGACATTAATCCCATACTTTGAAGAAATTACTTTTGAGCATTTTCCACGAGAGGAAAATCAATTAGCGGACGCGCTAGCCACTATGTCATCCATGTTCAAGGTCAGATGGGACAATGAAGCTCCTCAGATCACTATTGAGAGATTGGATGAACTAGATTACTACTAATGGATTGTTACTGAAGGAGTAATGGGAAAACCTTGGTTCTATGAAGTGAAAAGGTATCTCGAAGCTCAAGAGTACACTGAGGGGGCATCTGTCAATGATAAGAAGTTTCTGAGAAGTTTCTGAGAAGGTTCTCTGCAAAGTTCTTCCTCAATAATGGAACCCACTACAAGCGCAACCACGACTCTACTTTACTTCGGTGTGTAGACAAGAGCGAAGCAGAGAGGATTATGGCAGATGTGGATGAAGGCACATTCGGTACCCATTCTAGTTGACAAATGATGGCAAAGATCATTTTGAGGGAAGGATATTAATGGTCCACTATGGAAGCAGACTGTTATCAGTATTCTCGAACTTGTCACAAATTCCAGATCTACATTGACAAAGTACATTTGCCTCTGGTTCCCTTAAATGTCTTGACTGCTCCCTGGCTCTTTGCAATGTGGGGCATTGACATGATCGAAGAAATTAGACCTACCGCTTCAAACGGGTATCACTTCATCCTAGTCATCATTGATTACTTCACGAAGTGGGTTGAGGCCGCCTCTTTTGCTACTGTTACCAAGAATGTTATGGCGCGGTTCATAAAGCATAACCTTATTTGTCGATATGGTATCCCCAAAAGAATCATTACAGATAATGGTACAAATCTCAATAACACTATGATCACCGAGCTCTGTAAGCAATTCAAGATCCAGCATCATAACTCTTCTCCTTAACGGCCGAAGATGAATGGCGTTTTGGAGGATGCTAATAAGAATATTAATAAGATCATTCAGAAGATGACAATGACATATAAATACTGGCATGAGATGTTACCATTTGTTCTTCATGGTTACCGCACCTTAGCACGTACGTCAACAGGAGTAACACCTTTCTCTCTGGTGTATGGTATGGGGGTTGTCCTACCTATTGAGGTCCATATCCCTTCTTTGAGAATCATGAAGGATGCAGGTTTGAATGAAGACGATTGGATTCAGAATCGACTTGACCAACTGAATTTGATTGACGAGAAAAGGTTAGCAGTTGTTTGTCATGGTCAGATGTACCAGAAGCGTATGATCAAGGCTTTTAACAAGAAGGTCAGACGTCAGGTATATCAAGTTGGTGATCTAGTTATCAAGCGCATCATTCTACCGCAAGGTGATCCCAGGGGAAAATGGTCTTCCACAAACGAAGGTCCATTTGTGATCAAAAACATATTTTTCGGTGGAACCATAATCTTAACCACCATAGACGGTGACGACCTTCCTCGCCCTGTGAATGCAAACTTAGTTAAAAGATACTACGCATGAACAAATACCCGCTAGGTTGACTGGCCAAGGAAAAAATAAGGTCATCCCGGTGAACCAAAAGGGTTCAAGCAAAAATTAGGGATAAATACAAAAGAATTTGTACACTCGGCAAGTTGAAAACCTGAAAAGGCGGCTTGGGCAAAAAAGGGTATCCCGGTGGACTGAAAACCTGAAAGGGCGGTCCAGGAAAAAGTTAGGGATTTAAAATGTATAACTAACCCACGTTGGATCACCTTACAGCCACCTTCGGTGTCAATTATCAAGCTTAAATGGTACCAATCAATCCAGTCAGACTCAAACAAACAGTAAAGTGATGAGACGCTCGAGGACATAAGGGCAATAGTAGAGTTGAAACTCAATGGGATTATTACACATAGTTGTTTTCTCTTTGTACACTATTTTGTATAGTTTCCATCTTTCGCGACGACATTCTCCTACTAGAATGTCAGTCTCTTTGTACAAAAAATGCCTATTAGGCAAACTTCAAAATCAATACAAATCATTTCTTTGAAAGTACAAAACTTTCTGTTGTCATTTTTTCTGTTTTGTTTTTCCAAAGAACGTCCAATGATTATTTTTTACATATGCATTTGAATAAGATTACTGTTTACAAAAACTTTCATAAAAAACAGAAAGACAAATGCTAATGACTTTAAGAAATGGGACAAAGTCTAAAAAGCCATTTGTAGTCCGCGCAGTTATTTTCTCCAATGGGTACAAAGGCAAAGACATCCTACTTCAAAGTCACCGCTACATCCTCAGCATACGTCCTAGTGATGTCTATGTCCCCGCATAGTGAAAACAACCAAACTTATGACCTCTTCTTCCCCAAGCAGGAATTACCTCTTCCAGCAAAGTTCATTCAGAGAGCTGAAATCCATGTTCCCCAGCTAAGTTTTAAAATCTCAAACAATTTATAAAGCCTCATCTACGGTAGAGTTTATTTCTCTAGCTGCGGAAGTTTATCCCCCGACAGAGTTTATTTCTCTACATTAGTAAAATCTTCTAATAGAGCATCTTCTCCCTAGCGGAGCATTCTCAAGCAGAAGTCAAAGATCCCCAACAGAGTACCCTCAAATGGAAAGAGGCAATCCCTGAAAAATCATCTCCATTCATCACCCCCAACTGAAATGAAAGAATCACTTTCCTCATCTACCAAACAACAGTCCGAGATTCAACTTCCCAGTACTCTCTAACAAGTAGTCAGGGATTTATTTTCCCAGACTAGGAAATGTCGCAACAACATTCCATGTTCATACATCATGCCATGCGCATATATATTGCATACAACACAATCTCATTTATTTTGAGAACATCATTACACGATGCACTCATATATCATGACATTGCATACGACTAACTCTTTATCTTTTTAGGTAAGATCAATCAACAAACACTATTAACTGCTTATATGACCTGACAGTATTCTCAAAGGCTACATCTAAGGAAGGGCTATTTCAGCATTTTCCTCAGAAAGATCATAATCAAGACCTTTGCTGGTTCAGTTTAAGTCAACCAATGATTTATTCTGATTCTTTTTCAATAGATACTTTCTCTGGTTCAGTCAAATCGACCCTAAGATTTTTATGATTCTTATCCAGTTAAAGATAACTCAATACCTCTATTGGGTCAGTTTAAGTCCACCAATGATTTATTCAAATTCTTTTCCGGTAGATACTTTTGTTGGTTCAGCTTAAATCGACTAATGATTTATTCTGATTCATTTCCAGCAGACACTTTCTCTGATTAAGTTAAATCGACCCTGAGATTTTTCTGATTCTTTTCAAGTCAAAGACAATTAAAGACTTCTCTGGTTCAGTCAAATCGACCCGGAGATTTCTCTGATTCTATTTCAATTGAAGATAATTCAAGACCTCTGATGGTTCAGTTTAAATCGACCAATGATTTTATTATGATTCTTTTCCGGTAGACACTTTCTGTGGTTCAGCTAACTCGACCCAAAGATTCTTCTGATTCTATTCCAGTGGAAAATAGCACAATACCTTTGTTGTTTCAGTTTAAATCAACCAATGATTTATCCTGATTCTTTTCAGGTAGATACTTTCTCTAGTTCAGTGAAATCGACCCTAAGATTTTCTGATTCTTATCCGGTTAAAGACACTGTAAAGCTTTGAGTCAGACCAGATATCAGTTTATTTCGTTAATTACTATGAAACATGGACCCAACCAGATGATAGTATAACCTATGGCACCGAAGCCTGGACCCGACCAGATAATGGTATACTTCAGATTCAAGTTGAAGCCTAGACCTGACCAGATAACAACTTAATTTCTTCAAATCACTGAAGCCTGGATACAACCTGATAATAGTTCAATGTCTACAATTACTGCGAAGCCTGGAACCGACTAGATATAAATTAATTTCATATTCCCCAATAGGTTGTTGTGAAGCCTAGAATACGACCAGATAGCAGTCGGCCATATTATCCTTAGCAAGTCACTGGGAAGCCTGGATGCTGACTAGATAAAACCTCATTTTTGTCTCTTCAGTCAAGAGATAACTCCCCAGTAGAGTAATGGACAACTGAAGCTCCTAGACTCTATTTCCCAAGACAAAGACCAACATTCCTCAACGTAATCCTCCTCAAAGGACAGGAACAGGAATCCCCACAAAGGAATCTCTTAGGAAATCAATATCTACTCTAGATGGAATCTTTAAGACCATCTCCGACGATCTCCGTCAATTTCTATGGATGGCATCTTTAAGCCCATCTCTGACAGTCATCTGTCATCTTTTCCAAATGGCATTTGTAAGCCCATTCTCGATATTATCCACCAACAATATCACTCCAGACGAGTGCAAATTTCTGGGTACTCAGGATCAGGACCTTCCTCAGGCAACGTTCCATCACAATATTTCACTTTCAGAAACATCACATCCTCATCGGGGAAATCATACATCATCGACTGATAATCATCCACTGGTTGGTGAGCAAGATAATATGCCAACACGCTGCTTTTAATAGCTTTTTGAGTGCGGTATTCGATGTCATATTCAGATAATAGCATCTTCCAGCGGGCAATTTTCCCAGTAAGAGCAGGCTTTTCAAAAACTTACTTAATTGGATCCATTTTGGAGATCAACCAAGTAGTATGATTCAACATATACTGCCGCAAACATTTTGCTGCCCAGGCCAAAGCACAACATGTCTTTTCCAGCATGGAATACTGCGACTCACAATCAGTAAACTTTTTACTAAGATAATAAATAGCATACTCTTTCTTCCCTGTTTCATCTTGTTGTCCCATAATACAGCCCATGGAATTATCTAACACTGTCAGATACATAATTAATGGCTTTCCTTCAACAGGAGGGAGCAAGATAGGAGGTTTAAGCTGATATTCTTTATTACTTTCAAATTCCATTTGGCCGTCTTTTGTCCACACACAACCTTTATATTTCTTTAACAACTTAAAGATCGATTCACACGTTGCAGTCATGTGGGAAATGAATCTGGAAATATAATTCAAACGCCCAAGGAACCCTCTGACTTGCTTTTCAGTTCTCGGCGTTGGCATTTCTTGAATTTCTTTGACTTTATCAGGGTCTACTTCAATCCCTTTCTAGCTAACAATGAAACCCAACAATTTCCCTGAACAAACATTGAAGGTACATTTATCTGGGTTCAAGCGGAGTCGATACTTCCTTAAGGGCTGAAACAACTTCAACAAATATTCTACACGCCCTTCGTCAGTTTGGGATTTAGAAATCATATCATCAACATATACCTCAATTTCCTTGTGCATCAGATCATGGAATAGGGATGTCATAACCCTCTGGTACATTGCACCAGCGTTCTACAACTTGATGGGCATCACTCTGTAACAGAATGTTCTCCAGGGTGTGATAAACAGTGTTTTATCCATGTCCTTAGGCGACATCCTTATTTAATTATACCCAGAAAACCCGTCCATGAACGAGAAAAGTTTGAATTTTGTTGTGCTATCGACTAACATATCAATGTGTGGCAATGGAAAATCATCTTTTGGACTAGCTTTATTTAGATCTTTGTAATCTATGCACATGCGAACTTTTTCGTCTTTCTTCGTTACTGGGACAATCTTGGAAATTCGCTGAGGGTACACTGATGTCAGAAGAAAACCGACATTAATCTGCTTTAGAACTTCCTCTTTGATCTTTACTGCCATATATGGGTGAGTTCTTCGTAACTTATGTTTGATTGGCGGGCACTCCGGCTTCAGCGGAAAATGGTGCTCTACAATATTTGTATATAAACCAAGCATGTCTTGATAATAACAAGCAAAAATATCCACGTACTCTTTCAACATATCAATCAACTAGCTCTTCACATCAGGATGCAGCAATGCTTCGATCTTGACTTCCTTATGATCTTCTTCTGAACCCAAATTGATTACTTCCAATGGCTCCTTATATGGCTGAATGGAGTTCTCCTCGCGCTCAAGAAACCGTGAGACCTCGTCTGGAGTCTCATCATAGTCTTCTTATTCGGCCCTATACATAGGACATTCAAAGTTGGGAGAGGGTGCAGGGTCATTGTATTCATAGGGTTTTTTAATTAATCTGCACATATGATTTATGATTGCTTTTATAAACTGACACATATAACAAGTGATCAGGAAGATTGAATTTCAGTTATTATTTATTTTGAAAGGTTTTTTATGATTACCATTTTCCAAGAAAAAGCAGAAAATAAAGACACAATTTGGGGAACAAAGACAACATTTATTATTGATTTTAAAAATCACAGCAAATAGATAAGCTCATACAATATTAATTCTTTCACCCTGGGCAGAGTGAGAGCTTTTTAAAGAGATTAACAAAACAAATTACTTTGAAACATGTATGCAAGAGGGAACATCAATGGTGATCCAGTTCTGAATGCTAACTCTGTGCGTCACATAATTTGGCATTTCTGGCTCTGCTTCATCTTCCACAATGGCATTAATCCGGAAACAGTTAGAGGCAGATAACCCCCGCTATGAAATATGTCTTAATACTTGCCTGCATCAGCCATCGACTTCATGATATTACCCTTATCATTCTTTACAAAGAACCCCAAGCCAACTCTATTCTTGTTTACAGGTGGATCAACAATTTGTCCCCACACTTCACTATGGCCATTAGGCACAACCTATTACGCATCCTTAAACAAAGCCATAGAGTTATCATTTCCTCTTACATTATAAATGGATAAATCTTGGAATTGGGTTCCAACAGCAGTTTCATCCGCCTCTACAATGCTGAAAGAGGACAAATGAGATATCAATAATTCCTGTTCTCCATTTATAATTACCAATTATACTTCATGTACAAACTTTAGCTTCTGGTGTAAAGTCAAAGTGACAACCCATGCCTCATATATCGACGGTTATCCCAACAAGCAGGTATAAGAGGGTACAATATCCATGACCTGGAAAGTAATCTGAAACAAATGTGGGCCTATATGAATAGGAAAGTCCACTTCATCAATAACAGATTTCCTTGATCCAACAAACGCTTTCACAATAATGCCACTTGGGCGCATAGGCGTTCCTTGATATTTCAACTTCATAAGCTTGCTCCTTGGTATAACATTTAATGCGGATCCATTGTCAATCATCACATTTGATAACGAATCATTCTTGCAGTTCATAGAGATGTGGAGGGACAAATTATGATTCCTTCCTTCATTGGGAAGTTCATCATTGTAGAAACTCAAGTTATTACAGGATGTAATGTTCCCTACCACACTACTGAATTAGTCTACAGGCATGTCACTCTCCACGAAAGCTTGGTCCAATACTCTCATCAAAGATTCTCTGTGAGCAGAGGAGTTCATCAATAAAGACAAGATAGATATTTTGAAGGAATCTGCAGTAGCTGATCTACAATTATGTAGTTGCTCATCTTGATTATCTTCAAAATATCATCCACCTCTTTTCCTAGCGTAGCCCCACTAGATTCACCCACTGACTTCTTGGGTTCATCATTTTCAATAATTTTCTTTCCAATACTAACATCTCCACGAACAACTGGTGCAAATACACGACCACTGCGGGTCACTCTGCTAGTCTCAGCAATATTTATGACATTAGGCATTGGATGGATAGGAACTTCCACACCATCCTCTATGATTGTAGCATTATATTTATAGGGTACATCATTATCTGACTTGTAGGGGACATGACCCAGGAAACTAATCACCAATGGATTAATAGCTGGCTTGCTATGATACTCAACTTTAAAATGGGTAGGTGAACTGAAACAAGGAACAATAACATTTAATCCTTCTTCAACCCAATCAGTCATTACAGAGTCATCTCTGGAAAACAAATCCCCATATGAGGAGAAATACTCATCTGTAGAGGCATCAACTTCATGGTAATCATCCCTTTAGACTGTAACCTTGATAGTTCCATTATCCAACAACAACTAAACAGATTTCCTTATAATTAAACATCCTCGGGAGTCACGGCAACAAATTCGGCAAGATCCATACTGATGTTCTACCTGACCAGCCATGTGGCAAAAAGTAACATGCAATTGTACAAGATCCTCATTCACGTATTCCAAATCAAAGATTCTGAACTCTCTAGGACATCCAGAAACCATGTTTACTTCCTCTTCATACTCTGCCCTAGGCCTGATTATGTGGATGAAGCCCTCATCCATCATCTCCTGCAAATCAGCCTTTATCTTGTCGTAACCCTATATATTTGTACTGCAAATAGCACAACCGGTATGGTCATGGGAATAGTAGCTAAATTCATAGAGGTAGGCATGCATTTTCACCAAATCTCCTCTAACCAAATTAATATCAAAAATCCAGAAGTCACCTAGACAAACGGCCACCATGTTCATAGCATTTTCTCCTTCATGCTTTGGTAGAGGATTATCTTTCGCATTAGGACCCACATCCTTGAAAGATAGGATACCAGACTTCACCAATTTTTATACTTCAGTCTTCAAAGGATAGAAGTTCTCAACATTGTTCCCTGGTGCTCCCTAATGAAAAGCACATGTTGGGTTTGCCTTGTAATACCAAGGTAACAGTGATGGTACAACGGGAGGTGGTCGGGTCTGAACACACTTCTTCTGAATTAACGCCATGAGTAATTTTGTATAACTCATAGGGATAGGGTCATAACTCTCCCTTCTCTAATTATACCCTTGATTCCCCTGATGGGATGGTCTCTGATAAGCAAAGGTGGTTGGAGCTAAACCAACAACTAGAGTCACTGAGGCGACTTGTTAATGATGCTGAAAATTTCTTCTAGGAGGATTAATCCTCCTCTCTTGCATAATAGTGTTTGTATATCCTTCCTTCTTTTTGGCAAACCCATAGGATGGCTTCTTCTCACCTCCGGAACTTTCACTTTTTGTTAAACGACCCTCTCTTACAGCCTCTGCTAAACGGATACCCATGCTTACCATTTCAGTAAAGTCACTTGGCGCACTCGATACCATCCTCTCATAGTAGAAAGCACCCCGAGTCTTTAATAAAATATTAGTCATCTCATTCTTTTCCATGGGAGGAACCACTTGGGCGGCTACCTCACGCCATCTCTGTGCATACTCTTTGAACGATTCCCTATCTTTTTGGACCACCACCTTGAGTTGATCACGGTCAGGCGCCATGTCCACATTGTATTTGTATTGTCTAATAAATGCTTCTCCCAATTCGTTGAAAGTATTGATATTGACACTGTCCAAACTCATATACCACTTCAGTGCAAAACAAGTCAATCTATCCTAAAAAAAGTGAATCAGCAGATACTGATCATCAGTATGGGTAGACATTCTTCTTACATACATCACAAGATGAGCACGAGGACAAGTGTTGCCCTTGTACTTCTCAAACTCTGGGACTTTAAACTTGGCAGGTATCTTGACATTCAGGACAAAGCATAAATCATTCACATTATGCCTGAACAATTTCTTTCCCCTGAGGGCCTTCATCTCCCTTTGCATCTTGTCAAACTATTCTTGAAAATCATCCATTCTATCATAGAGACCCAAATGTTCACTCGGTGGAGGAAAAGGACGACACATATCATCATTAATAAATGGAACCATATTCACTGAAGGAGGCGCAGCAGGAGTAGCATGCACCACAGGAGGTGCAAGAGTAATAGTAGTCTGAACAACTGGAGTATCTTGAGGACCAAGATTGAAACACTCGAGCACATAGTTCTCTGGCATTCCCTATGGCAACCTTGAGCCATGCGGTTCTGAACAACAACTCGAGTAGCAGACATAGGAACAGTTGGAGCTTCAGTAGTGACCCTTGTTTACTCTGGTGAAAACCTCCTTCCAATAACATGAATCATGAAGTGAGCAACTAGAATCTGACTGAGGCTTAGGAGAAAATAAATCCCCTTGCCTCTCCATCATCTCTACAGCCCAACTCTCAAGAATCTCAATCAAGTCGTCTTTCTCCTTCAAATATGCTCTATAGGAAATCTCTAAAGTTTAGCACTTATTCTTCCAAGCATCCTTTCCTGCTGCATCCTGACCAAAAAAAGTTGTAGCTCTTCCACATCATCCAATAAGGGAGGAGTGGTCTTCACAAACAAGTCAGACTTAGGTGCTTCCTGGGAATACGGAATCTTCAACTGAATAGCTCTCGTTTGGACCCACTGAAGATAAGGCTCCAAAGAAACAACCCCCCTAGGTCCCAAGTCTTTCCTAATCTTCCTATGAATGTGGCGCCAGACATTTGCAATCTACTCCCTAGCTCCCTTATGGTCTTCTCCCTCCTTCAGGAAGAAACTACTCAAATGAATACTAATTGGTTTATCCTTCATCGGATAACCAAGCTATCGTCGTGCAAGAACAGGGTTGTAGTTAATTCCTCCCTTTGTACCAAGAAGAGGTACATTGGGGAAACTACCATAACTGTCGACAATCTCTACA
Source organism: Vicia faba (assembly GCA_948472305.1). Lineage (NCBI taxonomy): Eukaryota > Viridiplantae > Streptophyta > Magnoliopsida > Fabales > Fabaceae > Vicia > Vicia faba. The sequence goes on from OX451741.1 coordinate 609,232,414, forward strand.
TCATGGTAAGCCCGATGATACCAATCAATATCTGAGTGAGTAAGTGTCATGATCTTAGGAGCCCAACGGGGTTCCTTCCTTACATCCCAGTAAGCATTAGACCGAAGCATATGAGAATAAACCATTGGTACAACAAAGGCGTGCAACAGATAATCATCACCCCATGATAAGAATTCTGAAGATGAATAGAGTAATAAGCATCACCCAATAATGTAGGAACTGGGTTTACAATCATGAAGATTCTGATAGCATTAATGTCAACAAACTTATCCAGATTAGGAAATAAAGACAACCCGTAAGCAAGTAGAGTAAAGATGGCCTCAAAAGTGAATGTACTCTTCATCCAAGCAAAGTAACGAGCTTTCTCCAATTAGAACTGAGTTGGTAATACTCTAATCCCTCCTTTAGTAGTCATATGGGCTTCAACCTCAGACTTCCCCAGATGGATCAAAGCAGCAATCTCGTGTGGTTTTGGCTCACCCTCCAAACCAGTAAAAGGAACATGATCAGTAATAGGTAAATCCAGTAGATAAGAATACTCTTCTAGTGTAGGCATCAACTGATAGTCAGGGAAAGTAAAGTAATGATACATCGGATCATATAAATGGACCAAGGTTGAGAGAATACCCTCCTTCATCCTAAGCTTCATGAGAGGAATGATGGATCCATACTTCTTCCAAAAATCTGCAGAACACTCAATCTCGGGAATTAGACTGATCAACTTATCTCTCTTGGGATCTTTGAAACCATATTTTCCGTCCTTTTTTTCCAGAATCCATGGTCAAAAGGTACCTTAGATATTAACAAATGGTCAACTTTTAAGTCCCTTGAAATGAAATTTCTTCAAAAGATGCTTATGAGTGCTTGGATGCATGATGCAACAATAACACACAAGATCACAAACATAGGGTTCATAGGTTCAACGTCACAAGCATGAGGTCGAAGGTACTACCCATAAGGTGTGGTCTAAAAGTTATCACCTGCCGAACAAGGTTCTAGAGGTTCCTAAAGTCTACATCCGTCCTTTGGATATTACCAACTTCCCGATTAACTCGATAATTAGTAATATTCTCAAGAAAATCTCGTCTGAGCGTAGTATCGAGTGACAACTATTTTCGAATTACTCCGTCATAGCTTCTGCACTACACCTAAAAGGCCAAGATGGGTTAGGTATTCTACGGTCCTCGGCTTCAGTAGGCTCCCAGGTCGAAAGTAGTACGTCTTCCCGATTACTCAGTAAATGAAACTAAAGTCAAAGGGGCCTCCACTGAGTGGGTGATCTCATGCCTCCTTTTTTGGGATTACTTCCTCAAAGTTAAGATGACTATACCGCCCATCATATCTTAAAGTTTTCCCAAGTCCGGGTATAGGAATTATAAGTAATCACCAAGCACGCTAAAAACCAGGAAAATCCAGGCAAACATATATACAACATATAACACATAAACAAAAATAGAACATATAAATATATAAACAAAGATGGGTTCAACCCACTTAGGGATGGACCAGCAAGAGGTCAATATTTCCTCAATGAATTCGCCATTTTTATGTAGCGTTAGAAATGATTAAGACTAAGCCATTAGATTGACTAGACTTATACAGATCAAAATAAAAATCGCCACCGCGCTTTATTGTTTCCAAAGGAATGGGAAAAGAGCGAGCAACCCAAAAAGATGGGGAAAGATTCATGGTAAGGGGGTTGTTATGCAAAGGGAAGGTATTAGCACCATAAACATATACGGTACTCCGCAGGAACCTCTTTGAAAAATCTGTATATTTTGGCTATAAAATGTTGTATGTAAAATAAATGGTGGAGGTGGGAGAAGAAATATATTTTTTATGATTTTTGCACCCGCCGCGATTGCGAACCTTTAGTGCCTAAGTACCACCTTTCGTGCAATAGGGGATCAGGGTACACATAGTTCCTATTTAAAAAAACTTAAAACACAAGGGTGTTGGTTAATTTATGAGATAGACATCATTGTCATTGTCCGTGTGGAAAACATACTTACTACCCACAATCATGAGAAAGGAGAATTTGCATCATCTCAAAGTGGAGGATATGGCTTGGATTTTAAAATCAACAATGCCTCACTCAACACCAAAGTGGAAAATATATGTCTTCACTACATATTGTAGAATTATAGTTGTTTGCATCACTACAAGGATTGACAAGAGTCTTATCTTTTGATAAAAGTTTTAAAATATAAAGCCAAAGTGGAAAAATAGTTTGAAATGAGATTGATTGACTTTTAGTCCTCTTACAAGAATATCAAGGTATTATTAAGTTGATTGAAGTTTATTGATGAAAAGGTTTTGAAAATGCATGGACCTAGATCCAAGTTTATTATGAAAGTAGTTTAAGTTTTAAAAACAAAGAAGATTTTTCAAAAAGAGGAAGAAGATTTTTGAAATTAAACAAGGTAGGAGGAGAAGAAAACACTATCCTAAAGCATAAGGTAAAAGCTAGGGATGGGAACCATCTAACCAATAAGAAGCTAATACTTGACATTATGAGTCAAGATAGAATTCCCATTCTTTGGATAGAAGCCAAGCAAGCAAAGATACTAGACCTCTTGAAAAAACCAAACTTCAAGTGTAATAAATCTTCACAAAAATTGGGCAGAGTAACGGCTGTATACGGGTGAATTCCAGATTACAAACAAAGAATGTAATCATAATGGCCTGCACACAAAACAAACAAACAACCCAATGTATTAAGGTAAACCTCAAGAACTCCAGACAAAATATCAATTAATGTCCAAAGTCTCCAACATAGGCCAAGGTTTCTAATCCTAAGTCTAAGAAGTCTAATACTCCATAATGCCAAGGACAGTAACCACATAGTCCAAGTATAATTAAAGCCTTTTATGGTTCATGATGATTATTAGATGTCTTAAAAGAGAGGAGAAAAGCTCAAGTGAGCAAAATAAAAATAACAAGAATATAAATGCTCAAGTGAGCAAAATAAAAATAACAAGAATATAAATGCTCAAGTGAGCAAAATAAAAATAACAAGAATATAAATGCTCAAGTGAGCAAAATAAAAATGGCATGAAATGTAATGCTTAAAGAAAATGGTACATAAAGCATAAAAATAAAAGCATAAAGTAAAAACAATTTAATAATTAGTGGTTAGTTGGATGACCATCTTGAAACTTACATTTGAAACTCATTAGAGGATTGGTAGAACCAAAGCCTCCACACAACAAGTTACATTTTCTTTTTGTCAAGTATATCACCCATTTGGAAATCCTCATCAGTACTATTTAATGATCAGCAATGTTTAAGTGATCCACGTTGACCAAAAGTGTTGTAGATCCATTAGAGGATTGGTAGGACCAAAGCCCCCACACAATGAATCTCAAGGTTATTAGATCAAAGAGATCAAATTAACATACTTGGGGTTGCAAACATAGGTTTGGGCCATGAATAATCATTTATTCGAATCGGTACAAAATTTTGCGCTATGTTAAGCAATCGTAAGTGGACTTATATAGAAGTCTCACCTATTTTGAGGCTGGTCAATAGCAATCTACGCACTATTTGTTTTGAGACATGATATAGAGATCATGCTCCAATAACACTTAGTGTAATAAGAAAGGGATGAGATGAAGAGGGACGGGGAAGAATATACAAACCACATTTAAATTAAATTTTAATCAAACTATTATTAAAATCATTCATCCATTTTTATGGAGTTAGACTCAATACCATGGATCCAATGATGTTAATAAAGTTCACAATCAAAAATTCAACCCAAGATCAGCCAGAAAATAATCACAAAATAATATTGCATTTAATATATACATTAAAAAAGGTTTTTAAAATGTTTTAAAATAGAAACAAAAGAGATAAATATCAACTATGTTCAAATTAATCAAGAAATAAAAAGTAAGACCATAGAAAAATCAGAAAAGGACTCAAATATTTTTATAAAATTTTTGGTAATTTTTTTAAAGTCAGAAACTATTTTTAAAATTAAAAGAAATGAGTAAAACAAACCAAAAATGATAAACAATAACAATGTCAAATAAAAAATAAATGAGGTCACCAATATTTGTCACCATATCATTGGATCATTCCATAATTTTTTCAGAATTTAAAAATTCATAAAGGTATTTTTTAAACATTTAAAACAATTCAAAAAAAGTGAAAATTTATAAACAATATCAAAACCCAAAATAAATTTGTGAAAAAATAAAAATTAGAAAGAGAAAAACCAAAAATATTTTTCATAATTTTTTGAGATTTTTTGGACTAAAAATGAATTTTCTATGATTTTTTGAAATTTAAAACAATTAAAATAAAAATCAGAAAATAAAATATCAAACTAAACATATATGGGCCATATGATCAATGTCAAAACACGTTAGTAAACAGATCAAGTGGACCTGGCGCGCTGTGCATGTTATGGACTTTAGTGAATAAAGCACTGAATCATTAATTAAATCTGATTTTAAAAAAAACAAGTGGCGCGCCCTCATTAGTTGGAAGATGAATTGTTGGTCATCTTCAACCTCCAACCAACGTGAATTACAGGTCTCTCAAACTGTAAAATCAGAAGCTCGGACATATTCCATTTGCTTCGTCTCTTCAAGACGAAAACAGCCACACCTTCGCGGAAAATTCATATAAAATGTAGCTCGAGAAATTTGGAAGGAAAGTTTGGAAAAGGGATTTGAAATTTCATGGTCAAAACGTGTTTCCAGATAAAAGCAAGTGTTGCGACTAGAACCAGGGCAATGAGAGCTTCACAATGATATCAAAGTTTTGAAGAATTGATGGAGAAATCTACTTATTGAAGTTGAGTTGCAGAGCCCTGAACCTGGACTTCTATGGAGCAATATAGGGCATGATTCTTGAAGGTAATTGTATGGTTAGCTTCAGGGAAGATCAAGAAAGGTGAATTGATAGAAAAATTGGATTGAAAAAGGCTTGAACACTGATTTCGAAGTTACATAAAATTGAGTTATGGAGCAAGTTTGGCAGGGTAATTCTGGCTATTCAAGCTTGAGGAAATGAATGAGGGATGATCCTCTATTTATAGGGAATCAAATGGAATGTTCAAGCGTGTGAAATGATGAAGTTTCGAGGGAAATCATGTAAAGTTGCAAACAAGAAAAATGCCACTTCTACTTTGATCAAAACTCAACAAAAACGCGTGTTTTGCTATGCTAATCACTTCTAGAAGTTCACTAAAAATGTTTAGAAGCAAAAACACGCAGAAACAAAGTGTTTAGAAGCTAAATCAATGATTTCAAATTCTGACTTTTGAAGAAACTGCAGTTTAAAGTTACCAAGTTCAAATCAATGGCATTCTTAGCTCAAGGAGTCTTAGGTCAAGGTTCTTGATGCTTTAGATAAATGAGGTTACAAGCTTTTCAATGGGAAAGGAATGGAATCAAATGGATGTTTGAGCTGAAAGTTGCAATGAGTCAAAGTTTGGGAAAAAAGGTTGACTTTACATACTTAGAAATATTTCAAGTTTTTTCTTTAAAAGTGACCTATAATGTTTTGCATCCAAACATGACCTTATACTTGTAATTTGCTCTTTACCCAAAAAGATGGCATGAAATAGGCCTCTAGAATGTCATTTTTAAACTTGAACCATTCAAAATCTCCAAAAATTGAGAGAGTTATGAATTGTTGAAGTTGGCAAAAAATCATGAAATGACCTATAATCTTTTGTATCCTTAGGGCATCTTCCATCCATTTTCTCACTTTGAACATAAAATAAGGAATAAAGTTCACATCCTCTAGATCATTTTGCAAAATGATTAGTCTAAAGGTGATACAAATTGACCAAGTTATGATCATTTGAAGTCACACATGAGAAATTAGGGGTTCATCTGGAGGACTTATAATCTTTCTTCATCATCAAGTTTCTTCCACATGAAAAATCCTTGAAACTTTTGAAGTGATTTGTTAATAACCATTTTAAGGGAAGTATGTATTTGGAATCACTCAAAAATACCAAAAGATGAGCAAGATATACTTCTTTGAAGTTTAAAACCCTAGCTCCTAGATCAAGAAAATGCTTTGAGGGACTTTGACAATTTTGAACAACCTTCTTGTACCAACACTCTTGCTTTGTAAATAGAAGTTGTTTAGGATGATAATGAGAGCTCATAGCAACCAAAACCACTTCCATATCTTGAGAATTGAGAGTAATGTGCACTTGTGACCAAAGGGAACAAGACCTTGTCCAAACATGACAACTTCTTCAATTAACCCCTTGTACTTTTTAATCAATCTTAATAACTTTGAAATGCGGTGAACCAAGATAAAATTTGGAATGCCAATTCTTCTAACATAACTTTAATTATGAGGTTTTAACTTCTCAAGCTTTATTGACTAGGGCATAAAAATAAACTCATGAACCCATGGATCAACTTGCTAAGCCACATTGCCTTTACCTACATTATTAACAAGTAAGACAAACCAACATTGCATTTTATTAGTTAAAAGGAAAATAAAAAACAAAACATGAATGATTAAAAAAGAAAAATAATTCAAGGTGCTTGGTGATTCCTCAAAGAGCAAAGCTAAAGATGGGGAGGAGAACCAAAAGCCCTAATTTGATCTTGTTGTGATTGAATCAATATGGTATGATGAAGGGATCTTAGGGGCAAAAATTGGGGTACAACACTCAGGAGCCATCCTAATTTGATTATATCTATAAAATCTATCCATGAACGAGAACACTTTGAATTTTGCGGTTCTATCAACCAACATATCAATACGGGGAAATGGGAAATTATCTTTTGGACTTGCTTTATTTAAATCTCTATAATCAACACACATGCAGACTTTTCTGACTTTCTTTGGTATTGGAAAAATATTGGAAATCCACTTAGGGTACACTGATGTCACAAGAAAACCAACATCAAATTGCTTCAAAACCTCTTCTTTAATCTTCACTTCCATGTCAGGATGAGTTCTTCGCAGCTTCTGCTTGATTGGTCGACATTCTGGCTTTAACAACAAATAATGTTCAACAATATTAGTGTCCAGACCAGGCATGTCATGGTAGGACCAAGCAAAGATATCCACATACTCTTTCAGCAACTCAATTAACCTGCTCTTCAAATCAGGATGATGTAGTGCCCCAATCTTGACTTCTTTCAAATCTTCTTCTGAACCCATGTTAATTGTCTCCAATAGCTCTTTATATGACTGAATGGTATTTTCCTCGCGCTCAAGCAACCATGAAATCTCTTTTGGGATTTCATCATATTCTTTTTCTTCAGCCACATACACAAGATATTCAATGTTGGGTGCAGGGTCAATGCATTCAACGGTTTTTTTTAATTAATCTACACATATGATTTATGATTGATTTTAGAAACGAACACATGTAACAAGTGATTATGAAAATTTATTCACAATCATTGTTTATTTTGAAAGGTTTTTTCTGATTATCATTTTATAAGAAAAAAAACAAAAAATAAAGACACAATTTAAAAATTAAAAACAACTTTTATTAATGATCTTAAAATTCAAAACAATAGACACACCCATACAACATTACTTTCACCTTGGGCAGAGTGAAAGACTTTTGAAAAGACAAACAAAAAAATAAATTACTTTTAAATATGAATGCAAGAAGGAACATCAAAAGTGATCCAATTCTGGATTCTGCTCCATGTGTCACAAAGTTCGACATCTCTTGCTCTGGCTCATCTTCAGGAATAATGTTTATCCTTGGAGTAGTCAGATAGAGATATCCTGCACTGTTAAAGGAAATAAGATATGGAAAACTCAGAAAAGAGAGAGATGGAGAGAGTTTGACAGGTTGATTTTGTATGTTCAAGCTTGGGGAAATGAGTGGAATGTGTCCCTCTATTTATAAGAACGAGAATGGTGATGAGGATTGAGAGGAATGGTGCTCAAATCTTGAAAACTAAGCTAATCCGCAAGGTGCGAAATGTGTGACTTGCACATCTTAAAAACTCATTGTAATCGTGTGTTTTATCTGTCTAATAACTTTTGGAAACATGCTAATGATGATTAGAAACAAAAACATACGCTTAAAGGGATTGAAATGGGAGTTTCGATTTTGCCAAAACTCAAAATCAGTTTTTAAGGTGCTCACTTCAAAACCATGGGAAAGCAGCTCAAGAGGCTTTATGATATCATTCCATTTTCATTGTAAATATCGCATCAAAACCTTTAAAATGTGCCAAGAAAGGTAGAACTTGGTGATCCCAGCTAAAGGTTATTCATGTTTGAAATCAAGAAAAACACACGGGTATTTGACACTTAGGAAAGTTCTAAGTATAGAGCCTTAAAATCACCTATAAAATCATACAAAAATGGAATGAGATGAAATGAAGTAGACCCTTTGAATTGAATTATCAAATTGAGATCATACAAAAATCATAAAAATTGAAAGAGTTATGGTCTTTGGAAGATGATTAACAAATTTGGGGAAATGCCTAAAAGACCTATAATCTTTTCAACTCGTTAATGACTTTCCAAACATTTTCAAGCCTAGAACCTTGAAAAAAAGTTATAGTAGACATCCTAAAGTTTATTATGAAAAATTAATGATCTCAAGGAGATAAAAGATGACCAATTTATGATCCTTTGAAATCACACAAGATAATTTGATAGCCATTTTAAAGGACTTGTAATCTTCTTCAATCATTAGTGATCTTCCATTCAAAAGTAGCCTTAAACTCTTTAAGATAAATTGTTTAGGACCCTTTAATGAGATTCATGGCTTTGGAATCAATAAAAAATCTCAAAAAATGAGTAATATATCGTCCTTGGAAGTCAGCAAACCCTAGCTCAGAGAGTGTCAAAATGACTTGGAACCCCTTTCAACTTTTGATGATTTTTCTTGCACAACTGGATCTTGTCATGTAAAGAGAAGTTGTTTTATATGTTGATAAGAACCCATGGAAAAATTTACCAACTCAGAATATTTAAAAATAGGAGAGTTATGCACTTGTGATCACTAAATCAAGTACTTGCTCAATTAGATTAAACTTGTTGAATCAAACTTGAATATTTTGATCTTTCTTTGAAAAATAGAGCATGATGGATCACATTAGACCTTGATATTATGTTGTCTTGAAGCACATGCAAAGATGGAGCTTAAGTATCAATGAAACTTGTTGAAGAAGGCATGGAAATAAACACATGAACCTATGAATCTTATTGATGAATAACACCACCAACCTTGATGAAAACTTGACCTATATAAGGTAAGAGAGCTCTTTTAACCATAAGACATTGATATCATAGACATATCCTTGAAGCTTGAGCTCTTGCCATCCATTGAAGAAACATTTGACTGAGGATCATCCCTAAAAACCCTAGGTTAAATGGTGAGCTGGATGTAGTTTTGTCATCACCTACAATATGAACATCTAAAGAAACATATATACATATTTTGAGGTTAGTTAAAAATTAATCCACCTAAAAAACCACATGTACAAGATGCACAATTCAAGGTGTTATCAACCTGCATGTAACCATCAATAGTTTCTGTCTTAGCTAACATCTGTATGGAATCCTTAGTGATTCCCTTTGTGAATCCTTCAACTTCGACCATGACCACTTCTTTGGAACAATCTTCAGTGACTACCACCATGTTAATCGAAGATGGTTCAGCATAATGGGCCTTAACTACATGAAGGGGGTCAGCATCAACCTTCATTTGGAATTTCAACTTCTTCCCAAATTTGAGCCTTCCCTCTTTGATTGAATTTTGAACGAGATCCATGAAAAGGAAACATTGATATGTTTTATGGCCCAACAAACTATGATATTTGTAGAAACCCCTATTTTTCCTTTATCCCAAAGGGGGTATTTTAGCACCAGGAGGCACGATCATTTGGCCATCTTTGACTAATAAATCAAAAAATTTGTCACATTTAGTGACATCAAAAGTATAACTTCTCTTAGGGAATCTAACGCCCTTATCCGGTTCAAGTGAGTTTTTTTCCATTTGAAGGTGCTAAACTTTTACAAGAATAAGGGGAGCCTTGCTTAAGTTTAGCAAGATCTATTTCACCTTCGTCAAAATTCAATGGCTCTTCATATAACCCCTGACCACCTTCGTCGAATTAAAAATAAGTTATTCTTTCTTTTTTGTTATTCTTACTTGCTCTAGCTTTTTTTATTTTCAAATGTTCTATCTGTCGAACCCTATCAGCCAACTAGGCCATGTCTCTCAAGTATTGGGTGTCCAATTTCTTCGTAATGGAATAATCTAGGCCCCCTACGACCATTTCGACCAATTCATGCTCGGGCATATGAATGAAACATCTAGCTTTGAGCAAACTGAATCAACTCAGATAAACATTTATGGGCTCAGCGAATTTGTGCTTAACACTTGTTATTTTATTCAAACTAATATTGGTTTTTCCCATGTAAAATTATACCTGCAACAACATTTCCAATTGCTCCCAATAATGAATTGAATTTGCTGGTAGTGTTGTGAACCATGTGAAGGCATTTTTCATTAATGAACTTGGGAAGTATTTAATCCTAATACTATCATTTCTGGCAATTTCACCTACCCCTATCAGGTATCTAGCCACATGTTAAACAATGGATTTAGTAGTGTCCCAGAGAATTTAGTAAATTTGGGGACTTTCCGTCTTGGAGGTATACATGTTTGTAACATATACCTACTCAATAGAGAAGTGTAACTTGGTCTATGAAGGCCAACATTCATACCATTTAGAGCCATAATTCATTTGACCATGGCCGCCAGATTATTTTCTGTCGCTATATTATCTTGTCGAACTTGATATATGACTTCATAAACATTTTGATTCATATTCACCATCATAACCCTGAGTTCTACCTACCTTGGGATTTGTTGTTCCTCTCTAGGAGGTTCCACTCTAGGTATTTCGAGTGCCCCTCCCTGATTTACCAAATTTACCTTAAGTGGATTTCTTTGATTTTGTTAAACTTGGTTAATCGTTGAGTCTTCTTCGAAGGTTACCCCTTGATTTTCTATAACCCATTTCCTCTGAGGATGTAGTGAGGGTTGAGGCACACTAAAGAATTCAGGGATGCGCGTCATTTGTGATGCCATTTGTTTGTTTGCTTGAGTGGTGTTTTAAATTAAAAGGTTATAAATTGTAATCATGGTTTGTGCAAGAATTTGGACCATTCCATGGTTTCTTTCGTCCACTTGCTGCCTAATTACTGTTGTAGAGTGATTTGTCAACTTTGGCACTTATGAAGAAAATCCTTCTCCATAGGGTTGGATAGTTAGACCTATATTATTAACAGCAGACCAAGAACCTTGCAATGGCGAAGTGAAAGTCATTACAAGATCTGAATATGTTAAAGTGGAATTATGCAAACCTGCTATAAATGGTGATGACATGCCATAAAGCCGTTCGTGACCATTCTGAGGCGTAGAAAACCCAGGAGGCCCTTAGGGCCTAGAGAAAGCATTTCCCCCAGGAGGGGGTCCCTACTTGACCATGTGGTCCTATATAAGTCAAAATAGGGCTACTACGAGTGTTCCATTGTGTTGGTGTCAAACTTGTTGGAGACTATATAGCCTTTGTAAAAGGCGTAGAAATCTTTGTTTCCCTTATCGAAGTGACTGGGGCTGGTACTTCATCTTTATTAGGAGGATTTTAATTACTTGGCTGACTTTGGTTTTCCATTTTCCTAAAATATTTTTTTTATGTATTTCTTTGTTGTTTGTTGCTAACTTACCACTTCTAAGTCTTATGCAACGAAGTATAATACAAGAAAAAGATAAAGATTTTCAAAGACTTTTCACAAGAACAAAAAAATATTGTTTAGTTCAACACTGTCTCATTGGGCGTGCTAATTTATTGACCGTGAAAATTGGTAAACAAGCGTTAGTCTTCTAAAATCGATGAAAAGTCCTTAGTTACTTGCAGGATCGACTATATTGATCCTAGGACATGTGTTCTTATTCAAACTTTGTTCTTTGAAATGAAGAACACTTCGATGATATTCATAGTCTTTTTGTAACATTGGTTTCAAACTAAATAACTCAGTAAAGTAAACTTATGAAACTTGTAAAGAAAGTGCAAATAAAAGCAATTGAAAGTAAACTGCTAAAAGTAAATTTTTGGAATGATAACTTGTATTAAAATAAAAGATGGTGTTTATACATACATTTTTCAGAGGACTCTTTTCTCAATACATAAATACTTTGAGTTTACATGATATTTGGTACAAATGAATGAACACCTGAATCCTATTTCTTAGAACCCTATATATATAAATTCAACCTTAACGGTCTTTCTACATCTAGATGCCATGTTCTTGATACACAAATTATTTGAACTATTAGAGATCCACGTGTCTTTTGGATAAGATCAAAGACTTGAATTTTAAATACTTTTATTGTAGAGAGTGCCAAAACTCAATTCGAATTCAAATTTCCAATACTTTGAATTCCCTTAAAAACAAAAATTTGCTTCTTGTAATCATAAAATTTGATGTTCAACCCCCCAAATAGAAATCAATCAGTTGAAGCTTTCACAAAACATTTCTTTCAAAATAACTTATTCTTCGACTTTGATCTTCTATGTTCTACTATCAAAATTTCTAGCTAACAGTATCACAGCCAAATGTTGAGCAAGATCTTGTGACATCTTGAACAATTTTTATAGCAGGTGATGCTGCCTACAGATGTTGTGCCAGATGTTATGACATCTTTAACAACTGATATAGAAGGAGATTTTATTTTCTTGACATATTTGATTTGATTTTGTGAGATTCTCTTGGACACAACTCACTTATTTTCATAGGTCAAGAATATTTTATTTGGAACAATTGGTTTTATCTCCAATTGTACATTAGTTTCTAAAATTGGATGTTGAGACAATTTTGGAAGCTTATGATGTTTTGATCCAAAATTAATGGAGATTTTTCTGCATAATTAGTGAACCCCTCTGCTTGTGGATCAATAACAAATTGGGTGAAGATTTTGAAACCCATGGACCGCTGAGGAGTTTATAAAAGAAAAACCTAAACCTAATGTGAAGATCAACTTAAGAAAAATAAGGGGAACTTCATTTTTTAAGAGTCTTAGGGTTTGAGAGTTTTTCAAGTTGGTTTATGTTTTTGTATGTCACTCATGTATCTCAATTTATGCATAGAGTTTGACTGATTATTCATTGTTCATTGTCAATCACTCACGAGCTTTTATGAAAATAGTGGATTGTGTGTAATTCGATGTATGCTCTTCTATTTTGGTCTTTTTTATTAATATTGAGGTGATTGTGGTAAGTGAGAAGGGGTTCTCATATCTAGGAGGTCCCTACGTAAAAGTTGAATAAGGTAGTGATTAGGTGATAAGTTGTAAACTAGGGTTGTTTAGCTTTAAAATAATACTATCATAGTGGATTTCCTTCCTGGGTTAGAAGCCCCAAGAGTAGGTGATGTTATACTAAACTAGGTTAACAATTTACTGTGTTATTTATCTTTAACAATTTAAATTCTGCATAATTCATAATTTATGCAAATTGTTGTATCAGTAAGAAGATGTCATAACATTTGTCCTGACATTGTGTTTGGTGTTATGACATCTGTATTAATATCTATTTGAAAGTGACAAAGTTTCATATATTAATAAATCACTTTTGAAGAATCATTTGTAAATCGAATACAAAATGGATCCAAGAATCCATAAATATCTGATTTAGTTAATTCTATACAAACAGGATGAAGCTACCTAAATGGTTAAACAAAATGCAAAAAATAAGTGAGAAATTAGTTCTATAAAAACATGATGAATGTACCATAATAATATATTTAATTATATTCTTAAGTACAACATAATTGTAGTATCCCTATGTCCAGCCACTCATTTCCAAACATAAAATCCATTATATCTCCTAATCAAGATCTTATTGAAGATGAATTAGATCTTTCTTACCTATAACATGAATACCACATAGTTAATCGAATGTTTATAAGGAACCAATATCTCATTATGGATATCAATATGGGCGGATGATGAAATTCATCTTAGTCTCGCACCACGTACAATAACTCTTACAGGTAATTGTTCATCATCTTCATTTGTACACGGTTGGACAGTACCACCCAATCTCTACCTTATAGAAATAATACAAACACAAAACAAATACAACACAATATATCCTACATTTCAGATAAAATACTGAAACCCTATTTATCCAGATAAAACACTATTTTCACATGCCTCAATGGGCTTGACCAGTTTTTTCTGTGAATTTTCGGCTCATGTGCTAACGCATCTTCCAACTTCTTATTGTACACCACCTCTAAATCTTCCAACTCTTTATTTTTCAATTTGTTTTCACTTTCTAACTTCTTCTTAAAAATATTGTACATCTCTTTCTTTTTGCATGTAGGTTTTTTTTATGTACCAAACTAGAATCTCAAGCCAATGCCTTCTCCAGCACCATGTACATGATAACCATGCTACTTTGTTTTGATTTCTTCGACTAATATATCATGTCATGGTTGTGAAACAAATTTACCCCGTATGGCTATATCAATCAATAATCCTGCACAACATGAATAAGATATATTTATATCAGAGCGATTTAAATTACACATAACAAACAATGCTCTCGACAAATCCTACTTACAAATTTCTGAGCGACTGCTCGTGAGGTGTCTGGAGTGAAATCTCTAGTTGGTATTTTTTGAGCCCTCTTACACTTCTCATGTTGTATTGGTGGATATGGGTGATGTTGCCAAACACAAGTGCTCGACAATGCCAAGCCGTATAATAATATTGAACTGACTCGGAGATGTATATGAGTACCAAATTTTATCCTAATCGTGATTAGCTAAAGCGATCACAATGTGAGTTGGACTAGAGAAAATAGAAATGAAATTAACAAATAATAAAAATAGGACATGGGATTATGATCATCTATCATGACTTTTCCCTATTGGTTATTCGAGTTTGAACATACGAATATCTAAGCAATTTAAAATAGATAAATATGTACGGTAACTTTCTTGGCGTGCGTATCTATACATGTTTCTCGGTACGGCTAAGCGGCTTTCTTAATCGAGAGTGAGTCACCTTGTCAAGGCAGGTGCCTCGCTACTCTATATTTTAGCAATTTACGGCCCGATATCCATTCATATCCTTTCAGACAATGATTGTATCTGGGTTTCCTTTGCTTTCACAACCAACACAAATATATTTAAGTTTTCAAAATAAAATAAAAATATATAAAATTCTCGTAGTTCATATTTGAATGATCAATTGGGGATCGTCACGAGATAGACTTTCAAGGCCCATTATCCTTATAATATTACTCGCTTGTGGTGTGGTAAACAACAATCAAACAAGTTAAAGACATAGCATGCAAGTAAATAAGGTAAAGTAATTGCAAAAGAAGAAGCTGAGTAAATCCAAGCTTGATTAAATAAGAGAAAATAAGAGAAGTACAACAATGTTCTGGAGAAATTACAAAAATGAGAGCAAATAACAAAAGCTAAGAGTTACAAAGTAGTAGCAAGTAACAAGTGATGAGTTATACAACTCTCAAACTCAAGAGCACTATTTATACTAAAAATAGAAATTAATCACTCATAATCAACAATAATTGTGTGCTCTATCATTAAAACCCAATAACATTAAGTCTTGGGAGGTTATGGATGTCCAAAAGTTACAAAAATGCCTAAAACCCATTAAATTCATAATTGTCACTTGTAGCAGTAGAAATGTTAATTCTAAGCCATTGGATTGAATTAACTCGTACAAATCAAATAAAAATCGCCACACCCTTTATTGTTTCTAAAGGAAATGGGAAAAGAGCAAATAAACCCAAAAAGAGGGGGAGAGAATCAAGGTACATGGGTTGGTTATGAAAAAGGAAGGTATTAGCACCCTAAACATCTACGTTACTTCTGCTGGAACCTCTTTGAAAATTTGTATATTTTGGCTATAAAAGGTGTTGCCATACCCTAAATTTTTCCTACAATTTTAACTTATTGCGTGTCAAAAACTTTGAATATTCATTTGCATCATCCTCATTAGGTAATTTTCATATCATGCATTTTCATTTAATAAAGTAGTAATTCAAGGCACCAGTGCTTTTGCTAATCAAGGTTTCATATTTGATTGAGGCTTTATTATTTAATACAGTGGATCTCTCTGGTTCTTCCTTGAGCAGTGTACTATGGAATTAGGTTTTGAAGTATGGTTATCAGGGGACCTCTTATTCATTTGACTGCACGGATTTTCTCCATCAGGATTCATCAAGGCCAGTGATTAGGGTTTATTTCCCTACCCAATGTCAATGAATTAGGGTTTTAGAGAACTAGGGTTGTGTGTGGTTTTCTTTTCTCATCAAGCAAATTTCTTCATCTTTGAGCATCCAGTGCAAGGGGATTAGGGTTCATAATTCGTGTTCGAGCTTGTTAACTTTCCTCAACAAGAAGATTATGATTAGTTATCTTGAGGATGTTCTTCTATGTTGCAAGTCTTAACCATTTTCTTACAAGGATTTTTCAGGTGAATTATTTTGTGATTAAAGTTATCAAGTGAAAGGAAAACTTTCCAAGACAAAGGGCTCGTGGTTCGAGTTACAAATGTTTGATTCATGATAGAGTAAATGAATGATTATAGACTCATTTGGTGATCACGGCATTATCATTATCATTATCTCCAATGCTTGTTAATTTAATTGCAAGATAATTTGGGTTTCGGGAATGTTAAAGTTTGTCCTAGGTGATTTAAATTTGTTGTTGAAATTTGGAATTGAAGATTTATTCAGTTGGAAACAAATAGCAAGATTACAACACTTATTCAAAGCTTAGTTCATGTCTCACTCATGATTCTCTTAATTACTCATCATTAAGTCAAATTTTGGAATTCAAATATCCAAGATCAAACAAGTTCACAAACCGTGTCATCGTTCATGATGTGTTACTAATGCAATGTAAATTTCATTTGGTATTACAATTTGAAGCAAAAATCCAAGAAGAAAGAGTTCAATTTGAAATGATTGAAGTTCAATTACAAATTTAGAATACAAGTTACAACATACATAGAAAATACAATTATTCTTCAAATTTCCTTGCTCCATCTTCGAGCGACTTGTCCTCACACCTTGCTATGACTTCTTCTTCAAGTCTTCAATCTTGCTTTTCCTTCTTCACCTTCCATCAATGTCATATGAAAACAAACAAGGTATTGGTTATAACAATCATAATCAAAACTTAATCCATAACAAGTTGTCACATAGAATGGGTTTTCCTTGTTAGCTTCATCATTAGGGTTTATGACGGAATCAGAAACAAAGGGTGTTTTCCATCATGCGATAAATCCAATCTAAAGCATCATATTGAATATATTTCCCGACAAAATTCATAAATTTTTTACAATTCATGGGCCTTATCTCCTATTGCAAATCACAAAAGGGTATTTTGGTTCACAATAAAAGAACTGAAAAAGAAAGTCCCCGCAGTAAAATAGAATGCAAACAAAGTTGCATTTCCATCCCTAACACAATAACAGATGAAAACCTCAAACATAAAAAATCAGAAAAGAAATTCAAAACCCAATTACTGCAGCAACAAAGTCAACCAAAAAGCATTGCCAAAAACTCAGCATTGCTGCCAAGAATTTGTTTACGGTAACACCAAATGCAACAAGCCAAAATATCCCCAAAACTCTATGTTTTTTTAATCATTTTCCTAAAAGCATAAACCCTTACGAAATTATATCAGAAAAGAAGAATGATGGTTCTGAATCACATATAGAAAAAGAGAAAAAATAGACTAATATCAGAAAGATGTCACCCAAAGCATAATAGTCTTAAATCTGCATAAATAGCCCTACAAAAACACGCTGCTATGGCTGCATAAGCAGCCCTGCATAACTTGTCCACAAAGCCAAACAGAACATGCCAAAACCCTTGCTGCAGACCTACTGCCCCTGCAAGAAAACAACCTATTATACTGTCCATACTAGTCCATAATCTTTCCAAACCTGCCTCATGTCAGTATAAACATTGCACAGAATTAGCAAGGCAAATCATTGCATTAGAAAGCATAAATCAGAGTATCAAAACAATTCAAAGTCCACCAACTTCCCCGCCCCCCATCCCCCCCCCCCCCCCCCCCTCAAATAAAAAACTCACTTGATCTTACATTATATATATACACATCCCCTCTGTTCAAGAGAGGGATCGATGACACCAAGAATCTGATAAGAAAACTTCAACCTAAACCATTGTTTTCATAGCCAAAAAACCTCTCAAGAACTCCTCTCAGTACCACCATTCACTACTTCACTGACCTCAACCCCACCTTCCACACAAACCGCAATACAAAAACAACAACACTCTGAACTAATCATGACAACATTTCGAACAGATTCATTACACCCCAACTACAAACATAAAATGTTAGAAATCTAGAAGAAAATCAGAGAACAAATTTAGAAGAAATTATAAAACTATGTTGTCCAAGTGAAGCTTCCCCCGAGCATCAGTTCATTAACCTGTGAAATCAGAACATAAACTTCAAGATTTGTTTCGCAGTATCAAAGGAACAAGCTCGTAACACCGACAAAATCGAGAAAATTAAGTGTGAAGCAGAAGAAAGAGTAGAGAGTCACTGTACATAAACTTGAAGAACCCATCAGAGAGGTTATGATCTGGTACCTTGTTGAATATCATTTTCTGCTTTACCGTTTGTTTTCCATATGTATCCCCTTTTCATCCCAATATGTTGTCGCTGTTCTTCCAAAATCCGTTTATATGCTGACTCTTATTTTTGTTCAAACTGTGAAACAAGCCCTTTTTTGAGGTAAAACTAAACCGAAAAAATTGTATTATTACTATAGATAGAACCGAAACAAAAAAGGGCGAAACTGAATGAAGTTGTGTTACCTTTCGGAAGCGTGAGGAATCAAAAGAGCTTACACCATTGTTGTCTGTTCGTCGATGATGGTTTGAAGGAATAGACGAACCGAAGCTTCCCATGGATTTAGATTGAGTTACGACGGAAGAACGGTTTGGACGGAGATGATATTTTGATGATTTTGCAGAAGAACACACAAGTAGTATCAATGAACCGGAACAGAGTTCTAGAGATCGAGTCTAACTGTTTTGGTGGTGCGATCGTGACAGAGTGGGAAGACAATCTAGGAGGATGAAGGATCATGTGGTGTTGTTCAATGAGAAAGGCGATGGGGATGGATCGTGAAAAATAACAGAAGGAAATTGATAGATAAGGAGGGAGTATCTTTGGTTCTGGGTTATAGAATTAGAATAGGGTGTTGGACTGGAAACAAAGATCATGAATCTGGAGGAAGAAAGAGGAGCTTAGCCTCATTTGTTTTTAGGGTTTAGTAACCCATTTTTTTTAGGGCTGGACACGAGTCTGACCCGACCCGGTCTGTGTTTAAGCCCATAAATTTTTTATTTTACTAATATGTCTTGTCTAAACTTGGGCCTTGCTGGTTTCTCTTTCTTTAGCCCATCTGAACTTCTAGTTATCCACCAATTATTTTTCTTGCACCATTTGTTTTAACTTGTTAGTTCAATTTTTATTTTCTTAACATTATTCATAAAATTGATGTTGTTCGTAGCTTTATAATTTTCTTTTTTATTTTATTAATTAGTTAAGCTTTAAAATTAATTTATTAATATTAGGATTCTAATAATTTTTAGTTTAGTTAACCTTTTTTAGTTATTTTACTTAGTTGCAATTCTTTACTTTATAAATTGCACAAATTTATATATTAGCTCTTTATTTATGTTATTTTTGGTTTGTTTGATTGCTTGTATAATTCTTGATAACATGTTCCCTTAAGTGATTCCATGAAGATATTAATTTTCTTTTGATTGTTTTGAGTTGAATATAACATTAGGATAGACTTAAGCATGATAACTAGTTAGGTTAGAAATATCCCTTTCAAATACTCAATATTAGGTCCATCTTTGTACATGACAACAATTAGATTCTTCTAGCCTCCCTCTTAAACTTTTTTCTTCTTTTGTAATTAAAATTAAAAATTCTCATTCACAAATCAAAAATTCAAAGACATTTAATCGTTATTCAAACTCGTTCAAAACTCACAAAACAATCATCCAATCAAAACCTCCATGTGATACGGTGGGAGAACTGACTTGATTGTTTTGCGTTTGATCGCAAATGTTGCGGTTAGCAAGAGTCTCCACCGAATATTCTTTTATCCAAAATGAAAGGTGGAAAAGTACAGGAAAGACCTTTGAGATTGTTTCCTGAGTTCGGGGGGAAGATTATGAAAAAGGAAGGTATTAGCACCTTTTTCATCCATGGTTTTCCATGGGTTCTTAGTTACTTTCTAGATCACTTGCTTTTGTTTGAAATTTTGCTTTGTGTGGTTTTAAAAGTATTTTGTAAAAGAGGCTATTGTTTAGGCAATCTTTGTAATGATTCTCGTTCGTAAGAATGTATACAAAGATGTTGATCTTTTTTGAAAATGTTTTCAATGTTTGTAAGATGTTTGAAAATGTGTAGGTGTTTGTTTTTGAAAATAGCAAGGATATTTGTTTTGAAATGGAGTAAGTAACTAAAAGTAATCTACCTACTCAAATGTCTTTCTGGTTCATTTTCTTTTTCCTTGATATTGTTGTCTTACAATTGATTTGGTAAGAAACCCTATCTTTGGATGTAAATGGGATGGGCGTGGGTCATCGTATAGCCATGATTAGCAATTTTGCAAGGTATCTTAGCATTTTTAAGGGACTAAGATCATTTTTGTAAGGCAACTTTAAATAGTGTCATCGAGGGACTATGATCTTGTATTTGTTTGTTTTTGCTAAGACACCTTACATGCGTAATATGGCCATTTTTGTAAGGCAACCAAATGGGATAACCCTAGGGGTGTTTTGTGTGAAAGTGTGTCATTTTCATGCTTGATTTTGTCTTAGATTAGGGTTTTCTATTTGATTGGTTTTATCTTGCCATACAAACCCTAATTACTAGCATGTTACATAAATATTGGAATAAATATTGGAATAAATAATATACAAAAATGACTTAAATATGCAAAGGTATGTAAATGCAAAGAAGATTTTGTTTGGTTTTTTATATGAAAAAAAAGTTTTAACCTAAACCTAATAAATAAATCAAGATTAATTTAAATCAATTAAGAAAAGAAATTATTTTTTAGAAAAGATTTTTGAATAAACCCTAATTCTATTTGATTAAAAGAAAATAAATTTCTTTAAGAAAAAGTAAGTATTTTTGTATTTTTTATCTTGAAAATAATACATGGCATTATGAGGTATTTTGGTCCTTTTATATTAAGATAAATATTTAATGGGTACAAAGAAAAAATAAATATTAAACTAGTTCTAATTTAATTTACAAATTTAATTAATAAAATTGGATAATATATATAACTAAATAAAATATTTTTTGTGATAAAAATAAAATAAAATAAGCTAAAATATAAATCTATCATTTTTGTATTTTTTATGATTTTTAATATTAAGAAAAATATATTTAAGAAAATAAAATGAAAACAAAATAAATAAATAAAAGTTATATGGGTCAGGGGTGTCATAAGCAATCAGGAGGTGGGTGTTAGAAAAAATCACAAAGCCCAAAGTTCAGAGGTCCACGCTGCAAAGGGACAAAAAAATGGCAAAAAATGTGAGAAAATGCAAAAGGCAGGCGCTAAGGCTCGAACCCATGACCTATAGCATTTTTGTGCGCTGCCTTACCACTGGGGTGGCTGTACATCTATTTATAGAAACACAAAGATAAATATATATTAGAAAACACCCCCTGAAGGCAACTTCATCTTCAACCTTGAGCCATGACCGGACCACCTGTATCTCTCTCATTTCTCTATGAAAATGGAAAGTCCAAACATGAAAATTATGGTGTTTCTTCCCACAAGTTCAACCATATAATTTATGTAAACTAACAATCAAAGATCAAAGATAATTTTACTTGCCCTAATTTGAAACCTAATTTTTACATAAATTTCAAATCCAAAATTCTCTATATACAGTTAATTTAAATGAAAACTACGAACATGGTTAGCTTTAGTGCAAGGATATCTACATTTTTCTTTCACAAATCAGGACCAAAAGATGCTTGTATGAAGAGATAGAAGTTTGAGTTTTTACCTCTTTTAGTTGAGATCGTGAATGGAGTTTGAGCAAATTTTAAGAAGGCCTGAGGATCTGTTTAGCTTTCCTGGACCTCCCTGAGTGTACTCCAATCCTTATCTTGTCTTGAAAGTCTCTGAATCTCCCTACTCAAGTCAACCTGCAAGCTTGATATTTGAAAATGGTGGATGGAGAAGGAGGAGTTACAGTAAGGGAACATGGGTTTGGATCACTTAAGTGTGATTTATATTAAGTGTTTAGGTGGTTAAAACTTAAAACGCACGAGTAGATTTGGAGATGACTGAGTAAGGTTCAAAATCGTCAAGATATGGCAGATTTTCAATGACAAAGTGTTTGGGAGTGTTTCTGAGTCTTAGCATTCGTGTGCTAGGTTGCAATACACTTGTTTATAAGTATGGAAGGGTTAGACATCAAGCTTTCTCAAGATTTCTGAGATATAGCCTTTTGGCTCTATAACTTGCTTTTGAAGAAAAGTGAGGAGACAAGTCTCTAAGTTTGTACAAGCATGGTCTGGTTTGGTAGAGGCTTCAGGAAAGTTGCTTTTGGTTTTGGCTTTGCTTGTGTGCAGAGAAAACAAGTGCAAGGCTCAAGAAGTGGAAAATTGCAAAAGTACTGTTTATCAAAATGGAAATGGCACCTTTGTGCCAAAAATGGAATTGTTCTTGTACAATGCATTTAATGGTTGGCTTAAAGCTTCTATCATCTGTGAAAAGATTTATTTATGGAGTTAAAGTCAAGTTAGGAGCCTGCAAAGTAAGATTTGTTCAGCATGCTTGAGGAATTGAATTTTGGTTCTTCATAAAATGGCTTGAAGTCAAAGTGATAAATCACCAACTTCATCTCATTGATTCTCCCTATTCAATAATGATCTCAAGGAGATCTTGGACATTTTGGAAATATTGCAATGTGCTCTACAACCCATCTTTGAATTGCTTTTGAAGATTCCCCTTGGAACTATGTGAAAAATTTCCATGAAGTTAGGTCAAAAATCTGCCTAATTAGGGCAAAGCATGTATTCACAAAATTATAAATTTAGATCCACTCATTTTTAGGAGATGTTGTGTGAAGAAAAGTTTTATATTTCATGGATATCTACAACTTTTGTTTTGGAAGTTTCCTTTGAATCATCTTGCATCATGGTGAAAATTTGGCTCAAAGTTGTGAAAAAATAAGAAATTTTCTATACTTAGAAAAATTTCTAAGTTAAGAAATTTCATCTTTTCAAAATAAAATCTTGAATTCTTGATTTATTGATGAACATGTTTCATATTTTGGCATGTTTTGATGAATTATAATCTTCGGCATTTGATTTTGACCAAAAAATCAAAGTTTGACTTTTCAGTATACATTTGACTTTTGATCAGTTGACTGAAAAATTCATCTGTCAATCCAATGGAATTGTAGTGTTTTGAACCATGTCATTAGGTCAAAGTGATGCAATTGGACTCTTGAGATCATGCCTTAACCCAATTGATCATTTGCTAGGTCAAAAATCAGAAATTACCCTTTCCCAATCAAAACCCTAATTTTGATCATTTTGCCCTTTTGATGATTTGATCAAATTTCTTGAGGAATTGGGGTCCAAACTTGATCAGATGATAAATATGAGTTTAAAGTGTTAGTGAGGATCAAAAATTATGAAGTTTGACTGTAAATTGGCCATGGTTGACTTTTCCCCAATATAATTGATTTTTTGGTCAACTGTTCAATTGACTGATCAAAAGTGTGATCCAAGGCTTGAAACTTGACATGAATAACCTTGGGGGTCCATAATTGTCCTTGTAAGTCATATGAAGCATTGATAGTCCAAAAATCCTTGTTAAAACTCAAACCCTAATTTTGGTCATCAGTGCATGAGGAGTTGTCTTGAGCTGGTCAAACCTAATGCAGTCTTGAATTCAAGAGATCTTGTGAGGAAATCTTTGATAAGTGAGAGGGAAAATTTTTGGGTACAACAGCTTCCCCTGTTCAATCTTCTTAAACCTAAAGAGTTAGATTGGCGAGTTTTTCCATTCGTGACTCGAAGGTGGAAGATGATTGGACACTAGAGTGCCCAGAAATTATCACTCAACGGTACGATGATAGAAGGAATGGGCTTATAAATGCCATTTGGAGAGGTGATAGAAAGATGTAGGAGATGGGCTTGTAGATGCCATCCAAGAGTGATTGTTGAATTGTAATTTGTTAGCTGAAAGAATGAGTATCAGAATGGCGTCTGTGTCTGGAGCGTATCTGTACTGTATCTGAATTGTAACTGAAAGTTGAGTCTGAATGAGTATTAGAATGGCATCCGTGTCTGGAGCGTATATGTACTGTAGCTGAATTGTAACTGAAAGTTGAGTCTGAATGAGTATCAGAATGGCATCCGTGTCTGAAGCATATTTGTACTGTATCTTGAAGTTGAGATATGAATCAGTATCAGAATGGCATCCGTGTCTGGAGCGTATATGTACTGTATCTTGAAGTTGAGATCTGAATGAGTATCAGAATGGCATCCGTGTTTGGAGCGTATCTGTACTGTATCTGAAAACTTTGAATATTGTTAATGGTAGTTGTTAACCTTATCCTGAAAAGGGTAAAATGTTAGCTAAAATGCAAAGTCGCGTTGCATGAAATGTATGATGTGATGCATTCACTTTTATCAATTTTTATGATATAAGTATGCAACATACACGTATGTGAGCTGATTTGTTGTATTGATGTTGGGTTGAGGAAAATAAATCCCTGAATATTGTTGAGGATGTGTAAGCCTTGATGTCTTGAAGCCGAAATATTGGTGAATTTCTGCCGAGAGAAATAAACTCTGTTGTAAGGGAAATGCCGTATACTGCTTGTAAAATTCCATTGGGGAATCCTGAGAAATTTGATGACTTCTACTGGGGAGTGATAACTGGGCGTTTCGTTCCGCTGGGGATTAAACGACATACTGTGGGGATTTCTTAGGTAATAGCCTAGAGGTATTTCCCTATCCATTCAACCCATCCGTAATTGCCTTTTTTTTCATTTTGTTTATTTGTAAACAGTAATTATATTCAAACGCATATGTTCAACAATGAATCATTGGACGTTTTTTGCAAACAAAATACAAGTCTAAAGAAAAAACAGATAGTTTTTGTACTTTCAAAGAGATATCTCTGTATTGACTTTGAGTAAGCATTTTTGTACAAGGAGACAAACATTCTATTAAGAGAATTCTATCGTAAAAAAAAGAATAAAAATTTTGATACAAAGAAAAGATAGTTATGTGTAAAAAATCCCATGGGGTTTCCATTCTGCTATAGCCTTCGTATCTCCGAGCGTCTTGTCTATTTTTTTCCTTGTCTGAAGCTGATTGAATTGATCAGAAACCCTGAGTTTGTTAGTGGAAGTAAAAGGTTTTCCTTAAAGTGATCCAACGGGACATAATCATACGCTTTAATTCCCTAACTTTTGCATGGACCTCCCTTTCGGGTTTTCAGTCCACCGGGAAACCCTTTTTTTCCCAAGTCCCCCTTTCGGGTTTTCCACTTGCCGGGTGTACAGATTTTTTTGTTTTATCCCTAATTTTTCCCAAACCTTTTTGGTTCGCCGGGACGCCCTTGTTTTTCCTAGGTATGTCAACCTAGCGGGTCTCTTATGCGTAGTATCTTTTGACTATGTCCGCATTTGTAGGATGCGGCAGGTCATCACCATCCATGGTGGTCAAGATCATTGCGCCACCAGAGAAAATGTTTTTGATTACAAATTGTCCTTCATAGGTAGGAGTCCAATTGCCCCTAGGATCACCTTGTGGAAGTATGATATGTTTGATCACCATTTCTCCAACTTGATACACTTGGCGTCTGACCTTTTTGTTGAAAGCCTTGATCATACGTTTTTGATACATTTGACCATGGAAAACAGCAGTAAGTCTCTTCTCATCAATCAAGTTCAGTTGATCAAGTCAAGTCTGGATCCAGTCGTCTTCGTTCAGCCCTGCATCCTTCAGAATCCTCAAAGAGGGGATCTGGACCTCGATAGGCAAGACAACTTCCATGCCATAAACCAGAGAATAAGGTGTTGCCCTGGTTGATGTGCGAGTCGTGGTACGATACTCGTGGAGAGCAAATGGTAAGATTTCATGCCAACCTTTGTATGTGACTGTCATTTTCTGTATGATCTTTTTAATGTTCTTATTTGCAGCTTCGACAACACCATTCATCTTTGGCTGATAGGGAGAAGAATTGTGATGCTGAATCTTGAATTGCTCGCACAAGGCGGTGATCATAGTGTTGTTGATATTTGTACTGTTGTGAGTGATGATCCTTTCAGGGATACCTTACCGACAAATGAGATTTTGCTTGATGAAACAGGCAACAACGTTCTTGGTGACGGAAGCGAAGGAAGAAGCCTCCACCCACTTTGTAAAATAGTCAATGGCCACTTGGATGAAGCAGTGTCCATTGGAGGATGTCGACTTGATTTCCCCAATCATATTTATTCTCCACATAGCAAAGGGCCAAGGAGCCGTCAAGACATTCAGAGGAACCAGAGGTACGGGCACCTTATCTGCATAAATTTGGCATTTATGGCATGTTCGAGAGTGTTGATAGCAATCTGCTTACATGGTAGACCAGTAATAGCCTGCCCGTAGGATTTTCTTTGCCAACGTATTCCTGCTGGAATGGGTACCAAAAGTGCCTTCATGCAATTCAGCCATGATCTTTTCAGCTTCAACCTTATCTACACACTGAAGTAACACAGATTCATGATTGCGTTTATACAGGATGCCATTACTAAGGAAGAATTTAGCAGAGAATCTCCTTAAGAACTTATTACCATTGATTGAAGCTCCTTCTGGATATTCTTGAGCCTCGAGATACCTCTTAACTTCGTGAAACCAAGGTTGGTCCACTACTTCTTCAGTATTAATCTCATGACAGTGTGCTGGTTCATCCATTCGTTCAATGGTGATTTGGGGATCTTCGTTATCCCAATTAAGTTTAAACATAGATGACATTGTGGCTAAAGCGTATGCTAGCTGATTTTCTTCTCGCAGGAAATGCTCGAAGGTAATCTTCTCAAAATGTATTAGCAATGTCAAAACATGTTCTTTGTAAGGGATATGGTTTGGGTGTTTGGTGTCCCATTCCCCTTTGATCTGACTGATGACCAAAGCTGAATCTCCAAACACATCTAAGGATTTGATTCCCAAGTCTATGGCAACTCTGAGACCGAAGATGCACGCTTCGTATTCCGCCATGTTGTTTGTACAATTGAAGCAAAGTCTGGAAGTGAAGGGAGTATGACACCCTTCTGGATATATGAGTACAACACCGATACCATTTCCAAGCACATTGGATGCTCCATTAAAGAACAGGGTCCATCGGGATCCTTGTTCAGGTCAGTCATATGGCATGAATTCTTCACAGTTGTCTAATGTCATGATGTCTTCATCTGGGAATTCGAACTTCATGGACTGGTAGTCTTCTACAGCTTGGTGAGCGAGGTGATCAACTAGTACACTCCCCTTTATAGCTTTATTGGTAGTATACTGTATGTCATATTCTGTCAGGATCATCTTCCATCTCGCTATTCACCCAGAAAGAGCAGGCTTCTCGAAAATGTATTTTATTGGATCCATCTTAGATATCAACAAGGTAGTATGAGTAAGCATATATTGTCTTAGCCGGCGAGCAGCCCATGCCATAGCACAACAAGTTTTCTCAAGCAGTGAATATCTGGTTTCACAGTCGGTAAACTTTTTGCTCAGGTAGTAAATAGCGTGCTCTTTTCGGCAAGACTCGTCATGCTGCCCCAATACACACCCCATTGAGTTTTCTAAAATAGTCAGATACATGATCAACGGTCTTCCCTCGACTGGTGGCATCAACATAGGAGGCTCCCGTAAGTATTCTTTGATTTTGTCAAAAGCAACTTGGCACTCATCATTCCATTTGACCACATGATCTTTCTTCAATAGTTTGAAGATTGGCTTACAAGTAGCTGTCAGATGGGAAATGAATCTGGAAATATAGTTCAAATTTCCCAAGAATCCTCTGACTTCCTTTTCAGTGCGAGGAGCAGGCATCTCTTGTATTGCTTTAACTTTGGCAGGATTGAACTCGATACCTTTGTTGTTGACAATAAATCCTAGGATTTTACCAGACCGTCCCCCAAAGGTGCATTTGTTTGGACTCAACCTCATCTTGTACTTCTTTAGTCTCTCAAACAGTTTTTGTAAGTGATCAAGATGCTCTTCTTTTATTTGAGATCTGGCTATCATATCTTCCACGTAGACTTCTATTTCATGATGTAAGGAACCTTAGGACTTGATTCTTGATGCATTAGAAAGATGAGGTAACATTCTTTATAATGTTCCAAGAAAGATATCATTTGGATGGTTGAGCTAGAAGTTGTGCTTGGTCAAAATCAGGAAAAATGTGTTGAGTTGTATACTTAGAAAAATTCTAAGTTTTTCTTAAAAAATGACCTAAAATGTTTTGATTCTAAACAAGATCTTCTTCCAAAATTTTGCTTTGATCAATGATGCTAGATTAAAGTGGACTCCTTAAAGAGTATTTTGAAACTTGTATCACTCAAAAATTCCAAATATTTGACAAGTTATGATCCTTTGAATTTGATGAAAATCCATAAGGTCACCTTTAATCTTTTGAACTATTAAGGTATCGTCTAACAATTTTCAAGTTGTGCACATAAAAAGAAGAGTTGAAGTTCACACTCTTAAAATCATCGTGGAAAAATAATGGGCTCAAAGAGATAAAAATTAATCAAGTTATGACCCTTTGAAATCACATAAGGGAATTTGATGGCCTATCTAGAGGACTTGTAATCTTTCTCAACCATTAGTGATCCTTCACACAAAATTTACTTCAAACATTTGAAGTCACTCAGAAATCTCAAAAGATTTACAAGATATAACCCTTAGAAGTCCAAAACCCTAACTCCTAGAGCAACAAAATGGCTTGGGAACCCCTTTCAATTTTGACAATCTTTATTGTACAGATACTTTTGCTATGTCAAAAGAAGTTGTTATGGATGATAATAAGAACCTTTAGTACAAATAACCACTTCCAAATGTTAAGAATTGAGGGAGTTATGCACTTGTGATCAAGGAATCAAGAACTTGTCCAAATAGGTCAAATTTATTTAATCAATTCTTGCATCCTTTGACTTCCTTTCGCAAATTAAAGCATGATGAATCATAATAGATCTTATGATAACATTATTTTAAAGTAATGTAAATGATGAAGCTTAAATTTAAATGAAGCTTTGTTGAAGAAGGCATGGAAATAAATTCATGAACCTATGAATCATGATGAAGTGTGTTGTGCCCTCACCTATAGTATCATCATTTATAAAGAAAACATTCTTTATCTTTATTAGTTAAAAGTCAATCAACACAAGACATATTTGACCACAATATACAAATCAATGTGCTTGGTGATCCCTCATGAACAAACCTAAAGATAAGGAGAAGAACCAAACCCTAGTGTGATCTTGATATGATTGGGTTGATATTAAATGAAAGAGGCATCTTAGGGGAAAAAATAGGGGTATAACAATGAAGATATGTGTTCGTGTAATGATGAGGTTGTGAAGATGTTTGTATAACATGAAGAATATAATGATGTGTGATGCCTTGATTTTGTGTATATTTACTATTGAAACAACCTTCTGAACAAATCATCAAGATGAAATCAATAAAGTCGCCATCGAACATTTTTTATCCCAGAGGAAGGGAAATGTAAACAACGTGTAAACATGAGAAGGGTGAAATCACGATCAAACGATAGAGAGATCGGGTAAGGGTGTATGTTACGCGAGGGGAAGGTATTAGCACCACACACGCCCGTAGTACTCTAGGGTATCCACTCTTGTTGTTATAATCAAAGGGTGTGTTCAAATCTAATGCTTAAGAGCTTACAAGAAAATGCAAAGAGGGAATGTATGCAAAAGAAAATATGGGGAAAAAAAGAAATATTTACAAAGTTTTGCTCGGCTGAGCCCCGTGATCAGATGGCTACGTATCCTTTTTAAGGAATTAAAGCTTCGTAGTTCGGCTCACATGTTTCGGTTTATTTTTTGTTTTTTAATGAATAATATTAATTTCACCTTCTGCCACAACTCGACCTTTGGAGATTCATGTGTCAGCACATAAGTGAATTAACATGTTCTGTTTGAAAAGTTTATTAGTTTTGATGCAAAGCTGGAAGGTTGAAAAAACATTTGAGTTGGTTGGTGTTTTTTTACCTTAAAAGAGGATTTGATAGTTGTTAGATGTTTTATGAATTTGCCAAGAAAAAGGTTTTAGTCTTAAGAATTCAAAAGAAAGAAAAACAACTAGGGGAGACTATCTAGAATCTAATCCATGATGTTATCATAAAATGATGGTCCTAAGGTCGATTTTGAAAGGGAAATCTCTACCTAAGTTAACATGCAT
Source organism: Vicia faba (assembly GCA_948472305.1). Lineage (NCBI taxonomy): Eukaryota > Viridiplantae > Streptophyta > Magnoliopsida > Fabales > Fabaceae > Vicia > Vicia faba. The sequence goes on from OX451741.1 coordinate 609,262,945, forward strand.
GGATACCTATCCTAATGTCTAGCTCGAAAGCTACCCTAATCGAGGGATATTAAGGGATCATACAAATGTTCAAAACCTAAAGGGAATATGGCATATACAAGGATGAAAAGAAAACAAGCAATCAAAAAGCTCAAGAGAGCACACACATGTCATGAGTAGCAAACAGTAGCTCGCGTAAAGGTCTAACCAAGATTTTGCACATCAAGGTAAGAAATGGGAAGCTTTAACCAAGGGGTCATATCAACTGAGGAAAACAAGAGGGGTAAGATACGGGAAGCTCTAGCCAAGGGATCATATTACCAGGCAAGAAGAGTAAGGGTAAAAGTGATAAAACACAGAGCGTCAACATCGACAAACATGAGCTCAAGGAAAAGTATGGGGATTGATTACAAATCCCTTTTCCATCTGACCAACTCGATAACAAGTGCATAAAACTCCAAAGCATCATAGTGTGTCACACGCTAAGGATGACACAGACAAAATACGGGGGTTGATTTTAAAACCTTGACCGCTTGTCTTCTTTGAGGTCTTTGAGCACAAATATAAAACACACTGCAAAATGCCTACTTTAAAGGTATCACTTTAAACAAGTCAAACACAAGTAGAAATAATGGAACATAATGTGAAATTGCCCTAAACGAGTCTTTAAATAAACCATATGGGTTCCTGACATAATCAGCAACACAAGTCCCTTTCATACATGTCTATTCTACTTCTCATGGCATCAGGAAACTGTAAAATATAGTAAGAAGTGAGAGAGATAAAGGAAATAAACCATACTACCAATCTAGCCAAAATGTGTCACTAAACTGATAGCAGCATGAAACCCAGAGAACCTTGAACAAGCTAGCATCAGCAACAAACAAAGTCAGAACATGCGTTGAAGCACCCAAGCAACATAAGCGGTATGTGTCAGACACAACTGAACAAGTATCTTACCGGAAAACCAATGATCCAGACATTTCATAATATACAAGTATACGCCTCATAACTGAGGGACAACATATTGCAACATGCGAAGAGTGGTACCCCACACTTAAAGCAGAGTACCGAGATGTTGACACATGAGAAATACGGTATCCCACAAATTAAGTGGAATACCGAGCAAGTAAGTGTCATCAAAATATCTTATGGTAATCCTTGTACAAACTCAACAAACAAGTTAGTGATAACAAGAAAGAAACTGGCAATTACATCATTGACTCATAATGTGAAAATCAAGTGATGGAACAAAATGGTAAAAACGGTTATGTCAAATCACAAAGTGTACATGAAATGAATCTGAAGTAAGCAAAAATAAGTGCAACGGGATATAAAAATAACCAAGGAAACATGAATACAATTTAAGTAAAAGTTAAACCCCAAGGTACATGTCAATCAGTATCAACAACCGCAAAATTGGGAAATAGGCGTCAAAATTTATCGACCCAGAATTAAACGAAAAATCACATGGTTGATTGCAAACGTGTCAACAGACTCAAAAACAAACTCAGTTTGAATTAATTCTTATTGGAAGCGTGACTTTTAGGTGAACTTAATCATGGACAAAGTACGCCAATAGCTCCAGAATCGTGGAGAAAGTCAAGTTCCACTAATCATAAGTGTAAAAACTAATCATGGTTAGAAAATTATCTCAAAAATGAGATTACGTCAAGTGTTAGAAAAAATTCAAGAATTGTGACATTTTCCACTTATCTCAAGTTTTTATGTATCAAAAGAGCTAGGTAATGTGTCTTGAGTCAAATGGAAGATGTTCAACCTCATGGATAATCAACTGTTAGTATGAGTGTATGCACATTCACACAATTACAATATTACATGTTATGGAAATGTTAAAATAAGTGAGCAAAGCTAGAACTTAACACTAAGTGTTAGTAAGAAAGACTTGAATATTAGTACTAGGAATTTGTAAGAAAGTGTATTCATATTAAGGTGAATAGCATAGAACAAACACAATACAATTTAGTAATCACGACTTCGGAATTAGCACTTAGGCATAACACAATGAAGCTCAAGACTCAACCAATTCCAGATTTATCCATATTTTTTCATAATATCTTAAATCTAATATCAACACTAACAATTACAATTAACTCTATGTCAAAAGATTACTACAATATCAAGAATTAGTTCTTATGTCAAGAATTATCAATAATCTATGAGGATTTTTTACATACACCAAATGTGCAAAGGTTATGTCTACAAATCTATGTCAAAATCTACATCACAAATTCACATAGATATTATCACAAACAAATAATATGCACTAGAATATTACAAATTCTATGCCAAGAATTCTAGATCTAAACTAATCTAAGTCCTCAATTCATGAACAATTCACATAAACAAAATCAAAATACTTAAGTATTCAACAAAAATATGAAAATCAAGTAATGTTACCTAAGAGAATTTGTAGAAAATTGGAAGTTGAATGATGTTGATGATGATGCTTACGATAGCGAAGAGAGAAGGGAAGGAGTGTCCGATCAGAGATACCGCGAACGAAGGGAGTATTCACCGAAGGAGAAGGACACAGATGGGGGGTAGATAACCAGAGGGAAGTGGCGCCGCAATGATGGTTGCGGTGTAGGAGAGAGGGAATTTTCTTCTCTTTGATTTTTGTGTTGTTGTGTTTAGAGACTGAGAGAGAGTTTCAGAGAATAGAAAATGAGAGTGAAGAGGGAAAATGATATTATGAGAGTCTCCTTGTACAAATTTTGAATTCAAATATATATAGTTTGACATGCTTTTTTCAGATTTTTTTAATGCATAATCGATACAAGACCCAATCCTCATAATAATCGGCGCGAAATGAAGACTTGCGGTCAAAAAAAAATTTGTATGTGAAGAAACGTGTGACGCAGTGCAAAATTAGAGAACATGATACGATACAAATTTAGTGAGTTCGACAACTTTAAGTGACCAGGCCTCAAATCAAAAATTATAAAGTGGATTTTCCAATTTATTTCGAACTTAAGTGACAATAACGTGCCTCTCGGAGCAAGATACTGACTTGGGACTTGAAGTAAAGTTTTATACAATTAAATTTGTGAAGAAACACAAAAGGAACAGGCTCAATTAGATAAATGATGTGGTAGTTATGAATTTTTGAAGTTGCACTGATGCATAGCAGAATAAACCAAAACATCTTCTTCCCAATTAATTTCAACGTTCAATCCGGAATAACTCCTTGAACGATAATGCTTTGATCAAAATTTGAAATTGGAATCTGAAGCAAACTTGTAGCTGACATCATTTTTGAAATTATGAAAAAATAAATGTATCAGTACGATGAAAATCGAAGGAGTTATGAATTTTACAATATCGAGAAATGGTGAATAAAAATTCTGGTTCAGCATAATTTTTTCTCTGGTAATACGTAATTCTGGCAACCTTCCTCAAAGAATTATCTCTTGTCTCGAACATATGAAACAAAGATAAAATCAATACGTGTTTTCCACCCAAATAATTGCTTCAAACCTGTATTCCATTCAGAAGTTACGAATTTTTGATTATGTGCGGGATGATGAGCCAACAAATAAATTCAATATACCGTCTTCAAAGAATTAAAATTCCAGGAGATTTTCTTCACACAATTAGCTTTTGACCTGAACACAAGAAATGATAAGAGAAACAAGATGGTCTAAATGCTCGAAGAATCCACTAAAAATATCAAATTGGATGACAGTTACAAAATTCTAAACACTCAATGCACAAATAAATAGTCATAAAGTCGAAGCACCGCTTCAGAGAAAACAAATTATTTGGAGACTTTTTGCGCATAATTGACTTATGGCATGAATATATTAAATAAAGAAAATACGAGATGGTTCCAATACTTGAGGAATCAACTCAAAACAGTACTATGATGACAAGTTACGAATTTCTAAGCTCAAACCAGAAAAGACATTATTTCTGGTTCACACTGCCTCAAATTTACCAAAACACCAGATTCTTCCACAATACAGAGTGCATTGAAATACATGAGAACTTTGATGAAGACTTGCTTGGAAATTTCTTGGATAACTTGGAAACTGTGCGAAGCGCATTAAAACATGGAAAACCTTGAATATCTATTTTTGATGTACCGCTTGGTAAAACACTTGTCTCAGAGCTTGATGCCGATAAAATGCATTGATCCCATGAGTATGAGCCTAATGACATATATGTATGAATATATATGTATGCATATAAAAATGATTTAATCCCATAAGACAATTAGGTTCAAAATGAAGAGGGAAAATTTTAGGGTACAACAGTTGCCCTTATTCTATATTCTTTAACGAGAGGGTGAGATTGGCAGTAGCCTTTCGAACAATCAAGGTGAAAGAGGATTGAATACTTAATAGAAATGTAAAATTTTCACTCTAAAGCCAATCAGGTATTATTTATTTATCTTTGGTTTTTCTATTTTTTTTATTTTGAAAGGTAGTTATCAGGGATAGATGTTTGTCAGGTCAAGGTTAGACACACAAAAGAGAGATTGGATATCAAGGAACATGTGTTCCAAGCTGGTAGTGAACACAGACGCATGAGACTAGCCGAAGGAAGCCCTATCAAAGATATAAATGATATATGTCCAGAGGAAAGGACACATACAAAAGATATCGAATAGACATGCCTAGAGCTAGTAGCAGACACAAGAAAGAGACTAGATGAAAGGACTCTTATAAGGGTATCACAGACATATGTTCAGAGCTGGTAGCAAACACATGACAAGAAAGAGGATGGAGGAAAGGAATCTATTGGAGATACCGAATATATGTTCGGATTTGGTAGAAAACATACGACACAAAGGAGACCGAAGGAAAGGACTCTAACCCAAAGATATCACAAGTACACGTCCGGAGGAAAGGCCATATACGAAGGAGACATCGAATGTACATGCCCTAAGTTGGTAGTAGACATATACAAATGAGACATACAGAAGAATTCTCTAACAAGGATATAACATGTCTGGATTTGGTAGCAGACACATAAGAAAGAGACCGAAAGAAAGGAATCTAACCAAGATATCATGTATACATTTCTGGATTTGGTAGAAAATATAAAATATGAGATAGGCCAGAGGAAATGACTCTAACCAAAGATATCACAACTATATGCTCAGAGTTAGTAGCGAACACATATGAAAGAGGCTAGATGAAAGGACTATGTTGGATATATCGGGAATATACTTTCGGATGAAAGGAAATATACAAGGAGAGAGGCCGGAGGAAAGGACTCTAACCCAAGGATATTAGGAATATACTTCAAAAAGAAATGACATATAACCAAAGATATCTATACTATATGTATGGAGCTGGTAGCAGACATATAACAATAAAGAGACCAGAAGAAAGGACCATTTAAACAAGATACCATAACCACATGTTCGGAGGAAAGAGCATGTGCGACAAAGACCGGATGAAAGGACTCTATCAAGGATATCAATAATATATGTTTGGAGTTGGTAGCTAACATATAACAAGAAAGACACCAAAGGAAAGGACTCTTTAAAAAGATGTCATGAATATATGTTTGGAGTTGGTAGCGAACATATATGAAGGAGACCAAAAGAAAGGACTCCATCAGGAATATCAAATATACATGTCCAGATTTAGTAGCGGACATAAAAGATAATATGTATACGCAGGTAAAATTAGACACATACAAAAAAGGAAGAGACTGACCTAAGAAGGCTCCAACAACGAATGCTAACCGCAGATAGACTCCTGGAGAAAGAACACCGATCAAAGACAAACTTACTGGGGATAGAGTATACATGTCTGGTTATAGTTAGACACATATAAGAAAGAGACCGGCTGAAGCTGACTCTAACAAAGGACACTTGAACACAGAAAAAGCATCCAAGACAAGGAGACTAGCCGAGGGTAAACTCTTGAAGAAAAGGACTTACTGGGGGTTCACATTTGTATTGAACCCGAATTGAACACCGATCAAAGGAAAACTCGCAACTGGAAAAGAGATCGATTGTAGGACTCTAGACAAAGGTTGCCAACACATGCTGGACTTTAAGAGGTTGCAAAGGTGCAAAAACTACAATATCCCCCAGGACAAAGGCGAGGTGTAATTCTTTAAGAGTGACAATTATCTGAATTACCATACACCAAGTATGGATACTCAAATTCTTAAGAAATAAGAAAGGTTATACATCGACTTTTATTCGCGCTCTAACGACAAAGAAAACATGGGTAAAATACCCAAAGGCTTGCAAGGGCAAGGAAAGAACCACGACTCCCTAGGTAATGGAAAGCATTAAAGACTCGACTGGTGGTAAATCAAAGAGACTCCACTGAGAAAACATGAAAGGATCACCCTAGTCTTACTACGAAGGTAACTCAAATTTGAGCGCATAAAAATATGGTTACTGCAGGTAAACATAATTGACTTATACCTATGCATGTTTGATTTTTTTCTCCAGTTTTGGTAGATGAAATGTAATGATGCATATTTGGCGATGTACTTGGGAAAACACGACAATAATCGACTGCTGAGAAGACAAGAGACTTCAGAATGCTTATCCTTTCACATCTGATCCTCTATAGAAATTAATCAATCTGAACTTCAATGGGGAATCGAGATTCGGAACCATCAACTTCTAAAAATCGATATCTATAGGTAATTTACTTCCTGGGGAGAATACTGCAAAAATAAATTGTAGTTCAGAGAAAATCTTTAATTTTGATTAAACTCCCAACATCTTGGGGAACAGATTCCTTTTCCTTCTATTAGGATGAGGAGAGCTTTGTTGGGAATGGAGACTTCCTCGCGTAGAGCTTCTTGATGAAGATAACTTCTACTGGGGTCCATATAAATTCTTAAATAAAAATAATTCTACCCAGACCACACTGGGGATAACACCGTCAGGGGAAAAAATCTTCACTTGGGGAAGAAACAAGCATCCTTGGACAGAAACTCCACTGGGAATATCTCAACAAAATCTTCTATCACCGGGGATGAAAAGAGTTATGACTGGAACTCCTATTCATATAAGATTGGGAAGACAAGACACTTGTTGGGGAAAAACAACTTGCTCCACTGGGGAATAATAGGCAAGTTAATCCAAAAGGTCCTCAAAATTCGACTTTGAATGGGGATAAAGACTACCTCTTCCATTGGGGAGCCAAAAACTTTAGATAGTAACATCAACAATACCCATTTCACTAGGTGTAGCCATCTCTACAAGATTCATGTCAGAAAGGATTTTGTACTAGGGAGAAGAAATCACTTCATTGGGGATAATGGTCGTGCTCATGAGGATACAGACTGGAATCTCCCATAGATATTCAAGAATCTCTTCAAGCAACTCTGATATGGGGAAGACCGCACCAAGGAGGAAAGGGTGCAAACTTCACTGAGGAGGAGAATGCATACTTCATGGAGAGAACAAGTTCCAACCTTATTGGGGAAGCCGTAGAATTTTGACTTCAAGGGGAGTATATCAAGAACCTACGGTTGGTAAACATAAAGATTCTTCTGAGAAACTCTAAAAGAACCAGACAACATTGAGAAAAGGAATTATACTCGGACGAGAGTACACCTTCATTGGGGATCAATTATCATGTCTTGAGCAGAGGTGAGTACTCACTGAGGAATTCAGATTCCATTATGCAGAAATTCCCATCCTTTATGGCCCTCATGTTGGTCACATACAGACCTTCTGTGGTTCATTTGTTGGTACGCTTCTTGTCATAAAAACCAACAGTACCTACAACAAGGGAAATTACAGCAACATGCCCCGGGTATAAAAATGGAAACTTTTAGTTGTCATCCCAGACTCCCAAAAATTCAAGCAATTTCATATATTTATATCATGTGTTGTAAAACCTTAATGTTTCAAAATGAAAAATTCTATAAAAAATGATGGACGTCTTTCCGCAAAAAAAAGAAAGAGAAAAATAAAAAACAAAGCACAATTTGAATAAAAAGAATTTTATTGATTGATTGACATGTAAATAGGCAATTACATCTAGAAGCAATTACTGAAAAGAGGCAAATGCGTACAAAGCATATAGAGGAGAATACAAAGATGTCAATGTGAGTGCGGATTCATTGGGTACCGACTTTGCTATGACTCTTATAACCTCAAAGCTCCTTAATATCTTGCTTTCTGAACAAGTTGATTGGACTGATTACTTATCCTTCCAAGCTAACCAACAGTAGTGTAAAATGATATCACCGATAGAACACAGACCGTAGTATTTTCTTTAATCTCTAACTTTTGTCTGGATCGCCCTTTAGGGTTTTCAATCCACCGGGATACCCTATTTTTCCTAAGCCACCCTTTCCAGTTTTCAGCTTAGCGGGTGTACATTGTTTCTTTTTAATTCTTTTTCATTTATTATTTTTTTCCCTAACTTTTTCTGGAACCACTTTTTTTATGATTCGTCGGGATGCCTTTTTTTGCCTGATCCAACCAACTCAATGGGACTGCTTATGCGAAGTACTTTTTCATTACATATGCGTTGATGGGGTGAGGGAAATCTTCTCCATCGATAATTGTGAGCATCATAGAGCCTCCTGAAAATACTTTCTTCACAACATATGGTACTTCATAGTTAGGAGCCCATTTTCCCCTAACATCTGCATTGTTGGGAGGCAAGATCCTCTTAAGCACAAGGTGACCAACTTGAAAATTCTGAGGACGCACCTTCTTATCGAAAGCCTTCTTCATCCTTCTCTGGTATAACTGCTGGTGATAGATAACTGTCAATCTCTTCTCGTCAATGAGATTCAACTGATCAAATCTATTCTGAACCACTTTGGCTTCATCCAACTATACATCTGTCATTATCCTTAAAGAAGGAATTTCCACTTCCATGGGAAGGACTGCTTCCATACCCTATACTAGATAAAATGGGGTTTCTCCAGTCGAAGTGTGATAACCATGCAAAGAAAATGGCAACATCTCATGGCAATCCCTGTAGGTGACGATATTCTTATGCACAATCTTTTTAATATTCTTGTTTGCTTCCTCAACAACATCATTCCTCTTTAGAAGATATGAAGATGAATTATGATGCTTTATCTTGAAGCTCTCACGCAACTCTTTCATCATTTTATTGTTGAGATTCGACCTGTTGTCAATGATGATCTTTTCGAGAACCCCATAACGATAAATGTTATTTTGCTTGATGAAATGAGTAACAAATTGTTTGGTTACATTGGCATAAGATGTCATTTCGACCCACTTGGTTAAGTAATCAATAACCACTAGAATAAAGTGATGTCCATTGGAAGAAGTTGGTTCAATATGTCCAATCATATTGATTCCCCACATTATGAAAGACCAATAAGAAATCAAAACATTCAGAGGATTGGGCGGCATGTGCCTTTTGTCGACATAAATTTGACATTTGTAGCAGATTATAGAATGATTGTAACAATATTTTTCTATTGTAGACTAATAATAACCTGCTCTCAAGATTTTCTTAGCCATTGTATGCCCACTGGAATGCGTCACGAAGGAACCTTCGTGAATCTCTCCTATGATCTTGTTTGCTTCATGTCTATCCACGCATCTGAGAAAAACAGAGTCATAGTTTCTCTTGTACAAAACATCCCCATTGAGGAAAAACTTGGCTGCATACTTCCGCAACGTCTTCTTATCAGTGACAGAAGCATCCTCTAGATATTCTTTCATTTCAAGATATCTTTTTATATCATAAAACCACAGGTCCTCATCAGAAGCATCTTCTTTTATTTCATAACGGAACACCAACTCATCCAAACTGGAAATGGTGATAGAGGGGGCTTCATTTACCCATATAACTTTAAACTTGGATGACAAAGTAGCCAAGGCTTCTGCCAAGTTGTTATCTTCTATCGAAATATGATTGAAAGTAATCTCATCAAATTATGGGATCAACTTTAAAACATGCTTACGATACATAATCAAATTTGGGTGACAAGTCTCCCAATCTCCAATGATCTCACTAATCACAAGAGCAGAATCTCAATATAATTATAAGACCTTGATTCACAAATCAATAGCATCTTCTAACCCAAAAATGAAAGCTTTATACTCGGCCATATTGTTGGTGCAATCAAAGCAAATTATGGCAGTAAGAGGAGTATGGAAACCTTTAGGAGAAGTAATTACAACGCCGACACCATTACCCAATGCGTTGGAGTCACAATCAAACACCATTGTCCATCGCGATCCTTGTTTGGTTCCTTCTTCCGGGCCAGTGATGTTACAGCCGTATAAATATATGATGTCCTCATCAGGAAATTCAAATTTCATCGGTTGATAGTCGTCTTCCACGGGCTGGTGAGCAAGATAATCCTCCAATACACTACCTATAATGGATTTTTGGGTAGTATACTGGATATCATATTCTGTTAGAATAATCTGCCAACGGGCTACTCTTCTCGTGAGAGTTGACTTATCAAAAATGTATTTGATTGGATCCATTTTGGATATCAAGAGAGTAGTATGAGTCAGCATGTACTGTTTGGGACACTTTGTTGCTCACGCGAGTGCATAGCAAGTCTTTTCCAGCAATGAATATCTTGACTCACAATCAGTAAATTTCTTGCTTAGGTAGTAGATGGTGTGCTCTTTCCTACAAGTCCCGTCATGTTGACCGAGTACACGTCCCGTGGAGTTTTCTAACACTGTTAAATACATTATTAAGGGCATGCCTTCCACTGGAGGCAAGAGAATTGGAGGTTCCTGTAAAGAATCTTTTATTCTATCAAATGCCGCTTGGCAATTGTCATTCCACCTGGCTGTTTGATCCTTTTTCAACAACTTGAGTATTAGTTCAGAAGTGGCTGTAAGATGAGAGATGAATCTAGATATGCAGTTCAACTTCCCGATAAAACCACGAACCTCTTTTTTTGTTATTGGATCGCTTTTATTTTGGCAGGATTAATCTGAATCCCTTTATCACTTAGTAAGAAGCCCAATAACTTTCCTGATCTCACCTCGAAGGTGCACTTGTTTGGATTCAGCCTCAACTGAAATTTCCTTAACCTTTCAAATTTTTTCAAGAAGTGAACAAGATGTTCCTCTACTGTCTTGGACTTGGCAATCATATCGTTAACATATACTTTAATATCTTTGTGCATCATATCATGAAAGAGAGTGACCATTGCACGCTGATAAGTTGCCCATGCCTTCTTTAAACCAAAGGGAATTACTTTGTAGCAAAATGTTCCCCAGGGTATATTGGAAGTTGTCTTCTCCATGTTTTCCAGCACCATCTCAAACTGTTTCTGAACCTCCTCTTTGATTTTCTTGGACATCTCAGGATGAATTCTTTGAAGCTTTTGTTTAACAGGAGGATACTCTTCTCTAAGAGGCAGTTTATGCACAACAATATATGTATCCACCCCAGCCATATCCTCATAAGACCAATCAAATATGTCCACATACTCACAAATCATTTCAATCAATATTCGCTTGACATGGTCTTCTAAAGCAGCCCCAATCTTGACTTATTTTTGAATCTCCTTGGTGCCCAAATTAATCACTTCAATAATCTCTTGGTGTGGTTGAACGACCCTTTCCCCTTGCCCAAACAATCTAGCTAACTCACTAGGAAGTTCACAATCTTCTTCATCTTCTTCTTCAGCTTGATATATCATATTTTCAACGACATATAGAGCCATAGTAGAATCATTTTCGACAAACTTCAAGATTAATGGTGGACAAGATATGCATGATTGTTTTTATTTTTATTTTAGTTTTAGATTTAAAAAGAAAAATAAAAACACATTGCCAAAAGTTTTGAAAATAAAAGAGAAAGACAAGGAGAGAAATATTTGAAAGCAAAAAGACATCCTTTATTGATGATAACTTTGAAAATTGAAAACATTGTGGCCCTACAGCATGTTAACTACATCTTGGGCAAAAAGTAGGAATTATTGCATGATAAAAATAAAAGAAAATTACTCTTCAAAGCGGGTGACTTCAATGATGTCTTCGGAAAACCAATTAATGGGCCCTTGACCAGGAATGGTAGGACGAATCTACTTGTCCATTTTACAGTCACTATCCCTTTCCTTGCTCATAACATGAGCCTCTTCATGGATAACACCTCCACTGACAAACTAAATCGGCAGAGGGATACCTTGAACCTTCATAATATCTTTAAATGAGCTTCGACTTGCCACAGAGCCTAAACATTTCTTTGAGATGACCAGATTGAACAACTGATTTTGCTTGACGGTAAGATGACATGTAGACCTCCGGCTTCTTAACCTATTGACGAGGAGTTCTGACAACCTGCACGAGTTTAAATGCTTGGCATAGAGTCTCATGTATTTCTCCCTCCGCTTACACATAGAGGAAACTACATAGATGACTGATGATGTAATCTTTTTCACCATTAATGGTGACCACCTTTCCGCTCAACAAGAATTTCAACTTTTGATGCAGGGTAGAAGTGACAGCACCGGCCCCTTGAATCCATGGACTTCCCAACAGAAACAATAATAAGGATTAATATCCATGTTAAAGAAAGTGACTTCAAAAACCTGGGGACCTATCTCGATAGGAAAATCAACTTCCCCAAACATATTCCTTTTAGACCCATCAAATGCCTTAATAATCAAATTACTTAGCCTCATTATGACCCCTTCCTAATCAAGCTTCATAAGAGCAGACTAGGGAAACACATTGAGGTAGGATACCTTGTCAACCAGCACACATGATAGAGTGATCTTCGCAATCTCCATGGAGATGTGCAGCGCTTTATTGTGTTTCCTCCCCTCAGGGGTTAGATCGAATTATGTAAAGCCGAGCCCATTACTTGTAGAAGTACTATTCACAATTCCTTCAAATTGATTCACTGATATCTCTTGAGGAACAAAAGAAGTCCCCAATAGCTTTATCAGTGCATTTCTATGTGATTCAGAATCTCTGAGAAAAGAAAGAATTGAGGTTTTTGAAGGCGTCTGGCTCAGCTGGTCAATAATCTTGTAGTCACTTTTCTTTATGTACCTCATCAATTATGCCACTTCTTTGGCCAAATCTGCATCCACACTCAGAACAAGAGGATTCTTCCACGGTTTTGCACCATTAACCATAATACACTTTCCCTTAGCCTTAGTTGCGACATCTACACTACTTTCAGGTTTTTCAGACTGAGAGAAGATCCGACCACTATGGGTAATTCGGCTCTCACTGATAATATCATGCACTGCGGGCTTCTCTTCTTCAGACTTGTTTTTCTCAGGATTTTGAGTGACAACCTTCTTCCCCTGATAATAAAGTTGACCACCATAAATCCAAGGGACGGCCTTATCACTGGCATATGGTACTGGATTAGATACAATGATAAGCAATGGTGATTTTTTCATAGGAATTAGAATTGTAACAGGCACATGAATTGTCTTTGACTTGACTAGAATAGTTATCACATCAATTTCATTATCACTAAACGTAGGTTTAACAACGCTGCAGTCAAATTGGAGAGTTCCTTTGGTAATCAAATTCTGAGTTGCACCCTTAAAACAATGGCAACCCTCTTGTTGAATCAATCAATCTACAAAGTCTATGCCATAACCCAAGAACACACCCTTCTGTGAAAAACTTCTCTTTCACAAACGAGAGAGGTGTAGTCAGCTGATTGACATCCATAACCAAATTTATATTTTCCTATTCAATAATGGCACTGACAGTTGTAATGCCATAAGGTGGCAAAGGCTGATTAGTAATATTAGGTGTTGGGGCAAAGTTGATAGCCCGAGAATCTAACAAATCTTGCACTTTATGCTTAAAATCATAGTAATTTTCAATGGTATGCCCCTGCGCACCGGAATGGAAATCGCACCAGGCATTGGCATCAAAATTTGGTGGCATCTTTTCAGGATTATTGGTCAAAGTAGGTTTCTCATCCAATTTTAGCTTAATCAACTAGGGTAATAATTCATCATAAGACATCAGAAGTGTATCAAACTTCCTTGGTGGTTGACTCGATCTTTGTTGATTGCCTTACCTAGGCACATATGCTTGTCTCTAAGGAATATCTACTGGAATTTTCACTGTAACAATTTAGTGATCAGACTCCTGACGAACCCTACCTTTACCTTTCCGACCATAGATCGCACTGGTCTCACTGCCTTTTTTTCTTATGGACACAACCAAAATATTTCATGGCATTACCGACACTAGAGACATCCTGAATCTTTCCAATTTTGATTCTGATTTCAATTCTTTCCCCTTAAATGACCATTTCAACAAACAAATCATAAGTACTAAAACACTTGTAATATTGTCCTTGTAAAGTGCTAGTGAACATATCCACCATCTCACGCTCCATCATGGGTGGTTGAACCCTGGCAGTCATCTCACGACACCTCCGCGTGTAGTCCTTGAAGGATTCATTTTATTTCTGAGATAAGTTCTGTAACTGAGTTCTTGTGGGTGCTATATCAATATTGTATCGGTAGTGCTGGAAAAAAGCTTCATCCATCTCTCTCCATGTATGAATACAAGTACCATCCAATTGCATATACCACTCAAGCGATCCACCAGTTAGATTGTCTTGGAAGAAATGCATAAGAAGCTTTTCATTGTCAGAGTACATGGATATCCTCCTATAGTAGGATTTGACACGTGTCCTAGGACAAGAGGTACCCTTGTACTAGACAAAATCTGGAACTTTAAACATGGGAGGGATCTTCACTCTCGAAACCAAGCCCAAATCAGACATGTAAAGGCCCATAATGCCCTTATTCTCAAATGCTCGCATATGCTCCTCGAGCATACACAAATTTTTGTCTGACTCATTTGGATCATCAGAATTGGATATCCAATCATCATCATTATCCTCCTTAATTTGACGAATAGGAATGCGCATAGGCCATAGTTTAATAAATAATTACTCATCGTGTTTCCGAGTTGGAGTGGGTGGAGGCGAATTATTTCCCACAACTTGGACCACATGCATGCATTGATTACCAGTAGGATTACCAAGATTCATAGCTTGACCATTCTAAAGATTCATACCATCATTTTCATTTTTGTTTAAATTCTGACCACCACCTAGATTTCCATTCATTTCTGACCACCATTCGAGTTCTTAGTGTTAGAACATAGTTTGCCTCTATATCCCTGTAAGAGTTTTGATGATAACAAAAACATGATATATATATATATATATATATATATATATATATATATATATATATATATATATATATATATATATATATATATATATATATATATATATATATATGTGTGTGTGTATAAATAACATATATGCTCTCTAATAAAGTATTTTAACACGCAAAGAAGTTCTCATGTAAGAAGCATAGAAGATGAGAAGTTCTGATGTATAACATAGTTTTTGTTCTACATGCTTTGAAGTTATTATGTAAGAAGATAAGAGAGTTTCGTTTTGAAGATCTGTTCACAGACAACATACTTAGAAGCAAATTCGTGTAAAACGCTAAATCAAGAAGTTTTATGTTACAACTTCTGAATGCACCAACGCTGTGAAACAAGAACTCTAATATTCTAATATGTAAATTTCTGGAAAGTAAAAGAGTCTCAACGATAACATTCATCTTCTGATGTGAGCATGTTCTGAAGCGTTACATTTTATTCATGGATAATAAATAGTAACAGCTGAAAGAAGACAAGAATCTCTATGTTTGGAAAGTACATTTACTACTATTGATCAACCTTCCAAAATCATCTTCTTAAGTCTCTCATGCATTTCATATTTAAAGAAGACATGAAGAAGATATCAATGTACAACACATAACGACTATGCACGAAAAAGAAAAAGCATAATTATCCAGTTCTAACTTGTGCTCCTCTATTGTGTAATACATCACTTTAGTGATATTGTTTTTTTTAGAAAACATATTTGTACATGCCTTTCAATATTGTATTTTGTAATTACTTGAGGAAATTGGGTTGTGGTTTAGACTCAAGAATACATTGACAGTTCTTATTGTGTTTGTGTAATCAAGTTTGATTAGTTGATTAAGACCTCGCTTGAGAGAGGAGAAATCACCTTGGCGGGTGGACTGGAGTATTTTGAGTTCAAACGAACTAGGATAACCAATGTGTCTTTTATTTTAAGTTTTAATCTCAATTCAACCCCCCCCCCCCCCCCCCCTTCTTGTGTTTTTCCATTCTTCAATTGGCATCAGAGCGCCTGGTTCTGAGTACAAACACTTAACCGTGTCAGAAAAAGATCCAAGCAAGAAGAACACTATGGTGGGACCAAGTTAGAACATCAGTAATGATTATCATGATGAGAACGACAAAATCGGCTGCAGACCCCCAATATTTGACTGTGAAAAGTTTGATTACTAGAAAGACATAATCAGAAGTTTCTTTCTAGCTCATGATGTTGATCAATGGGACATGTTGACTGATGGATATATTCATCCTAGTGATGAAAATAGTCAGAAGATTGACAGAAAAAGAATGATAGATCATCAAAAGAGAGAATTTAGAAATCATCACAAGCCCAAAATGATTCTCTTGAGTGATATCTTGTACACAGAGTATGAGAAGATCACAACTAGAGAATCAACAAAACAAATGTTTGACTCCTTGAGAATGATGCATGAAGGCCACAAGAAAGTCAAAAAAACCAAAGCTCTTGCACTCATCCAGAAGTAAGAAGCTTTCAAAATGTAAGAAGAAGAAACTATTGAGACAATGTTCTCAAGATTTCAAACTCTGGTTGCGGGATTGAAATTTCTGGACAAAGGGTAGTCCACAGCAGCTCATGTAAAGAAAATAATAAGAAGTTTAACTAAGAAATGGATACCCATGGTCACGGCATGAAAACTAGCCAAAGACCTGGATAAAATTTCTCTTGAAGAACATATCAGCTCCCTGAGAAGTCATGAGATAGAACTATGAGAAGATGAACCCCCGAAGCAAGGTAAGTCTCTCGCTCTTAAATCTAATAAAAAATATAAACCTAAAGTTTTACAGGCAAAATAAGAAAACTTTGGTGGATCCTAGTCAAAATAAGACAGACTATATCTTCTCTCCACAAGATTCAATCAGTTGTGGAAACACAGACAGAGGAAGTTCAGAACTCCTAGAAGTACAGAAAATCAAGTAACAAAGACATTGTTTTCTACGAATGCAACGGATCATGCCATTACAAAATTGAATCTCCAAATCTACAGAAAGAAATGCCTAAAAATAATTTCTACAAAGATAAGAAGAAAAGTCTTATGGCAACATGGGATTACTCAGAATCTTATGAAGCTGAAACAGAGTCAGAAGATGAACGAGCCAATATAGCCCAAATGGCCAACTTATCAGATGACTCTGGATCATCTGAATCAGAATTTGAATCAGAGTAAAAGAGGTTTTCTCTAACTTTTCTAGATCTCAATTAGAAAAAAGTCTGTCAGAAATTCTTGAGAGATATCAGCAACTTCGAGTCAACAACAAGAACCTGAAAAAGGATCTAGTTTTTAGTTCTAAAGAAACTAAGAAACTGAGAACAAAAAACTCTGAGCTTAAAGAAACAATTTCTAAACTAGAAAATAAAATACAAGATGCTCAGAAAGAAATTGTCTCAGAGGTTCTGAGTAACTCTGATAAGATCATAAAGGAATATGATCATAGCTTTGAAAAATTTCTTGCTAAAAACATAGATAGAAGCAAGATGGCTTCAATGATCTATGGAGTTAGTAGAAATGGCAGAAGAAGAATAGGATACAAGGGTAAAGTATCTCAACCTAAGAAAGTTAAGGATATGGTCATGAAACTCACACCCCCTTATTCTCCTTACACCTATGGACATACACATGATATAAAATATATTAGTAAGGCATTTTCTGCTAAACCAAAATTCAAACAGAATTTTGGAAACTGTAACAATCAGAGACCCAAAAAGATATGGGTACCAAAGGATAAAATCATATATGTTGCATATATTTTTAATAGCAAGGTTGAAACACCAGTTTTAACAACTGGACTCTGGATACTCTCTACACAAGACGGGAAGAAAGCATATGTTTCAAAGCCTGAAATTTAAATTTGGAGGATACACAGGTTTTAGAGGCAATCAGAAAGGAAAGATTATTGGCTCTGGAACTACAGGTAATAATACTGAGGATACAACATCAGAAGAATCTAAGTCAAATACAGAAGATGATGTCATAAGCATTACAAAAACATCTGATGATCCCATCCAGAAAAGACAACTCAGAAGATTTGAAAAATTGTTTTGCTTTTGCTCGGTGCTTCATCTTAATATTCTATTTTTCTCGTGTTGTTCCTACTTTTTAATTCTTGACAAAAAGGGGGGAGAATGTAAGATATTTTGACTCCTTCTTAAAGCTCTATTCAAAAATCTTCAGGAAAGTATTTTTTTCTTCTTCTGAGTATCCAACTCAGGGGGAGACTTCTATGCTTTATGTAATTTAAGTATTCTATCAAAATATACATGTTTTTGTCATCATCAAAAAGGGGGAGATTGTTAGAACATAGTTTGGTTCCACATCCCTATAAGAGTTTTGATGATAACAAACACATGATATATATATATATATATATATATATATATATATATATATATATATATATATATATATATATATATATATATATATATATATATATATATATATATATATATATATATATATATATATATATGATCTCTAATAAAGTATTTTAATATGCGGAGAAGTTCTTATGTAAGAAGCATAGAAGATGAGAAGTTCAGATGTAGAACATAGTCTTTGTTCTACATCCCTAGAAGTTCCGATGTAAGAAGATAAGAGAGATTTTTTTGAAGATCTGTTCAGACACAACATACTTAGAAGAAAATCTGTGTAAAACGCTATATGAAGAAGTTCTATGTTATAACTTCTGAATGCACCAACACTGTGAAACAAGAACTCTGATATTTTGATATGTAAAGTTCTGGAAAGCAAAAGAGTTAACATTCATCTTCTGAGGTGAGCATGTTCTGAAGCATTACATTTTATTTGTGGCTAATCAATAGTAACTGCTGAAAGAAGACAAGAATCTGTATGTTTGGAAAGTACATTTACTACTATTGATCAACCTTCCAAAAGCATCTTCTTATGTATCTCATGCATTGCCTACTTAAAGAAGACGTGAAGAAGATATCAATGTACAACACATAACGAATGCGCCCGAAAAAGAAAAACCATAATTATCCAATTCTACCTTGTGCTCCATTATTGTTTAATACATCACTTTTGTGATATTGTTTTTGTTAGAAAACATATTTGTACACGCCTTTAATTATTTTATTTTGAAATTCCTTGAGGAAACTGGGTTGGGGTTTAGACTCAAGAAGACATTGACAGTTGTCATTGTATTTGTGTAATCAAATTTGATTAGTGGATTTAAGACCTCGCTTGAGAGAGGTGAAATCACCTTGTTGGGTGAACTGGAGTAGTTTGAGTTCAAACGAACCAGGATAATGAACATGTCATTTATTTTAATTTTTAATCTTAATCAACCCCCCCCCTTCTTTTGTTTTTCCATTCTTCACTGAGCACCTTGGTTTCCATTCAGATTCTAAGCACTATTCACGTTTTGCCCACCTGGATTATCTGTTGGACTGTTAACAACAATCCCTTGAGGATTGACAATCAAAGTCTCATTCCAATTGTTATCAACCTCAAAAAGCCTTACAATGAACGATCTCATATCTTCTTAATGACGGGCCATGTTCTGGATAATCTCCATCAGCTGGTCCAAACGAGTGTCCATCTTAACACCCATAGCAACAACGTCTACCTAAATTTATTCCATTTGTATTTTGGAAGTACTCCAAGTGTTGTAATGGTGAGAGTTTGTAGATGCAATCTCTGAAAATAAAACCCAAATTAGATGTAAGAAAGCCTAATGGAACCACCTATCATAATATGATATGCCTAAATGCATGGTTATGCCTGAAATGTTTTATCATTTCAAGGGCACCCAAGAATTTTGTCATATAACGAAAACATAAAACAACATGATAAGAGATAGACAAAAATAATCGAAAGAGCACAATAACTACAATGATTGCTTTCATTCATAACATTCTAAGACAACTGAGTACGTACAAGGTGATCAGTCAAAATATGACAAATAAAAATAAAACCTTGACCGACAAGCATGGCGATGGTCTTTTAGAGCAAAATGAAACAAAAAAGAAACATCAAATTCTAGGTAGTCGGAAACATCATATTGCCATCTGGCCCTTAAGCCTGACAATTTCTTCGATGGCCTGTGAAAACTGAGTACCACTCCTTTTGATACGGGCCTCTACTGCGAGTCTCTGTTTGATTTCTGCTTTGAGCTGAGCATATTTGTCTCGGAGCTGCTTCTCTAGATATTTGATTTTGGCTTCAGAACACTTCTCCACTTCAGCCTTGGACGCCTGGAGTATGTCGTCGTCTGGACAACTCTGGTTGTACTTCTTTTCAATAGCAGCAATAACTCTTTTGTTGTCTTTAGAAGCAATATAATCGTCTTTTCCTCTGGATCTCTTACAAGTACCAGCTTTCTTAGACTCTTTGAGTTTACGTGCTAAATCTTTCTTATCTTCCCTTAGAAAATAAAGCTTCATCTCTTTAGCTCCCAGGTCATTGCGAAGATGCTGATTCTTGCTTTTCACTTTGTAAAAGCGTTCTTTGGGAACATCACACTATAACTTGTCAGGATGCGGGTACATGGGATCTTGCTTTGCAAATGGTAACCGAAGTGTTCTCGACCTCTCTTTGACCCACTCAACATAAGGTGCATAGGCTATCAATTCCTTCTGCTCGATGAAATCTTTACCTTTTATGAATATCTTGGTCCAAGCAACCACTACCCTCTGTAGTATCTCAGGATCTCCCCCTTTCTTGCAAAACACAAATTCATTGATTTCACTTCTTTTAGGAGGACTCCTCATAATATACCCTAGATGGTGTTGGGCATGAACTGGGTTATAGTTAATCACTCTCTGTGTCCCCATGAGCGGGACATTGTAGAAGCATCCATAACCGATAATAATTGCAGTACTATCAAGTCGATGCATATACCAAGTTATGTCAAATGAGATGAGAACTATGAGCTTCGTGGCCCAAGTACGAGTACTTTAAGTATCCACGAATGGTCCTTTGGTCGACAAATGATACATGAACCATTTGTACAACAATGGCATGCAGCACACCATAACTCCTTTCTTACCATACTTGGAATGGATAGCAAAGTAAGTGTTGGCTAGGATAGTCGGTACCAGATTCGGATTCATGAACACGAAAATAGCTTCCAGATCTACCAATTTCTCAACATCAGGGAAAATAACTAGGCCATAAATCAAAACAGATAGAAGAGCGTTGAACTCGACCCACATATGCTTAGTTGCTATCTCCTCGACTTTTCATATCATAAAATCCTCAGAGAGACCGGTGGTTGTACCTCTCTTCCTCCAATTTCCTTTCACATCGATCATGCTCAAATAAAGTTCCTTAACGATGGCTTCATAATCAGGCCCATTTGGAATACATCAAAAGGGAATATGATCAGTGACTTTTATCCCCAATATATAAGAACACTCCTCAAGATTCGGAGCTAGTTGATAATCCTAGAATGTGAAACACCACAGTTCTGGATCAGAGAATTGTAACAAAGCCTAGAGAGCTTTGTCCTCCACCTGAACATCCAATAAGGGAAAAAGATCATCGTACCATTTTCTAAAGGCTTGTGAATTCGGAATAACCACCACCCTACTCAAATCTTTCAGATGAGGCCAACTGGTAGCACTAAACTTGTAACCTAAAATGTCTCTGGTGTCTCTCTTGAGAGCATCATGGTTGTTTTCCCTTTTTGATACAAACGTCTACTCTGAAACACCCTGGAAATGAAATGAAAATGCAGGTTAACTTTTTTAGACATGTACATTTTTTTACACTTTTTTTGTAAAAATAAGTATGCCATGATGCAAGGTGCAATAAGTCATGGAATCAAGGTTACCAACATCGGAAATACGTTGTATTGTCTCTGGATGTGCAGGAAATACCAAGATTAAAAGTTCAGAACATAAACCACAGATAACCAAGTCACCAACAGAACACAATCACCAAAAAACAAAGTCACCATCAGAACAAAGTCATCATCTGTACCTGTAAATATTATCCCCTCCCCACTCACGGGTAAAAGTTATACCCCAATTTTCCCCCCTAAGATTTCTCATCATCTCACTTTTATCCATACATCAAGATCACACATTAGGGTTGGTTCTCTCTTTAAGTTTTCTCTTGAGGTATCACCAATCATCTTGAAATGTGTATCTTTTACATCTATTCTATTAACTAACATTAATATGTGTCTATATATATATATATAATTCTTTGAATGTTCATATTGTAGGTGATCACGATTGTAATCATCTAACCATCTAACCATCTATCCTAGGGTTTTGAGGGGTGGTTCTTAGTGAAATGATGCTTTAATGGATTATAAGAGCTCAATCTTCAAGTTCATGTCTATGAAATTAAATATTTGTGGTTCAAGGATCTCTCTCACTTTATTTAGGTCAAGACCTCCTTAAAAATGGTGGTGGCATTCATCAAGAAGATTCATAAGTTCGTGTGTTTATTTCCATGCCTTCTTTAACAAACTTCATTGAGACTTAAGCTCCATTTTTTAGTGATCTTCAAGAAAACATCATTTCAATGCCTCTTATGATTCATCATGCTTTATTTTTCCAAGAAAGTTCAAAGAGATTCAAGGTTGGCTTTAACAAATTTGACCTAATTGAGCAAATGCTTGATTCAATGATCACATGTTCATAACTCTCTCAATTTTCAACATTTGGAGTTGGTTCTTTTTGTTATGGGTTATTATCATCATCAACAACATTCTCTCTTCACATGACAAGATCCAATTATGCAAGAAAAATCATCAAAAGTTGAAAGGGGTTTCAAGTCACTTTGACACTCTCTGAGCTAGAGTTTGTTGACTTCTAAGGACCATATATTGCTCACTATTTGAGATTTTTTTATTGATTCCAAAGCCATGATTCTACTTAAAGGGTCCTTAACAAAATCTCTTCATAAATCTAAGGCTAATTTTGAATGGAAGATCACTAATAGTTGAGAAAGATTATAAGTCTCATTGAAAGGCCTTTGAATTTTAGGGTTTTACTTCAAATGATAATAATTGGGTTAATTTTTATCTCCATAAGCCCATTCTTTTTCCAAAATAATCTTTTGTATTTCTACTACAACTTTGTTTTTATATGCAATACTTGAGGATGCTTGGAAAGTGGTTCAAGATTTGAAAAGATTATAGGTCTTTGGTGAATTTCACCAAATTTGTTAACTCTTTCAATCTTTATGATTTTTGAGTGATCTCAAATATACACTTCAATTTGAGAGGTCTAATTCATGTCATCTTTAGATATCAAGATCAAATTTTGAGTGAAAGGTCATGTAATTTTTAAGAACATTATAGGTCATTTTGAAGTCCAATACTTAGAATTTTTCTAAGTATAAAACATCCTAGTGTTTTTAACAAACTCAATTGGACAAAACCTTTTTCTCATATTTCCAAATGATTTCTTTCTTGGCACATTGTAAATATTGTAACCTCATTTTTCAAATGCTCCAAGAATCATGTGATAAATCCTCTTGAGTTAGGTGCACCATGGATTCAAAGTTGGCACCTTGAAACTGATTTTGTCAAAACTGTTAGATTGAAAATTGGTTAATATGGCCTCTAATCACAAATTTTTTTGCGCGTTTTTACTTCTAATCATGCTTAGCAATCTTTCAGAAGTGATTGGCACCTTGAAATGCAAGTTTTGGCTGAGTTTTGAGCAAATATGACTCACACTTTTCATCCTTGCAACTTCACACAGATTCTCTCAAAATATCATCATATCACACCCTTGAGCATTCCATTTGCTCAACTATAAATAGAGGATGATATCCCACTAATTTGACAAACTTTAGAGAGCAAAAGAACCACTGTTTAACTCCCTCCATACCTCTCAATTTTGCAACTTCGATTTTTTTAAAGCATCTTTTAATCCAATTTCTTTGCTGATTCTTCATCCTTGAACTTCCTTGAAGCTAACAGAAGACGAACCAAGTCTTAAGGTGTCCTAAATTGTGTTAGTCAAGTCCAATTTTAGAGCAAATTCGTATGACTTCTTTCAGGTAGTTTAAGGAACCAAAACTTCTAACTCAAATTACTGGAATGGTTTATGATGTTCATTGATGCTTACTATTAACTCAATTTTGGTGAATTGATGCATCCTTTTCCGATTTAAAATTTTTTCAAAACTCTCTGGTTTTTCTCAAGTCGAATAAGCTACAAGTTAAATAAATTTTTCACGAGGGTACAATTATCTTCGTCTTGACGAGACGAATCGAATGGCACCGATATGCACCTCTATTTTATCCATTTGAGAGACCTCTAAATCACATGTTTTGGTAGACTTTGTCAATGATCTGAAGGTTTAAGATGATGACATGGACGTCTTCAACCAATCAAAGCCCCACGTGTGGCTTGTTTTATCTGTTTTTAAAATAAAGGATCATGTGTGTAATTCACTGATGACCATGATATGCACAGTGCGCCAGATTCCTTCGATTTTATTACTAACATGTTTTGACATTGATCCAATGGTCTACATCTTTTGGATTTATTTTTATTTTATGATTTAAAATTTTTATTGTTTTAAACTTTAAAAATTCATAAAAAATTAATTTCAACTTCTAAAATTCTCAAAAATACTTTTGATTTTTCACTTTTAGATTCTTATCTTTTCACAATTTTATTTTATGATTTCGTATTTTTTATTATTTTTCACTTTATTTGAATTGTTTTAATTGTTTGAAATTACTTTTCTTGATTTTTAAAATCTGGAAAAAATATGGAAGGATCCAATGACCTCTTGACAAAAAATGGTGACCTCATCTTAGTTTTATTTTTGATTTTACTATTTCTTATATTATTTGGTTATTTTGCTTATTTCTTTTAGTTTTCAAATATTCTGAAAATTTTTGTGAACACTTATTGACTCATGTTTGACCTCTGACTATTTTTTTAGGATTTTCATTTGGTGTTTAAATATACTTTGTGTATTTTATGAATTATTTATCTTTTATTAATCATTAAAATATTGTTTTATTGAGTATTATTTTTTTATTTTTGTTTGGTCTTGATTTGGGTGTTATTTTGGGATAAGTTCCTCAACCTCACTCGATCTTGGGTGTTGATAGGTTAAAAAACCAAATTCACCAAAATGGATGAATGATGTTAATGATATTTGAAACCCTAATTTCATCTAATACATCCCCTCTCTCTTCATCTTATCCATTTCTTACTTGTGCTACATGTTATTGGAGAATGATCTACATATCATTTCTCTAACATGTGGTACATAGATTGCTATTGATGAACCTTAAAGTAGGTGTTACTTCTACATAAGTCCACTTACGATTTCTTAACATAACACTAAATTTGTCCCGATTAAAAAAATCATCATTTGTGGCCCAAACCTATGTTTGCAAGCCCAAGTATGTTTAATTTGAAACCTTTGATCCAATAACCTTGAGGTTCATTGTTAGGAGGCTTTGATCTTATCAATCCTCTAATGAACTTTCATGAATTTTGGTTTAAGTGAATCATTTAAACATCGTTATTCATATATAATTGCATTGAGTACTTGAAATGAATGATATACTTGACAAAAAGAAAATGAAATTTGTTGCAGAGAAGCTTTGATTTTATCAATCTTCTAATGAGTTTTCAAATACAAGTTTCAAGATGGTCATTCAAATAACTCTAACTTCTAATTCACTAACAATTTACTTTACTTTGTGATTTTACTTTATGCCATTTATTTTATGCCTTTACTTTTATGCACAATTTACTTTAGAATTTACATTTCATGATATTTTCATCTTTGCTCACTTGAGCATTTATCTTTATGTCATTTTATCTTTCCTAATTTGAGCATTTATCTTTATGTTTTTTTTTATTTTGCTCACTTGAGCTTTCTTTTCTTTTTGAAGACACTTAATAACAAACATGAACATTAAAAAACTTTAAGGTTACTTGGAATATTTGGTTACTATCCTTGGAATTATAGAGTTCTGGACCTCTTGTACTTAGGATGAGAAGCCTTGATACCTTTGGGATCTTGTGACTCTCTTGTTATTTTGTCTGGAGTTCTTGGGGTTTACTCCAAGACATTAGGTTGATTTTCTTTGTGTGCATGTTATTCTGATTATATGATTTGTCTGTGATTGAGAATTCCTCTATATATAATTGTTACTCTGCCTAATTTTATTGAAGACTTAATGAATCTGAAGCTTGGTATTCTTGATAGGTTTAGTATCTTTGCTTACTTGGTTTCAATACAAAGGATGAGAATTCTACATTTACTTCTTTATGTCAAGTATTGGCTTCTTGTTGGTTAGAACATAGTTTGATTCTACAACCCTTGTAAGAGCTTTGATGATAACAAACACAAAGAACAATTATGCTCCCTAAATTTATATTGTTTTGTAGAGATGTTCTGATGGAAGAAGATCAGAAGATAAGTTAAAAAGTTATTTCGACTCTGATTCTAAACATCTTTTAAAGAAGTTCTAACCCTACAAACAGGACTGTGTTTCTGATCCACAATGCTCTGGAAAGAAGCAACATAAACTTTCATCTTCTGAAGCAAGCATGTTCTGAAGCGTTACAAATCAATTATTACCATTTCAAAAGTAACGGATGGAAGGGAACAAGGATCTCTATTTTTGGAAAGCTTTTTAATTATCATTGATCAACATTCCAAAAGTTCCTACATGCTTCGCCTATTTAAACAAAGTTTTAAAGATAAATCATTTACAGTTTTTTTTATGCGCAATAACGAAGCTATCTTTATCATCCTTAAACGTTCAAAATTCAAACTGTGTAAAACATCACTTGTGATACTTTTTTATTAGAAAACATTCTTGTACACTATTATTCAATATTGTTTAGTGAAATTCAATGAGAAAACCGGCTTATGGTTTAAACTCAAGAAGACTTTGACGGTTGTATAGTTGTTTTGTAATTAAGTTTGATTAGTGGATTAAGACCTTGTTGAGAGAGGAGAAATCACCTTGGCGAGTGGACTGGAGTAATTTGAGTTCAAACGAACAAAGATAACCAACGTGTTCTTTTCTTTAAGTTTTAAAAACCTCAATTCAAAGCCCCCTTCTTGTATTTTTCGATTCTTCAATTGGCATCAGAGTGCCTAGTTCTGAGTACAAACACTTAACCGTGTCAGAAAAAGATCCAAGCAAGAAAAACAATATGGTGGGACCAAGTCAGAACATCAGAAATGACTACCATGATGGGAAAGACAGTATCAGCAGCAAACCTCCAATCTTGGATGGTGAGAACTTCGATTACTGGAAAGACAGAATCATAAGTTTCTTTTTGGCTTATGATGTTGATCTCTGTGATTTGATGACTGATGGATACATACATCCTGTTTATGAAAGCGGTCAAAAGATTGACAAAAAAAGAATGTCATATCATCAAAAGCGATATTTTAGAAATCATCACAAGGCCAAAACTATTCTCTTGAGTGCTATCTCATACACATAGTATGAAAAGATCACAAACAGAGAGTCAGCAAAACACATGTTTGATTCCTTGAGAATGACGCATGAAGGCAACACACAAGTTAAAGAAACCAAAGGCCTTGCGCTCATTCATAAGTATGAAGCCTTCGAAATGGAAGAAGATGAAACCATTGAAACAATGTTCTCAAGATTTCAAATTCTGGTTGTTGGGCTAAAATTTGTGGATAAAGCGTACTCAACTGCTGATCATGTAAAGAATATCATCATAAGTTTACAAATGAAATGGATACCCATGGTCATTTCTCTCAAAATGGCCAAATATCTGAACAAAATCTCTCCAAAGAACTTGTCAGCTCTCTCAGAAGTCATGAGATAGAGTTAGAAGAAGATGAGCCCTAGAAGCAAGGTAATTATTTAGCCCTTAAATCTAACAAAAAATATGAATCTAAATTTTTGCAGGAAAAAGAAGAAAACTATGGTGGATCCTCATCAGAAGAAGACGAACTGTCTCTTCTCTCCAGAAGAGTTAATCAATTGTGGAAGCACAGGCAAAGGAAATTCAGAAATTCCAGAAGAACAGGGAGTAAGTCTGAACCATCGTCTGGATACAAAAAGTATGAACCATCTTTTGGGTACATAAAGTCAAGTAACAAAGACATTTTCTGCTACAAATGCAATGAACAAGGGCATTACAAAAGAGATTGTCCAAAGCTTCAAAAGGAGAAACCTAAAAATAAGTTATTTAAGGAGAAGAAGAAATGTCTCATGGAAACATGGGATGACTCAGTTTATTCTGAAGCAAAAGCAGAATCAGAAGATGAAAGAGCCAACATAGCCCTTATGGCCAACGTGTCAGATGATACTGAATCATCTACTCAAAATCAGACTGAGAGGTAGAAGAGGTATTTTCTAACTTTTCTAGATCTCAATTAAAAGAAAGTATGTCATAAATTCTAGAAAGATATCAGAAAATTCGAGTCATAAACAAGAACCTGAAAAGGGATCTAGTTTCTGACTCTGAAGAAACTAAGTAACTGAGATCATAAAACTCTGAGCTGAAAGAAACAATTTTGAAATTGAAAATAAATTACAAAATGCTCAGAATGAAACTATCTCAGAAGTTCCTAGTAACCCTGTAAAGATCATAAAGGAATATGATCATAGCTCTCAGAAAATTCTTGCTAAAAACATAGATAGAAGTAAGATGGCTTCAATGATCTATGGAGTTAGCAAAAATGGAAGAAAAGGAATAGGATACAAAGGTAAAGTATCTCAACCTAAGAAAGTTAAGGATTTGGTAACTAAACTCACACCGAGGAATTCTCACTTCACCTATGGGCACACACATGACTTAAAGTATACTAGTAATGCTTTTTTTGCTAAACCAAACAGGATTTTGGTAAATCTAACAAACAAGGACCCAAAAAGATATGGCACCTAAGGATAAAATTGTCTATGTTGCATATATCT
This sequence comes from Vicia faba, assembly GCA_948472305.1. Classification (NCBI taxonomy): domain Eukaryota; kingdom Viridiplantae; phylum Streptophyta; class Magnoliopsida; order Fabales; family Fabaceae; genus Vicia; species Vicia faba. The sequence continues at coordinate 609,291,949 of OX451741.1, forward strand.
TTAACAACAATACTGAAACACCAATCTTGGTACCTAGACTCTGGATGCTCTCGACATATGATAGGAAGAAAGCATATGTTCCAAAGCGTAGAGCTTAAATCTGGAGGCTACGTAGGTTTCAGATGCAATCAGAAGGGGAAGATCATTGGCTCTGGAACTATTGGTAACAATAATCTTCCCTATATAATGAATATTTTGTTAGCAGATGGATTAATGCATAACTTGTTATCCATAAGTCAATTAAGTGATAACGATTATGATATAATCTTCAATCAAAAGACATGTAAAGCAGTTAGTCAGAAAGATGGATCTATCCTCTTTAATGGAAATATAAGGAACAACATTTACAAAATAAAACTTTCTGAACTGAAAAGTAAGAATGAAAAGTGCCTATTGTTTGTTAACAATGAGCAATGGGTCTGGCACAGAAGATTAGGGCATGTTAGTATGAGAAGAATATCTCATATTAACAAACTCAATTCGTTCAAAGGACTTCCTAACCTGAAGTTCAGCTCAGATGCTCTATGTGAAGCATGTCAAAAAGGCATGTTTGCAAAACCCTCTTTTAAAACAAAAAATGTTGTTTCTACCTCTAGAACATTAGAACTTCTACATATAGATCTATTTGAACCTGTGAAAACTTCATCCATCAGTGGCAAGAAGTATGGATTAGTGATCGTAGATGACTATAGCAGATGGACATGGGTAAAATTCTTAAGACACAAGGACGATTCACACTCTGTGTTTTTTGCATTTTGTGACCAAGTCCAAAACGAAAAAGATCATAGAATTGTTAAATTCAGAAGTGATCATGGTGGAGAATTTGAAAACAAAAAATTTGAAGTATTTTTTAATGAGAATGGCATCTCTCATGATTGCTCTTGTCCTAGAACTCCACAACAAAACAGAGTTGTAGAACGAAAGAACAAAACATTACAAGAAATAGCCAGAACCATGATCAACGAGACTAACATTGCTAAGAACTTCTGGGCATAAGAAACTAACACGGTGTGTTACATTTAGAATAGAATCTCCATAAGACCTATTCTGGATAAGACTCCATCTGAACTTTGGAAGAACAGAAAGCCCAACATCTCGTATTTCCATCCATTTGGATGTACTTGTTTTATTCTGAACATTATAGATCATCTGAACAAGTTTGACTCTAAAGAACAAAAGTTTATTATGTTAGGATAATTTGAATGCTCAAGAGGCTATAGAGTATACAACATATAAATACGGATTGTAAAAGAGTCAATTAGTTTTAGATTTGATGATAAGCTTGGCTCTCAAAATTCAAAGCAAGATAAATCTTTTGCAGATATAGAAGTCCAATTTATAGGTACTGAAGACACTTCATCAGAAGTTTCTCACAAAGAATCACAGTTAACTCCAGAAGACGATGTCATAAACATTACAATAACATCTGAAGAGCCCCTGCAGAAAAGACAATCTAGAAGCAGCTTAGCTCATCTGGAAGACAAAATTCTGGGAAAGAAAGAAGACCTAATCAGAACAAGATCCACATTCAGAAACTCTTAAGAATCTCCCATGGGATTAGTGTCTTTGATTGAACCAACTACCATTGACGAAGCTATTCTGGACAATGATTGGATACTTGCAATGCAGGAAGAATTAAACCAATTCACCAGAAACAATGTGTGGGGTATGGTTCCTAAACCAAAAGGGTTTGACATCATTGGAACCAAATGGGTATTCAGAAACAAACTGAATGAACAAGGAGAAGTCATCATAAACAAAGCATAGCTCGTGGAACAAGGATATAGTCAGCAAGAGGGGATATACTATACATGATCCTTTACTCCAGTCACCAGGTTAGAATCTATCAGATTTTTAATCTCTTTTGCTGTAAATAATGGCATCACTCTCTATCATATGGATGTCAAATATGCATTCTTAAATGGTTACATTGATGAAGAAGTTTATGTGCACCAACCCCTTGGTTTTGAAAATTCAAAACATCTAGAATATGTATTTAAATTAAAGAAATCAATATATGGTCTGAAACAAGCTCCCAAAGCTTGGTATGAAAGACTAAGTAGCTTTCTGTTAGAAAATGATTTTACCAGAGGGTAGGTGGACACAACATTATTCTGTAAGCCATTTAAAAATGACATTCTATTTTGTCAAATTTGTGTAGATGATATTATTTTTGGATCTACTAAAGCCTCTATGTGAAGAGAATTTGCTAAGTCTATGAAGGAACAGTTTGAAATGAGCTTGATGGGAGAACTCAAGTTCTTTCTAAGCATCCAGATCAATCAAACTACATAAGGAACATGCTTACATCAAAGCAAGTATGTCAAATAACTTCTGAAGAAATTTGACCTATCAGAATGTAAGACAACTAAAACTCCCATGCATCCTACATGGATTCTGGAAAAGGAAGAGGTAAGTAAGAAGGTAGAACAGAAGATCTACAGAGGTACGATTGGTTCTCTCTTATATCTTACAACTTCCAAACTTGATATTCTGTACAGTGTATGTTTGTGTGCTAGATTCTAATCAGATCCTAGAGAATCTCACTTAACAACTGTTAAGCGAATTTTCAAGTATCTAAAAGGTACTACTAATCTTGTGTGTTATAGAAAAACCAAAGAATACAAGTTAGTAGGGTATTGTGATGCTGACTTCGCTCGAGACAGAATAGAAAGAAAAAGCACTTCTAGAAGCTGCCAATTTCTAGGAGAAAATCTTATCTCATGGTCCAGCAAGAGGCAATCCTCCATCGCACTATCAACTGCTGAAGCTGAATATATAGCAGCAGCTGGATGTAGCACACAGATGCTCTGGATGAAAAGTCAGCTTGAAGACTTCAACATATTTGAGAGTAGAATTCCTATACTCTGACAATACTTCTGCCATTTGTTTATCTAGAAATCCTATTTTACATTCTAGGTCTAAGCATATAGAAATAAAACATCACTTCATTAGGGACTATATTCAGAAAGGAATTCTTTCATTAAAGTTTATTGACACAGACCATCAACGGGCTGATGTTTTCACTAAACCCCTTTATGAATATAGGTTTAATTTCATTCTGAAACAACTCAGCATGAAATTATGTCCAGAATAAGAGTTTTATTTATGTATTCTTTAACCCTCATAATTTTATGTCTTTTTTATGTGAACATCTAATCAATAATTCTTCATAAGTTAGAAGGGAAGTTGTATCAGGATGTATCTAAGAAGATTTGAACAGTGTCCAAACGATTCATTTTATAGATAGAAGCGTGCAGTTCACAACATCAACATATGTCATCTTCTCACATGAGTTACTTCTAAGGTGGAACACGTGTTCAAATTCTGAAGAGACTAAAGCTTTGATTGGATGCATTGAGACTCATGTCATATCGGTAAATGTTTTATATCTCTATGCAATCTCCCTATTTTCAAGAATCATTAATGCTATGTAATAATTTCTTTTCACTCTTTTCTTGTTAACAAGTTTTCTATTTTTCTATAAATACACCGCTCACTTTCACTTTCACTTTTTCACTCTCACTTCTTCTGTCTATTACTTGTGTTCAATTTTTTTTTCAAAAATCCTCAAAAGTCTGTGTGAATAATGGTTTCTTCTCAAACTGTTCAAAGCTCTCAAAGTGTTCCTGGATCTTCTTCTACAATAGCAGACAGATATGAAGAACCCTCAAGAACATTGTTGACTCCCATTGATTCGCTGGAAGTTCTGTGTGAACTCATTGTGGACTTTGTCAGTATGAAGGAAAACAGTTATGACCTAATTCCCGAGGTTGAATTTCAAGGGTGGACAAAGTATTTGGATCGTCTACTGGGTCCAGTTTTTCCAAGATTAGTTAAAGAATTATGGATTCACGTTACTTCTTCAAATCATCAAGTTACTTCTTTTGTGGTGGGAAAGAAAATAGTAATCTCTGAAGATCTCATTGCACGTTTGATAGGTCATGATGGCAGAGGCATTCGTTGCAGCTACATGGAAGATAAATGCTCTGACCTAACAAAGATTTCAAAAGAGATTTTTTCTTCTGGCCAACTTTCAAACAAAATCATCTTGGGCTGCATCGACCAAAGAAAACCCACAAGTTCCCCAGACTATATCAACATTGATCAGAAATTTCTTATGTACTTCATAGCAACCAAGGAAAAGGTCAATCTTCCTCATATGTTTTTTAATCATCTTAAGACCGGCGTCAAAGAGACTAGAGAATAAGAAAGAACTAAGAGGAACTGGATACCTTTGTGCAGGCTCATATTAGATATTCTGACGGAAAACGAACTGGTAGAATATCTGACTGAGGCTCAATAGGCCAGCACTCTGGAAGCATGTGCTGATAAACCTCTAAATGCGAAGAATATGAAGAAAATGAAGATCATTTACACCATCAAGAAGGATCCAACTGTAACAACAAAGGAAGTCATCACAATGAGAAGAGTACCTCTAAAGGATTTTCATCTCTTCTCTCAAATAGATGCTTCTCCAGAAATTATGGTCAGATATTTGGAGGCTTGCAAAATGGACGGGACAAATCCAGGAGTGAACATTCTCGATCTGCAACAACAGCCTCTGGAGATTGTCCTAAAAAAATCAAGGAAAAGGAAAGCTGCTAGAGAAGGATCTTCTCAGAAGGTTCCCAAGGCTACTAGGACAAAAGGTAATTCATCTTTTATTTCTGTTTCAGAATTAGTTCTTTTATCAACATCTGAAACCCCCTCCTCCATAAAACCCACAGAAGACCCTTCACCACAAACCTTTAATGAATTTGATATTTAATTTGACCCTTAACTTACTATAGAAAACATTCTGCACAATCCACCTTCTACCCATCTTGACCAAAATCAGCCTGAACTTGCTTAAGTTCTTTCTGATATTGATCAATTTGATCCATTATTTCAAGCTCCCCACTCAGAAAATCCAAATTCTAACTCTGATACCACTAAATCCATTCCTAGAATTACATGCCCTCTCATGGTCCAACAACCAATCACAATCCACGAAATCCCAGAAATTCCATCTCCTTATCATTCAACTTAACCAAACACACCATATTCCCCCATTATAATCTCTGATTCTCCCTCTCCAAACAACCATCCAGAAGATCACCTTCGCACCATTATAGACCTAGAAGCTCTGGAAAATCTTGTCTCATGCTCTCAAAAAATTGTCGTACCAAAACCAAAACCAAAAATAACCAAAGCAGATGTTGGTAAAAATTTAGTGATTTTTGAAACATAAATACATGAATGGGTTAACTCTCTAAAGCTAGTCTGCTTAGAGAATCTTAATCCTATTTCTTATGATTCACACTGGAACCAGTTTAGAAAATGGTTCAATTATGATTCCCAGAAACTTAAGGAGTTGAGTTATGAAATTTCTCAATAAAACTAATGTAATCCTATCCTTATGCTGGAAAATTCCCCCTGGGAAGATCACCAGTCTTCAGAATATGATGAACCATCCTATGATCCTCTGCCTATAGTTACGGTTCAAGACAAATGCAAGGAAGTTGAAGAAGCTAATGAGTCAAAATTAGCTGCAGCCTGCTCTAAAAAGGTGGCACCTTATGTTCATATACCCTTTTCATCTCTGGTTATGCAAACTCTGGAAGAGTTCAAGAAAGAAAATGCAGTGTTCAAGGAGAGACTAGACAAGCAAGATGACACATGCAAGGAAATCAAAGGGATGCTGGGAAAACAAGAAGAGTCAAACACTCAAATTAAGTATTTGTTGGAAGCCTTGTTCACACGACTTCCTCCACCTCAATCTTAGCTTTAAAAATTGTTTTCTTTACTGTGTTCATTTTTTTTGTTTTCTTCTAAATGTATTATTGCAATCCTTTTGAATATAACTCATCTTTTATTGCTTAAAGTGTTTTTATTGTTTTTTGATTCTTGACAAAAAAAGGGGAGAATGTAAGATATTTCTAATAACAGTATTGAGATGCAGTCTCAAACATTTTGAATATCATAACTTCTACCATTTTTTTTGGAAAAGCAAAACAGGAACAAACTCTGTTGAAGACAGAAGTAGATACATCAAAAACTCTTATCAGAATAAACTTCAGGGAAGTATTTCTTCTCTATCTAAGTATTCAACTGAGGGGGAGACCTTAAAATGCTTTATGTTATTTCTGTTTCTATTTAAATATCCAAATTTTTGTCATCATCAAAAAGGGGGAGATTGTTAGAACATAGTTTAATTCTACATCCCTTGTAAGGGTTTTGATGATAACAAACACAAAGAACAATTATGCTCCCTAAATTTATATTTTGTTTTGCAGAGAAGTTCTGTTGGAAGAAGATCAGAAGATGAGTTAAAAAGTTGTTTCAACTCTGATTCTAAACATCTCTTAAAGAAGTTCTAACGCTGCAAACAGGACTTCGTGTTTCTGATCCACAAAGTTCTGGAAAGAAGCAACGAAAACTTTCATCTTCTGAAGCAAGCATGTTCTGAAGCGTTACAAATAAATTATTATCATTTCAAAAGTAACGGCTGGAAGGGAACAAGGATCTCTATTTTTAGAAAGCTCTTTAATTATCATTAATCAACATTCCAAAAGCTTCTACATGCTTCGCCTACTTAAACAAAGTTTGAAGGATAAATCATTTACTATTTTTTACGCGTAATAACGAAGCAATCTTTATCATCCTCAAACATTCAAAATTCAATTTGTGTAAAATGTCACTTGTGATACTGTTTTATTAAAAAACATTCTTGTACACTATTATTCAATATTATTTAGTGAAATTCCTTGATAAAATCGACTTGTGGTTTAAACTCAAGAAGACTTTGACGGTTGTCATAGTTGTTTTATAATCAAGTTTGATTAGTGGATTAAGACCTTGTTGAGAGAGGCGAAATCAACTTGGCGGGTGGACTGGAGTAGTTTTAGTTTAAGTGAACCAGGATAACCAACGTGTTCTTTTCTTTATGTTTCAAAAACCCCAATTAAAACCCCCCCTTTCTTGTGTTTTTCCATTCTTCAAGTTCTTTTACTTAGCTTTTACCTTATGCTTTAGGATAGTCCCTTCATATGCTCCTTTCTTTTTTAATTTCAAAAATCTTCTCCCTCCTTTTCAAAACTCTTACTGTTTTCTAACTTGAACCGCTTTCTTAATAAACTTGGACTTTTGTCCAGGCATTTTCAAAAATATTTTCTTAATCAAAATTTAATAAATTTAGTCATACTTTGACATCTCTCTAAAGACCAAAAGTCAATTAACCTCATTCAAATTATTTTTTCCACTTTGACTTTTTCATTTAAAACTTTTCTCAAGAGATTAGACTCTTGTCGATTCTTGTAGTGATGCGAGCTACTATACTTCTATGATATTTCGTGAAATGAGATATTTTCCACTTTGGTGTTGAGTGAGGGTTTGTTGATTTTAACATCCAACCTATATCCTCCACTTTGAGATGATGCAAATTATTCTTTCTTATAATCGTGGGTAGTAAGTATGTTTTCCACTAGGATATGGCGATGATGTCTCTTCTCTTAAAATTAACCAACACACATGTGTTTTAAATTTTTTAAGGTAAACTACGAGTACCCTGATCCCCAATTGTATAAAAGGTGGTACGTAGGCACTAAAGGTTCTCAACCGCGGCGGGTGCAAAATTCTATAAAAAAAATTTCTTTTCTCATCTCCTCCATCTTTTTTGTATACGACTTTTATAGCAAAAATACACAGAATTTCGAAGAGGTTCCTGTGGAGTACCATAGATGTTTATGGTGATAATACCTTCCATTTGCATAACCAACCCTGTACCTAAATTCTCCCCCTCTTTTTTGGATTTATTCGCTCTTTTCCCATTTCCTCTATAAATAATAAAGTGCGGTGGAGATTTTTATTTGATTTGTGCGAGTTAAGTCAATCCAATGGCTTAGTCTCAACATTTATATTTCTATAGTAAAGACTAGTTCAGGGTAAGCCAATGGTAACTCAATATTACGGGTTCGCCTAAAAGCTCTACCATCAAGTCAGAGATGTGGATGACGATAACACCCCATTTGAACCTCATCAGAGTGTAGACGACTTGACCGCGCTGGTAGGACCTTTGTCCAATAGCCGTCATGTTATATTATATTCCCAGGTTTCATAGACATTGCACTCTAGCCTGGGTATAGAGCCTTTTACCTCAATAGTAACACCCACCCAACAAGGAAAACCAGAATCCAGTATAGAAGATAACCAATATTGAAAGCAATAAAATGTAATGCAAACATATGCTCATATAAACATGTACAAAATGACCAAGACATAAAGCAAACAAATAAACATCTAAAGAAAAGAAAACAAGAGCTAGGAGCGACTCTGGGATGAACCAACAATTGGTCAATCTGTCCCTAGTGAAGCCGCTAGCTGAAACAAACGGATGAACAAACCTTCGAGATGAAATCAGTGAAGTCACCATTGAACATTTTTTATCCCAAAGGAAGGGAAAGGTAAACATCGAATAAACCTGAGAAAGGTGAAATCACAATCAAACAACTGAGATATCGGGTAAGGGAGTCTGTTACATGAGGGGAAGGTATTAGCACCCCCACACACTTTAAGTACTCTATGATACCCACTCTTGTTGTTCTAATAAAAGCGTGTGTTCAAGTCTAATGCTTAAGAGCTAAAAATAAAATGCAAAGAGGAGATGCATGCAAAAGAAAAAACTGAGGAAAAGAAGGAAATATTTATAAAGTTTAGCTCGGATAAGCCCCATGACGAGATCTCTACGTATCCTTTTTAAGGAATCAGAGCACCGTAGTTCGTTCACATGTTTCAGTTTGTTTTGTGTTTTTTAATGAACAATATTAATTTCTTCTTCTTTAATAACTCAACCTTTGGAGATTCATGCGTCAACACATAAGTGAATTAACAGGTTCTTTTTGAAAATTTGATTAGTTTTGATGCACATCCCAAAGGCATAAAAAAGGGTTGAGTTGGTTAGTGTTCTTTACCTTTAAAGAGGATTTGATAGTTGTTATATGTTTTATGCATTTGCCAAGAAAAAGGTTTTAGTCTTAAGGATGCAAAATAAAGAAAAACAACTAAGGGAGACTATTTTGAATTTAATCCCTAATGTTATCATACAATGATGGTCCTAAGGTCGAGTTTGAAAGGGAAATATATACCTAAGTTAGCATGCATGGATACCTATCCTAATCTCTAGCTCGAAAGCTACCCTAATCGAGCGATCCTAAGGGAGCATACAAAGGTTCAAAACCCCAGAGAACATGGCATATACAAGAATGAAAACCAAACAAGCAATCAACAAGGTAAAGAGAGCTCACACATGTCACGAGTAGAACACGCTAGCTTAGGTAAAGGCCTAACCAAGATATTACGCATCGATGTAGGAAATGGGAAGCCTTATCCAAATGGTCATATCAACCGAGGAAAATAAGTGGGGTAAGATACGAGAAAATTTATCCAATGGGTCATATCAGTCGAGGAAAACAAGCTATTTGTGAGAATAAAAGCGCTTATACCATGGTATCATATTACCAGGAAAGAAGAGTAAGGGGGAAAAGTGATAAAACACGGAGCGTCAAAATCGACAAATGTGAGCTCAAGACAAAGTGTGGGGGATCTCTTACAAATCCCTTTTCTATCTGACCAACTCGATAATAAGAGCAGTCCACTCTAAAGCATCATGGTGCGTCACACACTAAGGATGACATAGACGATGCGGGGGTTGATTGCGAACTCTTGACCGCTTGCCTTCTCTAAGATCTTTAAGCATCAATATAAAACACACTGCAAAATTCCTACTTCTAAGATATAAATTTAAACAAGCCAAACACAAGTAGCATATAATGGCACATAATGTGGAGTTTCCCTAAACGGGTTTTTAAATAAACCATAAGGGTTCTTGCCATAATCAACAATGGAAGTCCCTGCCATACATCTCTATCCTACCTCCACAATTCAGAGTGCATTGAAATACATGAGAGCTATGATAAAGACTTGCTTGGCAATTGCTTGGATAACTTAGAAACTGTGTTGAGCGCATTAAAATGCAGAAAACCTTGAATTTCTATTTTTGATGCACTACTTGGTAAAACACTTGTCTCAGAGCTTGATGCCGATAAAATGCCTTGATCCTATGAGTATGAGCCTAATGACATGTATGTATGCATATAATAATGAAGTATAATCCATTTAGGATTAAAATGAAGATGACAAATTTTGGGGTACAACAACTATGTCTGTTCCTTATGTCTTATATAATGATTATGATTTACTCACCCTTTCTGTTTAAATTTTGTCTCCACATGGGTAACGCGCAGGTGATTAAGAATAGTCCGTAGAAGCATTAGAGGATAGCTTCAGAGTGCATTTATCCATTTTTGTTGAATAAAGGGAGTCTTGATATGATATGTAACATCGTGGTTGAGATCGAATGATTAAAACTAATGTTCTTTATTTTTTTTAATATGTTGAGTCACCCTACGTGGTACTCAAGATATTTGGTTTATGAGCATGAACTATAAAGCATGAATAGACTTTATGAAGTATTATGATGTGGTGTTTTTGAACTATGATTTCCACTGCGAAGTTTTGAAGTATTGAATTGATGATACTAAGGACATATTCGTCTTAAATAATTTTGGAAACCCGTGTTACGGAGAAGGATGTATTGTTATGATGTTTTCATGAAGATGTGACGCCCCGCTTTGTGATATACTATGAGTTATTTGTTAAAATAATTATGAATATTCTTTAGGGTTTAGAAGGGTGTTACAGTCCTAACATGTCATATGACATCCGAGTTCTGTTATACCAGAATTTCAATTTGTATCAGAGCATGCATCTTGTTCTATTTTTGGGTGAGATTCTGGAATGGTACTTTTTGGTCATGGGAAAGGAAGGATGTTATTACTGAAAATCTGTTTGAAATTGGAAAGTTCATATTGTGTTTGAACAGTCCTAGAAGTGGAGGATGAAATGTTCAAGACAGGGTATGTATTGGACTTGTTTGTGTTGTTTTAATGTGTATAACTTTGGTGGCAAGCTATTGTGTTGACGATTTCATTTATTTTCAAAAATAGGTTAACCTCTTGTACCTAGAGTATGGTGTGTTTGTGTAAAGGTTTATGTTGTGCCTGAATGTGGTTGAGGAGTTTTCGGGTTTGTGTTCCGCTGCATATATATCTGATGAAAAACTCCTAGTGGTTTTGTGTGTTAAGTCTGCAATACTCTATTCTCCTCTGAAGGTTTATCCCATGGTGTGGTGATACTTTAGGAGAGGTTCGACTATCTTGTTAGAGTTGCAAAAGATACTTGAGGTTTATCCCAGGTCCACTCATAAAGGAACTCTTATATAAGTTTTTTTAAGAGAGATCTGGTAGAGGTGATTTATTTTTGCTTCCAACCCTAAAATGCCAATCTCTAGGCTTTGATAGAGGATCTCTTGGTGTGTTCCTTGTGAAGGGAACAGATGTCCTACCATATGTTGGAACATCAAACCTGTAGATTATGCAAAATCTTGTTGGATGAAGGTAGGGCATAACATATGCTTAGGTGATGAAAAATGTGTTTTGATCACTTATGTTTGGAACCTACTCCTAATATAGAAGTGGAGGTATCTATGTTTTGTGTCTAAGAAGTTTCTTTGCTAGAAACATGTCCTAAATAAGTATGTTGGTCAAGGCATGATCAACATATTGGCCACTCATTAGATTATTTTATTTTTTATCTAAGTGAGTTAGAGTGCAGAGGTTGTGATTTGTTTTCTTGTGGAGGCGTGATAATGGTATCTCATCTAGATCCTTTATGTGTGGAGGTTAAGCTCAGATGTCAAGGACATTTTCTCTAAGATTTGGAGGATCCTTCTGATCAAAGGAGACCGATTCATGGAGTCTTGTTTATGGCTATGGAACATACTTTGTTTAGAGAGGAGTTATTGGCATGTACCAACAATAGTATGTGCAACTATTGGAAGTGAAGATGCATGATTCTCAAGGAATTCTTAGCAGTTAATAAAGAGGGAGTAGGCAATCTGAAGCTAGAAGATCTGGAAGAAATGTCAGATATAATGTCTTGATATCCATGGTTTGAGAATTTATTTTTCTCAATACGACTGGTGTTGTTTCTCATTAATAGGATATATGTTATTTACTATAAGTTGACATCTCTTGTCAAGTCTATGAGATCATGGAAATCTTGTTCTACTCTAATGGAAAATTATTTCAAGGATTGTTTGCATTAGAGTTGTGTCAACAAGAATTTTATGGTGTATTGGTGTCTACACTGTTGAAGTATCATCTGAGTCACCTAGGATGGTCATTTAAGTTTTTTGAAGAAAGGAGGAGCTATTACTTTTAGACCAAATGATTATGGCTCCCTGGTATCTATGGGAAGTTCCTCTTTTTGCCGGGGTTCTGTTATGTGGTGTCCTCATATAATAGAACAAATGTTTTGCAAGGATTGAAGGGAATCTTTGTGTGTTGGAAAAGCATACTTATTCTGAATAATTTGTTTCGTGATGACTAATAAATGTCATTATTGAAGTCTTCTCCAGATACCTTTTAGAGGGAATCTCATATTTAGGTGCAGAAGAATGGCGTCTAACATCTCCAAAGTCAGACAGTAGGTCTGAACATTGCATCAGAAAAGGATTCTTGAGGTGTGCATGCTCTGCATGTATTTAGATCTGGTATTGAAGATTGATCAACATTGATGGTTGATCCTCTTGTCTCCATTTCTATAGTTATGGATTACTATGAGGTCTCCATACCATAGTTAATGGTGAAATCCATGTGTTTGAGACAAATGTCGAATCTGATGTTGGAACATCATCTCAGAGTGTGTATTACTCCTTCAGCCAAGGAAGTTGTTGTTGTATAGAGTGGAGTTTAAGGTTAATCCACTAACCTAATTTGGAATATTTTATGGTGTGAATGAATGTCATCAACTAGTACTAGACGTATGCAGAAGAAGGATGTCAGACTAAATGTCCTACCTTGTGTGAGAAGGTAATCTTATCTGACCTATAATGAATACTTTGACGGGAGCTGGGTATTTCTTTATCCTCTAAGGAGGTTGTACATGAGACTAATGGTGAATACTTTGACGAGAGACTAAGTATTTGTCTGAGGAGTTATACAATTCTGCATTCTTAACATTGTGTTTTAGAGAGTATGTGAGAGTTTAATTCTCTCCACAGCATTTAGACATTTGGAATAACCTGAGTAAGTTGCACTAGCTGTATGTTCTATTGGGAACTTCTTAAAGGATTTCTATGCACAATGAGTCCTTTGAATGATCAGTTAAGAACCAGAGTAATTGGATTATGTATTATGCAGTTGATTTCCCAAATGATGTTGTAACATCATGATCCTTGATGGCTGTTTTGTTTTTTAAAGCTTGGGATTGTGCATGTGGAGTTGGATGCTCAAGCATTATGATCAGAAGTGGCATTTCTGACTATGTGGGTTAGAATGTGGAGACTTTAATCCTGTCTACATTAGTATGCTTGGTGAATGCATGACTACTTTGTTGGAGACTCCACTAGTATGAGCGGCAACTAGTGAATGTAAGGGCAGAAGATTGCTAACAAATATTGAGGTCTGAGCAGTGTGTTTTTTGAGGAGGTGTTTTTCTTTTGTTGTAAGTCACTCCAAATGAGTGTTGATAATCTGGATCTTAGTAAAGCTTTTAAGAAAACTAAGAATTTTTAGAGTTTGTGAGTGACTTCACACGTTGTATGCATGACATCTTGCTTATTTAAAAGGTCATGATACAAAGTGTTGTCATGAAAGGACAATAATCAGATGTGTCCTTGTGTTGTGAAGTAGTCAGCGTGCTTAGATGTATTCTCAAGGAGTGAGAGTATATGACTATGGTTTGACTCTACTGAGGGAGTCGGGGTTCAACATATGTGGGAAAGTGTTGTTCTTCAACATGAAAGCATGAAGTTTTTCATTTGCTTTCATCTAGTGCACAAGTTTTCATCTATAGCTGAAGAATTGGTCATTCATGACAGGGGGAGTCATGTATTTTTCTGTGGATTGTTGCTGCAATGGTACAAATATCGTTTATGTGTTGTTCAAACATGTGGAGATCGTATGCCTCATATAAGGGTGTGATGTCAGACAACATAATGTTATGACATTATGAATTTTTTGGTGATCTTGACAAGCATGGTTGGTTTTAGCCATGTGAAGCCGGGTGTTTAAATCAGAAGTTCACATATCTCTTGTCTGTTTAATGATTGATCCTTGGGAGAATTTATTTTTCTCTACAGATTTTTTGAAGGACTCTCTAAGGGTATTTCTTATTGAGAGAAGTCACAAATGTGATATGCAGATGTCTTGGTGTGTGTCACTAAGTCTAAGTGAAATGAGAACACTTAGAATCCAGCGGAAGACAGTGTGGTTGAAGATGTGTTGGTCAATGTTTGTGGTTGCAATGCCTGACTGGATGTCAGAACATTATTCAGGACATGTTTTTTGTTAGACCAAAAAGGGAGTGACATGGAAAGTTTGATCAAACACATGTCAAAATGTGTGTTTGACTATGCATATGCATGTAATGGGACTGGTTCTTTTTAGAAGAAACAATCAAGAGAAATTAAAGACGTTCAAAGTTGTTCTTGGATGGTGCACATTATTGTTTTGTGGCAGTTTCTCCTCAAATAATGTTTACTTTGACCAAGATTATTTCTACGTTCAAGGATCATTATTTCCCAAGTAAATGGCCAGCTATTTATAGAGGGTTCTCTTGTCCTCTTTCACCATACGAGTGTTCATCATCATAACGGATTTTATTCAGATTTGGGCAAGTTGTGCCTGGTTCTGGTATTGTGGAGGATTCCTTTTCCAATTTTTGGATAAAAAGGGGGAGAAATATGATGATCAAAGTTATCAAGGTGCCCAGTTGATTAATCTAGAGGCTGGTTTTACATATCAGTCACAAAAATGTCAGATAAGAAGTTATATCATATGTATACCATTCTTTTGTGACTTATGATATGAATTATGAATAAAATTGTGACCTTTGTTTTGAGTTACCAGGAGTGGTGGTTGATTTGTCTAGGTTGGGTGGTGGATGGTGATCAAAAAGTTGTTAAGTAATCTCTTATGCCACCATTGGTCTTTTGTGATAAGAAATGGTTCTTAATTTGAAGGGGAGTGTCATCTATCTTCTTCCTCATGTACACCAAATGACTTTAGGAATTTCTACTTCTTTTCTTGAAGGTTTTATTCTTTGGTGATGAGTATTGTACTGCAATGGAGCTTTTTTAAAATGCTGGAAAGAAGATGTCAAACAAGTTGTCCTGACATCTTATCTGAAGACTTACTCCATGGTGTTGTACTACTGAGTTCAGTAGTTGCTGAAGACTACTGCTGAAGAATTGTTTTGAGTTATTGTTGTAATCTATGTTGTAATTCTTATTATTTGTTTAAGCCAAAATTTTCCAAATGGGAAGATTGTAAGTTCTCTTGTTTTAGGATTGGCATTAATTTTTGTAAAACAAATAAGACATCAATATGTTAGATAGGAGATGTTAACTTGCTAACAGGAACAAGTTGAGCAAGAAGTCCTATTTTATGTTGAGACGTGTTGAGATGAGATGTTCTCATCATCAAGAACAACATGTCATATAAGATGTCATATGAAGGAGCATACGACATTGCGCCTGAGCGGGCCTAAATTAGTGGATTTAGTTATGATTTAACATATGCAATATTATATGGCGCTGATTTACAGGTCAAAGAAGAATCAAGTCAGAATATTGAAAAATATGTAGTTTCTAAATATGGAGATATTTTAGGAAACTAATGATTGAAGACCTTGTTTGTAGTAGAAGTTACTGTTGATTTGTAACAACAAATGTGTTGTGTTTTGAAGGCCCAAATCCAATTGGGAATAGGTTATAAATAGAAGCTTTGTAACCTAGGATTGGTACCAACCAAGAACTTTAAAGATGTAATCATTAGGGTTGAGTCCATAACCACTCTATATGAGATTTGGTGTAAGTGAACCACTCGGGTTGTGAGATGGTCAATATGTTCTCACTCAGAAACCTGTTGGTAAGGAGTTGAATATTCTTCTTGGAGGAAGGTTTGAAGCAACTTCAAGTTTTGTTCTTAGTTAGGATTAATGTTGTAAATGGTGGAGTTTAGATTTAGGTCTTAGCTAGGTATTATCATTGAAGTGTGTCTTCATTTTTGTTCAGAATTGTTGTTGTCCAATCAATGTCTGTGATTGATGAAGGATTGAGGAGGGCCTCATATCTGGGTGAGTCTTATATAGAAGTATATAACGAGTAGTGATTAAGTGAGTGGACTGTAAACTAGTATGTTTGTTGTAGGGTCTATGAACTAATACTATCATATTGGACTTGTCCCTGGCTTGGTATGCCCTCAGAGTAGGAGAGTTGCTCTGAACTGGGTTAAGAATTCTGGTGTGTTGTTTATGCTTTTCAGTACTCTTTTGTATTTTTATACGTTGCCTGTTTTTTTAAGTCATATCAGATCTTCCAACATGTCATAAGATATCTGAGTTATGTTATACCAGAATTTCATTTACTAATACAAATTTATTTATATAATTATAGTCGACTTTTGAGTTTATTATCGATGATAAGTTGAAGAAAAAGTGGATCACTTGTGCTAACGCGTGTTGTAGGGGATTTAAGTCACAACTCATGCATAACTACATTACAAATATTAGGGCCGATCTTGAGTATACAACTATGAAATATAATTTTATTGGCAAAAAGGTTAGGGAAAAGTTTGTGAAGTCTCTAGTTCTGTTGATTTGTTGGTTAGTGTAGTAATATTATTTTCTGATACGTTTATTCTTATGTTTTATAGATAAAACCGTGCAAATTAATTTTTCACTATGTTTATAACAAGTTAAAAGTGAACCAGGAAAGCTAAATAAGGAAAAAACAGATACCCCTTAGATTGTGTCATGGGGGTTACTTGAAATTTGAGGAGAAATTGATTAATGAAAAAAGACAGCAAATGGGAGATGAGGACTCAATTAGTTGTGATCGCTTCCCATTGATAAGTGATTATTGTATCATATTTATAGCTTATTTTCTTTCTATTTTCTTGTATGTTTTCATAGTTTTAGTTCGATTTTAAGCGTTTTTATGTTCCTTTAATGATTTTTAGGAAATAAGAGAGTAATGGACCTAACTAGAGTGAAAATACCCAAAGATAGCGCGAAAAAGAACCCTCCCAATATAAAATATAGTTTTCAGCTTAAAAGGGCCGTAATGGCAAAGTCACTGCGCCCATACAAGAGAACTAGAGGAAACGTGGGCTAGCCGTGTCCTCTGACATATGCCGTGTTGTCTGACACAGTCAGGTGACACACTAGTGTTGCACCTATAGACGATTACAAGTTCAATTTTTTTTAGGAATTTTTATGACTTTTGGACATCCATAACCTCCTAGACTTTATGTTAGTGGGTTTTAATCATTGAGGCCAAAATTATTGTTGGTTATGAGTGATTAACGACTACTTTTAGTATAAGTAATGTTCTTGAGGTTGAGAGTTGTATCACATATCACTTTTTACTTACTCCTACTATGTATCTCCTAGCTTTTATTCTTTGCTCTCATTTGTATAATTTCTCAATAATATTGATGTAATTCTCTGGTTTTAATTTATTTAATCAAGCTTGCCTTTATTCAGGTTTTTCATTTGAAATCACTTTACTTTATTTACTTGCGTGATATGTCTTTCACTTGTTTGATTATTTTTTATCTCACCACGAATGAGTAGTCTTATAAGACAAGGGATCTTGAGAGTCTATCTCATGAAGATCCCTTGTTGATTCATTTAAATATGAACTATTAGAATCTTAGGTATTTTATTGTAGAATCTAAAATTTTAAGGAAGGTTACTATTCACTGACAATGGAATCTGACTGTTACAAATTTGCAAAAAAGTGCCATAAGTGCCAGATTTATGCCGACAGAGTTATGTGCCTCTGACACTTCTCAATGTTATTTCTTCCCCGTGGCCTTTCTCTATGTGGGGTATTGACATGATTAGTATGATTAAAACGAAGGCGTCGAATGGACATCATTTCATCTTGGTGGCAATAGACTACTTCACCAAATGGGTGGAAGCAACTTCCTATGCTAAGGTCACTAAGTAGGTGGTAGTACGTTTTATCAAGAACAATCTTATATGTCGGAATGGTACACTAAGAAGGATTATCACTGACAATGGATTGATTCTAAATAACAAGATGATGACAGAACATTATGAATAATTCGAGATTGTCATCACAATTCGTCTCCTTAAAGGCCAAAGATGAATGAGGTTGTTGAAGTTGCTAACAAAAACATTATGAAGATCATCCAGAAGATGGTTGTTACCTATAAGGATTGGCATGAGATACTCCCTTTTTCTTTTCATGGGTATCGTACATTCGTCTGCACTTCAACAGGGGTAACCATGTTCTCTCTTGTGTATGGTATAGAAGCAGTGCTACCCATTAAGGTTGAGATTCCCTTTTTGCGTGTGATAATGGAAACCAAATTGTCAGAGGCAGAATGGATCCAGAACAAGTTTGACCATTTGAATTTGATTTAAGAAAAGAGAATGACAGCCTTGTGTCATGGTCAGTTGTATTAGAAGAGAATGATGAAAGCTTTTGATAAGAAGGTCAAGCCTCATGAATTTAGAGAAGGCGACCTCGTGCTCAGAAAGATCATGTCTTTTAACACTAATTCTAGGGGAAAATGGACTCCCAATTATGAAGGAAGATATGTTGTCAAGAAAGCCTTCTCTGGAGGTGCATTGATTCTTGAAACTATGGATGGCGAAGAGTTCCCACGTCCTATAAATGTTGACGCAATCAAGAAATACTTCGCCAAAAGAAATAAAAGAACATCTCGTTAAGTCGAAAACCTGAAAGGGCGGCTTAGACAAAAAGGAGTGTCTCTGTAGGCTGAAAACACGAAAGGGTGGTGTTGTACTACATTTTTCCCCCTAAGATTCCTCTATCATCTCATACCATCACAATGCAACAAGATCACACATTAGTGTTTGGTTACTTCTCCTACTTCATCCTATCCATAGGTTTGTCCATGAGGGATCACCAAGCACTTTGAATTGTGTATCTTATACATATATCCTATTGACTAACATCAAAATATGTATATATGTCTCTTTGAAGTTCATCTTGTAGGTAATGGCACAATTGCATGTATCTTACCATCTCGTAGCACAGAGGATCAAAATTAGGGTTTGGAATTTAATCAGGAAATTTCTGAATTTTTGGACAATACTTGATTCCATGCTTCTCTACATGTTAATGAGCATCTATGATTGGAAATGTCATCATCAATTTTGGTTTGGAAAGGTTCAATTGACAAAAGGGGGTAAATTAGTCATTTTATCAAAAGTCAACCAAAGTCAACTGTTGACCAAGGGGATTGGTAAACTATCAATGCAATGTCCCTATTTTCACATTTCATGGTCAATGGTGGCATAAAATCAAGAGGAAGTGTGAATTGGAGATGACCGGTCAGTGAAGTTATTTGAAATTTTGGATTTTTTCTAAGTGTTCATAGTGATGAACTTTGATTGGTTCTCAATTTCTCAATTTTTATTGAAAATGCAAAATTCACGCGGTAGGGACGACTACGTGGCATCCTTTTATTGAACATGTTCTAATTGGTTCTTTTACAGCGCTTTATACTAATAGCAGGTGTAATACACCGTAATTATATTTTAATTTTCTTTGTTTTCTCTAATTTTGTTTAATTACTTTTCTTAATTCAAAACTCACCAAAAAATATTTTAATCTCTATTTTCAATATATTTTCATTTCCTGATTTTTATTTCTTATTATTAATATTTTCCATGATTAAATAAATTCAAGTAGTTTAATTAGGGTTTTAATCATTCTATTTCTTTTATAATTTTATTTTCCTATTTCTACTAAATCAAAAAAACCTAAAAAATGTTTTTTAAGTGTTCTCCTGAGTTTTCTTATTGAAAATAATTTTTTTTCAATTTTAAAAAATTTGTGGAATTCAAATTAAATCATTTTTTTGGATATATCACCCTTTCTTTGTTTTTTTTTTTAGTATATTGTGTAAATAATTTTTATTTAATTCTTTCCTTTGGGATAAATTCAAGAAAAATATACTTACTGATTCTTAGAATTTTCTTCAAATTTAGGGAGTTTTACACCAAAATTATTTGAAATTTAGATTAAGTATATTAATTTTGAGCTTAATTTCTCCTTTTTTAAGGTTTTGGTTGATTATTCAAATTGATTGCTTGAAAATTCTAACTTCCCATGCTTATAAAATCAGAAATAAATTTGTTTAAAGTGCTTGTACAACATGAGGTTATAAAGATCACATTCCTTGAATTTTAAAATGTGATTTCATAATTTTTACAATTTTTTTTTCAAAATACCTATAGTTTAAGCATTTTGCTAGCTAGTTTCAATGTTTGCACTTTTAATCAAGTCTCCACCTCAATCCAAGAACCCTAAATCCCATTTATGACTTTTATAGATCTTTATAAAGTTAGGGTTTAATTATCATGATTTTTAAAATATATTTTCCATTTTAATCTAATTATTTACTTAGGATTGTATTTAGGGTTTTACTTTTGATCAAGGCTTGTAATTGGGAACTTTTGTACATAATTCTTGCTTAATTCTTGGCACGGAATGTGATACTGACTTTGAGTTTATTTTAGGACATATTCTTCAACTTCATTAGATCTTGGGTGTTGATAGTTTCAAAAACCAAATCTACTGAGATGGATGAATGATGTTAACGATTTTTGAAACTAAAATTTCATCTAACACATCCCATCCCCTTTCATCTTATCAATTTCCCAATTGTACTATATGTTGTTGAAGAATGATCTATATATCATTTCTCTAAACATGTGGCACAAATATTTCTATTGAACGGTCTCAAAATAGGTGTGACTTCTATATAAGTCAACTTACGATTGCTTAATATAACACTAAATTTTGTCCCAATTCGAGAAATGATCATTCGTGGCCCAAACCTATATTTTCAAGCCCAAGTATGTTAATTTGAAACCTTTAATCCAATAATATTGAGATTCATTGTTAAGAGGTTTTGGTCTTATCAATCCTCTAATGAATCTTCATAAGCTTTGGTAAAAGTGAATCACTTAAACATCGTTGATCATTTATTGTTGCCTTAAGATTTTGAAATGAATGATATACTTGAAAAAAAGAAAATGAAACTTGTTTTTGATAGGCTTTGATTTTATCAATCTTCTAATGAGTTTCAAATACCAGTTTCAGGATGGTCATTCAACTAACTTCTAATTTCTAACTCATTAACAATTAACTTTTGTCTTTGGGTTTTTACTTTATGTCTTTACTTTTATACACCATTTATTTTAGCATCTATATTTCAACTTTGCTCAATTGAGATTTTCATTTTCTTATTGATGATACCTAATAATCAACATGGCCATAAAAATTTTAATGTTACTTTGACTTTTTGGTTACTATCGTTGGCATTTTGGAGTTGTGGACTTCTTGGACTTAGGATTAGAAGCCTTGACCTACCTTGAGACCTTGTGACTTCAACTGTAATCTTGTATGGAGTACTTGGGGTATACCCTGAGATATTGGGTTTTTTGTTTTCTTTGTGTGCAGGTTATTCTGATTATATGCTTCGTCTATAATTGGTAATTCATCTATATACAGCTGTTACTCTGCCCAATTTTTGAAGACCTATTACCTTTGAAGCTTGATTTTCGTAAGAGGTTTAGTATCTTTTATTGCTTGGTTTCAATCCAAAGGATGGGAATTATACATTGACTCATTATGTCAAGTGTCGGTTTCTTGTTGGTTATACGGTTCTTCTCCCTAGATTTTACCTTATGCTTTAGGATAGTGTCTTCGTTTCCTCCCATCTTCTTTGAATTTAAAAATCTTCTCCCTCCTTTCAAAACTATTCTTTTTTTCTAAACTTGAACCGCTTTCATAATAAAATTGGACTTAGGTCCATGCATTTTCAAAAATATTTTCTCAATTAAACTTTAATCAACTTAATAATACTTTGACATTTTTGTGAGAACACTAAAATTCAAAAAATCTCATTCATACTATTTTTCCACTTTGGCTTTTTACTTTAAAATTTTTCTCAAAAGATTAGACACTTGTCAATCCTTATAGTGATGCGAACCACTATACTTCTATGATATATAGTGAAGTGAGATGTTTTCCACTTAGGTGTTGAGTGAGGCTTTGTTGATTTTAAAGTCCTATCCATATCCTCAACTTTGAGATGACGTAAATTCTCCTTTCTAATAATCTTGGGTAGTAAGTATGTTCTTCCACTCGGATAATATATTGATGTCTCGTCTCTAAAATTTAACCAACACACTTGTGTTTTAAAATTTTTAATGGTGAACTATGAGTACACTGATCCCCTATTGCACGGAAGGTGGTACATAGCCACTTAAGATTTTCAATCGCGGCGGGTGCATATATTGTAAAAATACTTCTTTTCCCATCCCCATAATATGTTTTTGTATACAACTCTTATAGCCAAAATACACAGATTTTCAAAGAGGTTCATGCGGAGTGCCATATATGTTTAGGGTGCTAATACCTTACCTTTGCATAACCAACCCTGGAACTTAGACTCTCTCCCACTATTTTTGAGTTATTCTCTCTTTTACCATTCCTCTGGAAACAATAAAGCGCGGTGGTGATTTATTTTGGATTTGTGCGAGTCAAGTTAATCCATGGCTTAGTCTCAACATTTCTACCGCTACAGAAAAAATGGCGACTCTGCTGGAGAAAGATTGACTTATTTCTGGTCCATCCTTAAGTGGGTTGAGCCTATATTTGTTTATATTTGTGTATGTGTTTTTATTAATGGTATATTATGTGTTGTATATATGTTTATCTGGATTTTCCTAGTTTTCAGGGTGCTTGGTGATTTCTCATGAGTTCTATACCCAGACTTGGGAAAACTTAAGATAGGAAGGGCGGTATAGTCATGTTAACTTTGAGGGAGTAATCCCAAAAAAGGAGACATGAGATCCTCCACTCAGTGGAGGCCCCTTTGACCGTGACGTCGTTTACCGAGTAATCGAGAAGACGTATTGCTTTCGACCTGGGAGCCTGCTGAAACTGAGGATCGTAGAACCTTTAATCCATCTTGGCCTTTTAGGTGTAGTGCGAAAGAAATGACGGAGTAATCCGGAAATGTTTGTCACGTGATACTATGCTCGAATGAGGTTTTCCTGAGAATATTGCTAATTACTGAGTCAATCGGGACGTTGGTAATATCTTGAGGAAGGATGTAGACTCTGGTAACCTCTTAGAACCTTGTTCGGCAGGTGATAAACTTTTAGATCATACCTTGTCGGTAATAACTTTGACCTCATGCTCGTGACTTCGAACCTATAAACCCCCCATGTTTGTGATCTTGTGTGTGATTGTTGCATCATGCATTCATGCACCCATGAGCATCATTTAAAACATTTTTTTAAGGGACTTAAAGTTAACTCTTTATGAATATCTCAGGTACTTTTTAACCATGGATTCTAGAAAAAGCAAGACTCGAAAGAATAGTTTCAAAGATCCCAAGATAGATGAGTTGATGAGTCTGATTCCCGAGATCGAAAGTTCTACAGATTTTCGAAGGAAGTATGGTCCATCATGTCTCTTATGAAGCTCAGGATGAAGGAGGGTATTCTCTCTACTTTGGTCCGGTTCTATGATCCGATATATCAATGTTTTACTTTCCCTGATTATTAGATGATGCCTACAATGGAGGAATATTCTTATCTACTGGGTTTACCTATTACCGATTGTGTTCCTTTCACCGGTTTGGAGGGGGAGCCAAAGTCGCATGAGATTGCTGATTTGATTCATTTGGGGAAATATGAGATTGAGGCCCACATGACTACCAAAGGAGGGATTAGAGGATTACCCTCTCATTATTTATTGGAGAAATATCGCTATTTTGCTAGGATGAAGAGTACGGTTGCTTTTTAGGCCATCTTTTCTCTACTTGCTTATGGGTTGTTCTTATTTCCTAATGTCGATAAATTCGTGTATATCAATGCCATCAAGATATTTTTGATTGGGATTCCAGTCCCTACATTATTAGGAGATGCTTATTACTCAATTAATCTTCAGGATTCTTACCATGGAGGGATGATCATTTGTTGTACGCCTTTGTTGTATCAGTGGTTTATTTCTCACTTATCTAGGTCCGACGCTTTCTAGGATGTCAGAAAGGAACCTCGTTGGGCTCCGAATATTTTGGCCCTCACTCATTCAGATATTGTTTGTTATCATCAAGCTTACTATGATATGGAAATTGTCGATAGTTATGGTAATTTCCCCAATGTACCCCTTCTCGGTACAAAGGGAGGAATTAACTACAATCCCGTTCTTGCATGATGACAACTTGGATATCTTATGAGAGATTAGTCAAATAGTATTCATTTGAGTGGTTTATTCCTTAAAGAGGGAGATAATCATAAGGAATCTAAATATGAGATTGCGAAGGCTTGGCGTCATATTCACAAGAAAAGTAGAAAGGACATGGGACCTATAGGAGTTGTTTCTTTGGAGCCTTATCTTCAGTGGATACAAGCAAGAGCCATCCAATTCAAGATGCCATATTCCCATGAAGAACCCATGCCTGATATGTTTGTGAAGACCACTCCTCCCCTAATAGATGATGTGGAAGAGCTTCATCTTGCCCTAGTAGAATGCAGCAGGAAAAGGAGTCTTGGAAGAATAAGTGTCAGACTTTAGAGGTGTCCTACCAAGCAGACCTGAAGGAGCAAGATGGCCTAATCGAGATTCTTGAGAGTCATGATGTAGAGATGATGGAGAAGCAAGAGGATTTATTTTCCTCTAGAGCTCAGTCAGGACCTGGTTGCTCACTTCCAGACTTTGGCGATTGGAAAGAGGTCCCCAACAGGTATGTATAAGAGAACAAGTAGTTGAAGGCTCAGATTGCAAGACTCAAAGGGAAGCGTCAGTGTATGGAGTGATCTTCATCAACATTTCTTTCTTAGGATCTTATATTTTTATCTTATCTTGTACTTGGGATTATTAAACTTGTACTAAAACTTGTAATCCATTTTGAAGTTATTATAATGAGATTTTCAGTATTTCAAATGTGTTAGTATTTTAATATTTGCACATTGTCTATAAATCTTTGAGTTCCTTGAAATATTAATAAATAATAAAATAAATCATGTGCATTGCATATCATGCATCATCTTGTACATATTTATTGCATTTTTGTTCATACCCATGTGTCTTACTGTGTTTCTCTACTTCATTCAGAAGCAAGTTATCTCATCGGTACAATACTTGAGCTTATTCTAGGAAGAAAATGGAGAATCTTGAACAAGAGAATCGCGAGCTGCACGAGGAAGTTATTGCTTTGAAGGCTGGTATGGCCAATCTTACTGTTTTGATGGAATCATTGGTGGATACTTAGAATCAACCACCACTTGCTCAGCCTCAACAGACAACGGTTGCTTCGAAGCTTCGATAGTTCCCGTTTCTGTTACTCCAGTTACTGTTGTTCAGAATCGTACGCCACAGGGTTATCCGTGGGGAATGCCAGAGAACTTCATTCTAGAAGGTTATAATATGGATACTCAAGTTGCTCTATTTTCTCAAACTACTGTTGTTTCTGCACCTCCTGTGGTGCATGTTACTCCTATGGCTAGAAAAGAGATCCACTATACTGCACCTCTTTCGGTGAATGCTTTGCCATTTACTAATGATGAAGTTTATCATCATGATCCTCCACCGAGTGAAATTATGGGTTTCTATGACCGTTTGGATGACTTTCAAGACCATTTCAATGAGATGCAGAAGGAAGTGAAGGCCTTTCGCGAAAATGAATTGTTTGGATAGAACATCAGTGAACTCCGCCTAGTTCCTAACGTAAAGGTCCCATCGAAGTTTAAGGTGGCGGAATTCAAGAGGTACAAGGGTAACTCTTGTCCTCGTGACTAACTTGTGATGTACATCAGGGAAAATGTCTACACATACTAATGATCAGTGTTTTCTCATTCATTTCTTCCAAGATAGTTTAACTGGTGCTGCTTTGAAATGGTATATAAGTCTGGACAGTAGTAGTATCTGTACCTTCAATGATCTGGGAGAAGCTTTCATCAAGCAGTACAAGTATAATATATTCATGGCACCTGACCTTGACTAGTTAAGGGAAATGGCTCAGAGAGATAAGGAGTCATTCAAAGAATATGCACAGAGATGGTGCGAGATAGTTGCCTAAGTGGTTCCACCTATGGGAGAACAAGAAATGATCAAGGTCTTCCTGAAAACCCTTGAATCATTTTATTATGAAAGGATGGTCGCCAGTGCACCGAGTGATTTTATCGAAATGGTAAGCATGGGTGTTCGTTTGGAAGAGGCTGTTAGAGAAAGGCGTTTGACTAAAGATGAATGGACGAAGAAGTTGTCATACGGGTTTTCTCAGAAAAAAGAAAGTGAAACGAATGATTTTATTGGGGAAAGAAAGATTAGGCCACCTAGAAGATATCAAAGATATCAGCAACAGGTTGCTTCTGTGACTCATGTCGTCAATGTAGCTCCAACCACTGTTGCCTATCAAAGACCACCTTCTCAGGGAAATCAAGGGCAAAGTCAAAAGAGAGAAGCTTTAGACTCTATCCCTATGAGCTATGCAGAGTTAATACCGACTTTGATTCAGAAGAAGTTGGTTCAGACCAGGCTGCCCCCTATTGTACCTTCACCTTTACCCCGGTATTATAAGGCAGACCAGACATGCACTTTCCATCAGGGAGCACCAGGGAAAAATGTGGAGAACTGTTATCCTTTGAAATATAAAGTACAAAAGATGGTGAGATCTGGACTCTTATCCTTTAAAGATCTTGGCCCTAACGTGAAAGATAATCCTTTACCAAAGCATGAAGGAGAAAA
Source organism: Vicia faba (assembly GCA_948472305.1). Taxonomy (NCBI): domain Eukaryota; kingdom Viridiplantae; phylum Streptophyta; class Magnoliopsida; order Fabales; family Fabaceae; genus Vicia; species Vicia faba. The sequence continues at coordinate 609,318,881 of OX451741.1, forward strand.
TGCGGTAAACATGGTTGTTGGTTGTCCAGGGAGCTTCCAGATTTTGATATCAACCTGGTTAGAGGAGATTTGGTAAAGATGCAAGTTGAACTCTGCGAGTTTAGTTACTATACACATGACCATGCTGGTTGTGGTATTTGTAGTACATATATACATGGGTCTGATAAAATAAAAGTTAATCTTCAGAAAATGATAGACGAAGGCCTCATTCATATAATCAGGACTTGGGCAGAATATGAGGAAAATGTAAACATGGTCTTTAGATGTCCAACAGAATTCTGGATCTTTGACCTAAACCATATCAATGATGATTTTGTGCAGTTGCACGCTACTTTCTGTCACATGGATGGTCAAGTAGAACACCATTATGGATATTGCCAGATCTGCTGCAGAGATTCTCATGGTTGTTCCATCGTGAGAAGGGGTATTCAATTATTATTGGATAATGGTAACATCAAAGTTTCAGGCTATAGAGATGATTACAATGGGATTAATGTGATTGAAGATTGCTTGGATGAGACTGTGTCAGATGATGAATATGCTTCTGCAGATGAATTCTTTTCCTCAGATGAAGATATATTCTCCAGCAATGATTCTATGGTGTCCAAGTATTCTGAAGAAGGGGTGAATGTTATTGTGCTTTGTTTCAGTGTTTCCACCCCTATAGAGATTGAGTAGTGTACCAAGCCAATTGTTACTCCAGTGGTGATTTGCTTATCGGGTCCTATTCCTTACGAATTAGACAAAGTCGTTCCATATAAATACAATGCTACAATCTTGGAGGATGGTGTCAAATTCCCATATAACTTTTGTCTGATATCAAGAATATTGTTGAAGTCAGCCGAGTAACCCGCAGTGGCCGTGTTTTCACACCTGTCATTCCAGGGAATGTTAATGCTGATAAAAAGGTTGTTGAAAGTGTTAAACCTAAGAAGGAATTAGGGGAATCTAATGGTGCTACTCTGGAAAAATATGTGGATGATATATTGAAGATTATCAAGATGAGCGACTACAGGATCATAGATCAATTGTTGCAGACACTATCAAAGATATATATTCTAGCCTTGCTAATGAACTTATTTTCCCACATGGAATCTTTGATGAGAGTATTGGATCAAGCTTTTGTGGAAAGTGATATGTCGTTGGACCAATTCAGCAGTGTGGTAGTGAATATTACATCCTGTAATAACCTAAGTTTCTTTGATGACGAATTTCCCGATGAAGGAAGGAATCATAATCTGGCTTTCCATATCTCCATGAATTGTAAGAACGATTCATTGTCCAATGTGCTGATTGATAATGGGTCCACTCTAAATGTCATTCCGAGGAGCACGCTTATGAAGCTAAAGAATCAAAGAACTCTCATTCTCCCGAGTGGCATAATTGTGAAAGCTTTTGATGGATCAAGGAAGTCTGTCATCGGGGAAGTAGATTTGCCTATTCACATAGGCCCATACCTTTTTCAGATTACTTTCTAGGTTATGGATATTGTGCTTGCTTACAGTTGTTTACTGGGAAGATCATAGATACACGAGGCAGGGGTTGTCACTTCAACTTTTCACCAAAAGCTGAAGTTTGTGCGTGAAGGAAAGGTGGTCATCATAAATGGAGAGGAATCATTGTTAATATCTCATTTATCCTCTTTCAGTGTTGTGGAAGTAAATGAGGTTGTTGTTGGAACTCAGTTCCAAGCTTTATCCATTGATAATGTAAGGAAGAATGAGAATTGTATGGCTTCATTCATGGAGGCTCAGCAGGTAGTGCATTGTAAGTGTTTGTTGGCAGCAATTTTGGTAAAACAATGTGTTGTTAATGTTTTGTAAAATGTCTTGACATTTGTAGCAAATTGTTTTAAATGATGTCAAAGAAGATGTCTTGACATCTGTCTCTTGAACTGATCTCAACCAACATTAGTATATGTTTTTCTGTTTCTTTATTTCCAACACTCCATAATTTAAGATTTGTAACTCACATGCAGCGAAAAATATGAAAGAATATTTTTCAAAATGCATGGATTTTATCTTGACCTGTTTTTATGGAAATATTCAAAAGAATTGAATTTTGGGTTTTAAATCTCGAGCCTACAGTTGTGCATATATAAGGACTTGCTTCCTTATTCAAACTACTGCAACTTTTAAAGAAGAATACTTTCTTTCTGTTTTAAAAAGTCTAAGTCATTTAATTGTCAAACACTCTAGTATTGATTGAATACTTGTGTTGTTATTTGGGTTGTTAATTGTGTATCATTCATAAGCTTTTAAGCATTTAATTATTGAAGTTTTTAAACTTATTATTTCTGTTGTTTCTTCACTGTAAGTGATTGAAGGGATTTTAGGAGTGCTTCATACCTAGGTGAGTCTTACATAGAAGTATAGCACGAGTAGTGATTAAGTGATTAGATCGTAAAGTGGTTGTTTACTGAGGGTCTATGAATTGATACTATTTAGTGGACTTGTCCCTGGCATGGTAGCCCCCGGAGTAGGTGTTGTTGTACACTGAACTGGGTGAACAATCTCTTGTGTTTTTACTGCTTTTGTTATTACCGCTCTTTACTTGTAAATAGATATTTGTGTCGTGACATCTCATTCGACATCACATATATAATACCAGAATTTCAATTGGTATCCGAGCAGGCATCCTGCTCTTTATCTGGGTGAGATCCAGGGAAGATACTTTTTGGTACTATGGACAAGGAAGGAGATTTGTAAACAGACCACCCATTTTGGATGGAAGTAATTATGACTACTGGAAACCACATATGGTTTCCTTTTTAAAGTCTTTGGAAAACATGGCTTGGAAAGCTGTTTTAAAAGGATGGAAACAACCTTTCGAGTTGGGAGAAAATGGAGAACCTACTTCTGAGTTAAAACCAGAAGAAGATTGTTCTAAAGAAGAAGATGAAATTGCTCTTGGAAATTCTAAAGCCTTGAATGCTATATTCAATGGAATTGACAAGAACATTTTTCAGATTAGTGAACACATGTGAAGCAGTTAAGGATGCATAGGGAATTATTCAATCTACTCATGAAGGCACATCCAAAGTTAAGATGTCAAGACTTCAATTTCTCACCATAAAATTTGAGAATTTGAGAATGAAGGATGATGAAAGTATAAATGACTTCCATATGAACATTCTTGAAATTTCTAATGCCTTTAGTGCTTTAGGAGAGAAAATACCTAAAGACAAATTGGTGAGAAAGATGCTCAGGTATCTTCCCAAGAGATTTGATATGAAAGTGACTTCTATAGAAGAAGCTCAAGACATTGACAAAATGAAAGTGGATGAACTTGTTGGATCCCTTCTAACATTTGAATTAAGCATTAATGAAAAATATGAAAAGAAGAACAAAAGCATAGCCTTTTTATCAAATACTGGAGATGAAGAGGAAGATTGTGATTTAGATACAGATGGAGGAATATCAAATGCCTTAGCCATGCTTGGAAGACAGTTTAACAAAGTGATAAAAAATGGATAGGAACCAAAGATCAAATGTCAAGAACATCTCATCTGACATCCATAAGTCAAATGAGTTTGGAAGAAAAAGGGCTGAAGAAAAATCCACTCAAGGGAAGGGAGTATAATGTCATGAATGTGGAGGCTTTGGTCATATTAGAACTAAATGTCCTACATATATTAAGAAATAGAAGAAGAATTTATTTGTTACTTGGTCTAAAGAGGACACAGAGAGTGATCTTGAAGAATCTACCAAATATGTTAAAGCATTGACAGAAAAATATGTATCTGATGAAGATTCTAGTGATAGGGAAGTAACCTTTGATGAGTTACCTGCTTCATACAAAGAATTATGTCTCAGAAGTGCAGAAATATGCCTTGAAGGGGAGAAACAGAAAGTCATCATAACTTAGCTAAAGATAGAAAGGGAAGAACATTTAAAAACTATTTATAATCTAGAAAGTGAAGTGACTTCCTAGAATTCAAACCTTGATATAATGGTCAAATCACTCAAGATGCTAAATAATGGATATGACAAACTGGATGAAATTCTTCAAGTGGGGAGAGTGACTGGAGACGAGACTGGTCTAGGGTTTAACGAGAAAGAGAAACCTAACTCAGAAGAACCTTCATCACATTCCACTCAGGCCAAATCTAAACCTAAGATGTCGAATAAAATGTCTAAACATCATAGAAAGAAAGGACGTCATGGAAAACATCAGAGTAAGAAGAAGTTTAAATACACCAAGGAGAATCCCCAACCCTTGAGATATTATCACTATGGAAGGCTTGGTCATATAAGGCCCATCTGTTTCAAGTTGTATGGGTATCCTAAGACTACTCCTTCTCCCAAGACTGATAAGATTCCAGAAAATAGCAAAAAGAAGAAATAGTTTATTCCTAAGTATAATGTTTCTAGTTTCATAGCTCACACCTCCCTTAGAGTATCAACCAAAGATGACTGGTATTTTGACAGTGGCTGCTCTAGACACATGACAGGTGTCAAGAATCTATTGGTGGATGTCAAATCTCATATGTGACTTTTGGTGATGGAGCAAAAGGGGAAATCAAAGGTGTTGGCAAGCTTGATCATTCAAGAGTCCTTAAGCTTGATGATGTATTACTTGTTAAAGGGTTAACAACTAACCTGATAAGTATAAGTCAATTGTATGATCAATGATTCAAAGTTAACTTCACCAAGGAAGAATGTCTTGTGTGAAATGAAAAGAATGAAGTTATTATGAAACGAATCAGATCTAAAGAAAATTGTTATTTATGGGTTCCTCAAGAGTTGAATCTCTCCTCAACATGTGTTTTTCCCAAAGAGAATGAAGCTAAACTATGGCATCAAAAATTGGGGCACTTGCATCTGAAAGGTATGAAAAGTATTATATCTGAAGAAGCCTTGAGAGGGATTCCTAGGCTCAAGATAGAAGAAGGTAGAGTATGTGGTGACTGCCAGATTGGGAAGCAAACTAAGATGTCACATCAGAAGATCCAACATCTCACTACATCAAATGTTTTGGAACTTCTTCATATGGACTTGATGGGACTTATGCAGGCTGAAAGTCTTAGTGGTAAGAAGTATGCCTATGTTGTTGTAGATGATTTTTCTAGATACACATGGATAAGCTTTATTAGAGAAAAATCAGAAACTTTTGAAGTTTTTAAAGATCTCTGTCAAAACCTTCAAAGGGAAAAGGAAAGCCATGTCATAAGAATCAGAAGTGATCATGGAAAGGAATTTGAGAACAATAAATTTGCTGATTTTTTCTCCTCTGAAGGAATCAGCCATGAATTCTCTTCTCCCATTACTCTTCAACAAAATGGGATTGTGGAACATAAGAATAGAACTCTCCAAGAATCTTCTAGAGCCATGATTCATGCTAAGAAGTTACCCTACCATTTTTGGGATGAAGCTATGAATACTGCATGTTATATCCATAACAGAGTCACTCTAAGGAAAGGCACTTCAACCACCTTGTATGAAATATAGAAGGGAAGAAAACCAATTGTTAGATATTTTCATGTTTTTGGAAGTAAATGCTACATCTTAACTGATCGTGAAAAAAGGAGTAAGATGGATCCCAATAGTGATGGAGGAATATTCCTGGGTTACTCTACAAATTGAAGAGCTTACAGAGTGTTTAACTCCAAAACTAAAGTTATGATGGAGTCAATATATGTTATTATTGATGATACATGATGAAGTGCTAAAGAAGATGTCTCAAAAGATGTTGGAACCTCTGTGTCTGATATTCCAATAGAATCAAATGATAGAAATATTGATTCTAATCCACCTCAAGATAATCTAAAGCCTAGTCATCTCAATAAAGGACCTTCAATTAGAACCTAGAGAGATCATCCTAAGGAGCTTATCATAGGAGATCTAAATAAAGGAGTTACTACCAGATTAAGAGATGGCATATTAAACTCTTGCTTTGTGTCAATGGTTGATCCTAAGAATGTCAAAGAGGCCCTAACTGATGAGTTCTAGATTAATGCTATGCAGGAAGAGCGAGAACAATTTAGTAGAAATAAAGTTTGGGATCTGGTTCCAAGACCTGAAGGGACAAATTGGCACAAAATAGGTGTACAAGAACAAATCTGATGAAACAATAGTGGTCACTAGAAACAAGGCAAGGTTAGTAGCACAAGGGTATACTCAAATTGAAGGAGTTTACTTTGATGAAACTTTTGCCCCTAGGGCTAGACTTGATTTAATCAGACTACTCTTGGGAGTTGCATGCATACTAAAATTTAAATTGTTTCAAATGGATGTAAAAATTTCCTTTTTAAATGGCTATCTGAATGAATAAGTTCATGTGGAACAACTAACGGGATTTGCTGATCCATGTTTTCCTAAACATTTATACAAACTGAAGAAAGTCTGTATGGATTAAAACAAGCTCCAAGATCTTGGTTTGAGAGATTGACGGAATTTCTTGTTGAGAATGGATACAAGAAATATGGCATAGACAAAACTCTTTTTGTCAAGGAATAATAAGGGAAGATCATGATTGCACAAATTTATGTTGATGATATTGTGTTTGGTGGGATGTCAAATGAGATGGTTCAAAATTTTTTCAAGCAAATGCAGTCAGAATTTGAGATGAGTCTTGTTGGTGAATTAACCTATTTTATTGGTCTGCAAGTTAAACAAATGGAAGGTTCCATATTTTTATCTCATAGCCAGTATGACAAGAATATAGTTAATAAATTTGGGATGGAAAATTCCATCCACAAAAGAACCCCTGCTCCGACACATCTGAAGTTAACTAAAGATGAAAAAGGAGTAAGTGCAGATCAAAGTCTTTACAGGAGTATGATAGGCAGCCTTCTATATCTCATAGCTAGTAGACTAGACATTACCTTTGTTGTAGGAGTGTGTGAAAGATAACAAGTTGATCCTAAAGTTATCCATGCCAACCATGTGAAGAGAATTCTTAAATATGTGAATGGGACAAGTGAATATGGTATGCCATACTCTCATGGATCTAATTCCGCCTTAACTGGTTTTTGTGATGTTGATTGGGCAGGAAGTGCTGAAGATAGAAAAAAGTACATCAGGAGGATGCTTCTTTCTGGGAAATAATCTCATATCTTGGTTCAGTAAGAAGAAAATTTGTTTGTCTCTGTCCATTGCAGAGGCTGAGTATATTGCTGCAGGAAGCAGTTTTTCTCAATTGGTTTGGATGAAACAAATGTTAACAGAATATAATGTCAAACAAGATGTTATGACATTATTCTGTGACAATTTAAGTGCCATTAACATATCAAAGAATCCCATTCAACACAGCAGGACCAAACATATTGATATCCGTCATCACTTCATAAGAGAGCTTGTTGAAGAAAAGATTGTTGTCTTAGAACATGTAGCCACTGAATTGCCACTGGTTGACATTTTCACAAAGGCTTTGGATGATAATCAATTTGAGATCTTAAGAGGAAAGTTAGATATTTACCTATATGAGGGTTTGTAGCAATTAAAGGCGTGTAGGAATATCATTAAAGTGATATTATATTATTTGTGTTTCCAACAAATAAATTTTCGAAAGCAATCATTGCAGGACTGCCTCAAAGTGTTTCCCACACGCTACAAAATAACATCCTTCTACTTTCAAAAACTTTTCATTCTCCTCTACAGAAAAATAACCCTAGTCATTCTTCATCCGCTTGCTCAAAAATCTTCAAAGATGTCTCAACATCATACATCGTCTTCCTCAAAATCTGCCAATGAGAATCTCTTCCTTGACAGAGTACTTGATGTTACTCCACTAACAACCATCCCACGTCTTGATAAGAAGGTCAAGAAACCTAGATCATCACCTGCTAAGAAATCCAAAGATGATAAAGGCAACTCTTCTACTGCTATTCACAATAGGACAGAAGAAGAAGTTGTTAATATTGATAGAAGCATTGGAAGGCTAGTAGACAAAGTGCTAAATGAAGGCTTTGATATTCTTGGGACTTCTACCCCTCTTGTTTGTATGCCTCCTCCTGCTGACAAAATAAATGATCCTAAAAGTGTTACTGCTGAACCATCCACCTTCAAGAAATATGTTGTTGAAAGCAAACTTGAGAAGCTTGTTATCTCTTCTCTAAAAGAAGTGGAAGAAGAAAATGTTGAACAAGATGCTACTTCCTCCAAGGATGCAGAAGGTCAAAATGCTGAAAATGTAGTCAATGTAGAAGAGTTGTCTTACAGTGAGCTCATTACTAATGTTGTGTCTTGTATTGCAAGAAGACTCAAATCCAGGAAAGTGAATGATGCAAGTGTCACACCCCCTTCCAAAACAAACAAGAAGAATATCATGTATGGACCCCCAAATCCAGGAAGTAAAGTGGTTCCTCCTTCTAGCAAAAGAAAAGCTAGACCTGTTAGCTCCACATATGATGATGACGATGATGTAAAATGATCCAAGAGTAAGAAGAAATATGTGGTTATTGAAGAAGTTAACTAAGACTATGATGTTGAGCAAGATGTCTAGGACATCTCTCCTATCAAAAATACTGCAAGCAAGAAGATTTATGTTAGGGTTCTTGATGCCCCACTTGACAACATCTCCTTGCATTCTGTTAGGAATGCTGAAAAGTGGAAGTATGTGTATCAAAGAAGGATTGCCCTGGAGAGAGAATTGGGAGAGGGTGCATTGGAATGTAAAGAAATCATGGAGTTGATATCTTATGATGAATTGATGAAAACGGTTACCGGGTTTTCCAATTGCTATGAAACTCTTGTTAAGGAGTTTATTGTTAATATTCCTGTTGACTATGTTGACCATAAAAGTAAGTAGTATAGAAAGGTTTTTGTTAGAGGAAAGTGTATAGAATTTTCTCCTGCCATCATAAATAGATTTCTAGACAGGTCTGAAGATGTATGATGTGAGTTGGATGTTTCAAATAATCCAGTATGCAGAGCCATCACTGCTAATCAAGTAAGTGAGTGGCCCATGAAAAATAAACTTCCTGTCAACAAACTGAGTGTGAAGTATTCTATTTTACATAGGATTGGAATTGCATATTTGGTTCCCACTAATCATACTTCAACCATCTCCATTGGATTAGGAAAGTTAATTTAGGCTATTGGAAACTAAAAACATTTTGATTATGGGACTTACATCTTTGATCAGACCATTAAACATGCAGGAACTTGTGCCATTAAGATGCCAATTCCTTTTCCTTCCCTCCTCTGTGGAATTATCCTTAATCAGCATTCTAGAATACTAAGTGTAAATGATGTACTATGCAAGAGGGAGTCTTCCTTGACCCTTCATTTTAATCTTCTTTCAAGAAAACATGTCCCAGACATTGTTTTGACATCTTCACCAGCTGAAAAGACCTCCACCAAGGATGATATGATCAAAGAATTAAGAGAAGCCTACAAGGAATTGGATGATGTGATTAGAGTTAGCTCAGCAAGGAAGCTAACCTTTGAAAAGATAATCAAGGACCTACAAAAGGACAACAACCTTGATGATACAGTGAACTATGGAGGTGAATCCTCTAGTGAGGATGAAAGTTCTGGCTCTGACAAGTCAATTGGTCCTAATGACAGTTAGACTAATTGATGTTTCTTTATATGATACTTTTGTTTCCTTTTAGCACTTGCATGTGCTTGACATTTGATTTCTATGGTATGTACCTAAATTATTGATACACTCTTGAATGCATCCGTTTATTTAGCATATTATGACTAAAAAGGGGGAGAGAGAGTGACTGACTGACCATTGACCACTGACTAACATCTGATTGAGGGGGAGCTTAATACTTGAGGGGGAGCTTAATACTTGAGGGGGATCTTAATACTTGAGGGAGAGCCTCATTTCTTAGAAGATGTTTTGACATCTTCCTTTGCTAACAGCTAACTGCTAACTTAGTTTATGCTTGATTTGCTTATGTTGCTAATTTGTTTTTGCTCTGATAATGTTTTAGCCAAAATTTTGGTAAAACAATATGTTGTTAATGTTTTCCTAAATGTCTTGACATTTGCAGCAAACAATTTTGAATGATGTTAAAGCAGATGTTTTGACATCTGCCTCCTGAACTGATCTCAGCCAACATCAGTATATGTTTTTCTGTTTCCTGATTTCCAATGCTCCATAATTCAAGATTTGTAACTCACAGGAAGCGAAACATATGGAGGAATATTTTTCAAAATGCATGGATTTTATCTTGACCTTTTTTATGGAAATATTAAAAAGAATTAAATATTGGGTTTTAAAGCCACAACCTACAGCTGCGCATATATAAGGACTTTCTTTCTTATTCAAACTACTGCAACTTTTGAAGAAGAATACTTTCTTTCTGTTTTAAAAATTCTAAGTCTTTTAATTGTCAAACACTCTAGTATTGATTGAATACTTGTGTTGTTATTTGGGTTGTTAATTGTGTATCATTCATAAGCTTTTAATCATTGAATGGTTGAAGTTTTAAACTTATTATTTTTATTGTTTCTTCACTGTAACTGATTGAAGGGATTTGAGGAGGGCCTTATACCTAGGTGAGTCTTAGGTAGAAGTATAGCACGGGTAGTGATTAAGTGATTAGATCATAAACTGGTTGTTTACTGAGGGTCTATTAATTGATAGTATTTAGTGGACTTGTCCCTGGCTTGGTAGCCCCTATAGTAGGTGTTATTGTACATTGAACTGGGTGAATAATCTCTTGTGTTTTTACTGCTTTTTTTTATTACTGCTCTTTACTTGTAAACATATATTTGTGCCGTGACATCTCATTTGACATCACATATTTGATACCAGAATTTCATGCATAATGGCTCTAGTAAAGCATGGGGGAAGATTGTGGATCCGTCTATGAATAAAAATAGAGTTGGTTTGGGATTCTCTGTGAAGAATTGTAAAAGTGAGATTATAAAGCCGAAGTCTTATTTGGGCAAATATCAAAACATTTTTCGCAGCGAAGGTTACCTTCATCCAACTATTCCTAGGATTAATGCTATTCTGGAAGATGAAGAAGAGCAAGAGATGCCGAAAAATGTGATGCATGGAGTTAGAGTCCAGAATTGGATCACAATTGATGTTCCCTTTTGCATTCATGTTTCAAAGTAATTTATTTTTTGTTAATCTTTTCAAAAATATTTTACTCTGCCCAAGGTGAAAGTTGATATTGTATGGGCATATCTGTTTACTTTGATCTTAAAAATCAATAATAAATGTTGTCTTTGATTCCCAAATTGTGTTTTTACGTTCTGCTTTTTCTTGGAAAACGGTAATCATGAAAAACCATTTTGGAATAAATAATAAATGTAAATAAATTTGCATAATAACTTGCTATATGTTTCAGTTTCTAAAAGCAATCATAAATCATATATGCAGATTAATTAAAAAACATGTTGAATACAATGACCTTGCACCCTCTCCTAACTTTGAATATCCTATGTATGTGGCCGAATAAGAAGAGTATGATGAAATCCCTGAAGAGGTTTCACGGTTCCTTTAGCGCCAGGAAAGTTCCATTCAGCCATATAAAGAGCCCTTGGAGATGATCAATTTGGGTCAGAGGAAGATCCAAAGGATGTCAAGATTGGAGCATTGTTGGATCCCGATGTGAAGAGCAGGTTGATTGAATTGTTGAAAGAGTATGAGGATATATTTTCTTGGTCTTATCAAGACATGCGTGGTTTGGATACTGATATTATGGAACATCATTTGCCGCTAAAGCCAGAGTGCCCGCCAATCAAGCAGAAATTGCGAAGAACACACCCTGATATAGCAGTAAAAATTAAAGAAGAAGTTTTAAAGCAGATTAATATCGGTTTTCTTGTGACATTAGTGTACCCTCAGTGGATTACTAATATTGTCCCAGTACCAAAGAAAGAAGGAAAAGTTCACATGTGCGTTGATTATATAGATTTAAACAAAGCGAGTCCAAAACAAGATTTTCCATTACCACATATTGATATATTGGTCGATAGTATAGCATAATTCAAATTATTCTCGTTCATGGATGGATTTTCTGAATATAATCAAATTAGAATGGCTCCTTAGGATATGGAAAAAACACAGTTTATCACACCCTAGGGAACATTCTGTTACAGAGTGATGCCCTTCGGGTTGAAGAACGCTGGTGCAAAATACTAGAGGGCTATGACAACCTTATTCCATGATCTGATGCACAAGGAAATTGAGGTATATGTTGATGATATGATTGATAAATCCCAGACTGAAGAAGGTCATATAGAAGATTTGTTAAAATTGTTTCAGCGTTTGAGGAAGTATCGTCTTTACTTGAATCCAAATAAATGCACCTTCGATGTCTGATCAGGGAAATAGTTAGGTTTCATTGTCATCCAAAAAGGAATTGAAGTTGGTCCTGATAAAGTTAATGAAATTCAAGAAATTCCAGCACCAAGAACTGAAAAGCAAGTTAGCGGCTTCCTTGGGCAGTTAAATTACATTTCCATATTTATTTCCCATATGACTGCAACGTGTGAACCAATCTTTAAGTTGTTAAAGAAAGATCAAGGTTGTGTGTGGATAGATGATTTCCATAGGGAATTTTAAAGTATTAAAGAGTATCTGCTTGAACCTCCTATCTTTCTCCCCCCCTGTTGAAGGAAGACCATTGATCATGTATCTGATAATGTTAGATAATTCTATTGATTGTATTTTGGGACAGCAAGATGAAACAGGGAAGAAGGAATATGCCCTTTATTATCTCAGCAAGAAGTTTATTGACTATGAGTCACGGTATTCTATACTGGAAAAGACAAGTTATGCTCTGGCCTGGGCGGAAAAGTGGTTGCGGAAATATATGTTGAATCATACTACTTGGTTGATTTCCAAAATAGATCCAATTAAGTATATTTTTGAAAAGCCTTCTCTTACTGGGAGAATTTCGCGCTTGCAGATGTTGTTTTCTGAATATGATATTGAATATCGTACTCATAACGCTATAAAAAGCAGTGTGTTGGTAGATTATCTTGCTCACCAACCAGTTGATGATTGGTATGGTATTTGATGGAGCTGTGAATGCTTATGGGAAAGGAATTGGTGTTGTGATTATCACTCCTCATGGATCACATATTCCTTTTACTACAAGGCTGACATTTGATTGTACCAATAATATGGCAGAGTATAAAGCTTGTATCATGGGTCTCAAGGAGGCTATTGATCTCAGAATCAAAGTTCTAGATGTGTATGGAGACTCTGCTTTGGTAATAAATCACATTAAAGGAGAACGGGATATTCGTCACCCTGGCTTGATTCCCTACAAAGACTATGCTAGAAGATTATTACCCTTTTTTAATAAAGTTGAATCATTGTATTCCCAGAGATGAAAATTAGATGGTGGATGATTTGGCAAATTTGGCTTCTATGTATCAAGTAAATACTTGGAATGATGTGCCTCTTATCACAGTGAGGAATTTGGATAGTTTGGCTCATGTGTTTGCAACAGAGGAAATGTCAGATTAGAAACCTTGGAGATGTGCTATACAAAAGATGTTATGACACGGTCTTGCTCAGAGGCATGGACAAACACAATGCAGACATGTTGATGCATGAAATCCATGAACGTTCCTTTGGCACTCCTGCCAATGGACATTCGATGGAAAAAAAGATGCTTAGGGTGAGTTATTATTGGCTGACAATGGAATCTGATGGTTACCAATTTGCAAAGAAGTGCCATAAGTGTCAGATTTATGCTGACAAAACTCATGTGCCTCTGACACTTCTTAATGTTATTTCTTCCCCGTGGCCTTTCTCTATATGGGGTATTGACATGATTGGAATGATTGAACCAAAGGCGTCGAATGGATATCATTTTATCTTGGTGGAAATTGACTACTTCACCAAATGGGTGGAAGCAGCTACGTATGCTAATGTCACTAAGCAGGTGGTAGTGCACTTTATCAAGAACAATCTTATATGTCTGTATGGTGTGCCAAGCAGGATTATCACCGATAACAGCTCGAATTTGAATAATAAGATGATGACAGTACTTTGTGAAGAATTCATGATTGTCCATCATAATTCATCTCCTTACAGGCCAAAGATGAATGGGGTTGTTGAAGCTGCTAATAAAAACATCAAGAAGATCATCCACAAAATGGTTGTTACTTATAAAGATTGGTATGATATGCTCCCTTTTTCTTCGCATGGGTATCGAACATTTGTCTGCACTTCAACAGGGGAAACCCAATTCTCTCTTGTGTATGGCATGGAAGCAGTGCTCCCCGTTGATGTTGAGATTCCATTTTTACGTGATAATGGAAACCCAGTTGTCAGAGGCTAAATGGGTCAAGAACAGGTTTGACCAATTGAATTTGATTGAAGAAAATAGAATGACAACCTTGTGTCATGGTCAGTTATACCAGAAAAGAATGAAGAAGGCTTTTAACAAGAAGGTCAAGCCTCGTGAATTCAGAGAAGACGACCACGTGCTCATAAAGATCATGTCTTTTAACGTTGATTCTAGGGGCAGATGGACTCCCAATTTTGAAGCCCCATATGTTATCAAGAAATCCTTCTTTGGTAGTGCATTGATTCTTGAAACTATGGATGGCAAGGAGTTCCCACTTCCTATGAATGTTAATGCAGCCAAGAAATACTTCGCCTAAAGTAATAAAAGAACAACTTTCTAAGTCGAATACCAGAAAGGACGGCTTTGGCAAAAAGGAGCGTCTCGTTAGACTGAAAACCTGAAAGGGAGGTCTAGGAAATAATTAGAGACATAAACAGAATAAATTCTTCCGCTAGGTTGAAAACCCGCAAGGGAAACTTAGGAAAAAGTTAGGGATTTCTTGGAAAGTAACTGCGTCAGACAAGACTTGATCATTGAAGCAACAATCTTCTTGGACTCTCACCATACTTCAACAGAAGTCACTGCTCAGGAATTAAAAGTTGTTAGGAAGAATAGTGGTTATTATATTTCAATGTATCTTTTCCAATATTTATTACCATTTTCCAAACTTTGTAATGATATATGGAGTCTCTCCATTTTCAAACTAACAATCTATCAATAAAGCTCGAGCTTTCATCCAATTCTTCGCAATTTTTATTTTATTCTGCTTACAAAGACTCCATTTATTATTGATAGTAATTTTCAAAACAAAGAGATTAAATAACAAAAAAAAAAAATTGAAAAGAATTTACAAATTACTTTTCACTTTAGATTTTGTGACTCAAGAGAAACAAAAGTGGTGATCCCAAAAAAGGACGAACTCTGAAATTTTTGAAGTATGTATTTCCCAGGAATGTTCTCCCAGGTCACTTTTGCTGGTATGCGTATGATCTTATTGTGTTTCACATATAGTTGGAGATGATACCAATTTATGTATGGGATGGTGTTGGGTTTGTGATCCCATTTACCCCAGTCATGTCTTAGTTCATTTTGATTTCGGGTTTGCATTGTCTGAAGCCTCTATCCCAAGTTCCCCCAGTAAAGTCTTTGCTCACATAACGAAAGTCTATTCCCCCTTTGTGTGTTGAGATGGAATCATTTGCAAGACATTGCCCTCTGCAGTGATGACATTATTATTGTTGTTTGTTACTCATACAAATAGACGAGGGCAACATCTTTTCTAAGAAGTGTTGAGATAGTTGTCAACTTTTTGGGTTATCTCCCGCCAAGTGTCGGGTTTGATTTAAAATCCCCATAATTTTGATTCCTTACTATATTTTTTGACTTCTTAAGTCTCCAAGTAAAGCTGAGATAACGTCTCTCCCTGAAAGTTGTCATTCCCATGTGGCTTCATAATTTCTCCACATGGAAGTTTGTGTAATCATCACTCTTGGTATTGAAGAATGTATTTCGGGCTCTCCTCGGCGATGTAGTATTGTCCTCCCAATGAAATCAGCATGAGATCCCCAGTTGGTATCTCGACAATTTGGTTTTCATCTTCCCTAGAGAAGTCAGTATCATAATTTCCAGTGGAAATCTAGACGTTGAAACATTTGTTTTCCCCATTGAAATCTGTGTGATATTCCCTAGTGAAGCCTGGAGGAGTGTGATATATCCTTGCATCTGTATTGGTTTATTGCTATCAAATTAGTGTTTTGATTATTTTTTAAACCATGTTTCTTCTCAGTGGAGTTAAGTCTTGAAGTAGGACGTTGATTCCTCAATCGATGTTTACTATCTTATGGAATCTTAATCCTGGATGTGATTTAGCTGAGTATTGAATTTACCCAAACTGGTTATGTCTTATTATTCCCAGTGATGTGTTTTTGTGTTGTCATCATATACATGATAACATTCATACATTCATACATCATACATAGTTGAATTAAAATTAATTTCTCATTTTCATTCATTAATATTTATGTTGTCATTTTACCCTATTTTGCAGAGTTATGTTACCCTTTCTCCAATAGAGTGTCAAATTTAATTAGAAAGTGTATATTCTTTCAATTTCCCCACTTAGTTATCCCTCGTGGAAGAATTTTGTTGTAGCCTTCCTATTCAGCTCTTTATCGTGGATAGAAAGTGTTTCCCTTTTGAGCTTATTTCTCATCAGTTGTTGTCTTTGTTGATTGTTTCACTCTGGTTTTTTTCTGGTTTGAATTTGTGGTCCCTGGAAATATTATTATTTTGATTTGTGCAGGATTTGAGCCCTGGTTTGAGAATGTGAACTTATTTTGCACGAGAAGACTTTATCTCCTTAGCAGAGATGCATTGGCATTTCCCCAGGAAGTCATTATTACAACTCCTTCTCAAAACAACAAATGTCAGATCTCTTTATTTGAGCAACTTGTACTTCCCCAATAAGTCTGTTAATTCCCTAAGAAGATTGAGATTTGTTTACTCTAATGGGTGGTAGTCTCATCATTATAGGAGATAGTTTATTGTTGATATTTGTTTACTCCAACGGATGGTAGTCTCATCATTTTGGGAGATAGTTCGTTGTTGAGTTTTGTTTACTCCAATGGATGGTAGTCTCGTCATTATGTGAGATAGTTCATTGTTGATATTTGTTTACTCCAATGGATTGTAGTCTCGTCATTATGAGAGATAGTTTGTTGTTGAGATTTGTTAACTCCAATGGATGGTAGTCTCGTCATTATGGGAGATAGTTTGTTGTTTAGTTTTGTTTACTCCAATGGATGGTAGTCTTGTCATTATGGGAGATAGTTTGTTGTTGAGATATGTTTACTCCAATGGATGGTAGTCTCGTCATTATGGGAGATAGTTCTTTGTTGCGTTTTGTTTACTCCAATGGATGGTAGTCACGTCATTATGGGAGATAGTTCGTTGTTGAGATTTGTTTACTCCAATGGATGGTAGTCTCATCATTATGGGAGATAGTTCATTGTTGAGATTTGTTTACTCCAATGGATAGTAGTCTCGTCATTATGGGAGCTAGTTCATTGTCGAGATTCGTTTTGCTCTTAATAATTCATTTGGTTCCGGTCATAAGTACTGGTGCTATTCATTTGTTACTTACCCTAATATTGGTATTTATCGGTATTATCTTACAACTTCTTTTCCCGGTGGGAGGATGTTACTTTTTTGTTATCTTCGCATTGAGTTGATAGTTCACAGTCATCTGTCGATCAATGTTATACTTTACCTTTTCTCCTCAATCTATGAATTGATATCGCTTTATCTCCTCCTTGGGCTTTACCCCAATAGAGTCGAGTCTTTTGTTCACTAGTGATTTATTTTCCTGGTCGGATTTTTCTTTTGATCCTTGTTTTTATTTCCTACATCCCCAATTGTGTCTTGTGTCACTTATT
The DNA here is from genome assembly GCA_948472305.1 of Vicia faba. NCBI lineage: Eukaryota > Viridiplantae > Streptophyta > Magnoliopsida > Fabales > Fabaceae > Vicia > Vicia faba. Next base: position 609,336,536 of record OX451741.1, read on the forward strand.
GAATTTGTTCATTTTCATTCATAATCACAAGCATTGCATGGCATCTTAGGGCCAAAAATAGGGCTTTTTTTATATTTAAGTATCTTCAATCGCGTCGACACGAAGATTTTAACCTGCGCATCTCCGGATAGAAGACAATTAAATAAGGGCAAATATTGTACCCAAATTATCCCCCCTAAGATTCCTCTATCATCTCATACCATCACAATGCAACAAGATCACACATTAGGGTTTTGGTACTTCATCATATCGCTAGGTTTTTCAATGAGGGATCACTAAGCACTTTGAATTGTGTATCTTGTACATATATCCTTTTGACTAATATCAAAATATGTATATATGTCTCTTTGAAGGTCATCTTGTAGGTAATGGAATTTAATCAGGAAGTCTCTGACTTTTTGGATAATACTTAATTCCATGTTTATCTAATGTTCATGACCATCTATAATTGTAAATTTGATCATCAATTTTGGTTTGGAAAGGTTCAATTGAGAGAAGGGGGTAAATTGGTCATTTTATTAGAAGTCAATTGTTGACCAATGGGACTTTTGGTCAACTATCAATTCAATGTCCCTATTTTCACATTTCATGGTCAATGGTGGCATAAAATCAAGAGGAAGTTTGAATTGGAGATAACTTGTCGAGGAAGTTATTTGAAATTTTAGATTTTTTCTAAGTGTTCATAGTGTTGAACATTGATTGGTCATAACTTTCTCATTTTTTTATTGAAAATGTACAAACTTTACATGTTTGGAAAGAGGATATAAAATTCTTCAACTTTGAATTAGAGGCCTCAAGTCCAAAAAATGAAAGGAGAAAAAGTTATGGAGCTTGGAAATTTATGGACACTTAGTGAAATTTCCAAATGTGTACAAAAATCTAATTTCTTCATGGCTAATTTTGAATGCTCATTTGGGCTCAAATCAAAAACTTGAAAACATCAAAGTTAGAGTTTGAAGTGTTCTCTTCATTTTTGATTCAAGAATCATCTCAAATGGTCAAACCTAGAGAGAGATATAATGCATAGGATTTGGAGCCTGGAGTTGGCATTTTGCCCAGTCACGCACGCGCCAAGCCAAGCATTTCATCAAACAGTTCATGGGCATGCCTTCGCCATCATTTTTATCCTTGAATTATTGATTATTTTTAAAAATGTCCAACATCAAAGATCAAGGTCTATGTGTTATGAATAACTTTGCTCCAGAAATTTTCTCAAAAGAGTTCCTACATTTTAAGATATGATCATGAGAAGTAGGTGACATGTAATCTGAATTTTGCCCAACAACAAGGCATGACACGCGTGCGAGAGGCTAGGCATTCCAGCAAACACATGATGTGCATACATTCATGGCTACTTATCTCATTGATTCAAGCTTTGTTTTGAAAAATTTTGAACATGAAAGTTGGAGTATGTTATGTCCTCTTCAATTTGGATCCAAATTTTGTTTTATTCCATGCACTATGGAGAGAGATACGATGAGTTGAAGTTGTGATCATTATTTTGGCCAAGCCTGCATGAAAATGCATGGGTTTTATATCAACCAAGACACTAGCCTGCCAGCTCACGCCCTTGTTATGTTCACTTACTCAAAACTACTACAAAGAATTCAAAATAGAAGCAAAAAAGCTGAACCACCTCACCACCTCATTTTCTTGCCTCTTTTACCCTCACTCTCTTTTCCCCACTCTATAAATGGAATCTACATTCAGTATAGAGGACACACGGAAAATCTCAAGAGCATTTCCTCTCTCCCTCACGAAACTCCTCTCTCTCCAAAACTCATAATTTTTCTGCATTTTGTTCTCAATAGATCCTTGCTCAAATCTGCTCCTCTTACATTATCTGCTCCATTGAAGCTTGAAGAAAAAGTAGTAGCGGCATTCTCTTCCAGAATAGAGGCATTGAGTGGATTTATTTTTTACTCATTAAGGTAGATTTTCGAATCCATTTCCCTTTCATGCTAGCTCAAATCCTGCATTAAATTTTGTTCACATTGGATTTAGCTGGCGAGAGCTTACATCTCAGGTATATTCATGCGTGCATTTGTTTCTTGATTTTTGTTCCATGAGGTTGCTCAAAATTTTGTTAGTTCTACTGCTTTCATGCTTAGTTTATGATTAGATCGTGCTTTGTTTGATGAATCTATGCATGTTTTGTTATTCTATGCATTGAGAGGATGAATTTTGATGTTTGAATCAAGGGAAATGGTTGAGAATTGAATGAGAAATTTAAGCCAGAAAACTATTTGTTGAACTGCTCAACTTAAAATCATATTCATACAGCAATATTCGCGTGGAATTTTCTCTATGATCCATGCATCTTTTGATAAAAAAATTTATTCTATCGTGTTCTACTCATTTTCATTTTGAAGTTTGACGTTTACATCTTGGGTTTTCATGGAGAAACAAGTGAGATATCATGATCTGGACATTTAGTTTAAAAACGGAAAAAATAGAAATGTTAGGGTTGGTTCATGCGGTAGGGACGACTACGTGGCATCCTTTTATTGAACATGTTATAATTGGTTCTTTTACAATGCTTTATACTAATAACAGGTGTAATACACCTTAATTATATTTTAACTTTATTTGTTTTCTCTAATTTTGTTAATTTTTTTTCTTATTTCAAAACTCACCACAAAAATATTTTAAACTCTATTTTCTATATAGTTTCATTTTTTGATTTTTATTTCTTAGTTTCATCATTTTTCCATGTTTCAATAAATTCAAGTAGTTTAATTAGGATTTTAATCATTCTATTTGTTTTAGAATTTTATTTTCCTATTTCTACTAAATCAAAAAATCCTAAAATATGTTTTTAAGTGTTCTCCTGAGTCTTCTTATTGAAAAAAAAAATTTGTTCAATTTTAACAAATTTGTGCAATTTAAATTAAATCATTTATTTAGTTATATCACCTTTTATTTGTTTTTTTTAGTATATTGTGTAATTAATTTTTATTTAATTCTTTCTTTTGGGATAAAATTCAAGAAAAATAGACTTATTGATCCTTAGAATTTTCTTGAAATTTAGGGAGTCTTACACCAAATTTATTTGAATTTTAGATTAGGTAGATTAATTTTGAACTTAATTTCTCCTTTTTTTAGGGTTTTGGTTGATTATTCACATTGATTGCTTGAAAATTCAAACTTTCTATGCTTATAAAATCATAAATAAATTTGCTTAGAGTTCTTGTACAAGTTGAGGTCATAAAGATCATTTTACTTGATGTTTAAAATGTGATATCATAATTTTTTTAAAAAAATTGTTTCAAAACACCTCTAGTTTAAGACTTTTGCTAGCTAGCTTCAATGTTTGCAATTTTTAATCAAGTCTCCGCCTTAATCCAAGAACCCTAAACCCCATTTCTGACTTTTATAGATCTTTAGGAAGTTAGGCTTTCATTATCATGATTTTTACAATCCATTTTACTTTTTAATCTAATTTTTGACTTAGGATTGTATTTAGGGTTTTACTTTTGATCAAGGTTTGTAATTGAAAACTTTTGTACATAGTTCTTGCTTAATTCTTGTCATGGCATGTGATACTGACTTGGAGTTTATTTTAGGACAAAAATTCTTCAACATCATTGGATCTTGGGTGTTGATAGGTTAAAAAACCAAATCCACTAAGATGGATGAATTATGTTGATGATATTTGAAACTAAAATTTCATCTAACACATCCCCTCCATTTTCATCTTATCCATTTCCCACTTGTACTATATGTTGTTGGAGAATGATCTATATATCATTTATCTAAACATTTGGCACAAATATTGCTATTGACAAGCCTAAAAATAGGTGTGACTTCTATATAAGTCCACTTGCGATTGCTTAACATATTGCTAAATTTTGTCTCGATTCGAGAAATGATCATTTGTGGCCCTAACCCATGTTTGCAAGCCCAAGTATGTTAATTTGAAACCTTTGATCCAATAATCTTGAGTTTCATTGTTAGGAGGCTTTGGTCTTATCAATCCTCTAATGAATCTTCATAAGCTTTGGTGAAAGTGAATCACTTAAACATTGTTGATCATTTATTGTTGCCTTAAGATTTTGAAATGAATGATATACTTGACAAAAAGCAAATGAAACTTGTTTTTGAGAGGCTTTGATTTTATCAATCTTCTAATGATTTTTAAATGCAAGTTTCAAGATGGTCATTCAACTAACTTCTAATTTCTAACTCATTAACAATTGACTTTTGTCTTTGGGTTTTTACCTTATGTCTTTACTTTTATACACCATTTATTTTAGTATCTATATTTCAAATTTTCTCAATTGAGCTTTTCATTTTCTTGTTGAAGATACCTAATAATTTACTTGAACCATAAAATCTTTAATGTTACTTGGGCTATTTGGTTACTATCCTTGGCATTTTGGAGTTGTGGACTTCTTGGATTTAGGATTAGAAGCCTTGACCTACCTTGAGAACTTGTGACTTCAACTTTAATCTTGTCTGGAGTTCTTGGGGATTACCCTGAGACATTGGGTTATTTGTTTTCTTTGTGTGCAGGTTATTCTGATTATATGCTTCGTCTGTGATTGGGAATTCATCTGTATACAGTTGTTACTCTGTCCAATTTTTTAAGAATTATTACCTTTGAAGCTTAGTTTTCTTAAGAGGTTTAGTATCTTTGCTTGCTTGGTTTCAATCCAAAGGATGGGAATTCTACATTGACTCATTATGTCAAGTGTTGGTTTCTTGTTGGTTAGACGGTTCTTTTCCTTAGCTTTTACTTTATGCTTTAGGATAGTCCCTTCATCTCCTCCTATCTTATTTAATTTAAAAAATCTTCTCCCTCCTTTCAAAACTATTCTTGTTTTCTAAACTTGAACCACTTTCACCATAAACTTGGACTTAGGTCCATGCATTTTCAAAAATATTTTCTCAATCAAACTTTAATCAACTTGATAATACTTTGACATTTTTGTGAGAAGACTAAAAGTCAATCAATCTCATTCAAACTATTTTTCCAGTTTGGCTTTTTACTTTAAACTTTTTCTCAAAAGATTAGACTCTTGTCAATCCTTGTAGTGATGCGAACCACTATACTTCTACGATATGTAGTGAAGTGAGATATTTTCCACTTGGGTGTTGAGCGAGGATTTGTCGATTTTAAAGTCCAATCCATATCCTCCATTTTGAGATGACGCAAATTCTCATTTCTCATAATCATGGGTAGTAAGTATGCTCTTCCACTCAGATAAGACGATGATGTCTCGTCTCTTAAAATTAACCAAAACACTTGTGTTTTAAATTTTTTAAAGGTGAACTACGAGTACCCTGATCCCCTATTACACAGAAGGTGGTACATAGGCACTAAAAGTTTGCAACCGCGGCGGGTGCAAAAATTGTAAAAATACTTATTTTCCCATCCCCACAATTTGTTTTTGTATATAACTCTCATAGCCAAATACACAGATTTTCAAATAGGTTCCTGCGGAGTACCATAAATGATTAGGGTGCTAATACCTTCCCTTTGCATAACCAACCCCCGAACTTAGATTCTCTCCCCATATTTTTGGTTATTCTCTCTTTTCCCATTCCTCTGGAAACAATAAAGCGTGGTGGTGATTTTTATTTGATATGTGCGAGTCAACTAAATCTAATGGCTTAGTCTCAACATTTCTACCGCTATAGGAGGTCTAGGAAAAAATTAGAGACATAAACAGAATAAATTTTTCCGCTAGGGTGAAAACCCACAAGGGCAACCTAGGCAAAAGTTAGGGATTTGTTGGAAATTAATTGCGTCAGACAAGACTTGATGATTGAAGCAACAATCTTCTCGGATCCTTGCCACACTTCAACAAAAGTCGTTGGTCAGGAGTTTAAATTTGTTAGGGAGAATAGTGGTCATTGTATTTCAATGTATCTTTTCCATATATTACCATTTTCAAAACTTTATAATCATTCATGGAGTCTCGCCATTCACAGACTACCATTCTATTAATAAAGTTTGAGCCTTTACCCAATTCCTTGTAGTTCTTAAAGTTCATTTCTCATTTGCATTCATTGATGTTTTTGTTGACATATTACCCTATTTTAGAGTTATGATTACCCCCTCTCCAATAGAGTGTTAACCTTAAGCGTAAAGTGTATATCCTTTCAATTTCCCCACTGAGTTATCCCTCGTGGAAGAATTTTTCTTTAGCCTTCCTATCTGGATGGAACGTAGCCCCTTTTGGAGTTTATTTTTCATCAGGTGCTATCTTGGCTGACTGTTTCACTGTATTTTATTTCTAGTTTGGACCTGTAGTCGCCAACAATGTTATTATTATGATTTCTGTAGGCTTTAAGCCCGAGTTTGAGAATGTGTAGTTATTTTGGCACGAGAAGACTTTGTCTCCTCAACATGAATATACTGGGATTTTCCCAGAGAAGTTATATTTCTTTATCCAGCAGGTTTCTTATAACAACAAGAGGTGTGTCTCTTTATTTGAGCAATTTTTACTTCCCAGTAAGTCAGTTAGTTCCCAGAGAAATTCATTTTGTTACCTCGATGAATGGTAGTCTCATCATTATGGAAGATAGTTTATTGTTGAGATATTTGTTACGCTGATGAATGGTAGTATCGTCATTATGGGAGATAGTTCATTGTTTTGATTTGTTACTTCTATGAATGGTAGTCTCGTCATTTTGGGAGATAGTTCATTGTTGAGATATTTGTCACTCCGATGAATGGTGGTCTCGTCATTAAGGGAGATAGTTTATTGTTGAGATATTTGGTACTCCGATGAATGGTAGTCTCGTCATTATGGGAGATAGTTTCTTGTTGAGATATTTGTTACTCCGATGAATGGTAGTATCATCATTATGGAAGATATTTCGTTGTTGATATTTGTTACTCATATGAATGGTAGTCTCGTTATTATGGGAGATAGTTTGTTGTTGAGATATTTGTTACTCCAATGAATGGTAGTCTCCTCATTATGGGAGATATTTCGTTGTTGATATTTGTTACTCCGATGAATAGTAGTCTCGTCATAATGGGAGATAGTTCTTTGTTGAGATATTTGTTACTCTGATAAATGGTAGTCTCGTCATTACGGAAGATAGTTTGTTGTTGAGATATTTTATTACTCCAATGAATGGTAGTCTCATTATTATGGGAGATAGTTTTTTGTTGAGATATTTGTTACTCCAATGAATGGTAGTCTCGTCATTATGGGAGATAGTTCGTTGTTGAGATTAGTTACTCCGATTAATGGTAGTCTCATCATTTTGGGAGATAGTTCATTGTTGAGATTTGTTACTCCGATGAATGGTAGTCTCGTCATTATGGGAGATAGTTTGTTATTGAGATATTTGTTACTCCAATGAATGGTAGTCTTGTCATTATTGGAGATAGTTCGTTGGTGAGATTTGTTACTCCGATGAATGGCAGTCTCGTCATTATGGGAGATAGTTTGTTGTTGAGGTGTTTGTTACTCTGATGAATGGTAGTCTCGTCATTATGGGAGATATTTTATCATTGAGATTCACTTTGCTCTAAAGAATTCATATGTTTCCAGTCATCAGTATTGATTCTAATCATTTTTACCTACTCTAATATTGGTTCTTATCTGTATTATCTTACCATTTCTTTTCCTTGTGAGTCGACGTTACTTTTTTGCAAAATTCTCAGTGAGGGGATAGTTCGCAGTTATCTGTCGATCATTGTCATCCTTTACTTTTTCCATAATATTTGAATTGATGATGCTTCATCTTCTCCTTGGGCTTTACCCCAGTAGAGTTGGGTCTTCGATTCACCAGTGATTTATTTTCTTGGTCGGACTTTCTTTTGATCCTTTATTTTATTTTCGGCTTCCCCAATGGTGTCCTGTGTCAACTTTGGATTTGTTTGTTTGCATGCACAATCATAAGCATTGCATGGTATCTTAGGGCCAAAAATAAGGTTTGTTTTATATTTAAGTATCTTCAATCGCGTCGACACGAATATTTTAACCTCTATATCTCCGGATAGAAGACACATAAATAAGGGCAACTATTATACCCCAATTTTTGCCCGTAAGATCCCTCTATCATCTCATATCAACCCAATCATATCAAGATCACACTAGGGTTTGGTTCTTAACCTTATCTTTAGGTTTGCTCATGAGGGATCACCAAAAACTTTGATTTGTATATTGTGGTCATATATGTCTTGTGTTGATTAACTTTTAACTAACAAATATAATGAATGTTTTCTCTATAAATGATGATACTATAGGTGAGGACACGACACACTTCACCAGGTTGATTCATAGGTTCATGAGTTTATTTCCATGCCTTCTTCAATAAAGCTTCATTGAAATTTAAGCGTCATCATTGAGATTACTTTAAAATAATGTCATGACAAGGTCTATTATGATTCATCATGCTTCAATTTTCCAAAGGAAGACAAAAGATGCAAGAATTGATTAAAGAAGTTTAACCTATTTGGACAAGTTCTTGATTCCTTGATCACAAGTGCATAACTCCCTCAATTATCAACATTTGGAAGTGGTTATTGTTACTATAGGTTATTATTATCATCCATCATAACTTCTCTTCACATAGAAAAAGTATTTGTAGAAGAAATATTGTCAAAATTGAAAGGGGTTCCCAAGCCATTTTGATGCTCTAGGAGTTAGGGTTTTGGACTTCTAAGGGCTACATCTTGTCCATATTTTGAGCTTTTTTGAGTTATTCCAAACATATCATTATCTTTAAAGGGTTATCAATAAATAACTTCAAAGGTTTCAAGCAAATTTTGTGTGAAAGATCACTAATGATTGAGAAAGATTAAAAGTTCTCTAGATAGGCCATCAAATTCCCTTATGTAATTTCAAAGGGTCATAACTTGATCAATTTTTAACTCTTTTAGCCCATTATTTTTCCATAATGATCTTAAGAGTGTTAACTTCAACTCTTCTTTTATGTGCAAAACTTGAAAATGGTTAGAACATGCCTTAAGAGTTCAAAAGATTATATGTCACCTTATGGATTTTCATCAAATTCAAAGGATCATAAATTGTCCAATATTTGGAATTTTTGAGTGATACAAGTTTCACAATACTCTTTAAGTAGTCCAATTCAATCTAGCATCATTGATCAAATCAAAATTTTGGAAGAAGACCTTGTTTGGAATCAAAACATTATAGGTCATTTTTGAAGAAAAACATAGAATTTTTCTAAGTATAAAAGTCAACACATTTTTCTTGATTTTGACCAAGCACAACTTCTAGCTCAAGCATCCAAATGATCTCTTTCTTGAAAAATTAAAAATAATGTTACCTCATCTTTCCAATGCATCAAGAATCAAGTCCTAAGGTTCCCTAAATCGTGCACACCATGAGTTCAAATTCAGCTACTTGAAATTGATTTTTTCTTCTAAGTCAGAATTTGAAATCCATAATCCAGCTTCTAAACACCAAATTAGCATGTGTTTTTTATTTAAAAATGTTTAACAAAGTTCCCAAAGTTGAATTAAGGATCAAAACGCATGAATTGGATGAGTTTTGATGCTCATGGAGTCACACATTTTCCACTTTCGGGCTCCATCCAATCTCCCTCCAAACTTCAATTTTCCTCTCAATTCTTTGCACCATTCCCTTCCCTATAAATAGAGGACCTCACAAATCTCATTTTCTCAAGCTTGGACATCTAAAATCACCCTACTAAGCTCTCTACATAACCTATTTTTCTGAGTTTTCGAATTCATCTTTTCTCAACTTTTCAATCCAACTTCTTTGTTGATTCTTTATCCTTGAACTTCACTAAAGCTAACAGAAGAAGAACCAAGTCTTAAAGTGTCCTAAATCGTGCTAACCAAGTCCAATTTCAGAGAAACTTTCTTCTACTTCGTTCAGGTAGAATTCTCAACCAAATTGAACCAAATGAATTCCTATTTTACTCTACTCATCCATCTGATTCTCACACTTCTTACGGTTTTCATTTTCATTGAGAATTGAGAGAGATACTTGAAATTTTCGCGCTCGCTATTTTTTTGGGTTTTTTCCAAATCCAACCTTGCTCATCTTATATAAATTTGGCGTAAGGGTACCATTAGAATCATCTTGAAGAGAAGAATCTAATGATACTAGTCTGGTTCTCTAATTTTACAGTTTGTGAAACTCCAATTTAGGGCGTCTAAAGGTTGAAGACGACCTATGTGTCGTGCGTCAGCCAATGATAGCGTGACACATATTTTTTTGAATCTTATCCAGTGCACCTGTTTTACCATGCACGCGTCACAGGAACCATTGGATCTGATTACTTTCATTAGTCGGACTCCATCCAATGCGCTAGATATTATGTTACTTTTAACTATTAAAAAATGATTTGGTGTGATTTCCAAAGATGACCATATTATTCACAGCGTGTCAGATCCTTTGGATCTTCTTACTAACACATTTTGACATTAATCTAATGGTCTACATTTTTTTGGCTTTATTTATATTTTCATATTTTTTTATTTAATTTTTTTGAACTTCAAAAAATCAAAGAAAATTCATTTCTAACTCAAAAATTACGAAAAAATTCACAAAAATATTTTTAAATATTCTCTTTTTGATATTTATTTTTTCATAATTTTATTTTCAGATTTCATATTTTTTATGATTTTTTTCTTTTTGTTTTTACTTGTTTTTAATTGTTTAAAAATACTTTTTGGTATTTTTAAATTCTGGAAAAATTCATCAAAATCATTTTCTTTATTTCAGACTTTTTGGAATTTTTATTGAATTTTATTATGATTTTTACTTATTTTACTCATTTTTCACTTACTTGAGTGATTTTAAATAATTTAAAAATACTTTTCTGTTTTAAAAAAATTACTAAATTTTTTGTAAAAATACTTGAGATCATCTCTGACCTTTCTATGTTATCTTTTAATTTTTATTTTATAATTTGAATATAATTTGTTATTTTGCCTTTTATTTTCACTTAAAAAACAATTTAAAAATCATTTTCTCTTTTCTTATTTTGCTTATTAAATGCAATTTTATTTTTTAATATATTATGGCTGAGCTTGAACTATGTGATTTTTGATCATAAGCTTTATTAACATTATTGGATCTTGGGTGTTGAGTTTAACTCCACCAAAATGGATGAATGATTTTAATTATAGTTTGATTAAAATCTTTGGTTCAAATATTTACCCTCCCTCTTCATCTTATCCCTTTCTTACTTGTGCTACATGTTGTTAGAGGGTGATCTATATATCATTTCTCCAAACATATGGTACATAGATTGTTATTGACCGGCCTCAAAATAGGTGTGACTTCTATATAAGTCCACTTACGATTGCTTAACATAGCGCTAAATTTTGTCCCAATTCGAGAAATGATCATTCATGGCCCAAACCTATGTTTATAAGCCCAAGTATGTATAATTTGAAACCTTTGATCCAATAACCTTGAGGTTCATTGTTAGGAGGCTTTGGTCTTATAAATCCTCTAATGAACCTTCATAAACTGTGGTCTAAGTGAATCATTTAAACATCGTTGATCATATGTTGTTGCCTCGAACATTTGAAATGAATGATATACTTGACAAAAAGCAAATGAAACTTGTTGTTGAGAAGCTTTGATTTTATCAATCTTCTAATGAGTTTTCAAATACAAGTTTCAATATGGTCATTCAAATAACCTTAAACTTCTAATTCACTAACAATTGACTTTTACTTTGTATTTTTACTTAATGCTTATATTTTATGCCTTTACTTTAAGCACCATTTATTTTAGCATTTACATTTCATGCTATTTTCATCTTTGCTCACCTGAGCACTTTTTTTATGTCATTTTATTTTTCTCACTTGAGCTTTAATTTTCTTTTTGAAGATACTTAATAACCAACTTGAACAATAAAAAAAACTTAATGTTGCTTGGACTATTTGGTTACTATCCTTGGCATTATGGAGCTATGGACCTCTTGGACTTAGGATTAGAAGCCTTGACTACCCTTGGGACCTTATGGCTTATGTTGATATTTTTTCTGGAGTTCTTGGGGTTTACCCCAAGTCATTGAGTTGATTTTTATTTTTGTGCAGGATATTCTGATTATATGCTTTGACTATAATTGGGAATGCCTTTGTATACAGCTGTTACTTTGCCCAATTTTTGTGAAGACTTAATGTATCTGAGGCTTGGTATTCTTAAGAGGCTTAGTATCTTTGCTTGCTTGGTTTCAACCTAAAGGATGGGAATTCTACATTGACTCATTGTGTCAAGTGTTGACTTCTTGTTGGTTAGACAGTTCTTTTCCATAGCTTTTACCTTATTCTTTAGGATAATCCTTTCATCTCCTCTCGTCTTATTTAATTTCAAAAATCTTCTCCCTTCTTTTCAAATTCTTCTTGTTTTCTAACTTGAACGGCTTTCACAATAAACTTGGATTTAGGTCCATGTATTTTCAAAAAATACTTTATTAATAAAACTTTTAATCAACTTAATCATGCTTTGACATTTTTGTGAGAAGACTAAAAGTCAATCAACCTCATTCAAATCATTTTTCCATTTTGGCTTTTTACTTAAAAATCTTTTCAAAATATTAGGCTCTTGTCAATCCTTGTAGTGATGCAAGCTACTATACTTCTATGATATTTAGTGAAGTGAGATATTTTTAACTTGGGTGTTGTGCGAGGCTTTGTTGATTTTAAAATCCAAGCTATATCCTCCACTTTGAGATGATACAAATTCTCCTTTCTCATAATTTATGAGTAGTAAGTATGTGTTTCCACTCGGATGTGACGATGATGTCTCGTTTCTTTAAATTAACCAACACACTTGTGTTCTAAAATTTTTAAAGGTGAACTACGAGTACCCTAATCCCCTATTGCATGGAAGGTGGTATGTAGGCACTAAAAGTTCGCAATCGCGGCTGGTAAAAAAATTGTAAAAAAAAAATACTTCACTTCTCATCTCCATCATCTATTTTTGTATACAACATTTATAGCTAAAATACATAAATTTTCAAAGAGGTTCCTGCGGAGTACCGTAGAAGTTTAGGGTGCTAATACCTTCCCTTTTCATAACCAACCCCCATACCTGAATTTTATCCCCCTCTTTTTTTGGGTTATTCGCTCTTTTCCCATTCCTTTGGAAACAATAAAGTGCGGTGGTGATTTTTATTTGATCTGTGTGAGTCAAGTCAATACAATGGCTTAGTCTGAACATTTTTACCACTGCAATCATATACAATGTATCATTAAGCATCACAAATAAATGATTATGCAATGTCACTTGGAATGTAATGCAACATCTTAGACTCATGCATGTGGTACCAAAACTTCATTAATGACTCAGTCATTGTTGTCTCCAAAGACCCCCACCATAGGATTGATTTCCGCGTGGAACCATAGCAATTCACTGTTACACCCAATCCACACTACGTAATTGATGCCTTCACTGGACCATCGTCCTATCATCTTCACTGGACCGAATTCCTAATAACATCACTGGACCGAAGTCCTAAACTATGCCATGAATGCAAGATGCACAACAATATAAAACAAACAACCACGACTAGTTAAAATCACATCATCATTCATGATTACATCATTATATCATCATTATCATCATAGTAAAACATCATATCATCATAACATCGTATAATCAACATTATAATAAAACACCATATCACCATATCATCATATAATTACCATTATAATAGAACATCATAACATCATATAATAAACATTACTATAAAACATCATATCATCATAACATCGTCATGCCATCATAATATCCAAACACCATCATATCACACAACATATCTTCAGGTCATCATATTATAGACATGAAATCATCATATTGTCTCCTAACCATCCTCCATTCATCTTCTAATCATCTTAACTAAATAAGCATCTTCGTGATCCAACATGAGGAACCTAACTTCATTTCTAGATGAGGTATTAAGGAAAATAATTCTTTCGTCTCATTTTATTCCATCTAACAAGGGTTCATTTCATTATCTACCATATGCTTTGAACTACATCTCATTCTGAGTTATAAGACTCAAGTTATGTCACTTTTAACAAGGTCCAAAACAGCCAATCAATTTGGAACATCATTGCCTGGCGCCACCTATCCATTGTCTGGTGACACTTCCTTCGCCACCACCTTCACCATCCAAAAGGGTCACTCATTTATTTCCTTCATCATCCTCACTTTCTCCTGGCAACGCACCTTCACCCGGCGACACTACCTTTGTCGCTCGGCGACATTGCACAAATAGGGTTTTCCTGTTGCAATTTCATGCATAAACCAGTCCAATTTTCCTGTGATCCCAACATATTATAGGACTTAAGACACCAACTAATTACATGGTTTCATCATCTATCAACATCCTTGTACCACAAAATTTTCCCTCTCTTTTCTCAATACATTTCTCACAAGATCTTCAATAGCTCAAGCTCGCAACACTGATACATCAAATTAGGGTTTAAGTTTTCATAAGGACAATTGGACTTTTAATGCCTCAAAATAATTTCATGGATCATTATGAACCTCCAAGAATGCTCAAGATAAGTTTCAAGCCTTGGATCACCAAAAGTGCTCAGTCAATTGATCAGATGACCTAAAACCAGTTGTATTGATGAAAAAGTCAATTGTAGCACCAAAAGTTATTTGACTTTTTTGGTCAACATTAAGTTTCAAAGATCACAATTCATCAAGATATTCAAAAATACAAATCTTGGTCGTCAAAAAATCAAGAAAGTCAAAAGTCAATGTGAAAAGTCAAACTTTCCAAGACTCCGAATTTTTTCTAAGTGTTTTTGTATATGATAATTTCATTACTTCATGCCATTCTTTCACTAAGATGCAAGATGATTCAAAGAAAACTTCCAACATGAAAGTTTTAGATCTCAATGAGATCTAAAATATTGTAGGGCCGGACTATTTCTAGAAATTCTTGGATTTTAAATTATAAGTTCATGAATTCATGGCATTTTTTATTAAACACTTGGAGAAATTTTCAACAGGTTTGGTCAGGTTTTTATCCCAACTTCTTGGCCAATTTTCATCAAGTTCCAATTGTATTCTTCAAAAAAAACATGAAAGTTGTAGAGGATGTTTCAAGCTTTCCAAAACATCCAAGAGCATGAATTTATCATACTTGAGCTAGGAGATTCAAGGGCATGAAGTTGGGCATCCATTCTTGAATTGCAAGTTATTTTGTTGAAGAACATATAAAAAAATCCCCATGCCATGATGCATAATCTTACTTTGCGGGCATCTTGACTTGCAAATCTATCCATAATCAGATGTTTACACAATTGATTGAACCATTATCCAAGTGATTCAAGTATTTTCCATTGCATCTTTCCATTTTTGGCACAAAGGTACCATTGCCATTCTTGCAAAGTTCACTTTAATCACAAAGTTAATTTCTTGAACTTCTAACTTGTTGTTCTGATCACACTAAACTCCTACAAGTCATATCAAACATGTTTAAAGTGATCAAATACTTTATATAGCTTGGTACAAGCATTGGAAACATGTTCTTCATGCTTGCTTCAAAAATAAGCAAGATAGCCATAACATGTGATTTAAAATCTGAGTTGTTTCAAGTCTTAAACCTTCTCTATAAATATATAGGCCAATTGTAAGAGAAAGAGGTCAGAAAAAATAGAGAGAAAGGACATAAGTTTTGTTGTGTTGATAAAGCCTCAAAATCTCATATTAAAAAAAATCCATAACAGTCCACAAAGTTCCCACTCTTGAGCTTTGAAATCCAAATCCTAGAACTCTACATACTTTGCATGTTCTGTCCAAACATCTAAGCACCTCACATACATCACATAAAAGTTGTTCCAACTCGAGAACAGCTTCTGTAACATCTTTGTTTTTTCCAAGCTCAAGAACAGTCAAGACAACAACTCAAACTCAAAGCACAAAAATCCAGCTGTAAGGTAAGTCTTCTTGACTTTTAACCCTTCATTTCAAACATCATTAATGTTTCATTTTTAAAGATAAAATTTATATATCATTTCCTTGAAGCTAACCATATGGTTGCTTTTCATTTTCACATACCATGTGTTGAGAACTAACCCATGTATGTAGCTGAATAATGATAAGGTGAAAAAACTGCAAGATAAGTCGACACATACTCACATGAGTCGACTCATTTTAGTGATAGAACAGGTTATGAGTCGACACAAAGCCTTATGAGTCGACACATACTGCTATAACAGGCACAAAACAGAAAGAAAAAAGGCACATGAGTCGACACAAAACGCATATGTGTTGACACAAATAAGGAATAAGTCGACACAAGCCATTATGCATCTTCTCATACTGAGTTGATTTGGTTTTACAGGAGCAAGGAAAAGTTATGTGTCGATGCATAGATGCATGTGTCGACACATAATGGTTAAAAATGTAATTTTCTTCTTTTTTACACTGTTTTTATACTTTCTATATACTTTCTTCATGGCTATTCAATATGATTGTAATATTTATGCTCTTATTTCATCCCCATTCATAAATTGTACCCCCATCCTCAAATTATCTAATAGCGTAGGACTTTATATTTCTGCAATTTATCGCTTTCAAATATAAATGCTAGTAATTAAGGTGTGTATGGCAAGACTAAAATCAATCCTAGACAACCCTAATCCAAGACATAACAATGCATGAAATCAAAACACTTGCACACTTGCACCTCTAGGGTAACCCACACTTGTTGCCTCAGATAAAAATAGTCATGCCGCTCGAACGTGGAATACTTTAGCAAAGACCCTCGAATACAAGATTGTAGTCCCTCGATGACCCTTCGATGTTCCCTTCATAAATGATGTTAATCCCTTACGACAAATTGCTAAGGTATCCTACAATGTTTCCTTCTATGACTATACGACGACCCACGCCTGTCCCTTCACAACCAAAGATAAGGCTTCTTTTCAATCAATGGCAAGAAAGAAATATCTAAAGGAGGAGGAAATGAACTAAGACTTTTTGAGTAGGTAGAACGCTCGTAATTGCTTGCTCACAAACATTTCAAACCAAACATATTTCAAAATACACCAAACACTTTCAAAAACATGAAATATTTTCAAAAGTCCAACAAATTGTATGCATTCTTATAGAGACGAGAATCATTACAAAGTTTACCTAAACGAAGGCGCTTTTCAAAAATACTTTCAAAACCCACCACAAATGCATTTCAAACAAAGCAATTTCAAAAGTGATATAGCAAGAAACTAAGAGCCCATTGATAACTATGGATGACAAGGGTGTTAACACGTTCCCTTTTCATAACCTACCCCCCGAACTCAAGAAAATGTCTCAAAGGTCTTTCATGTTCTTTTCACCATTTCTTTATTGGATAAAAGAAAAGTCGGTGGTGACTCTTTCTATCTGTAACAATTGCAATCAAACGTAAAACATCCAAGTCAGTTCTCCCGCTGTATTACAGAATGGGCGACTCTGCTAGGGAAATACTTAAAAGTGAGGTTAACTTAGAGACTAGATGACCTTTAAATTATTTCATTGTTTGACTTGTTTGCTTTATATTTTGGGTCCTTGTTTGGGTTTCATATCGATCCTCTACCCAGATCGGGGAACATCATTAGGTAAGTAGCAATAGATCGTGGGGACTATACGGGGTATACCGACATGGTTGAAGGGATGGCTGCGTTAGTGTGACACATTTATTGGTACCGGTAGCCCTTGAGTCTAGTCAAGGAGAATACGGGGCCACTGTGTGGTATCATGAAGCACTAACTGACTGTAGAACCTTTAATCGAACAACTTGGCCATTAGGAAGTAGTGAGATATTTGGCTTTGGTGCAGTCCGAAGTTGGTTGATACTCGATGCTACGCTCATTGAGATCATACTTTTGGGATATTTTATTCGCCAATAAAGAGGCTTGCGCTGAAAGAATGCCTGATGAAGAAATATCAGTGATATTGAGATTCCCTAGAACACGGTTACTTTTCTAGGACAGGTTGAACTAACTAAACTTCAAGAGGGTACTTACCTATAAACCCCATGAAAGCCTAAACCTAAGGATTTGCTTGCTTTGCTTGTATATATGTTTATTTGTACATAACATCATGACATCATACCATAGTGTTGTACCCCAAAATATTCCCTCTCATTTCTCAAGATTTTTCTCACAAAATTTCTACTAGTTTAAGTTTGCACAAGTACAATTAGATCATATTGGATTTTCAAGCATCAAGTCAAAGAGGAAACTATTGAAAGAGAAAAATAGATAAATTTGATTTTTTGACATAATTGAAGAAAAAACAGATTGCTTCGATCCAAAGCTTTCGATTAGGCATATGGCATCCTTCAAACTTGCTTCAAATTACCAAGCTTCGATTGAGGAATTACCTTTTGTTTTCTTGCTTTATACAAGCTTCAACTGGACGTTTGTTTCCCTTTGAAACAGCTTCCTTCAATTCAAAAGGGAAGGGCCTCATGTTGGTGTCCTTCGATTCAGAAGTTAGTGGTTTCCCACTAGCTACTTTCGATTAAGAAGGCAATGACCTTCTGAAAGCTTCCTTTGATTCAGAAGGAAATGGCCTTCTAAAGGTTTCCTTTTATTCAAAGCAGGGACCTCCTTCATGCAAACTTTGATTGCACTATTGGCCCCTTTACATGATTGTCTTTGATTCACAAAGCCAGGACTTCCTTCATGCCAACAGGCACAAGGCAATGGCCTTCTGCAGCTTTCCTTTGATTCAGAAGGCAACGGCCTTCTGAAGGATTTTCTTCGATCCATAAAGAAGGGACCTCCTACATGAAAGCCTTATTTGAGCATTTAGGCCTCATGTGTGCAGGCTTAGATTTCACCATTAACCTTACAAGTTTGACTTTGGAGTCACAAAGCAGTGACTTCCTGCGTGCAGTTTTCGATTGGACATTGGCTCTTCGTGCAAACCTTCATTTGAGAAATGGCCTCTTGTATGCTTGCTTGGAGTCACAAAGTAGTAGCCTCCTGCACACAAGCTTCGATTGGATAAGGGCTACCTGCACGCAAGCTTCGACTGAGTATTAGCTCCTTTATGCTAGCACACACAGGGCAATAGCCTCCTGCAGTTTTCCTTTGTTTCAGAAGGAATTGGCCTCCTGCTTGGTTTACTTTCAATTCACAAGGCAGGAACTCCCCTCATGATTGCTTCAATTCCACCCTTGAAAACTTATAATACACAAAGGGCCCATTTGAAAGACACATATTGTTTGGAAACAAATATTGTTGTCTAAAGAGAGGATTGAAGAATGGAAAAACACAAGAAGGGGGGGTTAAATTGGGATCATAAAATTCAATGGAAAGAACACGTTTATTTTTATCCTGGTTCGTTTGAACTCAAACTACTCCAGTCCACCCGCCAAGGTGATTTTGCCTCTCTATAACGAGGTCTTAATCCACTAATCAATTTTGGTTACAAATCTACTTTGACAACTGCCAAAGTCTTCTTAATTCCAAAACCACAACCCGGTTTTCTAAAGGAAATGCACTAAACAATAATTGTATAAATGTGTATAATAGTGTTTCTAATAAAACAGTATCACTAACAGTGATGTTTTACACGGTTTGAATATGAACGTTTGAGGGTGAAAGATGATTGATGCGTTACTATAATTTCACGCGAATTCTTATTTTTGTGCGTAGTAGTTCATCACTTGAATTCTTCTTTTTGTGTTCTTTATATAGGCCATGCAACAGTGACATAAAGAGGATGCTTTTGGTATGTTCATAACACGAGTTAATGAACTTTTAAAACCAGGAGATCCTTGTCTGTTTGTAGCCGTTACTTTTGATATTTCATTGATAAATTGTAACACTTCATAGATTCTCACATCAGAGGTTGAATGTTACCGTTGAGAGTCCTTTACAGCTTGTATCAGAACTTTACAGATCAGAGTATCAGAGATCTTGTTTTACAGCGCTGGTGCATCAAAAAGCTTCATATAACTTATTCATTTAAGCGTGTCACACAAATTTGCTTCTAAGAAGGAGGTGTATGATTCTATTATATTACTCTCATCTTCTATTCTCGCATAGTCAGAACATCTAGTGATGTTCTGGAAGATCGTCTATGCTCCTTACATCAGAACATCTTTTTCACATCAGAACCTCCTGCATATAAACATACTTTTATTAGCGAGCATATTTGTTCTTTATATATATATATATATATATATATATATATATATATATATATATATATATATATATATATATATATATATATATATATATATATATATATATATATCATGTGTTTTTTATCATCAAAACTCTTGCAGGGATGTAGAACCAAATTATGTTCTAACAATCTCCCCCTTTTTGATGATGACAAAAACTTGTATATTTGTATGGAGTATAAAGAACAAAGAATAAAAACTCCCCCTGAGTAGAATACTCAGATAACGAGCAAATAAAATACTTCCCTGAAGATCTTCTGATAGGCGGCCAAAATATCACGGATTCTCCCCCTTTTTATCAATAATCAAAAAGTAGGAGGTTGCTTGAGAAGGTGCGACAATCATTTTCTGGATTCAACTGAGATTCTTTTGAGCTTCTGATGTTGTATTCTTATTTCTCGTTCCCAATAGTTTCAGAGCCAATAACTTTTTGTTTCTGATTGCCTCCGAAGCTTACGAATCCTTTAAATTCCAGGCTTTGGAACATATGCTTTCTTCCCTCCATGTGTAGAGAGCATCCATAATCCAGGTGTTAGGGCTGGTGTTTCAATCTTGTTGTTAAAATTATCTGCAACATATATGATTTTGTCCTTTGGTACCCATATCTTTTTGGGTTCATGACTTTTAGAGTTTCCAAAATTCTGTTTGAATTTTGGTTTAGCATAAAACGCCTTACTGGTATATTTTATATCATGTGTTTGTCCAGTAGTGAAGTGAGAATAAGTAGGATTGCGATTAATAACCAAATCCTTGACTTTCTTAGGTTGGGATACTTTACCTTTGTATCCTAACCCTTTTCTGCCATTTCTTCTAACTCCATAGATCATAGAAGCCATCTTGCTTCTATCTATGTTTTTAGCGAGGAACTTCTGGAAGCTATGATCATATTCCTTTATGATTGTATCAGGGTTACTAGGAACTTCTGAGACAGTTTCCTTTTGAGTATTTTGAAAATCATTTTCAAGTTTTAAAATTCTTTCTTTCAACTCAAAGTTTTCTAATCTCATATTCTTAGTTTCTTTAGAGTCAGACACTAGATCCTTTTTCAGGTTCTTGTTTATGACTCGAAGCTTCTGATACCTTTCTAGAATTTTTGACAGACTCTCCTCTAATTGAGATCTAGAAAAATTAGAAAATACCTCTTATGACTATGAGTCTGATTCTGATTTTGATTCTGATTCATAGGATTCAGAGACATCTGATAAGTTGTTCGTTTAAGCTATATTGGCTCGTTCATCTTCTGATTATGTTCCATCTTCAAAAGATTCAGAGTCATCCCACATTTCCATAAGACTTTTCTTCTTCTCCTTAACGAACTTCCTTTTTGGTTTCTCCTTCTGAAGCCTTGGACAGTCGCTTTTGTAGTGCCCTTGTTCATTGCATTCATAGCATGTAATGTTTCTATTACTCGATTTTCTGTATCTAGAGGATGGTTCAGATTGATTCCCTGTTCTTCTGGAATTTCTGAGTTTCCTCAACTTGTGCTTCCACAGCTGATTGATTCTTCTGGGTAGAAGGAACAATTCATCTTCTTTTGATGAGGATTCATCAGAATTTTCTGCTTCTGCCTTTTCCTACAAAAATTTGGTATCATATTTATTTGATTTCAGAGCGAGAGACTTCCCTTTCTTCTGGGGCTCATCATCTTCTAACTTTATCTCATGACTTCTGAGAGAGCTTACAAGTTCTTCTAGAGAGATTTTGCTCAAATCTTTTGCAAGTTTGAGAGCAGTGACCACGGGTCTCCATTTCCTTGGTAAACTTCTGATGATCTTCTTTACATGATCAGCAGTTGAGTACCCTTTGTCCAGAACTTTTAGCCCAGCCACCAGAATTTGAAATCTTGAGAACATTGTCTCAATGGTTTCATCTTCTTCCTTTTTGAAGGCTTCATATTTTTGAATGAGCGCAAGGGCTTTGGTTTCTTTGACTCGCGTGTTGCATTCATGCGTCATTCTCTAAGAATCAAACATGTGCTTTGCTATCTCTCTATTTGTGATCTTATCATACTTTGAGTATGAGATGGCACTCAAGAGAATAGTTATGGCCTTGTGATGATTTATGAAGTCTTGCTTTTGATAATCTGTCATCCTTTTTCTGTCAATCTTCTTACCACTTTCATCAATAAGATTTATGTATCCATCAGTCACCATATCCCAGAGGTCAGCGTCATAGGCTAGGAAGAAACTTCTGATCATATCTTTCCAGTAATCAAAATTTTCACCGTCAAATATTTGGGGGCTGCTGCCGATGTTCTGACTTGGTCCCATCATAGTGTTTTTCCTCCTTGGTTCTTTTTCTGACACGGTTAAGTGTTTGCACCCAGATCCAGGTGCTCTGATACCAATTGAATAATGAAAAAACACAAGAAGGGGGGTTGAATTGGGATCTTAAAATTCAATGAAAAGAACACATTTATTTTTATCCTGGTTCGTTTGAACTCAAACTACTCCAGTCCACCCACCAAGGTGATTTCTCCTCTCTCCAACAAGGTCTTAATCCACTAGTCAATCTTGATTTCAAATCTACTTTGACAATTGCCAAAGTCTTCTTGAGTCCAAAACCACAACCTGGTTTTCTCAAGGAAATGCACTAAACAATAATTGAATAAATGTGTACAATAGTGTTTCTAATAAAACAGTATCACTAAAGGTGATGTTTTACACAGTTTGAATATGAACTTATGAGGATGAAAGATGATTTCTGCGTTACTGTACTTTCACGTGAATTCTTCTTTTTGTGCGCAGTAGTTCATCACTTGAATTCTTCTTTTTGTGTTATTTATATAGGCCATGCAATAATGACATAAAGAAGATTCTTTTGGTATGTTCATAACACGAGTTAATGAACTTTCCAAACTAGGAGATCCTTATCTGTTTGTAGCCGTTACTTTTGATATTGCATTGATAAATTGTAACACTTTAGAGCTTCTCACATCAGAGGTTGAATGTTACCATTGAGAGTCCTTTATAACTTGTATTAGAACTTTACAAATCATAGTATCAGAGATCCTGTTTTACGGGGTTGGTGCATTTAGAAGTTGTAACAGAACTTCTTCATATAAGCGTGTCACGTAGATTTGCTTCTAAGAAGGATGCGTTTGATTCTATCATATTACTCTCATCTTCTATGCTCGCATAATCATAACATTTAGTGACATTCTGGAAGATCGTCTATGCTCCTTACATCATAACATCTTTTTCACATCAGAACCTCCTGCATATAAAGATACTTTTATTAGAGAACATATTTGTTCTTTATATATATATATATATATATATATATATATATATATATATATATATATATATATATATATATATATATATATATATATATATATATATATATATATATATATATATATATATATATATATATATATATATATCATGTGTTTATTATCATCAAAACTCTTGCAGGAATGTAGAACCAAATTATGTTCTAACAAGGATCTGGTCTAAGGTTGGACTTATGAAGTCAAAACGAAAGGTTGAAATATTCAAAGATGCTTGCTGGAAAGAGTCCTTTGTGCTGCCAAGAACAAGCCTACTGCACTGGCCATAACACTTCAAAACTGCTGCACAGCAGTCCTGATACACTGCTCCTATATTTGCACCAATTTGGCATACAAATACTACACCTCGAAAGCTACAAAAATAGCATACTCAATTTGTTCAAATTTTTTTGTTTTCCCTCCTAAATCTTAGCCAACTTCATCTATAAATAAGATGTTCCATAACACATCTTACGGGGGCCTTTTGGGAGCTGAAGAAACTCTTGTTGTGAGAAAATTATCAAATTCTCAAAACTCTCAAACACTCTCAAATACTCAAACACTCTCAAACACTCTCAAATATTCTCAAACATTCAAACTCTAAAAATCTCACAAAAAATCTCAGATCCCTTTATGTATTAGTGAACCCTTCGACTCACTCCCCAACTTCCAGATAACCAACCTTCAATTCACTCCCTAACGGCAACATAATAGTCTTTTGACTCACTCCATAGATTGTTATATACTAACCTTCTATTCACTCACCGCTATCACACACCCTCCTTTGATTCAGTGACTTCTAAAATAAAGCAGCAACTGAACTAGCTTCAGGAAGGTTCCAATGAAGCTCCATCCACCACCAAGGAATTCACATACAGCTCATTCGATTGGAACTTCAAGAGGTAAGTTTCCTCTAAACTTGGAACTTTCCATTTAAATATCAT
Organism: Vicia faba; assembly: GCA_948472305.1. NCBI lineage: Eukaryota > Viridiplantae > Streptophyta > Magnoliopsida > Fabales > Fabaceae > Vicia > Vicia faba. The sequence goes on from OX451741.1 coordinate 609,360,881, forward strand.
GTGTACATATAAATAAAAGAAAAATGTAGATATCCCATTGTTGTACCCCAATTTTTGCCCCTAATATTTCTTCATCATACCATATTATTTCAATCACACCAAGATCACATTAGGGCTTTTGGTTCTTCTACCGATCTTTAGCCTTGCTCTTCTGAGGAATTACCAAGCACCTTGACTTATTTTCTTTTGTGATCATGGATATTTTTCTTTGATTTTCTCTCTAATTAACAAAATGTAATATTGGTTGGTCTTACTTGTTAATAATGTAGGTAAAGGTAATAAGGTTTAGCAAGTTGCATCATGGGTTCATGAGTTTATTTCCATGCCCTAGTCAATAGCTTGAGAAATTCAAACCTCACCATTGAATTTATTTTGGAAGGATTAGTATGGAAGTGGTTTTGGTGGCCATGAGTCCTCATCATCATCCTCAACAATTTTTATTCACAAAGGAAGAATATTGGCACAAAAAGTTTGTTCAAACTTGGCAAAGTTCCACAAAGCATTTTCTGGATATAGAGTCTAGGGTTTTGGACTTCAAAGGGGAATAGCTTGTTTATCTTTTGGTATTTTTGAGTGATTCCAAAAGAATTCTTCTCTTCAAAGAGTTACCAACAAATTACTTCAAAAGTTCCAAGGAGTTTTCATGTGGAAGGAACTTGGTGAAGAAGAAAGATTACAAGTCACCCAGATGAATCCCCAATTTTCCATATGTGACTTCAAATGGTCATAACTTGGTCAATTTTTATCACCTTGATCCCATTCTTTTTTCATGATGATCCTAAAGATGTTTACTTCATGCCTTCTTTTATGTGAAAAGTGAGAAAATGGATGGAAGTTGCCTTAAGAATGCAAAGGATTATAGGTCCTTTCATGATTTTTGGCCAACTTCAACAAGTCATAACTTTCTCAATTTTTGGAGATTTTGAGTGGTTCAAATTTAAAAATGTCATTCAATAGATCTACTTCATTCCATATTTTTTGATGAAGATAAAATTCTAAGTGGAAGGCCATGTTTGGATGCAAAGGATTATAGGTCATTTTTAAAGAAGAATTTGAAATATTTCTAAGTATGGAAAGTCAACTATTTGTCTTCAACTTTGACTCCATGTAACTTTCAGCTCAAGCATCCATTTGATTCTATTATTTTTCCATTGCAAAGCTTATAACCTCATCTTTCCAAAGCATCAAGAATCTTTCCCTAAGACCCCTTGAGGAGAAAATGCCATTGGATTGAACTTGGTAACTTGGAATTGAAGTTTCTCCATAAGTCAGAATTTGAAATTCATGTTTTGGCCTTTAAACATCAAATTAGCACGCGTTTGTGATCTAAACATGTTTAACCAAGTTGCTAAAGTGTATTAGCACCTTGAAACACAAAGATTGGATGAGTTTTGATGCAAATCAGATAAAACTTTGTTCGTGTATTAGGTTCACACAATTTCCCTCCAAACTTCATCATTTCACACGCTTGAACATTCCATTTGATTCCTTATAAATAGAGGGTCATCCCCCATTCAATTTCCAAAGCTTAGATAGCCAGAATCACCCTGCCAAACTTGCTTCATAACCCAGAATTCAGCTACTTCGAATTCTATTCTTAAGCCTTTTTCAATCCATTTTTTCCATCAATTCACCTTCCTTGATCTTCCCTGAAGCTAACCATATAACTGCATTCAAGAATCGTGCCCTATATTGCTCCATAGAAGTCCAATTTCAGAGCTCTGCAACTTAACTTCAATAGGTAGATTCCTTCATCAATTCTTCAAAACTCTGATATCATTGTGTTGCTCTCATTGCCCTGGTTCTAGTTGCAACACTTACGTCTTACTCGAAACACATTTTGACCATGAAATTTCAAATCCCTTTTCAAAACTTTCTTTCCAAATTGCTTGAGCTACAGTTTATATAAATTTGGCGCGAGGATGTGGATGTCTTCGTCTTAAAGAGACAAAGCGAATGTCATAGGTCTGAGCTTCTGATTTTACAGTTTGAGAGACCTGCAATTCGTGATGGCTGGAGGTTGAAGATGACCAACGTGTCATCTTCTGACCAATGAAGGCGTGCCATTTGTTATTTTCATATTCTGATTTTATTAATGATTATGCACATTATTCATTAAAGACCATGATATGCACAGCGCGCCAGATCCCTTGGATTTGATTACTAACGCATTTTGACTCTCATCCAATGGTCCACATCTTTTTCTTTTATTTTCTTTTTTCTGATTTTTATATTTTAAATGTTTTAAACTTCAAAAAATCATACAAAATTCATTTTTAGTCCAAAAAATCTGAAAAAATTATGAAAAATATTTTTGATTATTCTCTTTCTGATTTTTATTTTTTCACAATTTAATTTTGTGTTTTGGTATTTTTTTATAAATTTTGCACTTATTTGATTTGTTTAAAATGTTTAAAAATACTTCTACACATTTTTAAATTCTGAAAAAATTATGGAATGATCCAATGATAATGTGACAAATATTGGTGACCTTATTTTATTTTTGTTTCTGACTTTACTATTTTTTTCCATTTTTGTTTATTTTACCCATTTATTTTAATTTTTATAAATAGTTTCTGACTTTTAAAAATTCCCAAAAATTTTATAAAACCACTTGACCTCTTTTCTGATTTTTCTATGGTCTTATTTTTCATTTCATGATTAATTTGAATATAATTGATATTTTCCTCTTTATTTTCCATTTTTTAAAAACATTTTTAAACCCTTTAATGTATATATTAATTATATTACTATTTTGTAATTATTTTATGGTTGTCTTGGGTTGATTTTTTGATCATGGATTTATTAACATCATTGGATCCATGGTGTTGAGTCTAACTCCACAAAAATGGATGAATGGTTTTAATAATAGTTTGATTAAATATTAATTCAAATTTGGTTTCTCTTTTTACCCTAAATCCCCTTCATCTCATACCTTTCTCATTGCACTAAAAGTTGTTGGAGCATGATCTTTATACCATGTCTCAAAACAAATGGTGCATAGATTGCTATTGACCGGCCTTAAAATAGGTGCGACTTCTATATAAGTCCACTTACGATTGCTTAGCATAGCGCTAAATTTTGTCCCGATTCAAATAAATGATCATTCGTGGCCCAAAATTATGATTGCAAGCCCAAGTATGTTAATTTGATCTCTTTGATCCAATAACCTTGAGATTCATTGTGTGGAGGCTTTGGTTCTACCAATCCTCTAATGGATCTACAACACCTTTGGTCAACGCGGATCACTTAAACATCGTTGATCATTAAATGGTACTTATGAGAATTCCAAATGGATGATATACTTGACAAAAAGCAAATGCAACTTATTGTGTGGAGGCTTCGGATCTACCAATCCTCTAATGAGTTCCAAATGCAAGTTTCAAGATGGTCATCCAACTAACCACTAATTATTGACTTATTTTATCTTATGCTTTTATTCTTTTATGCTTTATGCACTATTATTTTTAACATTTTACATTTCATGCCATTTTCATCTTTGCTCATTTGAGCATTTATTTTCTTGTCCTTTTTTATGTTTCTCACTTGAGATTTTCTTTTTCTTTTCTTAAGATACTTAATTATCAACATAAACCCTAAAAAACTCTTAATGGTACTTGGACTATTTGGTTACTATCTTTGGCATTATGGAGCAGTGGACTTTTCTTGGACTTAGGATTAGAAACCTTCGCCTATCTTAGAGACCTTGTGATCTTATCTGATTATTTTGTCTGGAGTTCTTGAGGTTTACCTCAAGACATTGGGTTGGTTGTTTGTTTTTGTGTGCAGGTTTTTGTTATTACCTTCTTTGTTTATAATCTGGAATTCCCCTGTATACAGTCGTTACTCTGCCCAATTTTTGTGAAGACTTAATGCATTTGAAGAGGTCTAGTATCTTTGCTTGCATGGTTTCAATCCAAATAATGGGAATTCTATCTTGGCTCATAATGTCAAGTATTGGCTTCTAGTTCGTTAGATGGTTCTTATCCTTAGCTTTTATCTTATGTTTTAGGATAGTCTCTTCTTCTCCTCCCATCTTCTTTAATTTCAAAAACTTTCTCCCTCCTTTTGAAAACTCTTCTTGTTTTGAAACTTAAACCACTTTCATAATAAACTTGGACTTAGGTCTATGAATTTTCAAAATATTTTCATAAATAAACTTCAATCTATTTAATAATACCTTGACATTTTTATGAGAAGACTAAAATTCAACCAATCTCATTTCAAACCATTTTTCCACTTTGGCTTTTACCTTTAAACTTTTATTAAAAGATTAGACTCTTGTAAATCCTTGTAGTGATGCAAACAACTATACTTCTATAATATGTAGTGAAGACAGATATTTTCCACTTGGGTGTTGAGTGAGGCATTGTTGATTTAAAAATCCAAGCCATATCCTCCACTTTGAGATGATGCAAATTCTCCTTTCTCATGATTGTGGGTAGTAAGTATGTTTTCCACACGGACAATGACGATGATGTCTTATCTCTTAAAAAATCAACCAACACACTTTTGTTTTAAATTTTTTAAAAGAGGAACTACGTGTACCCTGATCCCCTATTGCACGAAAGGCGGTACGTAGGCACTAAAGGTTCGCAACCGCGGTGGATGCAAAAATCAAAAAATATATTTCTTTTCTCACCTCCACCATCCATTTTACATATAACACATTTTATATAGCCAAAATATAAAGATATTTTCAAAGAGGTTCCTGCGGAGTACCGTAGATGTTTAGGGTGCTAATACCTTCCCTTTGCATAACCAACCCCCTTACCTTGAATCTTTCCCCCTTTTTTGGGTTATTAACTCTTTTCCCATTCCTTTAGAAACAATAAAGCGCGGTGGCGATTTTTATTTTGATTTGTATAAAGTCTAGTCAATCCAACGACTTAGTCTTGAACATTTCTACCGCTACACCCATCTAGGAAGCTGACCATGCCGTAACTTCCGATTCTCACTGCCTATATATTGAGAATCTCAACACTGACTAGTTAGCCTTTGGATTTTGGTGCCCAATAAACTTGTGCTAACCCCTGGCTTGTAGCTTTCGAAAGTTACCTTTGTTATTTTCAACCTTTAGACAGGTTTTTTGTATCCTTTGATTGGCTAAACATTGAAGCTTTTCGAATCTCAATTTGGGAGCTTTGCATTCCTGTAATCGAAAGAGGGAGTTGGGCACTTCAAACGTCCAGAAACAACTTCATCTTGTACCCAATCGAAAGATGCAGAAAAAGGGTTAATCGAAGGGTGCATCTCACGCCGACTTTCAGGCTCAAATTGAAAGAGGCAAGAAAGGGCTGAATCGAAGGGTGCCTACTGCATGGATCGAAGAACTTGTTTTCCCCTTTTTTATTTTGCTTTGTTTTTATATTTTCTTGCTATTCAATATGGTTTTAATAGCGTAGGACCTTTATTTTCCGCATTTTATTGCTTTCATAAATGTTAGTAATTAGGGTATATGGCAAGATAAAACCAAGTAGACCACCCTAATCAAAGACTAAATGAATGCAATCAAACACATTATTCACACACATGCACCTCTAGGGTAATCTCACTTGTTGCCTCAGAAAAATAGTCATGCCCTCGAATATGGGTGTTTTAGCAAAGACCCTCGATAAAAGATCATAGTCCCTCAACGTCCCTCGATGTTTCCTACGGTAAATGGTCTAGTCCCTATATGAAATTGCTAAAACATCTCATAGGTTACATTCTATGACTATATAAACGACCCACGCACGTCCCTTCACATCCAACGATGGGGCTTCTTACCAAATCAATGGTAAGATTGCAACATCTAAAGGAGTAGGAAAAGAAAAAAGACCTTTTGACTATGTAGGACGCTCGTAGTTGCTTGCTTGCTCATAACTAAAAATCATTTCCACACAAACACTTTCAATTGAAACATTTTCAAAAGTTAAAACACTTTGTACGCATTCTTATAGAGATGAGAATCATTATAAAGACACTTTTCAAAATCAATTTCAAAAAACATCTTCCACAAACACTTCTTTGAACTATTTTCAAAACCAACACTTTGTATGCATTCTTATAGAGACGAGAATCATTACAAAGACGTTTTCAACATATTTTAAAACCCAAACCATAAAGCACATTTTCAAACAAAGCAAGTGATCTAGCAAGAAACCAAGAGCCCGTAGATAACTACGGGTGAAAACAATGCTAATACCTTCCATTTTCATAACCTACCCCCCGAACTCAAGAAAAAATCTCTAAAGGTCTTTCATGTTCTTTTCAACCTTTCCTTTGTTGGATAAAAGAAAATTCAGTGGCGACTCTTGCTATCCACAATAATTACGATCAAACGCAAAACACCCAAGTCAGTTCTTCCACCGTATTACAGAACTGGAGACTCTGCTGGGGATGTTACTTAAAAGTTGGGTTACCTTAGGGCTAGATCACCTTAACTTGCTTTGATTGTTTAACTTGATTGCTTTACATTTATGGGTCCTTTTTAGGTTATTGTTAAAGAATCTACACTCGGATTTGGGGCACCTTTTTAGGTAAGTAGCAATAAATCATGGAGGTTGTACAACCTAGACCGATATGGATGAAGTGATAGCTACGTTAGCATGATACTCTGGCTTGTACTAATGTTCCTTAAGTCATTTAAGGATAACATTAGGCTTCTTTATAGGATCATTAAGCGCTAACTGATCTTAGAACCTTTAATTGAACAACTTAGCCATTAGAAAGTTGTGAGATAGCCGACTTTGGTTCCGACCAAAGATTGGTTTATACTCGATGCTATGCTCATTGAGATCGGACTTTTGGGATATCTCGGTTGTAAGAAAAGATTGATTGAGCTGAGACAATGCCTAAAAGAAAGGTCGGTGATATTGAGATCCCCTAGAACCCAGTTACTTACTAGGACAGGTTGAGCCAACTAAACTTCAAGAGGGTACTTACCTACAAACTCCATGCAAGCCTAAACCTAAGGACTTGTCTGCTTTATGTGTATATGATTATTTGTGCATAAAGACTTGCTTGCTTTGCATACTTGTACATAACATCATGAAATCATACCATAGCATTTTCAATAACCACTTCAAGGATCTCAAGGGCCTATGATGAAGGGTCATGTTGAACCAGACACATATCAAGGGGAAACAGGATTCATTCTCTAATCAAATGTCGTCAAAGACCAAAGCATGATAACTTGAGTCAAGGGCTATGACCCACTAGACATGGTGAGCTTGATTCTCGTGGAAGGAAATCCACCGATACGAAGTTCTCCAATCAAATTCGTGATCAAAGTTCAACTTCTAACATCTTCTTGTGTTTACCCCGGGAGATCCTTGAAAACATGTATCCACATACCATGCATCATATCATGACAGGTTTTCCTCACACGGGTTTGTCATTTTCTTACTGTTTATTTCAGTAGAGATGGCTCTAGAACAGACTATCAAGGACATTCAGACTCAAAATTCTCAACTTCAAGAAATGTTCTTGAACCTATCCAAGGGACAAGAAGAAGTGAAAGCACTCCTCACTAGGGGCATGACTATGAAGAATCCTGAGGACAACAAGGATGACTAGTTGTGACAGCTACAAACTGAGATAGCCACAATGAAGATCCAGATGATGGGACAACTGGTGGGTCAGATGGCTCTTATCCAAAACATAGCTCGGGGACAAGAATATTTGAAAGCCCTCGTCAACAAACTTCATCAAGACGGATCCGATCGTATGAAACAAATAGTCGAGTTTTGGGATCAAGGCTTTAATCAACTTCCGATGAGACAAGAAGTTGGCTTGGTGGAGAGTAGACCTTTCCAAATTGAGGCTATGTCACGAGCCTAACAACAACCTTGCCAACAAGGACAGGATAATCAGCGTAAACGGAATGCATCCAATAGGCAGTATACCAAACTCGACATACCGATGTTGCAAGTCTTGCAACACATGTTAAAGATGAATTTGGTCATATTGAAGGATCCTCCTCGGAATCCTAATACTGTTCTCCCCGTTACAATCATGGAGAAAGGTGTGCGTACCACTCCAACAGTTTTGGACATGACACTAACCATTGTTGGACATTGAAAAACAGGATTCAAGACCTAATCGACAAAGGAGTGTTGGAGTTTACACAAGACAGTCAGATGGAGCTCTTCTATCACCCCTCAAGGGAATCCATATGAAGTGATGGTCTAGGCGGAGGAATTTTTTGTTTATTCGAATTTTCAGTTGTATTTTCTTTGTTTGCTTAAACACTTATCTTTATGTCAGACTTTGGTTATTATCATTAATGAATTAAATATGTTTATCTTAAATTAATCTGTTCGTTTTCATTATATTTAAACTATGCTTTTTACTCCCTTTATGATATTCAACTCTTGTTTCAAAAAGTTGCAAGCCTTTAGAGGGAGGATGACGAAAACAAAGCCATAATCTCATACAGTATGCTTTTGGATAGACCTTGCTGATGATGTACAGGTGTTTCTTTCAAACCCTAAGCACTGGAGTTATAAGGAAGATAATACCCAGTCAACCTCTTTGAGCAAAAGAAGTAGGAGTTTCCTTTTTCACACAAATTGAAACCTTTAACCATAAACTTGGGGAAGGGTAGTCTCTCAGTTAATTCAAATGCACGTTTAGCCACAAGCTTTCACTTCATACACAATGAATGACAATGAAAACGTCCTTCTGAATAAAAAGACGACAATGGTTTCCTATCAAATAGGCAGTCATTATCTCTCAAAAGAAAAGCCCGTTAAGTCAAAACCTACAAAGGAGACTTAAGAAAAAAAATTGGGGCATCCCGTTGACTGTAATTTTAAAATAAGAACAGTCAAGCAAAAATTAGGGATAATAAATCAAAAAGAGGTCACTACGAATCCTCGACAACATGAAAAATGTTGCAAAAATGACTACCTTCCGACAAACTTAACTTTTCCGAACCACCACCAAAACAGCATTCCAGATTCAATTAGAATCCAAATGCACTATTACCTGATTTAGGACTGAAGAACATCATGAAAAACGGGCGGATACAAATACACTTTGAGCCTTATCCTTTGTTTCTTAAACCGTGAACCAGGCCATGCTACAACCCTTCAAAATTCCTAATTGAAGCATGGGTTAGTACGAAAGCATATTGTTACCAAAGGTATCCTGACTCCTGTAAGGCTTAGTGCAAATCCTAAGTTGAACTCATATTCTTACAAAACTTTTTACTTGCTAAAACGCATTTTCAAAACTTCAAGACAAGCATAAATTTTGCATTGTTTGAATATCACTGTTTGCATATGGCTATTTGTTTAACAGCGGAGAAACCTCACACGACAAATATCCAATGAACAGAAATTCTCTCAATGAACATAACCACTTCAAATGGGGTGATACTTCAAATGACAAATCTCCCATAAGCAAGGGGGCATGACATGTCACTATCCAACTCGTTTGGGGCAGTCAAGTCAAGATTCCGAGAAATCTCTCAAGAAATGCCGAATAACCAGGGGCAGGTCTGTATCTGAATCACTTGGGCCATTGAACATGAAGTTCAGCAAAGGGTCATGTACAGACAAGAAAATTTTCTGTGACAATACTATAGCATTTGCTACTACGGGTTGCGACAAATCTCCCCCAAAGTCCCTTTCATAGGGTTATCCCCAGTCAAATCCTCAGAGTCATTTCTATAAGGTTATCCCCATAGAATAATCTTCACGGATAAGGGTCCAAAATCCACAAGGCCAAATTCATGGATATCCTCACAGAATTATCCCTACAAAGTTGGATCAACGTGATTTCTAGCCAGAGTTTCAATCTCTAAAAAACCTCTCCCCAGCTGAGTTGATCTCAAGAATCCTCGAGGAGTTCTGCCAAAAGAAAATGCCCCTCCAGCAGATTGACAATAGGATTTATTTCCCCAACAAACTATAGATTCCCCAACTTAAGTTTGCCTCTCCAACTTCTACAAATTAAGGGACCACAACCCCCCTTCCCCAGTAGACTTTTCTACAAATCCTTAGTGAGTTAATGCAAAGCATGTAAGATAACAAGATAACAGTTAACTTCTTTATCCCCAACAAGTTGTTAATTTCCTTTCTCTCCAATCAAGAGATAACTCCTCAGTAGAGAAATGGACAACTAAGACTCCTGAACTTTTTTCCGCCAAGCAGAAATTAACATTCTCCAGAGTTTTCTTCTCAAGAAAAGTCAATGTCCCCCAGTGGATTTTTTTCCTCAAACAACAAAATAGGAATCCCCAGCGAAAACATTCCAAAACAAGGTCTGAAGGTGCGCATACTCTTCATCCCCAACGGTAGTCTGGGATTTAACTTCCCAAAACTCCCCATCATTTGTCAAGGATTTATTTTCTAAGAAAAAGATACACTCTAACAACATTTCACATTTCATGTGTCATAGCATATGCATACGAAACGCATATAGCACAATCTCATTTATTTTGAGAACATCATTACGCCATTCATTTCATACATCATGACATTGCATGCAGCTAACCTTTTCAAGAAGATTAATCAATGGATATCTATCATAAACAATTTTCAAAAGGTCAGAGATTAATTCCTGATACCAGCCATGACAACTATCTCCACGGCCAATAAAAAGCAAGTTCCAGATTAATACCTGAAACAAGACAGGACAACTATCTGTGGACAACTGATTGTGGATTAATTCCTGAAATAAGATAGGGCATTATCTACACGAAAAACTGAAGCAATCCTACACGGGATCGTTCTTATACACTCTTCGAGAAATAGTTCATATGCAGATACGGCTGAATTTCTGATACTTACTTCAGATTCCTTCTAGAAACAGTTCAGATGTGATCCAGATACGGCTGACATTCTGATACTTACTCCAGATTCCTTCTAGAAATAGTTCATATGCGATCCAGATACGGCTGACATTCTGATACTTACTCCAGATTCCTTCTAGAAACAGTTCATATGTGATCCAGATACGGCTGACATTCTAATACTTACTCTAGATTCCTTCTAGAAACAATTTAGATGCGATCCAGATACGGCTGACATTCGGATATTTATTCCAGATTATTTCAAATACAGTCCATATACGATCTAGATATGAATGTGATTCTGACACTCATTCAGCACATTTCTCAAATACAGTCCATATACGATCCAAATATGGATTTCATTCTGACACTCATTCAATACATTTCTCAAATACAGTCCAGATACGATCCAGATGCAGATGTCATTATGACTCTCATTCAATACATCTTTCAAAAGAGGTTCAGATACGATCCAGATACGAATGTCATTCTGACGCTCATTCAGTACTGTGATACGGTGGCAGAACCGACTGTTAATAATGGTTTGCGTTTTGTATTCGCAAATGTCGCGGTAAGCAAGAGTCGCCACCGACTTTTATTTCATCCAACTAAGGAAAGGAAAAAGAACAAAAAAAAACCTTATTTTCGAGATGTTTCTGAGTACGGGGGTAGATTATAGAAAGGGAAAGTGTTAGCAACCTTTCTATCCGTGGTTTTCCATGGGCTCTTAGGTACTTGCTCATTTTTTGAAATTGCTTGTGTGTGTTTTGCAAAATGTTTTGTTCACTTTGTGATAACCCTTGTATCGGTCCTCAAGAGTGTGACGAAGTTGTTTTAAAAATTGTTTTTGAAAAATGTTTGTGTGAAATTTGTTTGTTTGAGCAAGTGCCTAGGAACTATCTACCTACTCGAAAAAATTTGTTTGTTTTTGTTTCCTTTAGACAGTGCTATCCTAATATTAAGGAGTAGGTAGCTCCGTCATTGGAATTTTAAGGGATAATCGAAAGGGACGAAATGGTCTCTGAAGGCAACAAGTAAGGATACCTTAGCTTTTTGAAGGGACTATCGTCATAAGATCATTTTTCGTTGGCAACTCGAGGGACAAGGAGGGACTATGATCTTTATGACGACTTTGAATCACAGGTCTTTGCTAAGATATCCCTACATTCGTGGGACATGACCATTATTTCCGAGGCAACCAAGTGGGGCAATTCCTAGGAGTGAGCATGTGCAAGTGTGCTTTTTCAATTAATTATCTTTGCACAATTAGGGTTATCTAACTTTTTAATTCTTGGTTTATCTTTCTCATACAATCCTAATGTCCATACATCTAGCAGTTTAATAGTTGCGGAAATTAAAGAGTGCGAAAATTAAAAAAAAAACTATTATAAGGCTTTTGGGCAGATACACAAATATTTGACTGAAAATAAAGATGCGGGAATTCGAAATCCTAATTAATCTATTACAAACCCAAAGCAGATACAATAATTCGAAATAAATAAATAAAACGCGCGCGAATAATTAAGACAGGAATGAGGAAAATATATCTTTAGATTTCCTTGAGAAAAGTGATTAATCTTGCAAATTAACCTAATTTCTGTTTAATTTTAATTATAAAAAAATATTTAAGTTAACTTAACTTTCTATTAAATTTTAATTACAAAAAAAAATATTTAAGTGAACCTAATTAAATAATTAATTAATGCAAATAAATAATTTATATATAAAAAAAACTAAACCTAATATTTTTTGTAATTTTCTGATTTTATGATTTAATAAAGAAATTATTTTTGTGAGAATAACTAAAATAACAAATAAAAAAAACAAATAAAGAAAATAAAAAGAAAAAGAAAATGGGCCTGATGTAGTTAGCACTCCAAGGGGTGTGTGATGAATTGCTGAAGCCCAGAAGGATGGGCCCAAAGCTGGTGGCCCAGAGGATCGTGCCTAATTTAGTGAGCCCATCCTCTGAAGGTCTATCATGAGTTTGTGCATGTTGGACGTTGCATCTGGCTAGAGATGGATCCAGTGGATGAGATCTGAGAGTGTGTGATGATCCTGTGAAGGTGAGTTACGCTGGATATGGAATTGGAAACTCAGAAAGTATAAAAGGTCTGGACCTGGGATCGAACTCATGCCCGCCCTCTCACACGTCCACTTCCCTTGCCATCTGCGCTGGTTAGTCAATCGTGTATATAATAACAATAATTAAATATAATGGAAAGTAAGGACAACTACTGAGTTGTCAAACGTGCGCAAGCCAGTGGGGCCCTTGTGATTCAAATAGGCCAATCAAACATAGAGAGAGAAAGAACCATTTGAAAAGAACCAATGAAATGCTGTCTTTTTTCCATGCCATCCAGTTGACTGATGACCGGCCAGTCTAACCACTGGAGACGGTGGTTTCCACCGTCTTCTCCGGTGAGGTTGCCTGAAAAATCAACCAAACAAAAAAACAAACAATGCCATCTGCCTTAAAAAAGTCCCCTGAATTCAAATCTGACCTCTAAGAATGTTAATTCCTCACGCATCATTGAGTTCTCGTTTGAAACCCTAGCAACGGTCAAACATGGAAAAGTGTAAACCCAGGCCCTATTGCCTCATGTAATATGTCAAAAAGCTAGCAAAAATCATTAGCAACACAAATATAAACTCAAACAAAATTGATATGGCCTGTTGTGAGAGTTTGAGATCCAATATTTTACCAAGAAAATTGAGATTCGGTTGGGAAACCTCAGAGTGTTTCAAGCGTGTGTGAGGATTGATTTGTCTTCCTGGGAGCCTCGGGAGGAAGATAGAGTGCCTGCTTCTGATTGAGATTGGCTGAAACGTGAGTTTTTTATTGCACCACTTTTTGATATTTTTTCAAACTTGTTCCTAGTTTTTTGAGGCAGCCTCTCGTGTATCTGTCCTTCTTTAGGGTTGGAATCTCTTCCTTTTGTATAAGGCAAGATCTAGGTTAACATATATGGAGAGAATCCAAAAGAATAATGGCCTTTTACATTTTCTTCCAAACTTTCCATTTTTAAATATTCTCTTTGTTTTCCATGGCTTTCACGATTTCTTGGCCATAATCAGCATATATTTATTAAATGGAAAACCATCTTAGAATATTTTTATATCATTTATTTAATTTAATTTGGATTTTTAATGATTAAAAAATCAAAATAAATAAAATAAATGAAAATATGGAGCATGGATGGGTTCATGGGTCGTGGCCCATGTTGAGAACAAGTTCCAAACTTGAAAAATTAGGCCCATTTGGAAAAAAATCAAATTTGATCAATGTTTGCCTCATGCAATTTTCCAAAAATGGTCAAATTCGACAATGCATATCTCTCTCAATTTTGACCCTAAGAGGGTGTTTTTGGACTTTTTAGAAATATTAGGATGTCCCCTAAACAACCCTTTTGGTTTCATCTCAATTGGATCTTCCATGTTCATGTAAGAATCTTTGACCCAAAAGATCTTTTTGTTGACTTTTGTAAAGGACTTATAATGTCTGAATTCATATCTTTTCATGAGTGCATTTCTTGAGCTTGATGGCTGAAGATAAGTTGTGGGGAATTGGATTATATTCAAAATTAGCCTTGGATGGAAAATTTTTGATAAAGTATGAGAAAGTTATGCTTGGTCAAAGTTTGGTTGACTTTTCCTAAGAAACCCTAATTTAGTAACTTTTGAGTTTTGATAAATTAGGAGCATTACTTGGGGACCAAAAATCTTGACCAAAAATCTTGAAGTTTGACTGTATGTGGGCCACAATTGACTTTTGACCTAATATAGTTGATTTTTTTAGGCATTTGAGCAGTTGACTAAGCAAACTTCCGGTGCAAGGCATGAAACTTGACATGGATATTCTTGAGAACATATTAGGACTATGAAAAAGGTCTGAGGCCTTTGGATCTTACACATCTTGATGAAAATGGAAACCCTAGTTGGAGTTTTATTGCCTTAGGAGGGAGTTTGTCTGATCAATCCTTGGGCATCCTTGCGCAAGTTGAGGATTTCAATGAACATATGTTGAGTAAGATGGGAGAGAAAATTTAGGGGTACAACAGCTGCCCCTATTCAATCTTCTTAAACCTGAGGATGTAGATTGGTTGGTCTTCCTTTCGTGATCTGAAGGTAGAAGATGATTGAACACTAGAGTGCCCAGAAATTTGCACTCGCATGAAGTAATATCGATTGATGATATCAGGAATGGGATTACAGATTCCATTTGGAAGTTGACAGAGAATTGTCGGAGATGGGCTTAAAGATGCCATCTAGAAAAGATATCAGTTGCATGAGAGATTCCTTTGATAGAATTCCTGTACATGCCGTTGAGGAGGACTTCATCGGGGAATGATGATTTATGTCCTGGGAAATAGAGTATAGGAGCTTCAGTTGTCCATTACTCTACTGGGGAATTAACTCCTGGTTGACGAAGTGGAAGTAAACTACACATCTGGTCAGGGTCCAGGCTGCATAGCGACTTATTGGGGAAATGTGAAATCAACCATAACTGGTCGGGTCCAGGTCTTATAGTGTTGTAAACTATTGTCTGGAGATAAGAGAGAAGGAACCTGGATAGTAGGGTTGCTTTGAGATGAAAACCTGGATAATAGGGCTATTAGATGGAACCTGGATAGTAGGGTTACTTCGGGATGAAATCCTAGATAGTAGGGTTGTGAGAAGGAACCTGGATAGTAGGGTTGCTTCGAAAGGAGAGCATGTATAGTTGGGCAATGAGAAGGGAACTGGATAGTAGGGTTACTTCGAGATGAAAGCTTGGATTGTAGGGCTATGAGAAGGAACCTGGATAGTAGGGTTACTTCGGGATGAAAGCCTGGATAGTAGGGATATGAGAAGGAACCTGGGTCGTAAGGTTACTTCGGGATGAGAGTCTGGATAGTAGGGCTATAAGAAGGAACCTGGATAATATAGTTACTTCGAGATGAGAGCCTGGATAGTAGGGCTATGAGAAGCAACCTAGATAGTAGGGTTACTTCGGGATGAGAGCCTGGATAGTAGGGCTATAAGAAGGAACCTAGATAGTAGGGTTACTTCGGGATGAGAGCCTGTATAGTAGGGCTATGAGAAGGAACTTGGATAGTAGGGTTACTTCGGGATGAGAGCCTGGATGGTAGGGCTATAAGAAGGAAGTTTGGTAGCAGGGTTACTTCGAGATGAGAGCCTGGATAATAGGGCTATAAGAAAGAACCTAGATAGTAGGGTTACTTCGGGATGAGAGCCTGGATAGTACGTCTTTGAGAAGGAACCTGGATAGTAGGGTTACTTCGAGATGAAAGCCTGGATCGTAGGGCTATGAGAAGGAACCTAGATAGTAAGGTTACTTCGGGATGAGATACTGGATAGTAGGGCTATGAAAAGGAACCTGGATACTAGGGTTACTTCGGGAAAAGAGTCTGGATAGTAGGGCTATGAGAAGGAACCTGGATAGTAGGGTTACTTCGAGATGAGAGCCTGGATAGTAGGGCTATGAGAAGGAACCTGGATAGTAGGGTTACTTCAGGATGAGAGCCTGCATAGTAGGACTATGAGAAGGAACCTGGATAGGAGGGTTACTTCAAGATGAAAGACTGGATAATAGGGCTATGAGAAGGAACCTGGATAGTAGGGTTACTTCGGGATGAAAGCCTGGATAATAGGGCTATGAGAAGGAACCTGGATAGTAGGGTTACTTCGAGATGAGAGCCTGGGTAGTAGGGCTATGAGAAGGAACCTGGATAGTATGGTTATGAGAAGGAACTTGGATAGTAGGGTTACTTCGGTAAGGGAGCCTGGATAGTAGGGCTATGAGAAGGAACCTGGATATTAGGGTTACTTCGAGATGAGAGCCTAGATAGTAGGGTTATGAAAAGGAATCTGGATAGTAGGGTTACTTCGGGATGAAAGCCTGGATAGCAGGTCTATGAGAAGGAACCTGGGTTGTAGGGTTACTTTGTTTGATCATGTAGATTAGTTGACCCATTTGGTTTCGGGAACTGAGTTTCCATTAGTTGTCTGCAGATGTGACCTGTATAATTGCTGGAATTGTTGGTGATAATTGTCTTTCCTGAAAAGATAACAGGGTTAATTATAGGCGATGCATGAAATGCATTGTGAGATGATGTTCTTAAAATACATGAGACTATGTTGTATGTGATATGTATGCGCATGAACATGAAATGCTATTATGACATGTCCGAGTCTGGGAAAATAAATCCACGACTGCTGCTGGAGAGCATAGCATGCCTAACTGTTGTAGAGGATTGTGGTTCTTCTACTTCCACTAGGGATAGTGAACAGAAATGATTGTTCTGGAGATTTACTCTTTGTTGTTTGTGAATATTCAGCCAGGGAGAGACTCTGTATGAAAATAGCTCTGCGGGAGAATAATTTTGTTGGAAAGTGAACTTCCGTAGCTGGACGGATATACTCTTTCAGGGATTAAACTTTTGTATTCAGAGAAATAGACTCTGATTGGGAGACAAATTTATGACCCACTCGCGATTATGAAATTTGGTTGGGGGATATAGATGTCAGGTTTCTGAAAGACCTTGTCTAGGGAGATTACTTCCTGTTTTGGGAGAGCTGATATCAAATGCCTTGATTGCTTTCACTCTGTGGGGAGTACAGATGTCACATGGTCGTATGCACTAATGATTATGCTTCAAAGTTGTCTCTACCGCGGTACCAGCTGGACAGAGTAACTATCGGGTTTTGACATTTTTGGTTTTTGCCCCTGTTTCTTAAGTTACAAGCAATTGTCATTCCATTTCTTATGTAAATATTTATGAGCAAAAATCATATTCGAATGCATATGTCAAGAATAAATCATTGTACGTTCTTGCAAAATAAAACAGAAAAGGAAAAAAAACACATATTTTTTGGAAAAATGATTTGTATTGATTTTTGAAGTTGGCCTATAATAGGCGTTTTTGTACAAGGAGGCTGACGCTCTTGTAAGAGAACACCGCCATAAAAATAGAAGTTATACAATATGTGTAAAAATAAAATAGCTATGTACAACAATCCCATTTGGTTCCAATTCTGCTATTGCCCCTATGTCTTCGAGTGTCTCATCACTTTGCTACTTGTCCGAAGCTAATTAGATTGATCGGTGTCGTTCGGGCTCGACAGTTGATATTGAGGTCTGATCGCAAGGTGATTCAACGGGACATAGTGATATGCTTTACATCCCTAATTTTTTCCTGTACTTCCCTTTCAGGTTTTCAGTCCACCGGGATACCCTTTTTTACCCAAGCCGCATCTTCAGGTTTTTGACTTGTCGGGGGTACAGATTTTTTCATTTTCATCCCTTATTTTTTCCCGAACCGTTTTTGTTTGCCGGGAAGCCCTTATTTTTGTATAGGCCAGTCAACCTAGCGGGTCTTTTATCATGCGTAGTATCTTTTCACTATGTCCACCTTGACAAGGTGAAGAAGATCGTCACCGTCCATGGTGGTTAGAATCATGGCTCCACCCGAGAAAATGTTTTTAATCACAAATGGCCCTTCGTAGGTGGGAGTCCATTTGCCCATGGGATCACCTTGCGGTAGTATGATGCGCTTGATTACTAGATCCCCGACTTGATACTCTTGACGTCTGACTTTTTTGTTGAAAGCCTTGTTCATTCGTTTTTGATACGTCTGACCATGACAGACAGCAGTAAGTCTCTTCTCATCAATCAAATTTAGTTGATCAAGTCGAGTCTGGATCCAGTAGTCTTTTTTCAAACCCGCGTCTTTCATAGTCCTTAAAGAAGGAATATAGACCTCAATGGGCAGAACTGCCTCCATGCCATATACCAGAGAGTAGGGTGTTTCCCTTGTTGACGTCCATGCTGAGGTACGGTACCCATGAAGAGCAAATGATAAAATCTCATGCCAGTCTTTGTATGTCACCGTCATCTTATGTATAATCTTTTTGATGTTCTTGTTAGCCGCTTCAATAGCGCCATTCATGTTCAGACGATAGGGAGAAGAGTTATGATGTTGTATCTTGAATTGCTTACAGAGCTCGATGATCATCGTGTTATTGAGATTCGTACCATTATCAGTGATAATTATCTTTGGCACACCATACCGACAAAGCAGGTTATTCCTGATGAACCGCGCCACAACGTTCTTGGTCACAGTAGCAAAAGAGGCCGCCTTAACCCATTTTGTGAAGTAATAGATGGCTACCAGTATGAAGCGATGCCCATTGGAAGCGGTAGGCCTGATTTCTCCGATCATGTCAATGCCCCACATTCCAAAGGGCCACAGAACTGTCAAGACATTCAAGGAAACCGGAGGCACATACACCTTATCAGCATAGATTTGGAACTTATGACAAGTTTGGGAGTGTTGATAACAGTCTGCTTCCATAGTGGACCAATAGTATCCTGCCCGTAGGATTTTCTTAGCCATGGTATGTCCACTTGAATGGGTTTCGAAGGTACCTTCATGTAGATCTGTCATAATCCTCTCTGCTTCGCTCTTGTCTACACACCGCAGTAAGGTAGAGTCATGGTTGTGCTTGTAAAGGATTCCATTACTGAGGAAGAATTTCGCAGCGAACCTTCTCAGAAACTTCTTATCATTGACAGATGCCCCCTCGGGATACTCTTCAGTCTCGAGGTACCTTTTTACTTCATGAAACCAGGGTTTGTCTGCTACCTCTTCAGTATCAATCTCACAGCAGTGCGCTGGTTTATCCAACCTTTCAATGGTGATTCAGGGAGCATCATTGTCCCACTTGACTTTGAAAATAGAAGACATAGTGGCTAGTGTGCCCGCTAACTGATTCTCCTCTCGTGGGAAATGTTCAAAGGTTACCTCCTCGAAGTGTGGGAGCAATGTCAGTACGTGCTCTTTGAATGGGATGAGATTCGAATGTTTCGTATCCCATTCGCCTTTGATCTGACTTATCACTAAAGCTGAATCCCCGATGACATTTAAGAACTTGATCCTCAGGTCAATAGAGGCTTTGAGACCCATGATGCAGGCTTCATACTCTGCCATGTTGTTAGTTCAATTAAAGCATAGTCAGACAGCGAAAGGAGTATGACAACCCTCAGGATATATGATTACGGCACCAATGCCATTATCGAGTGCGTTTGAAGCTCCATCAAAAACCATAGTCCATCGGGATCCCTCCTCAAGTCCTTCATTCGGTCCAGGTTCTTCATCGTCATCCACCAGTATGATATTCTCGTCCGGGAACTCAAAATTCATGGACTGGTAGTCATCCATGGCCTGATAAGCCAAGTGATCATGCAATACACTCCCCTTGATTGCTTTCTGGGTTGTATATTATATATTGTATTCAGTTAAGATCATCTGCCATCTTGCTATTCTTCTGGAGAGTGTGGGCTTCTCGAAGATGTATTTGATCGGATCCATCTTAGATATCTACAAAGTAGTGTGGGCCAACATATATTGTCTTAGTCGGTGAGCAGCCCATGCCAAAGCGCAACAAGTTTTCTCGAGCAATGAGTATCTTGTCTCACAGTCGGTAAACGTTTTGCTAAGGTAGTATATTGCATGCTCTTTTCGACCAGACTCGTCATGCTGCCCCAACACACACCTCATTGAATTGTCTAGCACTGTTAAGTATAATATCAAAGGTCTTCCTTCAACCGGAGGCATCAGAATTTGCGGTTCTTGAAGATATTCTTTGATCCTTTCAAAAGCATTCTGGAATTCGTCATTCCACTTTACCACTTGATCTTTCTTCAGAAGCTTGAAGATGGGCTCACAAGTAGCAGTCATATGTGAAATGAGCTTGGCGATATAATTCAAACGTCCCAAGAAACTTCTAACTTACTTCTCAGTACGGGGAGCCGGTATCTCTTGTATGTCCTTTACCTTTGCGGGGTCTACCTGAATACCTTTGTCACTGATGACGAAACCCAGAAGCTTACCAGACCTTACCCCGAAGGTGCACTTGTTCGGATTCAACCTCAGCTTGTATGTCTTCAACCTGTCGAATAACTTTTGTAGATGATCAAGGTGTTCCTCTTTGGTTTCAGACCTAGCTATCATGTCATCAACATAAACCTCGATCTCATGGTGAATCATATCATGGAACAAAGCGACCATGGCTCACTGATAAGTTTCCCAAGCATTTTTCAACCCAAAAGGCATCACCTTGTAGTAGAAGGTGCCCCATTGTGTGACAAAGGTTGTCTTCTTCATGTCTTTAGGAACCATCTTGATCTGGTTGTAGCCAGAGAAACCATCAATGAAGGAGAAGATTTTATGTTGCACGGTGTTATCAACCAGAACGTCAATGTGGGGAAGCGTGAAGTCACCCTTGGGTCTTGCCCTGTTCAGGTCTCTGTAATCCATACACATCCGTACCTTATCGTCCTTCTTAGGTACCGGAACAATGTTAGCAACCCACTACGGATAGGAGGTGACAACTAAGAACCCCGTGTCGAACTACTTTATGACCTCTACCTTGATCTTCTCTGACATTTTAGGGCGCATACGGCGGACCTTTTGTTTAACCGGAGGACAATCTTCTTTAGTCGGCAGATGGTGTACCACGATATCAGTGTCTAAACCAGGCATGTCTTAATATGACCAGGCGAAGATCTCAATGTAGTCATGCAACATCTGTATCAACCGCTGTTTGATCTTAGTCTCCAAGTTTGCACTGATATTGACTTCTTTTCTGTCCACCTGTGCCCAATTTATCGTTTCAACTGGCTCTTTATGAGGCTGTATAGCCCTCTCTTCCTGCTGTAATAGTCTAGAAAATTCTCCAGGCACCTCACAATCGTCCTCACCTTCGTCCTCGGCTTGGTTGATCGAATTTTCGAAGTCATGACTGGAAATAGCAGAACTGTTATCAATGGGATCCATAGTGGATATGGATTTGCAGTTTGATACGTGAGTGTGTGTAAGAACATAGCTGTTTTGATAAAGTAAAAAAACAGAAAAGAAAAACAAAGAGTGCAAAATTTGTATGCAAGGAACGTCCAATGTTTTATTGATGATATATGAAATGACATATAATAACCCTCACAGATAGGACCATTGTGCCTTGGGTAAGACACGAGGCCATAAAGTTTAAGTTGTTTATTACAAACTTGGAAAATAAGTAAGACAATTACTGTGGAATAAAAGAAACTGGTATAAAATCTCTATCTGTCCAATTACTCGGTCCACCATTGGTAGTCGGGTAGATCCAGTTATCAATATCAGAGTTGTCCTCACTATCTTCAATAGCATTGACCCCGCGATTGCTGATGTGTAGGGGAGGTCCTCCAGCTCGAGCGTGTCGAACAGCCCTTTGAGTTCCTGAAGTAAAGCCCAAACCAAATTTGTCAGTTTTTTGAGTAAAATCTGGGAGCTGTCCCCAGTTGGTACACCCACCTTCTTCGACCACTACTCTGGCGTCCTTGAGGGAAGCCATCTTCAAAGGAGGTTTGTTATTGGTGGTAATACCGGTTGACGCCAAAATCTGGGGAACTTCTTCAAAGTTTTGACAAGGTATTTCTATGAATTCCCTGTCCATCTCCACATACCTGAAGGAGTTCAGGTGACTCACCATATACTCCTCTTCACCATGCACAGTGACAATCTTCCCCTTCACCGGATACTTCAGCATTTGGTGCAGTGTAGAAGTAACGGCCCCAGCTTCATGGATCCAAGGATGACCCAACAAACGAGAGTACGATGGCCTGACATCCATCATATAGAAGGTGGACCCAAAGGTTTGAGAGCCTACTTTGACAGGGATGTCCACCTCCCCATGCACCATTCTCTTTGACCCGTCAAAAGCCCTTACCACAATGTTACTAGGCTTTAAGGTCAAGCCTTCACAATCCAGCTGATCAAGAGCCTTCTTAGGCAGAACATTCAGTGAAGACCCCGTATCCACCAGCACATGAGCCATAGTGGTTCCCATGCATTCGATTGAGACATGCAGAGCATCATTATGCTTCCTCCCTTTCGATGTCAAGTCGGCATCTGAAAAACCCAGCCCATTATCAGCAGCCAAGCTGGCCACACAGTCTTTGAATTTATCGGCTGAAGTTTCCTGTGGCACATGCGCAGTCTTGAGGAATGCAATCAAGGCCTTTACATGGGCCTCGGAACACAACAACAGAGACAACATTGATATCTTCGAGGGGGTCTGCCCCAGCTGCTCGACCACATTGTAGTCGTTCTTTTTTATTATTTTAAATATTTCCTCTATCTCTTGATTAGAGGCTTCTACAACAATATTTCTAGGGGCCTTCGTCTGGGCAGGCTCATCTACAGCTTCTTTGCCCCGAGTCCCAGATGACTTGACGGCATGAGTAACAATTGGAGTAAGAACAGGAGTAGTAGCTTAAGTACAAGCAGCAACAGCGGATGGAATAACAACAGGCTTATTAACAGTCTTCAGGGAGATATCGGGAGAGAAAACCCTTCCACTTCTGGTAATCTTGCTGGCTCCGGCAATGTTATTGACATTGGGATAAGCCTCTTCATTCTTCAAATCTTGTTTAACATCGTGATAGTAAACATCGGTGCCATAATTCCACGGGACAGCTTTGTCCGATGAGTACGGTACGGGACCAGGAAAAGTGATTATTAGCGGAGGGACTCTTGGAGCAGGTGTAATCCTAACAGGTGTTTTAGAGGAGACCTTGGAAGGATTGGCAGAAATGGTTATAATGGCAAAATCTTCAAATGGAACAATTGGAATCAAAGTCTTTTCAAACAAAATTTCTCTGTTGTCCATCAGGCGTTGGACACCTACTCTTAACAAATAGCAACCAGTGGGAAAAGATGAACACATGTGGAAACCTTCACCACAACCCGGAAATAAACTGGCCAGCAACAAATTCTTCTTAACAGTCATAAGAGGAGTAGAAACTTCATCAACTAAGGTCACAAATAGATCGGTATCAATGGCATTAACTCTCTGGTTGTGCTTAGGCATGAGAGCAGTTATGACATTGGGCTTCTCCGGGGCATCGAACTCAATTTCCTTGGCTTCAATCAGATCTTGTACTTTATTTCTTAGAGCCCAGAAGTCATTTGTATCATGACTAGGACTCTCATAGTGGTAGGCACACTGAGCGTTTGGATCGTACCGAGGAGAGGTGGTGTTAGGATTCTTGGGAGCCTCTTTCAAGGTTGCCAAGTTGGATCTTAGCAGATGGGGTAGAACCTCATCCAACGTCATGTTAATATGGGTAAACTTCCTTTGGGGTCTTTCTACCCTTTGCTAATTGTTGCGTTATGGGGCAGCCGCAGGCCTAGGTATCGTCACAGCATTTACCGTTGGACGGTGTTCAACTCTGCTCTGACCTCTTGGGCTATAGATGACACTGGATTCCTTCTTGCCTGCGAAAGGCTTCTTTGCTGAGGTCGAAGAGGTGTATTTCTGTATTTTTCTGCTTCGGATCCCAGATTCTACCCTTTCTCCTATGAATATCAGCTCGGTGAAACCAGCCGATGAGCTACCAATCAAATGATTAAAGAATGGACCAGACATCGTCCCAAGAAACATGTCAACCAACTCCCTGTCAGATAAAGGGGGTTAGACTCCCCCAGCCAAATCTCTCCACTTTTGTGCATAGTCCTTAAAGCCTTCACCTGCACCTGTCGACATTCTAGAGTTGAGTACGAGTAGGGGTAAGGTCGGCGTTGTATTGATACTGCTTATAAAAAGCAGCAGCCAAATCCTCCCAATTTCAGACATTGGTTCCCTCCAGTTGGTAGAACCATTCAAGCTGAGTCCCTGACAGACTGTCTTGAAAGAAGTGAACCCACAAGTTCCTATCAGTAGTGTGGGGTTGGATTTTCCTTACATAGTAACGGAGATGGAGCTTTGGGCAAGACACCCCCATCATACTTTGCGAAAACTGGAGCCTTAAATTTCTGCGGGATAACCAATCCTGACACCAATCCCAGTTCTTCAAATTCCAACCCAGGTATTCTCTGGTCCTCCATAGAGCTCAACCGATCCTCTGACTGCTTGTATCTATCCTCAGTGGAAGGATACTGCTCATCATTATAGTCTGTATCATTGCCAGAAACTTCAGGGCTAGGGTACTTCTCCCTTGTCTCCCTTTCTTGATTCTCCCCTTCCTTGGACGAGGAGGTCAAATCGAATGGTTCTTTAACGGTCCTCTAAACCTTCTTCCCAGATTCAGAACACTAGAGACCTTCTTCTTTTTCTTCTTTTCCTTTAGGATGAGGGCCTTCAGATCCTCCTACCCTTTTTCCAGAGTTATGAACATCTGTTGAAATTGGGAATTTTGTGCCTGAAGATCTTTGATGCTTTGTTCAGAAGACATTTTTTGCTGAAACAAACAGCGAAGAAGATGAGAAACCTGTAATGGTACCTGTTTATGCAATCTCATGGATGGTATGCGTATGCAATGATTTCAAGGACTTGTAAAGGCTTAAATTTGTTTAACCAAAAAAGAAACACACTTTAATTGTATTAATAATTTCGGACTATTACAAAGAATTCCCTTTAGGCTTACAATCAAACAAACAACACTTAAAACAAAAATAAAACTAGGTCTCCCAAGAGCGCATCCGCTTTGGTGCAATGTAGGCGTTTATGTTCCTTTCTTCGTGAAGTTTCCTAGTGAGCTCCAGGACCTTCTTCTCGCTGGCATAGAATTGAGATTCAAACATATCCCGCTCCTCTTTAAGTTGAACCCAGGATTTCTGTAACTCCTCATGATCAGTTGGCATGTCAGGATAATGAACAAGAGAAGAAGTGTCTCCTTTAGCAATTGGTTCCATAATTATTGGTAGGACAGCAGGGTAAGGCATCATGATACTTTGAGAGCGGGCTCGCACCCATCAGAGATATGGCTCAAGAGGGATGGAATTCTTGTGCCCCAGTGTTTTGCTATCAATTTTATGTACCATGCCCCAGGCTCTCATGAACCTTTTGTGGTAACCCTGAGCGTCATTCTCATAATTGAAGGTGATTCCTTAGATAAGTGTATCATGAGGACCATCTCTTCTCGTGTAACCAAACTGCAGCAGTGCTAAACAAGGGTCATAAGTGATTCCTCCCCTAATGCCTAAGAGAGGGACATTAGGGAATTCACCACAGCGATCGATGATGATAACATCTTCCGAGGACCATGAACACCAATGAATGTCTGAATGTGTAACGGACATCAGCCTATGAGACCATTTCATACCCTGCTCATTCTTCAAAATAAACTTGCGTAGGTGCAAAATAAAACGCCTAGCCAATAGAGGAGTGCAACACTGGAGGGTCCCCCTTCTCTTTAGAGTGCAAGTATACAAAGAGTGTAGAATTTCCCCAAGTAATGTAGGTACTAGATTATGAGACAAACACCTTAATATTATTCACATCTACGAGTTGGTCTGCATTAGGGAAGAGTCCCATCTCGTAGATGAGGAGTGCCAATACCTCTTTAAAATCTTGCAAATCCAGGGTATCCCAAAAATAATAAGCCTTCTCGAATAGAAATTTGATCGGGATTCCTTGGACACTTCCCATAGTTTCCAAATTTGTCACTACATCAAACCATTGTAAGGACATAGCTTAAGCAATCTCTTCAGGCTTTGGATGTTCTTCTGTACCATTGAAAGGTAACTGATCAAGAATGGGTACCCCCGATAATTGAGAAAATTCCTCCATAGTAGGCACTAGATGGTAATCCGGGAAAGTGAAACAGTGGTGCGAAGGATCGAAGAACTGAAATAGCACTTTTAAAAATTCTTCATCTAGTTTTGAAGTGACCAAATTGAGAAACCAACCATGTTTTTCAGTGAAGGGAGAGCTTTCAGGAATCCTTAATGCCAAGTCTTTTAGTTGGAGAGGCACTTTCACAAGTTTAATCTGGATAGTATTCCTACAGACGGATGCCATGTCCTACAAAACAAAGCAAAGATGAGCCCTAGGAAGTCCTTGAAATGGTCAGTATGATATGTCGTGCTTATGATGTCATGATTATGCTAGAAAACACATGTATAGCAAGAAACAAACAAGTCACACCAAGTCCTTAGGTTTAAGGGCTGCATGAGTTTTAAGCTCATACCCTCTTGAAGCTGGATTTGTTCAACTTGTCCTATAAATAGTAACCGGGTTCTAAGGGATCTCAATATCACCGATCTTTCCCCCAAGCTTAGTTCAATAGGTGATTGAATCACAATCGAACAAAACTCAAGAGTCAAACCTCAATGAGTGTAGCATCGAGTATCTGTCGACCTTAGGGATACACCAAAGCCATCCATCTCGCTACGTCCTACTGGCCAAGTTGTGAAATTAAAGGTTTTAAGGTCAGTTGATGCTTTATGACACCACGCAGCGGCCCCGTACTCTCCCTAATTGACTCAAGGGTTACCGACACCAACCAAAGTGCACATCAACATAGTTACTGCTTCAACCGTGTTAGTATACCCCGCACAGTTCCCACACAGTTTATTGCTACTTACCTAAAAGGTGTCCCGGATCCAGGTGTAGGATCCACATAACCGCAACAAAACCCTTGAATATAAAGCAGGCAAAGAAAAACAAAAAAGAAAAATTTAAAAATGACCTAGATCCTAAGGTATACCCCACTTATTTATCCACAGCAGAGTCGCCAGTTCTGTGATACGGTGGCAGAACCGACTGTTAATACTGGTTTGCATTTTGTATTCGCAAATGTCGCGGTAAGCAAGAGTCACCATCGACTTTTATTTCATCCAACTAAGGAAAGGAAAAAGAACAGAAAAAACCTTTTTTCGAGATGTTTCTGATTACGGGGGTAGATTATAGAAAGGGAATGTGTTAGCACCCTTTCTATCCTTGGTTTTTCACGGGCTCTTAAGTACTTTCTCATTTTTTGAAATTTCTTGTGTGTGTTTTGCAAAAAAATTTGTTTACTTCATGATAACCCTTGTATCGGTCCTCAAAGTGTGACAAAGTTGTTTTAAAAATTGTTTTTGAAAAATGTTTGTGTGAAATTTGTTTGTTTAAGAAAGTGCCTAGGAACTATCTACCTACTCGAAAAAAGTCTGTTTGTTTTCGTTTCCTTTAGACAATGATATCCTACTATTAAGGAGTAGGTAGCTCCGCCGTTGGAATTTTAAGGGACAATCGAAAGGGATGAAATGGTCTCTGAAGGAAACAAGTAAGGATACCTTAGCATTTCGATGGGACTATCGTCATATGATCATTTTTAGTAGGCAACTCGAGGGACAAGGAAGGACTGTGATCTTTATGACGACTTTGAATCACGGGTCTTTGCTAAGATATCCCTACATTCAAGGGACATGACCATTATTTCCGAGGAAACCAAGTGGGGAAAACCCTAGGAGTGAGCATGTGCAAGTGTGCTTTTTCAATTAATTATCTGTGCACAATTAGGGTTATCTAACTTTTTAATTCTTGGTTTATCTTTTGCATACAATCTTAATGTCCATACATCTAGTAGTTTAATAGTTGCGAAAATTAAAGAGTGCGAAAATAAAAAAACTATTACAAGGCTTTTGGGCAGATACACAAATATTTCACTGAAAATAAAGATGCGGGGATTCGAAATCCTAATTAATCTATTACAAACCCAAATCAGATACAATAAATCGAAATAAATAAATAAAACGTGCACGAAGAATTAAGACGGGAATGAGGAAAAGATATTTTTGCATTTCCTTGAGAAAAGTGATTAATCTTGCAAATTAACCTAATTTCTGTTTAACTTTAATTATAAAAAAAATATTTAAGTTAACCTAACTTTCTATTAAATTTTAATTACAAAAAAAAGTTTTTAAGTGAACCTAATTAACTAATTAATTAATGCAAATAAATATTTTATATATAAAAAAAACTAAACCTAATATTTTTTGTAATTTTATGATTTTATGATTTAATAAAGAAATGATTTTTGTGAAAATAATTAAAATAACAAATTAAAAAAAAAACAAATAAAGAAAATAAAAAGAAAAAAGAAATGGGAATGATGTAGTTAGCACTTCAGGGTGTGTGTGCTGAATTGCTGAAGCCCAGAAGGATGGGCCCAAAGCTGGTGGCCTAGAGGATCGTGCCTGATTCAGTGAGCCCATCCTCTGAGGGTCTATCATGAGCTTGCGCATGCTGGGCGTAGGATCTGGCTAGAGATGGATCCAGTGGATGAGATCTGAGGGCGCGTGATGATCCTCGAAAAGTGAGATATGCTGGATCTGGAATTGGAAACTTAGAAAATATAAAAGGTTTGGACCTGGGATCGAACCCGTGTCCTCCCTCTCACACGTCCACTTCCCTTGCCATATACGCTGGTTAGTCAATCATGTATATAATAACAACAATTAAATATAATGGAAAGGACAACTGCTGAGTTGTCAAACGAGCGCCAGCAAGTGGGGCCCTTGTGATTCAAATAGGCCAATCAAACATAGAGAGAGAAAGAATCATTTGAAAAGAACCAATGAAATGCTGTCTTTTTGCTACGCCATCTAGTTGACTGATGACCGGCCAGTCTAACCACCGGAGACAGTAGTTTCCGCCGTCTTCTCTGGTAAGGTTGCCTGAAAAATCAATCAAACAAAATATCAAACAATGCCATCTGCCTTAAAAAAGTCCCCTGAATTCAAATATGGCCTCTAAAAATGCTAATTCCTCACGCATCATTGAGTTCTCGTTTGAAATTCTAGCGACGGTCAAACATGGAAAAGTGTAAACCCATGCCCTATTGCCTCATGTAATACGTCAAAAAGCTAGCAAAAATTATTAGAAACACAAATATAAACTCAAACAAAATTGATATGGCTTGTTGTGAGAGTTTGAGATCCAAGATTTTACCAAGAAAATTGAGATTCGGTTGGGAAACCTCAGAGTGTTTCAAGCGTGTGTGAGGATTGATTTGTCTTCTTGGGAGCCTTAGGAGGAAGATAGAGTGCCTGCTTATGATTGAGATTGGCTGAAACGTGAGTTTTTGATTGCACCACTTTTTTTATATTTTTTCTAACTTCTTCTTGGTTTTTTGAGGAAGCCTCTCGTGTATCTGTCCTCCTTTAGGGTTGGAATCTCTTCCTTTTGTATGAGGCAAGATCTAGGTTAACATATATGGAGAGAATCCAAAAGAATAATAGCCTTTTACAATTGCTTCCAAACTTTCCATTTTTGAATATTCTCTTCCTTTTCCATGGCTTGCACGATTTCTTGGCCATAATCAGCATATATTGCAATTTATTAAATGCAAAACCATCTTAGGATATTTTTATATCATTTATTTAATTTAATTTGGACTTTTAATGATTAAAAATCAAAATAAATAAAATAAATGAGAATATGAAGCATGTATGGGTTCATGGGTCGTGGACCATGTTGAGAACAAGTTCCAAACTTGAAAAATTAGGCCCATTTGGAAAAAAATTCAAATTTGATCAATGTTGGCCTCATGCAATTTTCCAAGAATGGTCAACTTTGACAATGCATATATCTCTCAATTTTGTCCTTAAGAGGGTGTTCTAGGACTTTTTAGAAAGCTTACGATATCCCCTAAACAACCCTTTTGGTTTCATCTCAATTTTATCTTCCATGCTTATGTAAGAAGCTTTGACCCAAAAGGTATTTTTGTTGACTTTTGTAAAGGACTTATAATGTCTGAATTCATATCTTTTCATTAGTGCATTTATTGAGCTTGAGGGTTGAAGATGAGTTGTAGGGAATTGGATTCCCTTAAAAATTATCCTTGGATGGAAAATTTATGATAAATTATGAGAAATTTATGTTTGGTCAAAGTTTGGTTGACTTTTCCTAAGAAACCCTAATTTAGCAACTTCTGAGTTTTAATGAATTAGGAGCATTCCTTTGGGAATCATGATAAACCATTGATCAAATGATGGATATTATTTCAAAATGTTGATGTTTACCAAAAAAATTGAAGTTTGATTGTATGTGGGCCACATTTGACTTTTGACCTAATACAGCTGATTTTTTTAGGCATTTGAGCAGTTGACTGAGCAAACTTCCTGTGCAAGGCATGAAACTTGACATGGATATTCTTGAGAACATATTAGGACTATGCAAAAGGTTTTAGGCCTTTGGAGCTCACCCATCTTGATGAAAATTGAAACCCTAGTTGGAGGTTTATTGCCTTAGGAGGGAGTTTGTCTGATCAATCCTTGTGTATCCTCGGGCAAGTTGAGGATTTCAATGAACATATGTTGAGTAAAATGGGAGGGCCAATTTTGGGGTACAATAAGTACATCTTTCAGGTACGATTCATATATGATCCATTTATGGATATTATTAGGATACTCATCCCACTACATCTATTGTTTCAGTATAAATCGACCAGAGATTTTTTCTGATACTTTTTCCAATTTCTATCAATAGTCACCTTTGGATGGAATCTGTAAGCCCATCTCCGACAACTCTCCAAATGGCATTTTTAAGCCCATTCCCTACACAATCAACCACCACATCATCGATCGCAAATTTCTGGGCACTCTAGTGTTCAATCATCTTCCACCTTCAAGTCACGAATGGTGGACTCACCAATCTAACTCTTAAGGTTTAAGAAGATTGAACATGGGCAGTTGTTGTACCCCAAAATTTTCCCTCTCATTTATCAAGATTTTTCTCAAACAATTTCTACTAGTTCAAGTTTGAACAAGTACAATTAGATCATATTGGATTTTCAAGCATCAAGTCAAAGAGGAAACTATTGAAAGAGAAAAACAGATAAATTTGATTTTTTGACAAAATTGAAGAAAAAACAGATTGCTTCGATCCAAAGCTTTTGATTGGGCATCTGGAATCCTTCAAACTTGCTTTAAATTCCCAAGCTTTGATTGAGGAATTGGCCTCTTGTTTGCTTGCTTTATACAAGCTTCGATTGGGCGCTTGTTTCCGTTTGAAACAACTTCCTTCGATTCAAAAGGGAAGGGCCTCCTGTTGGTGTCCTTCAATTCAGAAGTTAGTGGTTTCCCACTGGCTTCTTTCGATTAATAAGGAAATGACCTTCTGAAAGCTTCCTTTGATTCAGAAGGCAATGACCTTCTGAAGGTTTCCTTTGATTCAAAGAAGGGACCTCCTGCATGCAAAATTCAATTGCACCATGGGCCCCTTTACATGTTTGCCTTTGATTCACAAAACAAGGACTTCCTTCATGCCAGCAGACACAAGGCAATGGCCTCCTGTAGCTTTCCTTCTATTTAAAAGGTAATGGCCTTCTGAAGGATTTCCTTCGATCCACAAAGCAGGGACCTCCTGCATGAAAACCCCGTTTGAGCATTTATGCCTCCTGCGTGCAGGCTTGGATTGCACCATTGGCCTTACAAGTTTTCCTTTGGAGTCACAAAGCATTGACCTCCTGAATGCAGCTTTCGATTGGACATTGGCTCTTCATGCAAACCTTCGTTTGAGAAATGGCCTCTTGTATGCTTGCTTGGAGTCACAAAGTAGTAGCCTCCTGCATACAAGCTTCAATTGGACAAGGGCTACCTGCACGCAAGCTTCGATTGAGTATTGGCTGCTTCATGCTAGCAGGAACAAGGCAATAGCCTCCTGCAGTTTTCCTTTGATTCAGAAGGCATTGGACTCCTTCTTGGTTTACTTTCAATTCACAAGGCAGGAACTCCCCTCATGATTTCTTAGATTCCACCCTTGAAAACATCCAACACACAAAGGACCCATTCGAAAGACACATACTGTTTGGAAACAAATATTGTTGTCTAAAGAGAGGATCTGGTCGAAGGTTGGACTTATGAAGTCAAAATGAAAGGTTGAAATATTCAAAGATGCTTGCTAGCTAGAGTCCTATGTGCTTCCAAGACCTAGCCTGTTGCACTGGCCACAACCCTCCAAAACTGTTGCGCAACAGTCCTGCTACGCTGCTCCTATATTTGCACCAATTTGGCATACAAATATTGCACCTCGAAAGCTACAAAAACAACATACTCAATTTGTTCAATTTCTTTTGTTTTCCCTCCCAAATCTCAGCCAACTTATAAATAAGATGTTCAATAACATATCTTAGGGGAGCCTTTTGGGAGCTGAAGAAACTCTTGTTGTGAGAAAGTTATCAAATTCTTAAAACTCTCAAACACTCAAACACTCTCAAACACTCTCAAACACTCTCAAACATTCTCAAACATTTTCAAACATTCAAACTCTAAAACTCTCGCAAAAAATCTCAGATCCCTTCATGCATTAGTGAACCCTTCGACTCACTCCCCAACTTCCAGATAACCAACCTTCGATTCATTCCCTAACAACAACATAATAGTCTTTCGATTCACTCCCTAGACTGTTATATACTAACCTTCGATTCACTCACCACTATCACACACCCTCCTTCGATTCAATGACTGCCCAAACAAAGCAGCAACTGAACTAGCTTCAGGAAGGTTCCAACGAAGCTCCATCCACCACAAAGGAAGTCACATACAGATCCTTCGATTGGCACTTCAAGAGGTAAGTTTCTTATAAACTTGGAACTTTCCATTTAAATATAATTTGTACATATAAATAAAAGAAAAATGTAGATATGTTATCTAACAAGTTGACCATGCCTTAAATTTCTATTCTCACTGCCTATATATTGAGAATCTCAACACTGACTAGTTAGCCTTTGGATTTTGTGCCCAATAAACATGTGTAACCCCTGGCCTGTAGCTTTCGAAAGTTACCTTTATTAGATTCATTTTCAAACTTTAGACAGGTTTTCTGTATCCTTCAATTGGCTAAACAATGAAGCTTTTCAAATCTCAACTTGGGAGGTTTGCATTCCAGCAACCGAAGGAAGGAGCTGGGCATTTCAAACGTTCAAAAACAAGTTCATCTTGTAACCAATCGAAAGAAGCAGAAAAGGGGTGAATTGAAGGGTGCATCTCAGGCTGACTTCAAGGCTCAAATCGAAAGAGGAAAGAAAGGGCTGAATCAAAGGGTGCCTATTTCCTGGATCGAAGAACTTGTTTTCCCCTTTTTATTTTGCTTTGTTTTTATGTTTTCTTGCTATTCAATATGGTTGTAATAGCGTAGGACCTTTATTTTCCGCATTTTTATTGCTTTCATAAATGTTAGTAATTAGGGTGTATGGCAAGATAAAACCAACAAGTAGACCACCCTAATCAAAGACTAAATGCATGCAATCAAACACATTATTCACACAAATGTACCTCTAGGGTAATCTCACTTGTTGCCTCGGAAAAATAGTCATGTCCCTCAAATATGGGCGTTTTAGCAAAGACCCTCGATAAAAGATCGTAGTCCCTCGAAGTCCCTCGATGTTGCCTTCGGTAAATGATCTAGTCCCTATATGAAACTGCTAAAACATCTAATAGGTTTCCTTCTATGACTATACAAACGACCCAAGCCTGTCCCTTCACATCCAAAGATGGGGCTTTTTACCAAATCAATGGTAAGATTGCAACATCTAAAGGAGGAAGAAAAGAACAAAGACCTTTTGAGTAGGTAGGACTCTCGTAGTTGCTTACTTGCTCACAACTAAAAATCATTTCCACACCAACACTTTTAATTGAAACATTTTCAAAAGTTAAAACACTTTGTATGCATTCTTATAGAGACGAGAATCATTACAAAGACACTTTTCAAAATCACTTTCAAAAAACATCTTCCACAAACACTTCTTTGAACTATTTTCAAAACCAACACTTTGTATGCATTCTTATAGAGACGAGAATCATTACAAATACGTTTTAAAAATATTTTCAAACCCACACCACAAAGCACATTTTCAAACAAAGCAAGTGATCTAGAAAGCAACTAAGAGCCCATAGATAACTACGGATGAAAAGGTTGCTAATACCTTCCCTTTTCATAACCTACCCCCCGAACTCAAGAAAACATCTCTAAAGGTGTTTCCTATTCTTTTCAACCTTTCCTTTGTTGGATAAAAGAAAAGTCGGTGGCAACTCTTTCTATCCGCAACAATTGCGATCAAACGCAAAACACCCAAGTCAGTTCTCCCACCGTGTTACACATAGAATTTTCAATAACCATTTCAAGGGTCTCAAGGGCCTGTGATGCAGGGTTATAATGAACCAGACGTCTATCAAAGGGCAAGAGGATTTATTTTTGTCTAACCAAATGCTTTCAAAAAAGCCAAAGAGTCAAGGGTTATGACCCACTTGACATGGTAAGCTTGATTCTCGTGGAAGGACATTCAGCGATACGAAGTTCTTCATTCAAATTTTTGATCAAAGTTCAGCCTCTAAAATTTTCTTGTGTTTACCCCACGAGATCCTTAAAAACATTTCATCCACATACCGTGCATCATCTCATGACAGGTTTTCCCCATACATGTTTTCTCATCTACTTACTATTTATTTCAGTGGAGAGGGCTCTAGAACAAACTATCAAGGATCTTCAAACCAAAAATGCTCAGCTTCAAGAAATGTTCTTGAACCAATCCAAGGGGCAAGAAGAAGTCAAAACACTCCTCACTAAGAGCATGACCAAGAAGAATTATGAGGACAACAGTGATGACCAGTTGGAACGATTACAAACCGAGATAGCAACAATGAAAATCTAGATGATGGGACAGATGGTGGGTCAAATGAATCTTATACAAAACATAGCTCAGGGATAAGAAGAATTAAGAATTCTCGTCAACAAGCTTCATCAAGACGGGTGCAATCGTATGAAACAAACAGTTAAGATTAGGGATCAAGTCATTAACCAGCCTCCAATAAGACAAGAAGTTGGCTTGGTCGAGAGAACACCGCAAATCCAACAACAACTAAGCCAACCATGACAGGGTGGTCAGCGTAAGCAACATATGCCCAAAAGGTAGTTTACAAAGATCAACATGTCCTTGGCTCAAGCATTGCATCATATGTTGGAAGCCAAACTGGTTACATTGAGGGAGCCTCCTCAAAAACCTAAAACTTCTGCTCCCCACTACAAATACAATGAAAAGTGTGCATACCACTTAAATAGTCGGGGAAACGACACTAACCACTGTTGGGAATTGAAGAACAAGATTCAGTACCTGATTGATGAAGAAATGTTAGAATTTACACAAGATGGTCAACTGGAGTTCTTCTGTCACCCCTCAAAGATGCACAATATGAAGCGAGAAGTTTAGGCGAAGAAACTTTTGTTTATTCTAATTTGCAGTTGTAATTTCTTTGTTTTCTTAAACATTTGTCCTTATGTTAGACTTTGGTTATTCTCATTAATGCATTGCATATGTTTTTCTTGAGTTAATCCATTCATTTTCACTATACGGAAATTATTCTTTTACTTCTTTTTGTATGATATCCAACTCTCGATTACAAGTTGTAAGCCTTTAGAGGGAGGATGGCGAAAACAATGCCATAATCTCATACATTATGCTTTTGGACAGACCTTGCTGACGATGTACATGCGTTCTTTCAATTCCTAAACAATGTATTTATAAGGAAGATAATCTCTAGTCAACCCCTTTGATCTAAAGAAGTAGGAGTTTTCTTTTTTCATATAATTTGAAACCTCTAATCATAACCTGGGGAAGGGTAGTTTCTCATTTAATTCCAAATGCACATTCGGTCGCAAGCTTTCACTTCATACACAAACATCCTTTTGAATCAAAAGTCAGTGATAGTTCCCTATAAAATAGGCAGTCTTTACCTCTCAAAAGAAAAGCCCACTGAGTCAAAACCTATGAAGGAGACTTAAGAAAAATTGGGGCATCCTGCTGATTGTAGTCTCAAAATAAAATGAAAACAGTCAGGAAAAAATTAAGGATCAAAAAGAAGTCGCTACAAATCCTCGATAACGGAAAAATGTTGCAAAAAAATGAATGATTGCCTTCTCCAATAAACTTAACTTATCAGAACCATCACCAAAATGTCATTCCAGATTCAATTGGAATTCAAACGTGCAATTAACTGAGTATAGGACTGAAGTACATCATGAAGAACGGGTTGGGTACAAATAAACTTTGAGCCTTATCCTTTGTTTCTTAAACCGTGAACCAAGCCACACTACAACCCTTTAAAATTCCTAATTGAAGCATGGGTTAGTCCGAAAGCATATTGTTACAAAAAGGTAGCCTGACTCCTGTAAGGCTTACTGTAAAACATGAGTTGAATTCATATTCTTACAAATTGTTGCTTATTGAAAATGCATTTTTCAAATATTTTTTCAAAGACAAACATAAACTTTGCATTGTTTGAATATCGTTGTTTGCATATGACAAGTTTCAAGTCTTGGATTACCAAAATTGCTTAGTCAATTGATCAGATGACCTAAAATCAACTGTATTGATGAAAAAGTCAATTGTAGCTTCAAAAGTCAAACTTTGACTTTTTTGGTTAACATTAAGTTTCAAAGATCACAATTCATCAAGAAATTCAAAAATACAAAGCTTCATCATCAAGAAATCAAGAAAGTCAAAAGTCAATGTGAAAAGTCAAACCTTTCAAGACTCGTAAATTTTTTCTAAGTGTTTTTGTATATGATAACTTCATGGATTTTAAGTTATAAATTCATGAAGTCATGGCTTTTTTTTAAACACTTGGAGAAATTTTCAGCAGGTTTTTATCCCAACTTCTTGGCCAATTTTCATCAAGTTCCAATTGGATTCTTCAAAAATGGAAAACATGAAAGTTGTAGAGGATGTTTCAAGCTTTCCAAAATACCCAAGAGCATGAATTTATCATACTTGAGCTAGGAGATTCAAGGGCATAAAGTTGGGCATCAATTCTTGAATTGCAAGTAATTTTGTTGAAGAACATATAACAAAATCCTTATGCCATGCTGCATAATATTACTTTGCAGGCCTCTTGCAAAGTTCACTTTAATCACAAACTCAATTTCTTGAGCTTCTAACTTGTTATTCTGATCACACGCAACTCCTACAAGTCAGGACAAACATGTTTAAAGTGATCAACCACTTTAGATAGCTTGGTACAAGCATTGGAAACATGTTCTTCATGCTTGCTTATAAAACAAGCAAGATAGACATAACATGTGATTCAAAATCTGAGTTGTTTCAAGTCTCAAACCATTTCTATAAATAGTTAGGCCAATTGAAAGAGAAAGAGATCAGAAAAATAGAGAGAAAGGCCAAAAGTTTTGTTGTGTTGATAAACCCTCAAAATTCATATTCAAAAAAATCCTTAACAGTCCACAAATTCCCACTCTTGAGCTTTGAAATCCAAATCCTAGAACTCTACATACTTTGCAAGTTCTGTCAAAACATCTAAGAACCTCACATACATCACATAGAAGTTGTTCCAACTCGAGAACAACTTCTGTAACATCTCTGTTTTTCCAAGCTCAATAACAGTCAAGACAACAACTCAAACTCAAAGCACAAAAATCCAGCTGCAAGGTAAGTCTTCTTGACTTTTAACTCTTCATTTCAAGCATCATTAATGTTTCATTTTTGAAGATAAAATATAGATATCATTGCCTTGAAGCTAACCATATGCTTGCTTTTCATTTTCACTGACCATGTGTTGAGAACTAACCCATGTATGCAGTAGAATAATGATAAGGTGAAAAAATTGCAGGACGAGTCAACACATACTCACATGAGTCAACTCATTTTAGTGACAGAACAGGTTAAGAGTTGACACAAAGCCTCATGAGTCGACACATACTGCTATAACAGGCACAAAACTAAAAGAAAAAAGGCACATGAGTCGACATAAAACACATATGTGTCGACACAAACAAGGAATGAGTCAACACATGTCATTGTACATCGACTCATACTG
This sequence comes from Vicia faba, assembly GCA_948472305.1. NCBI lineage: Eukaryota > Viridiplantae > Streptophyta > Magnoliopsida > Fabales > Fabaceae > Vicia > Vicia faba. Next base: position 609,399,296 of record OX451741.1, read on the forward strand.
AGTTGATTTGGTTTTACAGGAGCAAGGAAAATTTATGTGTCGATGCATAGATGCATGTGTCGACACAAAATGGTTAAAAATGAAATTTTCTTCTTTTTTACACTATTTTTATACTTTCTATATACTTTCTTCATGGCTATTCAATATGGTTGTAATATTTAAGCTCTTATTTCATCCCCATTCATAAATTGTACCCCCATCCCCAAATGATGTAATAGCATAGGACTTTATATTTCCATAATTTATCTCTTTCAAATATAAATGCTAGTAATTAAGGTGTGTATGGAAAGACTAAAATCAATCCTAGACAACCCTAATCTAAGACAAAACAATGCATGAAATCAAAACACTTGCACACTTTCACCTCTAGGGTAACTCACACTTGTTGCCTCAGATAAAAATAGTTATGTCCCTCGAATGTTGGATATTTTAGCAAAGACCCTCGAATACAAGATCGTAGTCCCTCGATGACTCTTCGATGTTACCTTCATAAATGATCTTAGTCCCTTATGAAAAATTGCTAAGGTATCCTACAATATTGTCTTCTATGACTATACGACGACCCACATCCGTCCCTTCACATCCAAAGATAAGGCTTCTTATCAATCAATGGTAAGATAGCAATACCTAAAGGAGGAGGACATGAACTAAGACTTTTTGAGTAGGTAGAACGCTCGTAGTTGCTTGCTCACAAACATTTCAAACCAAACATCTTTCAAAATACACCAAACACTTTCAAAAACATGAAATATTTTCAAAAGTCCAACACTTTGTATGCATTCTTATAGAGACGAGAACCATTGCAAAGTTTGCCTAAACAAAGGCGCTTTTCAAAAATACTTTCAAAATCCACCACAAATACATTTCAAACTAAGAAATTTCAAAAGTGATCTAGAAAGAAACTAAGATCCCATAGATAACTATGTATGAAAAGGGTGCTAACACCTTCCCTTTTCATAACCTACCCCCCGAACTCAAGGAAATATCTCAAAGGTCTTTCCTGTTCTTTTCACCCTTTCCTTGTTGGATAAAATAAAAGTCGGTGGCAACTCTTGCTATCTGTAACAATTGCGATCAAACGCAAAACACCCAAGTCAGTTCTTATGTCGTATTACAATCCTATATTCTATATTCATTATACATTAATTATAAGTCATTATTCATCACTAACTCATCAATTCCTCAGCAAACAACACCAACTCCTCATCTACCAAAACCTAAGGCAATTTTACCATCATCTAAACCTTAAATCAAATATAATAACAATGATAAAACTCCTCATACCTCAATATTATTTCTAAAGATCGATTCCTCTTGGTGTTCTACCAGAATTCCTATGCTCCTCCTACCTCTTTGTGCCCTAGACTTCTTTTCTCCACAACGTCAATTTTCACGATGTACAGAATGATCGTATAAACTCTCAAACCTCTTCAGTATACTAAACTTACTCTCTTAGACCCATAATAATGAACTTCCCATCATACTCTCACTTATCCTTCACTAATGACCACAATACCCTTATTTTCTCTACACCACTATTATTTTATTTTCTTAATTAAAATAATTCTAAATAATTACTTTAATTATTCTAAAAATACAAAATTGGTCAATATTACTCAATTCCCTCTATATTACTCATAGTAACTCATCACACATCATACTCATCAAAACATCACATTCGAACATCATAGTTATCTTAATTATCATGGTACACTTCATATTCATCATAATGTCACAAATCACCATAAAGGCTCACATATAATCATCAAAACATCAAATACTTCATATAAGCTCATATGATCACGCTAAATTAATTAATTAAATAATTAATCTAGAATTTGGGGTGTTACAGGAATATCTGATTTGACTTAAACAAACAGGCAAGGTATAAACATACAAAACAATACTGAAAAGCATAAACAATACACGATAGTTGTTAATCCAGTTCAGAGCAACTCTCCTACTCCAGGGGTATACGAAGCCAGGGACAAGTCCACTATGATAATATCAACTCATAGACCCTACAACAAACATATCAGTTTATAGTCTACTCATTTAATCACTATCCGGACTATACTTCTATCTAAGACTTACCTAGATATGAGGCTCTCTTCAATCCCTTATTAATCATAGACAACGATTGGACAACAATAATTTTGAACAGAAAGGAAGACGCACTTCCATGACAATACCTATCTAAGACCTAAAACTAAACTCCATCATTTATAACTTTACTCCTAACTAAGAACACAACTTGGAGTTTCTTCAAAGCTTCCTTCAAGAATAATACTCAACTCATTACCTACAGGTTTCTGGTAAGAACATAGTCACTATCTCACAACTCGAGTGGTTCACTTACATCAACTCTCCTAGAGAGTAGCTACAGACTCAATCCTAATGATTACATCTTTACAATTCTAGGCTAGTGTCAATTCTAGGTTACAAAGATTCTATTTATAATATATTCCCAACTGCATTTGTGCCTTCAAAACATAGCACATTCTTTGTTACAAATCAGCAGTAACTTCTGCTACAAACAAGGTCTTCAATCATTGATTTCCTAAAATATCTCCATATTTAAAAATTACATATTTTTCAATGTTCTTACTTGATTTTTCTTTGACCTTTAAATCATCTCCACATAATATTGCATATTATTCCCAAAATATTCTGTATCTGTTAAATCATAATTGAATCCACTAATTCAACTCAGCTCAAACGCGATGTCGTATGTTCCTTCATAGGACATCTTATCTGACATGTTGTTCTAGATGATGAGAATTTCTCATCTCAACATGTCTCAACATAAGATAAAACATCTTGTTCAACCTGTTCTTATTGGCAAGTTAACATCTCCTATCTAACATATTGATGTCTTATTTGTTTTACAAAATAAATGTCAATCCTACAACAAGAGAACTTACAGTGATTATAAAAAAAATACTATCGAATCATGTAAATTAAAATTAATACCTTAACATACCTCCATGTGCTTTCTTTCACATTTGATGATACTTGCATCAAATCATCTAACAAAGTACTCACGTTTCTATGTCAAAGGAACACAACATAACTTCTACAAAGCAATTCATTAACACCATAACATGTTCAAATTCAAGTTACGACATTAAACTCGGTCGACAATTTGTTGTCCGAGTTGCAAACTTTTGTTAATTTAGCCATTGTTGTAGCACCTCTTTGTTTTATTTTATTTTTTCCCTCTATAGCTGGAGATTAATTTGTACGAGTTTCATTTGTATGAGTTTCATTGTTAGATGAAGAGTTCATCCATGCTAAAAAACAACAACAAAATATTTCACCAATCTTAACAAAAGCATAAAACAACATATAAAATGTGTCCAATACACATTCAACAACAACAACAATGTGTCTAATAATCATTCATCAACAACAACATTTAAACAACAACAACATAACAAAAATCTGTCATACATATTCAACAACAACTTAAACGACGACGACGACAATAACACCAACAATGTGTCTAATACACATTCGTCAACAACAACATAAACAACAACATAATAAATATGTCTTATAATGTGGCTATAGCCACACTAAAAAAAAAATCTTTTTTCATATATATATATATATATATATATATATATATATATATATATATATATATATATATATATATATATATATATATATATATATATATATATATATATATATATATATATATATATATATATATATATATATATATATATATATATATATATATATATATATATATATATATATATATATATATATATATATATATATATATATATATATATATATATATATATATATATATATATATCATTTTTAATTTTGGAAAATATTTGATATATTTGTTATGCATTTGTTATATAATTATTTGAAATGTTGGTATATAAATTTTTGGTATATATATTTCCAATAATTATACATTTCAAATATATTTGTTAGTTAATTATATATTTTAAATATATTATACATTTAAAATTTTTGGTATATGTCATTAAAAATTATTATACATTTGTTATATAATTAATTATTTAAAATATTTGTTACATGTCAGAAGAAAAATAATGAATGAAGAAATGACTTTTTGAAGATCCATCATAGAAGTGGTTATTTTGGCTCCAGTAGAAGAAAGACAATATATTGTTTTTGACATGATAAAGGCAAGTGGGACTTTTTGTCTCCAATCGTCTTCTATCATTCCACATGGAGCTTTCAAAATGTCTTAATAAACCTTTAGCAAAGTTATGGTTCATATTGATTCTGCGGCAAAATGAAATATTAATTTTTATGATTATAACAAAAATAGACATAACAAATATGGTGACAATGCCACCATTTTTTGCTACTGCAAGATTATTGTCGGATGAGTCGCATGTAATTTGGTTTTTCGCGATTTTTACGAACATTTTGATTCTTTTGAAACACCAATTCTTTTGTGCCAAACAAAATAATATGCAATTTCCAAAATATTGATAAAATGTTTGTTATTAGAAGTGATTATAGTCATACTCAGATACAGGATTTAGTATTCTATTATTTTTTTATACAACAATTTTTGTTAATATATTTATTTAATAAAATGACTTTTGGAATATATTGATTGACGACAATGACAAAACATAATAAAGTAACACATTTGAAAGAAGAGAAATCAGAATGAAAGGAGACACGTATGCAGAAAAATAATAGAACGTCCACATAAATTAAAAAGAGGAATATAAAGTATCACTGTATATCAACAAAAATAAAATAAATAGGAAGAATCAAAAGAGCTTTTGAGAGTGACAAAAAGAAATTGCGAAAGGGTTAAAATGGGAGCAAGAAACATAAAAGTTAATGAAAAAGCTATGTGGTTGTAGTTCTATGCGTTTTAGAATTCGTTTGTAAAAAAGGGTTCGGAGAGAACAACGGGCATTTGATATATGTCTTAAATATTTAACAAAATTAAAAATTATATATATATATATATATATATATATATATATATATATATATATATATATATATATATATATATATATATATATATATATATATATATATATATATATATATTAAAGTTTTACTTATTTTAATGTTTACTTTCAACTATAACCCCGAACTTTGAATTTATTTAAGGATGCTTGCGAGTAGTGTGTGATTCAGGTCGTAAGTTCTGAGAGATGACAGTAAATCGATTGGTTTACGCACCATAATTACCATTAAGAAAACAAACAATAAAGGAGAGGATAGAGATAGAGAGTAATCGAGAAATCTGAAGAATAACTAGTTCGAAAAAAGAAAGTTAATTGAAACATACTGATTAGTAACCATGTCTCAAATCATCAAGGCATTTAGTGGGTTAGGGTGCAATTCAAATAGTAATATTAGTAACCAAACCTTACTTCCTGTTGCATTGAATAAATGATAAAATTGAATTAGATCAAGCTATTTTTCAAAACCAAGAATTAGAAATCCAGGAGATGGAAAATAGGTTAGTAAACTCGTCTATGCCAGAAATTAAAATTAAAAGAAATCTATAAGATTAGTACTTTTGATTTTAAAAGTCAAAAGATTATTCATACTATTGAATCTGCTACTTATGTTAGCCACAAACATGAAACTATTAATTTGTTAAATAAAAAATATTAGAAAAATATTATAGAGAAGATTATCGATATATTCATCTAGGACTAATTTAGATAGCTATAAAATTATTACATAAATCAGGGTTAAACACCCATATATTATTAGTTCTTCGAGATACTAGAATTAAAGACTTTTATAACTCAACTATTGCTATAATTGAATTAAATCTTAATGATGGTCCAGTCTACTTTAACTGACATCCTAATTACTCTATGAGCTTAACTGGTGAATTCACTAAGAATTCAAAAGTTATATATGTTCAAGGTCTAAGTGATAATTTTAATCCTGGAGTTGTCAAAATAGGCTTTATTACTAGAATTACCTACAAAGTCTCTAATGTTAATTACGATTTTAAATCGCTTAAAACTACTCCAAGGAATGAAACTTGTGTTATTGAAGCAAAACTTAGTAGGTCTAATGTTATGACCCCAAAGGTACTGACTGCTTCAAAAGTTATAAAAAAATTTCCTCAAGAATGGATATTACAAGATGTGGTTAAATTTAAAAAGATTGAGGTCAAAACTATTAGATATGTAATTCGGAATATTGATGGATCAGTCAAGATTAGGATGAATTGAAGCTAGTCTTATCGTTATCTTCAATCTAGCAGTGTTAGATCGACATCTAATGCTAGATATTCAGTTGATTCAATAATTAGGGTAAATCTTGCAGGAGTAAACCTTGGTCATACAATTCCCTAACCAATAGACTCGGGAGAACCTCGAGGCCACTTTCTCCAACTGAATCATAAATACTAGGTATAATTACAAATGAAGAAACCTTTGTCATAGACAAAACTTGGATTAGAGATGACTTTGAGGCCGTTTAGAATTTAGAGAAAACAAATTGGTATTTCTCAACTTTCTCTAAAGATCAGACTCAAATGTATTTGCAAAAAATTTATAGGTTTTTCGAAACACGTGAAATTAATATATATTTCTTTACATGGTTTGAACTATTATATTTAGAAGAAGAAATGGGAAACCCCTTTGCTGTTAAGATGTACTCAGATGCTAATGTTAGGATAAGTACCTATTGGGAAGTTGTCGTACCCCAAATTTGTCCTACCTCGATGATTTTATTAAAATAGAAGAAATATTTAATTAAGGATGGTACAGCAGTATTTGATGGCCCATCCTTATCAAAGACTAGGGGATGTATTTTAATTCGCGAAAATGGGGCTTTCTAAAGCAGAAAGACCCATGCATCCGTGAATCTGTTCGCGAGGCATGTTGGCCAATGACCCATGCGATTCAAAAATAAAACTATTTCGAATAATTATTAAGCTTTTAATTATGTTAGCCCATTTAAGAATGATTCTTGTTAGTAAAAAGGGAGGCGAAGTTTCAACATGCGAGTCCATTTTGTTTAGACCCATTTCTATTTTTGTTGTTGATAACAAAGATATGAGTATGGTTGTTAAAGGCCCATTAAGATTCTTGGTGATTGTTGGTTTCATTTGAAAATTATTATTAAAAGCACTAGTTTTCCTGATTTTATAATTTATTTATTATAAAACCCAATAGAGGCTTGCTTTTTTCTAGTAAAAAGTGGGTGCAACTTCAGATTTAAGAGTCCATTAGTATTCAGGACCCATGTTCGTTTTGATTAAATAAAAAGAGGGGAGTATATTATCAGTTTAAAGGCTCGTTAAGCAATTAGCCCATCTAACGTTCACTGCTATATCATTTTGGAAAAATTATCCAAACTATTTTCTGTTGTTATAAAAAAAAATTCTCTATAAATCATTAAAATATTTGAGTATTATTAAAACATTCTTTTATTTTATATTTTACAAGCAGTTATTAAAAGTTCTGAAAAAATATAATACCAATTAGGCCTAATGCATGTCCAAAAAGGAATTGTTGTTTGCAAAAACAAAAAAGCAAGCACTATTGGGCTAACTAAATTAACGCAGGCCCAAATCACTAACTGCTACTGTGGAAATCTTCCATGATTCACGCTTGTTTGCCAACAACAACAACAACTGTTCAAATCAAATCTGCAAATCTTCACCTAAAGATACAGAATCCCAGAATTTGTTACAGTTAACAACTAAAAAAATATAACACATACATTCTAAATCAAATCTTAATATAAAAATTAAACAAAATCTCATTACAGATTACAAAAATCAAATCTAAGCAAATCAGTAAAATGTTACAACAAATCAATTACAGCAAATACCAAATCTCTAAAACCTAATTCCTAAATCTAAGGCTAACAAACTATAACCAATTGAAACCCTAAAAACTAAAACTATATAAACACAGAAAAATAATTACAGAAAAGGGAGGAGAAGAGATGGACAGTATGCGGAAGAACAGAACTGCGAGAAGAGAATTTGGAGGAAGAACACAAATACCAGAACCCTTGCTTGTTAAAGATCGGAAATGGGCGATTAGGGTTTCAACGTCTGAAACCCTAATCGCGTGACCTAAATCGCCATTATCCTCTCTACATCGTTCGCCATCGTTGGTTCACCATCGTCCTCCGTCTTCAAAGCCTACGAATCAAAGACACAAGGAGGTATTAGCACCAAATCGGATCGGAAAATTGGAAATCAGAAAGCAATATCGCGGAGGGTAAACTAAGCTTTTATCTTTCTCTAATTGTTGATTTGGGGTTTTGTTTGGTTGGGTTTTGATTCAGGGCACCATGTTGTTGAAGTGATGTCGTGGGGGAGGTGTTAGGGTTTAGAGGGGAGAGAGGTAAGGTGAGAGGAAGATGAATATAGACTGTAAACGAAAATAAAAGATGAAATTGTAAAAAACTAAAAGAACAACAAAAACATAGTTTATACTGTATGATCTAATACACGTGCGTCCACAGCAAGTACCTTGCACCTTCAATGTCATCCCTTAGATCATCAGTGGACGACCGTGAGGCCAAGTCCACGATAACTCACATGCACCCCGCCACACGTAATTGAAACAGCCCTTTGCAAACGTTTAATGGGCCAAGTCCAGTTACTGTTAGCACCCCCATTTGCCTTAATTTCTAAACACCAAACCAAATTGCACCCCCCAAGTCCAGCAAATGTAATGGGCCTAACCCAAACGCTTTTCCACACCCCCTACTTTTTACTTAATAACTAGAAAATGCACCCCCCCTTCTAAAACTAATCATTTTTTATATTTTCTATATAATTATTATTATTGTATTATATTATTATTTTTTTATTATTATTTTTATTAGTTATAATTATTATTATCATTAATAGTAATTTTTATGTATAGTATTATTATTTATTATATGTAAATATCACTAAATTATCAAATAAATTTATTTTTAAAATTGCATATATTACGTTATATATCATTTGCATTAAATTATTTTCTAGTCATGTATTAATCAAGATCTTTGCAAATAATATGACTAAAAAACACAAAAAAATCATCAAATTATTTTTCACAATAAACTAAACTAATCAACCGTTTTTGCAAAAGGGTTTCAAACTAGTTTTGACTTACTGCGCTCTCAGTCAAAATCTCCGCAATCACTACTCCCGATCGAGTGCGAAGTGATTCAAAATATGTTTGCAAACTCCTAAAAAACACTAAACTCATACGAACTACGAATTGGGACTCTGATTCCTCATAAGAGGATACGTAGGAATACGATCAAAAATCGTGGAGAGTCTTTCTAATTAAAACTTAAAATCCCGTTTACCCCAAACCTAAACCTAGAGTCTAATATCCTTGTGAACAAGGTAGTTGAAAGGTGCCTAACACCTTCCTTTCGTTTAATTGAGTCTGAAACCTAGAATCTCTGTCTACGAATTAGGGTTTTCTGTTAGGTTCCCTTTCCTAGGATAAAAACTAATAGTGGCGACTCTTGATTTAAAAACTAGTTGCTACAACTGGCGACTCTGCTGGGGACTCTCTTTAACCCTAGGTTTTAGGTCTCTTTTTGGTTTTTATTTTTATTTGCATTAATTTATTTATTACATTTTTCTATCTATTTTTCTTTATTATTATATATTTACTATGTGGCGGGTTTTTATTTCAATAAAATATTTTCGATAACCCTTAGAAAGAAGGTTCGTCTATTAGCTTATGGGGCACATCATCCCTGCGAGTTTTTGTGACGACTTCGCCTAGAGTCGGTGAACTTCCGAAAAAGGAATACTTATCGAGAGATATCCTCTTGACGAGTAGGACTTTGGAAGGTCACCTATGACTCTTTGTAAAGACCTTAATCTAAAATCTCATGAAGAGACCTTTCACGACTTTGAGACGAAAGTTTCGGTCCGTAAAGAGGCTCCACCTAAGGGAGGCCCTTGTGCCTTTTCCCTCTGGTGTTATTCATGATACCCTTAAGGAAATCACCTTTTGGGAGGGTATACTAACCGTAGGTCAAAATTAAGGAGCCTACCTTCTAAGGGTACTTATCACAAAACCCCGTCACTGAGCCATACATCCCTACCTTATAGGGGTACTTATCACAAAAGTTATATCACTCAAAATTACACCCACACATTCATATATTTCATGTATTCGTCATACATCCATCATATGTTCATCGCCTGTTTCTTTGTCTTATTCACGGGGTACAAAAAAAATAAAATTGAGATATAGGTTACTGTCTTTAAAAAATGGATGCCGAAGGAAACAACTTGTCTGCGTCAGTGTGCCAAACATGGATGAAATTAAGGCCACAAAAGGGAAATAACATGCTGAAGACTTTCTCAAGTTTTGTCCAGTAACAGTGGGTGGTTTCAAAAGCAGATATCTGCAGGCGCACCTAGAAGACTAATTTCCTTTTTTCCTGATTTCACGTAAATAAAGTTTTGGCTTAAGATTGTAATATTTTTCAATATCTGAATTACGTTACTTTTAATAAAGGAATTTTGTTTCCATATCTCGTTCGCGTATCTATTTTAAAGATAGTCGCCAAGTAAAATAATAAAGGACAAGCATGTACCTAGAGGAATAAGACATTTAGAATAATAACCATTTCATACTCATACATATTCATTCGCACGTATGCATTCACGAACACCCGCATATCATGTAAAAACTCATTTTTCACAAACATCTCTCCAGCTGAACCATTGGTAGAAGAAGATCGCCACCTCCTTGGCCTCCATACCAAACCAGGGCTTATCAAAAAAAAGCAATGGAAAAAATCAAGGAAACTCAGGCTGCGTTCAAAGAGGATCTCGATCAAGTAAAGGGTGACATCACTTCAATGAAAGGAGATCTGAGTCAAGTCTTCCTAGCTTTGAAGAACATTATTGACCGACAAGATCAGATTCCCAGGGCAGCTTTCGAAGAAATAGCCCAGACCATTGGTACATCAGGCGGTCACCAACTAAGGAAAGAGTCAGAGACAGGACTCCATAAGTCTGTCATGGCCCGACAAGAAGCTGAAACTGAAGGGTTTGTCCCACCGCTGCCAAAAGCAGGGGAATCTCGTACCCTAAAGATTTTGACCAATGATGCAGACAATTACTTGGACCTGCAATACAGAGACCACGAACCAGAGGATGCCGACCAAGCACCCTCAAAGAAGATTGGTACTCATGCTATTGATAATCCATTAGTGATGAATTAGTAAAAATCCTTGGAAGAAAGATTAAAACCAATGGAGGTTTTCGACGCTTTCGAAGTAGACGCTCTCGAAATGGGCCTAGTTTCTGACATAGTGAATCCACCGAAGTTCAAAGTACCTGACTTCGAAAAATACAAGGGGCTCACTTTCCCAATAAATAATCTTAGCATGTATTGCAGGAAGATGCATGCCCATGCCCGCAATCAGAAGCTGATGATTCACTATTTTCAAGATAGCCTGAGTGGGGAATCTTCAGACTGGTATATGTAATTGGAGCAAACACATATTCAAACCTGGGTAGATCTTGCTAATGCTTTTATAAAGCACTACAAATATAACCTGGACATGGCGCCTACCCGAATGCAACTCCAGAATATGTCCCAGAAGAAAGAAGAGTCCTTTAAGGAGTATGCTCAAAGATGGAGGGAGTTGGAATCCCGTGTGCAACCACCGCTGTTAGAGAAGGAGTTAGTAGACACGTTCATGGGAACTTTGCACGGGCTGTATTGTAAGATGATGGTTGGAAGTATCTCCCCGGGGTTCTCATACCTAGTAACCATCAGAGAAAGAATCGAGACGGGGATAAAAAGTGGGAAGATATCAGGGGGACCATCAAATACTCCCTACAATTAAAAGCTGTCTGCTTCAAACTTCACCAAAGGAAAGGAGAGAGAGATTAATGTTGTAGCACCACAACCTAGGGTTCAACAACCATTAGTGATCCCCCTAGGGTAGCATCAAGGAAGAAGGCCACCCAGGAAATTTGATCCGCTCCCTATGCCACCTAGCCAGTTATTGCAACAGCTAGTTAAGGCATCCTTAGTGGAACTCAAGCCTCTATCCCCTCCAGTCGGGCCACTCCCACGAAGATACGATGCCAACGCCAGATGCGAGTATCATGTTAATTATCCTGGACATACCATAGAACCGTGCTGGCCTTTCAAGCACAAGGTACATGATTTGTTAGATTCTCAAGATATCACTTTCGATAAGCCCGACATCACATCAGACCCTACGCCGTTGCGCGATGGGGTAATAATAAATGCAATCGAAGTAGACACTGACTTTGGGGCAAGCAGATAGGCAAATACCCCGATAAACTCACTGAAAGAATATCAGTTGGGATATGGACTCCCGCTAGAACACAATAAAGATCTCGAAAGAGCACTACAAAGGCTAAGCGACCAGGGGATAGTCCGGTTCGGACAATACCCTGAAGAAAAATATAAAGCTATTCTAAAAGGCGAAGCACATTTTTCTCTGATCCAAGAGACTTTTGTCAATAATGGAGTAGTGCATGGAAGCCATGGGGCAAAAATATTCAGCAAATCCAACACCAAAAGGGCAACTGAATTCCGCCAAGAATGTACCCCAGGAGAAAAAACTCAAAAGATGGACGACCATGGAGATTCCTGAGATCTTATTCTTTCCTAATTAATTTTTCTTATTTTTGAAAGAACCTATGTCAAGCCTCAGGCATATGGGTTACTTGTAAGGGTTCCCTATTTTGTTTCAGACAGTGTTCACGATTAATAAAAGTTATGTTTTGTTTTCAATCAAGATCCATGTCTTTCTCTTGCATTTATATCTTAAATTTTAAAAATGGCAATACTTTTCACGGAACTTGCATTTTCAAATATTCATATATTAAATCTGCACGAAAACATGATCAAGGTGAAGATTCATGCCCAAAACCACCGATAATGCTACCGCTGCGATCCGATATAATTTTGATGCTCCTACCAACCAAGCTAAAGAGGAAGATGATAAAGATCTTTAACTCTCAGAGAAAATGGCGAGGGAAATAAAAATAAAAGCTAACAATACGCAACCATATTAAGAGGCTATTAAGACCTTTAATTTGAGCACATGGGAAAACCCGGAAGAAACCAAGATAAGGGGAAATGTAAAGAGTGGAGCCACCAAGAAGCTGATCAAGTTATTGCACATATCTACAGAAACAGGCCAAGGCCAAATATAGACGGTACTGTAAAAATAAGCAACTACGAAATACCAAGATATGACGAAAAACCAGAGCCAGGGGCACGTTGGGTATCCACGTTCGATGAAGCTTCAAATGCATTGGGGCACGATATAGGGGAAATTTTGACTTCTCCAAAGAATGCTCACAAGCCATATACCAAGTCAATGGAGAACGTGATACCAAGCATCCAAAACTGATTCCATATCGGGATCATGTTTTTAAAACTGACTATGGAATTCACAAAGATCATTTTCAGTCATACCCCATGAAAAGAAAATCAAATGGCGGATGCCATGTCAACTATATCATCTATGTTAAAGGTAAATTGGTCAAACCACAAACCGCGCATCACAAATAGACAATTCTAAGAGCCCGCACATTTCCTTGCTATCAAAGAGAGATCAGATGACAAGCCTTGGTTTTACGACATCAAGAAGTACTTGGAAAAAACAAGAACATCCAAAAAAGGCATCTAGCATCGACAAACGAACTCTATGGAATATAGCCTCGAGTTTCTTTCAAAGTAACGGTATACTATACAAGATGAACCACGACATGGTCTAGTACTCAAGAAGATTCTGCTGCCTCGCCTCGACTCACGTGGTGAACGGACCCTCAATTACGAAGGTCCAAACATAGTCAAAATAACATTCTCCAGTGGTAGTCTTGTCCCCACAACAATGGCTGGGAAAAAACTACCACATCCAGCAAATTCAGACGCAGTAAAAAAGTACTATGTATAAGAAGCTCGCTAAGCTTAAACCTCAAACAGGCGACTTAGGAAAAAAGGAGCGTCCCGGTGGATCGAAAACCCTAAAGGGCGATCCAGGAAAAAATTAGGGGCATATAAAAAATTTTATCGCGGTGGATTAAAAACCCGAAAGGGTAATCCAGGCAAAGGGATTTCATACAAATAAATAAAGAATAAAAAGACTGCGACTACGAACCACGAAGGGAGAGATAGATCTGAATCATACAATTCAGAAGAAAAGGAGATGAGATCATTAAAAGGATATTGGAGAACAGCAGTAGCAATTATCATTTTTTATTTCCATTTACAATTTTAAAACCTTCTGTAATTACCTCTTTTTAGGAATTGCATCTTGTATTTTCGCCTATTCAGAGGCATATCAACCAAACATTTTCTTTCTTTGCATCTTTCAAATTGCATTTTTCTTTTCTATGACTTGTTTACAAAATACTACGATTATTACTTGTGAATATTGTCTTAAAATCATTTCGGAGAATTAACAAAATAAAAGCATTTGACAAAACATCGAAAACTCATTTTGGTTAGAAAATATTGAAAGAAAATACACGTCTACGTCCACGCACATGGCTACTCTTACGCCTTGCAACACAAAAATCTATACACATGTCTACGCCTATATCTATGCTCACAGCGCAAAAATTCTACGCCCACACGTACATATGCGCCTATGCTTGCACTCAACAATACAAAATCTATGCATATCTACTCCTATGTCTATGCGTCTGTACACAAAGCCTACGTCCATATACATGTCAGCACCTATGCCTACACTTGAAACACGAGGTCTATATTCGCACACGTCCATGCACATGTCTACTCCTGCCAATTCTATACATACGTCTATGCTTAGGCCTGCGCTCACAACATATCAATCTAGATCCGTCTATGCCTACGCCTGCACATACAAAGGCCAAACATAAGCCAATACACACGTCTACGCCTGCGCTTATAACATACAAATCTACGCATATTGCATTACCTACGTCTACGTCTACGTCTACGCCCGCGCTCACAATATAAAATCAATTTTCAAATTTTGCTAACATTGTCCACTACGTTCAAGTTCAACAACGCTACGACGACACAACATACAACGCCAGGAATTGGTAACTCTAAGCCAATGGTTTAAAGGACAGAATTCCAGAAATGGTCTTCATAACATTTCAAGGCATATACGCATCTTACACACATTTATCACATACATTTTGCATATCTAAAGCATACATAACCTATACATTTCAATATTCAATACACTAAGGGTTCCATATCAATGTCAAACATCATACATTTCGCATACATACAACATTCAATACACATGCATACACATGTATCACATAGCAAACAGACAAATAATCTCCTCGATTCGACTATCCAAGGGTCGACCAACGCAATACTTCTCCTACGATTTAACTCGTCACCTCAGTCTTCATGCCGTGACACGTTTAACCCATCACCTAAGTCTTCCCGCAGTGATGAGTTCCTTACAAACCCATTACATTGCCTCTAAGCCGCAATGTATTCTCCGAACTCAACACGTTGCCTCTAAGCCACAATGTATCCCTCGAACCCATCACATTGCCTCTAAGCCGCAATGTATTCTCTAAACTCATCACATTCCCTCTAAGCCGCAATATATTCTCAAAATCCAGCACATTGCCTCTAAGCTGCAATGCATTCGCAAAACTCACTACGTTGCCTCTAAGCCGCAATAAAACCCAGACCATCGTCTCAGAGTTCATGCAGCGATGTTTGAAACCAAATTTAGCCTATCACATCAGACTTCATGCAGTGATTCGCGGACCTAACCCATTGCCTCAGACTTCATGCAATAATGTGTTTCAAACTCCAGACCATCGCCTCAGACTTCATGCAGTGATGTTCGAAACCAAGTTTAGCTTATCACATCAGACTTCACGCAATAATTTGGAACCTAACCCATTTCCTTAGTCTTCATGCAGCAATGTGTTTCTTCATTCCACGCTTCATCCTATCGCCTTAGACTTCACATAGCGATTTGTGAACCTAACATATTGCCTCAGACTTCATGCAACAATGTGTTCCAAACTCTAGACCATTGCCTCAGACTTCATGCAGTGATGTTCGAAATCAGATTTAGCTTATCACATCAGACTTCACACAATGATTTGCAAACCTAACCCATTGCCTTAGTCTTCATGCAACAATGTGTTTCTTTATTCCAAAATCAAGCCTATCGCACCAGACTTCACGCAACGATTTACGAATCAAACTCATTGCCTCAGACTTCACACCAGACCAACATTGTTTTGGAGTAATTCCTTCTAGCTTCTTCATGTGACATTTGTTCAAAATCTATGTTGCAGTCGAAACAGCTTCACCCTAAAACTCTTTAGGTAAATTCTTACCTTTCAACATACTTCTCACCATATTCATGATGGTTCGATTCTTCCTTTATGAAATTCCATTATGTTGTGGAGTATATGGTGGCACCACCTCATGCACAATACCTTCTTCTTCACATAACCTGTCGAAGTATTTCGACACATACTCTCCACCACCATCAGTTCTCTAAACTTTGAGTTTTCGACCACTTTGTCTTTCAATCATAGACTTAAACTTGGAAAATACCTCGATCACTTCACTTTTCTTCTTAATCAGGTAAGTCAGTAGCTTTCGACTGAAATCATCTATGAATGTAACAAAGTATTTGTTACCTCCCATCCAATCCACCTGGATTAGTCCACATACATCAGAGTATATGACTTCAAGAATAGCCTTCGATCTGCTTACTGCATCCTTGCTGAAGCTATTCTTGTGCTGCTTCGCCTGCACAAATTCCTCACATACTTCATTTGGAATGTCAATTTCAGGCAATCCTGAAACCATATTTTTTGTCTTCAAGTCTCTGATGTCTCTGAAGTTGAGATGACCTAGTATATAATTCCATATTCATTCATCTCTGCTAGCTGCAGTTGAAAGGCACTTATGCTCCATCACATTTAGTTTAATCTTGAAGGTTTGATTCTGAGACATATGAGCCTTCAAGATTAATCTCCAATTGGCATCAACGAATCTCATCATCTTATCTTTGATTGACACTTTATAGTTCTTTTTGACCAACTGCCCTATACTGAGCAAATTTCTCTTCATGCCTGGTATGTACAACACATTGAAGATTACTGACTTTTTTCCATCTTTCCTCATAATCATAACATCGCCAATACATTCACCTGCTAGGGTATTGTCATTTGCAAATTTTACCATATTTTCATTGAGGGCTTTATATTGACAAACCAGTCTTTCCTTCTAGACATATGTGATGAGCATCCTGAGTTTAATTGCCATTGGTCCTTGAATCTATCTTCATCTCTTATTGTGACCATCATCATTGTCATACGGTAGGATAACTGACTTGAGGTTTTGCGTTTGTGTTCACAAATGTTTCGGTTTAGCAAGAGTCGCCATCGAGTTTTTATTTTATCCAATGGAAAGGTCAAAAAGCACAGGAAAGACCGTTGAGATGTTTTCTTGGGTTCGGGGGGTAGATTATGAAAAGGGAAGGTGAAAGCACCCTTTTCATCCATGGTTATCCATGGGCTCTTAGTTACTTGTTTAGATCACTTGCTTTTTCTTTCCAATTGTTTGAAATGGTGCTTTGTGTGTGGTTTTGAAAATGTTTTTAAAAGAGGCCATCATTGTGGCAACCTATGTAATGATTCTTGTTTGAATGTATACAAAGGTGTATTGTCTTTTGAAAAGATGTTTCAATGTTTGAAAGTTTGAAAGTTTGTTTTGGGAAATGTTTTGAAATTGTGTTGTGAGGTGTGTTTGAAAATAGCAAGGATGTTTTTGCAAGTTTTTGTCAAGTAACTAAGAGTTGTCTACCCTATCTACTCAAATGTCTTTCCTACACATTTCTAACCCTTTTACATTGTTGTTTTACCATTGCATTTGGTAAACAACCTTGTATTTGGATGTTAAACAGGACAGGCGCGGGTCATCGTATTGACCATATTAGCAATAGTGCCAAGTATCTTTAGCAATTTTTTTAGGGACTAGATCATTTGTATAGGCAACCAAGATAGCATCATCGAGGGACTATGATCTTTTGTTTTGTTTTTGTTTTGCCAAGATACTCAACATGCATACCATGGCCATTTTAAAGGCAACAAGTGGATGAAACCCTAGGGGTGCATGTGTGCATTGTGTTGTCAATTTGCATGCTTTTATGTCTTGTATTAGGTCTAACTATTTGTTTTGATTTTGGACTTTTGCGTACAAACCCTAATCTCGATCATGGCATATTTGAAAGCTATAAATGTGTTAAATAAATCTACGACTATTACAACATTGATATGGGGAGGGGGATACAATTTTGAATGGGGAGTATTTGCAAGAAAAAAAAAACCCTAGGATTTACTATTACATCCAAATTGAACTCTTTGCATCAAATAATAAATAAGCAATATTTAAATAAGCAAGTTAAATATAAATATGCAAAATATTATAAATGTGTAAAAAAATGTTTTTGTTTATTTTTATGTATGTAAAAATATAATATTTAATGTATTAAAAAAAGGAAATAAAAAGTTATTTTTGTTAAGGGAAAAACCCTAATTTTGTTTTAGGAAAATATACTAATTATATTATTTATTTATGTACAAGTAATAAAAAAAAAGAAAATATATACAATTGTTTAGAAAATAATAATATATGAGAAAATATTATTTAAGTATATAAATACAAAAAATAAAAATAAAAATAAAATATTTTTATATGTTATTTACAAGTTTTTTATTTGTGAAAATAAATATAGTAAACCTAATAAACTAAATATTGTGTCAAAATAAAATAAAATAAATAATAAAAAAATGTGAAAATTTAAGGAAAATATTTTTAGTAATTTTTTGTATTTGGAAAAAATAAAATAAAGTCAGAAATAAAAAGAAATGAAAATAATATGAAAATATAAAACAAATGGGCCAGGGGGTGTCAAAAGTGAGCCAAGCCAAAGCCCAGCCCACTTGCTTCGTCTTCAACCTTCGTTCAAACAAAACACGCGCCTTCTGTGTACAAACTCGTATCTCCTGCATTTGTGCTTAAAAATGAAAACTTGCAACATGAAAGTTATAGAGCATGATCATACGATTCTAACCATATAAAAAACTTAATCTAACTCTCAAAGACCAGAGAGAATTTCTCTGGCCCTAATTTCTAACCTAACTTTTTCAGGATGTTCATCAATCAAATTCTCTTAGCACACTTAACTTAAATGAAATCTATGCATATGTACAACTTCAGGGCTATGAGTACTACATTTTTTATTCACAAACCTAAGCCTAATGATTCCTAAATAGAGAGATAGAAAGCTGACAAATACCTGTTTCAGTTGAACTCGTGTATGGCAATGTGGAGCTTTTCAGTGAGGCCTGAGATGCTTGGGAGCTTGCTTGAACTTCCTCTGACCTTCCCCAATGCTTAGTTTGCTTTGGATGAGCTTGAACAAGCTTGTAGAAGTCAACCTGCACAAGCTGAAAACAGAAATGGTGAAGCTTGCAAATGGAGTTACAATCAATGGCCAATGGTTGGGATGGCTCAGGTAGGTTATATGGAATGCATTTGAACAGGTTTGGGGCAAAACGCACGAGTAGTTTTTGTTATGGAACTCAAAGTGCAGAAACTGCCCTGTTTTGCAAGAGGAAAGTGATTTTGTGTTTTGGAAGGCTAGAGGGTTGAATGGCTCGTGTTTATGGCTCAAGGAAATGTGCAAAACTTGTTTGGAATGCTTACAACCTTTGGTTCTCTCAGATTTCAAAGATGTGGACTTTTGGCACAATGACTTGTTTTTGAAGAAAAGGTAGGAAGTGACAAGGGCCAAGGTTGTACAAGCTAGATCAAGGTCTGCATAGGGTTGGTGAGCTTTTTTTGAAGTTTGTGGACTTTGTTTGTATCAAGAGATCAGGTCCATGGCTCAAGAAATACAAAATTGCAAAAAGTATGCTTTATGGAAATGGTATTGCAACCTTTATGCCATAAATGGATTAATTCATTGTGCCAAGCTTCAAAGATCAGAATAAGACCATTGTCCATTGTATTTGCATTTAATTTTTGAGTGTGGAAGGGTTTAGAGACCTGTAATCAACTAAAAAGCAAGTTTGGACAGATTTTGCAACTTGTGTCAACATGAAAATGCCATGGATCAAAGTGAGTTTTTGCCAAATTCAAATCTTCGAGTCTCCCTAACAATAAATGATTTTGGAGAGTTCTTGGACATTTTGGAAATCTTGTAAAATGATCTACAATCCATCTTTGAAATGAATTTTGAGATTCCAAGTGGAACTATGTGAAAAATGGTCATGAAGATAGGTCAAAATCCTGCCTAAACTAGGGCAAAATTTCACTAAGTTAAAAGTTTCATGGACCCTTATTCCAAAAATCATAACTTGATATCCAAGCTTCTTTTGGGAAAACTTTGTGAATAAAAGTTGTAGAGTTTTTGGAGGACTACAACTTTCATGTTGGAAGTTTTATTTGAATCCAATTGCATCATGGTGAAAATATTGGGCAAAGTTGGGAAAAAATAAGAAAATTTCATAACTTAGAAAAATTCTAAGTTATGAAAATTTTCAATTTTAAACCCTAATTTGCAAAATTAGGTTTCTTGATGAACAAGTTTCATGTTTTGACACATCTTGATGAAAAATGACCCTTGACACTTGATTTTGACCAAAAAGTCAAAGTTTGACTTTTCAGTGTACAGTCAAATTTTGATCAGTTGATTGAAAAATTCATCTGTCAATCCAATGCATTTGAGATCTTTTGAACCATGTAATTAGGTAAAGATGATGCCATTGAGTCCTTGAATCCATGCTTGAACCCAATTTGCCATTGGCTAGGTTAAAAATCAGAAATTTCCCTTTCTGTAGTCAAAACCCTAAAAATGACCATTTTGCCCTTTTGATGATCTGATCAAATTTCTTGAGGAGTTGTGGTCAAAACTTGATCAAATGGTTCATATGAACCTATAATGTTGATGTGGATAAAAAATTATGAGGTTTGACTGTAAATTGGCCACAATTGACTTTTTCCCCAATACAGTTGATTTCTAGGTCAACTGTTCAATTGACTGGGCAAAAATTTGATTCAAGGCTTGAAACTTAGTAGAGGAAATCTTGTAAGTCCATCATGAAGTATGAAAGTCACTTTGAGCATTGAAAGTCCAAAAATCCCTGTGCAAACTCAAACCCTAATTTAGGCCATCAGTGCAAGGAGATGTCTTGAGCAGAGCAAAACCCTAATTTGGTCTTGAGTCCAAAGAGTCTTGTGAGGGGAAATCTAGATAAAATGAGAGGGAAAATTTTGGGGTACAACAATCATCATCATTTCTTTTTCTTCATTTTTTGCAAGCTTTGCATCGCTTTCTTGATTCTTTTGTTTTTCTAGACAATCACTCGAATAGTGCCCATACTTCTGACAATTGTAACATTGAATGTGACTCTTATCAGGTTTTCGACCACCACCTCTTCCTCTATTTGCAACACCACCTCTTTGGTTGCCTTTGTATGGTCTTCTTTAATTTGACATGTTTCCTTCGATTTGGTTTCCTCTATTATTCGATTTGTTGTAGCCACCTCTACCTCTGTCGAAACTCTTTCCTTTGCCTTTGGTTTCTTTTGCTGAATGTGCCTGCAAGGCCACATCACTCTACGATTTGCCTGCAGCTCTTTCATTCATTCTTTGTTCATGAGATTCAAGCATCCCTTGAAGCTCTTCCTTTGTCAATTTCTAAAATTATTTCCCCTCTTCTATCGCCACCACTATATGGTCGAACTTAGGAGCTAAAGAACTTAAGATCTTCAAAACAACAACTCTTGTTGTTAACTTTTCTCCATATATCTTGATTTGATTTACTAGTTTTGTAACTCTAGTGAAGAATTCTGATATGCTTTCACTGTCTTCCATCTGAAGCAGTTCATACCTTCTTTTGTGAGTTTGTAACCTCACTTCTTTCACCTTCTCAGCGCCACCAAAAGACTTCTTACGGATTTCCCAAGCTTCTTTTGCAGATTCTGAATCACTAACCTTTTCGAAATTGTCTAGGCTGACACATTGATGAATTATAAATAATGATTTATAACTCAACTTCTCAGATTCTGTGTATTTCTTCTTTTCTTCTTTTGAAGCGTTTTCTCCAAGCGCTTCTACTCCATCTTTTACAAGATCCCAAAGACCTTGACACCTGAATAAGACTTTCATCTATTTGCACCAATTCTCATAGTTGTCAACTTTCAGAATTGGTAAGGTTGCTGGATAGTTTATATTCCCATAATTTGTCATAGTGAATTCTTTAATCGTTCTTGATTGATACTTCCCTTGAATCGAAATAAAGATCTTGATACCAGATGTTGGAAACTCACCAAAGTCTATGATGAATTTCTACCACAATGACAATTTAATTATGAGACAAACAAAGAAAGAAGACAAGACAAATACTTTCTACAGAGTTTCTCTCTGCTCACAAACTGTGAAAACTTTATTATTCACTTTACAACTGCAAAATACTGTGAATGACTTGCTTGACTTGCTTACAAAAAATAGAGGTTACACCCTCTATTTATAACTGAGCTTACACCATAATCCCAAAGCCCAGAATATATATTTTTTTACTAAATAAAATCTAATTTATTATAGACTTAAATCAAATCTATTTAAATCTAAAACAAATCTAATCTTTTCGACACATTGAATTACAATTTAACAATAATAACAGAGACATGAAATTAATGATCAAAATACTGAATAATAACGGGAACATGAATTTATTGATCAAAATATTGAATAATAACGTAAACTTGAATTTACAATTAAAATATTGAATATTAACGGGAACATGACGTTATTGATCAAATTATTGAATATTAACGAGAATATGAAGTTACTAATCAAAATATTGAATATTAACGAGAACATGAAGTTACTGATCAAATATTGAATATTAACGAGAACCTAAAGTTACTGATCAAAATATTAAATATTAACGAGAACATGAAGTTATTGATCAAACTATTGAATATTAACGAGAACATGAAACTACTAATTAAAATATTGAATATTAACGGGAGCATGAAGTTACTGATCAAAATATGGAATATTAACGGGAATATTAAATTACTGATCAAAATATTGAATTCTAACGGAAATATGAAATTACTGATCAAAATGTTGAATAATAATAGAAACGTGAATTTACTAATTGAAATATTGAATATTAACGAGAATATGACGTTATTGATAAAACTATTGAATATTAATGGTAACATTAAGTTACTAATCAAAATATTGAATATTAACGGGAACACGGAGTTACTGATCAAAATATTAAATATTAACGAAAACATAAAGTTAATTATCAAAATATTGAATATAAACGAGAATATTAAGTTATTGATCAAACTATTTAGTATTAACGGAAATATAAAGTTACTGATCAAAACATTGAGTAATAATAAAATAACTTTATTATTGATTTAAATATTTTCAACAATAATTCCAAAACAAAACATTGATATTTATTATATTTTAAGAACAAATACGTGCACCATACCGGTAGTCGTGCGAGCACACGGGTATCCCAATAGTAAATTTATAAAAGATCTTTGTTCCAAACAACCTAATATTTTTTGGAAAAGAAAGTGCACACTATCTGTTTACCTTATGAATCTGACTTTAAGGAAGCAATTATCCCAACTAAAGTCAAGTCAATAAAAGATATCTTAGCAAAGGGTTTGATTAGACATAATAAGTCTCCTTGGAGTTGCTCAGTTTTTTTATGTAATAATGCTTATGAGCTAGAAAGAGGAAGTCATTGGTTAGTAATAAATTATAAACCTTTAGGGCCCGTTTAATATGCAGAATATGATAGAGACTGAATACGATATAAATCAGAATAAGGATATCATATGATATAGATAGGATAAGACTTATCATATCATGTGTTTGGTTCATATAGGATACCATATATATATATATATATATATATATATATATATATATATATATATATATATATATATATATATATATATATATATATATATATATATATATATATATATATATATATATATATATATATATATATATATATTAAAATTTATAAATTGATAAAATTTTTTAATTATTTTCTATAATTTAAAAAATAAAATCATTGACAGTACTGAGTAAATAATTTCAATTTTTCTTGAAAAAGACCATGAATTTTATTATATATGTTAGATAAACAAAATAAAAATATGTATATATAACATGTAAATGACAAAATATCCATTGCAAAAAAATATATTTAATTTGATAAAAATAAAATTAGTATTTATATTTTTAAAATTTTAATAATTTTTTTTTTATTTTTAAATGTTCAAATTTATTAGGTTTTAATTTTTTTATATATTATTTAAAGTTAAAAAATTATCCTTATGACAATCATACATATTTTTCTAAAATTATTTATAAATATTTTTAATTTAATGTCAAATTAATCTTTTATTATATTTTTCATATTTAATTTTTTATTTTAAATTGTATTTTATCGGAGTAAAATAGTAAATTATTTTCTTATCCTATCCTTCTGGATTCTAACTCAGCTCATATTCAAGATAACTATTTGAACTAGTGAGGAAGAATGTGATAAGTTTCAGAATTAACTTATGATGTCATGTTGTGACATTAAACACTGGATTGAGATAGGATATCAGACAAATATATTATCCGATTTCTTATCATGTGCATCAAATGGGCCCTTAAACAAAGTATTACAATGGATTAGGTATCTCATACCAAACAAAAAGGATTTGATTAAAAATATTACATAATAAAAGTATATTTTTAAAGTTAGATCTTAAATCTGGATATTATCAAATACAATTAAAAGAAGAAGAAGAAAAATATAAAACCACTTTTGTGGTGCCCTTTGGCCACTATGAATGCAATGCCATACCTTTAGGATTAAAAAAATGCTCCTTATGGGTTTCTAAATATTATGAACACTATATTTAATGATTACTCTCACATCACCATAGTCTATTTATATGATATATTAGTTTTCTCGGATTCTATAAATCAGCATATACAACATATGTACCAATTTTATGAGATAATTAAAGATATTGTGTTAGTCTAATCAGAAAAGAAACTAAAAATATTTCAATCTAAAGTAAGAGTTTTGGATTTTGATATTTCCCAAAGAATGTATACCCCCATTAGTAGGTCTTTGGAATTCAATAGTAAATTTTCAAACAAACTAAAACATAAAACCCAGTTGCAAAGATTCTTAGGTTGAATAAATATATGTATGATTTTATACCCAGCTTAAGAACCATTTGTATACCATTATTCAATAAACTTAGGAAAAATCCTCCTTCTTGGGATGATTCAATGATCAAAAGTGTCTTGAAATTAAATTAAATAGTTAAAAAGTTATCTATTTAGGAATACTTGATCCTAGAGCCAATCTTATTGTTGAACTTGATTCCCCAGACATAGGTTTTGGGGGAATTCTAAACAAATATTTCCAGGCATGGAAAAGGAACAGGTTATTAGATATTATTCTGGAACTTGGAACCCATCTCAGTTATACTATAGTACTATTAAAAGAGAAATTTTATATATTGTTTTGTGTATTACGAAATTTCAAGATGACTTGTTTTTAGAAACATTTTTATTAAAAATAGATTGCAAAGTAGCACAAAGTGTTTTATAAAAGGATGTTAAAAATTTAGTTTCAAAACTTATACTTGCTAGATGGAAAGCATTAATTTCTTAATTTGATTTTGAAATCAAACATATTCAATGAATTAAAAACTCATCATCAGATTTTCTAAGCAGATAATTTTTATAGGAAAAACATGAGTAAAAAATGAGTTGACCCCGAAGATATTATGGTCCTCCCATTAAAGATAAAAAAGATAAGGAAATAATTTTAGATTGTTCATCTTTTATTTCGAAGGTTACCTCTCCTATTACTGCTACAACCCATTATCTATCCAGAAAACTCATCCCTCTAAATTAGACTTCTATACCCCTCCTTCACTACTAGAAAATTCGCTTTTAGTGACCGAAAAAGCTTCAAAATCGGTAACTATAACATTTTGCGACCGATTTTACGATTATCAATTTCGGTTGAAAAAGTTCTATAATAAAACTAAAAGCCCTTGCAACAAGTATCAAACTCACTTCCATATTCTATTCCTTGCAAACTTTTACCACTCGGCAACTGCATTTAACTTTTAATAGTTTTACGTTTAATATATATAAATATTACAAACGTAATAAGTTTTTTTTTTTATACAATTATATTATTACAACTATAAAAAAAATAAAATTGCATAATTTTTTGTATAAGTATATGCTATATTTGTTAAAAATTAAAAAGAAATTTGACAATAAAAAAGATATTTAATTTAGCTTCCCTAACTGGTTTATCCAATGATTCTAAATTGTTGGGCCAGTTTTAGAAATATTTCCTGATTATGCCTCAAAGACATTCAACAATTTTACTGACAAAACTACTTGTCCTCGATACAAGTCTATATTATGTTTTTGTGCTGTTTTTGGAATTACGTGGATTTTATCATGTACCTTTTCAACTGAAGCATTATGGGAAGGGTCTTCTTCTACTCAATTAGTCAAGAAATTTTCTGTTAAATGGTGGTCAAAGTTTAATTCAGATTGGATTCTTGGTTCAAGACTCATCCTGGTCTTTGCAAAGAAAACTCTACTTCTCAAGAAGATACATATTTCCTGTTAGATCGATCAAAATTACTTGCGTCTTTATCTGCTGCTTCCAACCATAAATAATTCTTAAGAAAGATTAACGAAGATATAATTATTTTATCATAAAGTGATAGTGCTTCTAGCACTTATGAGAATATTAATGAAGATGATTGTTATGGAATCATAGACCTTTGAAATTCAGGATCCTATAGATCATTCAATTACTTTGAAGATAAGATCAATTATGATAAATATAAGATCGTGAAGATTTCTCTTGTCAGTATTATTTTGAAGATAAAATAAATTATGGTGAAGATAAGAACATAAAGACAACATCGCCCCTTCCCTTTGTTAGCTTCAATTATCTTCCACTCAGATTTACTTTTGAAATATTGATGTACTTTATTAAATTTTTTGTTTTATTTCAATTATTCAGGCCATGTGGATCATTACCTTTTGTAAAGTTTATGATAAGTTTATTTTAGTTTTAAATCCTTTTGGATCCTTGCCTATAAAAGAATCATTTGTGTGTTGTGAAAGGAATTCAAGTTTTCAGTCTTAGAACTTGGAATTATTGATTTGTCATCCTTTGTAAGTATTTTCATAAAAAAAAGCATGTCTTTTAATATTTTCAACACTACTTTTGCTTCTAACTTTACTTTTATGATTATCTTTAACATTATCTCCAACATTATGTTTACTTTTACTATGTTTACCGTTAATATTGTTATTTTCTTTAACGCCCCTTCTAATATGATATATATAGGCCGGGATCAAATGATACTAACATGTCAAACTTAGTAACATACACCTCTGATAACTCTTTACCACATAATTCTATAATAAAATTCACTTTTTGATTGAAAGCTATGATCATATAGATCATGTCTATACAATTTAACATCAATTGAAAATTATTTGAAATGTCAACGCGATGCATAAAGACTAACGTCATACAAAACTTCATCAAAATGGTTAATTTTGATCTTTCTCTTTAACATATCAAATGATTTTTGATTGATGTTAAATTTTAAAGGCATGTTCTATATGTTAAGATATTAGACCTAATACAAGTTGCCTAACCTAAGGCCAAGCCCAATTAGAGTTTGTTAGACTACTTAGTGTATAAGTTAGTTGTATATAAATAGTCATAGTTTCTATCATTATTTTTAACAATTCAAGTCAATTCAATAATACAATCCTTATTCCTTATTATCTTTATCTCTTTATTCCATCACTAAAAGTGCCTCAGGCATAAACAAAGTGGTATCTAGAGATCTGGTTAGATTCTTGATCATGCTTTCAAGAATCTCACGTTAGAGACCGTGTCAATGAATCATTGTGAAGATGAATGGTACTAATGGCATTCCGAATTCTCTTCCAACTCTCGGTAGAAAGAATTAGATTCAATGGAGAAAATAGATGCAATCTCTATTTGGCTTTCATGAAACCATATAAGTTGTTACTAATGGCGTTCCTGCACTAGCTGCGGATGCAACCGATGCACATAAGACCGCTAACAACAAAGCCAAGAAGAAGGGTTTCAAGGTTGTGTATTGCATTCAAAGGACGGTCGATGCGGAGAATTTCGATACGATCTCTCATGCTGAATTAGAGAAAGAGACATGGGATATTTTTGTCAAGTACTATGAATGAGGTGATAAATTCATGGTTGTCAATTTGCAGACCTTGCATTGATGATATGAATTGTTGTTGATGGGAAAAGACAAAAAGATTGCAGATTATGTGTCAAAGGTACATAAACTCGTCCATCTCATGAAGGATGTGTGTGCAACTTTCCTCAAGATGTGTTTTTCATGATGTCAAAACTATAATAATAAATCATTTATGTATATGGAGTCGTATCTCTGAGTTTGGGTGGCACCCTATGCATTTAGAGGTCCTAAGAATAATTTGAAACATAGTAAAAACTGACCTAGTCTTGAAAAATCACTTTCTGCACTAAAAATACATGTACGGGCCAGCTCATAACCATTACGGGCCGATACATGAACTGCTCTAAATAAGCATAAGTCCCCTGTTTGTTTCTGGAAGACTCACAACCATTTTAGGCCGACACATGTACTATCTTAAATAAGGAGTTCTCTTATGTTTGGTTCAGGCTGTCTCATGGTCAATATCAGATCGGCTCATACTGTTAAAATTAACACCATGAGTTGTTTCATCCAAGCTACAGGTTGGCTCATACTGTTTCAAGGGTCAAATTTTCTATTTTCTTTTAATTGTGAAATTTCCTATTTTCCCCTAATATTTCCATAACTATAAATACATCTCTCATGCATCATTCCAACTTGATGATACTATAAAATTAACGTACATTTTCTCTTCATCTTCAACCTCCAATCTATGCATACACACTCACACTCCATTGTAATAATCTTTTGTTGGGGTGCCACCTATACGAGGTTTGATATCGACCGATTAGGTTCTTGTGTAGCCTATAACATTGGGTTGAGATTTATAGGGGTTATCATCCTGAAAACTGCGGGTTTTTCCTCCAAGATCATTGGTTGATTTTAGGGTTTTCGTGCAAGACATTCAAAAGGTGATTGCGGCCAAGTGAAGTCCTTTGGAGATAAAGACTGAAAGGGATCATTTGGAGATAAAGAATGAAAAAGAATTAGTGAGAGAACAGTGGATCAAAATTGAAGTCTTATGTTGCAATAGGTATAATTGATCGTTCGTGCACGAAAGCTTTGGAAATAAAGAACACATAGGAATAACAATATCAACAACTCAATTGGGATCTATTGTGTCTTAGTATTTTTCAATATCAAAATAATAAAAGGGGTTGAATAAACAACAAGCATTAGGGTTTATGGAGTTTCTCTTTAACACTTCTCTTGTATCACATTTTTGCATAGTAAGAATTATCCTAATTCCATTGGAATTAGGCGTAGACGTACCCACACGCGAGGAAAGAAATTGGGAGATGTGGAGACAAATCCTTGTGTCTCTTTTCTCTTACTTTTTTACTTGATGTATCCTTAATATATCAATTTGTAAAATATCATTGAGTAATCTATTGACGCTTAGGAATTTTTCGATACTATTTTTGTTTTGAAGTGTGTGTTGATTTGCTTATAATCACTTTTGGTCATAAATGCTTTTTAATATCAACATAAATCAAAGGAAAATTCTAAAACTTTGACAGCACACCAAGTGTTTGAAAAATTATGTAGCTTGTTTAACTCAAAGGAAAACTCTAAAATATCAGTTGCACGCCAAGTGTGCAACAAATTATTCAGTTTAGTCTTTTGATTAATTTTCATTGGAAATATTATTTCTAGTAACTTGTTACATACTTTTGATAACGTGTTACTTAATTAAATTCCAATTAATTTAAATGATCATATTCATTCCATTCACAATTTATTATCTTTACATATCCGAGTCTCCAATAATAAGTTCGTATAGACAACTTATTTTGAAAAGCTTCTGCTCAAACTCTTTGTTAAATAAAATTTCAAAACCAGAACATTTTTTTGGAATTTTAATTAGGTATCTATTCACCCCCTCTAGATACATTGTCATCGTCTAACAAGTGGCATCAAGATCCCGGTTCATTTCGGGTTTGACACTCTTTAGAAAATGTCTTACGAGCCTAAAGGGGATTATAAAAGAGCCCCAATTTTCACGAGAGAAAATTATAGTTATTGAAGGAAAATTGAGATCAAAAGCGCAGCGGAATATTAAAATTTTCCTTTAGCGATCCTTACGAATGAGCATGGTCAGTGATAGAAATATTTACCTCTTGTTGCGATTTAGACCTTTGATGTTGTGATCACGAGCGTTGATGAAGAACAACGCCTCTACTCAGTCCACAGGAACAGATCGCTTCCGGTCACAGTGCTAGCTGATCACGAACGAAAACCTTGAGTGAGAGAGAGAATCAAAAACGAAATTGCATCAAGTTAAATTGCTTCATCACAAGGGATCTATTTATAGAATCACTCGTGTGGGCTACAAGCTAAAAGCCCAATTAAGGCTATAAGCTAAAAGCCCAATTAAGCTTATGGACATCATACCTTATGATGTACCATATATCACTTATCCACGTGGTACCTTACCACTTTATGTATTACACTTAAGTGCACCGTACCTTACGATGTTCCTTATTTATTCTATCTCCAATTAACCTGTCCTTATGTGTGTGACCCTGTAGGTTTTCGCGACGTTGGCAATTATATTAAATCACACATTTAATATAATAAACAATGAGCAGTATCTAGCAACACATCACTGTTACCCAAGTCACAAAAATGTCATGTGATTTGACCAAACCTTTTCCGTGATAATATTTGTGTTGTACAATTACCCTTTTGCCCTCATGTCTATATTGAACACAAGGCATACACTGTGTCACCCTTGTCCAGTTCAATATTGGGCCCTTATACATTTATCCTGTTATGCATGATGAGCAAATTCCATCTAGGTCACTCATGTCCCTTAGCATGCTTTGTGAAGTACCCATCAACCGTCTTTATAGTCATCCAGTTACGGATGACGTTTGATCAGCAATAAAGTACTTGACTCTACATCTAGGGTCCATAGTGGTTTCAGGTCGAAGGGTGGTATACACCACTATCATCATGAGAATAACTTATGACACTTTGCATAACATTCTATGTAGTATTCTCATAGCGGGTCAATCCAGTATAAATATTACTCCTAATATTCATACCTATGTCAAGACTTGATAACTCCTTATCTATGATCCATGAGATGTGATCATCAATCTATCTTCATAATAATCTTAATGCTTTAATATTATCCCACTTCACATTAAAGCTTGACTACAGATACTTTAAGAATAGTGTCTTATGTTTAATGGGATCTCATGATTAAGTCACACTTAACATTTCATTAAACAAATAAACCATTCTAGGGACTTTATTATTTTGGAAAGCAAACATAATAAAGAAATGCCTTTTATTATTAATAAATAATTCGATACAAGTACCAAAAGTATTGGCCTCTAGGGCTTACACCAACAATCTCCCACTAGCACTAGAGCCAATCAGGCATACCCCTAATACCCATAGATCTAGTATGTCCACCATGCTTCAGCTACGCAAGAGGCTTTGTTAATGGGTCAACAACATTGTCAAGTGTAGGTACTCTGCATATTTTCACATCTCCCCGATCGATTATCTCTCGAATGAGATGATAACGCCTAAGTATGTGTTTGGATCGTTGGTGAGATCTAGGCTCCTTAGCTTGTGCGATAGCACCATTGTTATCACAATAGAGATCAATGGGATCCACAATGCTATGGACTATGCCAAGTTCACTAATGAACTTCTTGATCCAAACAGCTTCCTTTGCTGCAGTTGAGGCAGCAATATACTCAGCCTCGGTTGTAGAATCAGCAACTGTATCTTGCTTTGAACTTTTCCAGCTCACAGCGCCACCATTTAAACAAAACACATAACCAGATTGCGATCTAAAGTCATCCTTATCTGTCTGGAAGCTAGCATCGGTGTATCCAATTACAACAAGCTCTTCCTGACCTCCATATATCAAGAATGAGTCCTTAGTTCTTCTCAAGTACTTAAGGATATTCTTGACAGGTACCCAATGAGCATCACCGGGATTAGACTGGTACCTACTCGTTGCACTTAAAGAATACGAGACTTCTGGTCGAGTACATAGCATGGCATACATGATAGATCCTATTGCAGATGCATATGGAATCTTATCCATGCGATCCCTTTCTTCCTTACTTGAAGGGGATTGTGTTTTTGACAAACACATGCCATGTTGCATAGGTATGAATCCTTTCTTGGAATCATGCATATTAAAGCGTCTCAACACTTTTTCTATGTATGTACTCTGACTTAGGCCAAGCAGTTTTTGTGACCTATCTCTATAGATCCTGATTCCTAATATATAGGCTGCTTCACCTAGGTCCTTCATTGAAAAGCATTTCCCTAACCAAGTCTTCACTTGTTGCAAGGTAGGGACATCGTTTCCAATGAGTAATATGTCATCTACATATAATACCAGGAATACGATCATGCTCCCACTAACCTTCTTGTAGACACAAGGCTCATCTTCATTCTTGATGAATCCATATTGTTTTACTGTTTCATCAAAACGAAGATTCCAGCTTCTGGAAGCTTGCTTCAATCCATAAATTGATCACTGTAACTTACATATCTTTTGGGTTTCTTCTGGTATGTCAAATCCTTCAGGTTGTGTCATGTACACATCCTCAAGAAGATTCCCATTAAGGAAAGCAGTTTTGACATCCATCTGCCATATTTCATAATCATGATATGCAGTGATAGCAAGTAAAATCCGAACAGATTTAAGCATTGCAACTGGTGAAAAGGTTTCATCATAGTCAACCCCATGAATTTGTTTATAGCCTTTTGCAACCAGTCTTGCCTTATAGGTATGTACCTTACCATCCATGTCAGTCTTCTTTTTGAAGACCCACTTGCATCCTATAGGGTTAACTCCTATAGGAGGCTCTACCAAGGTCCAAACCTGGTTTGTGTACATGGAATCCATTTCAGATTTCATGGCTTCTAGCCACTTCTCGGACTCAGGGCCAATTATGGCCTCTTGGTAGGTCACAGGCTTATCTTGATCCATGAGTAATACATCACCCTGATCACTTATGAGATATCCATATCTCTCAGGTTGTTGACGTATCCTGCTTGACCTACGCTGGTCTTGTTCTACTTGAGCAGGTTTCTCTTCCACAACTACTTGTGTTTCCTGCTCTAATTCCTCCATAGGTGTATTAATGCTTCGTTGTTCTTGAATTTCTTCAAGCTCTATTTTCCTCCCACTGACTCTTTTGGAAATAAAATCCTTTTCCAGAAAAACTCCAGTTCGAGCGACAAACACTTTGCCCTCAGAAGGATTGTAGAAGTAATACTCTCTTGTTTCTTTAGGATACCCCACAAATAAGCATTTGTCAGATTTGGGCTCAAGCTTAGTTGAAATTTGTCGTTTCACATAAACTTCGCAACCCCAAATCTTCATGTAAGACATATGTGGTTTCTTACCACTCCATATCTCATATGGTGTCTTCTCAACCTTTTTGGATGGAACCCGGTTAAGTGTGTAAGCTTCAGTCAATAGTGCATGTCCCCAAAAGAAGTTCGGAAGATCGGCGTGACTCATCATGGATCGGACCATGTCTAACAAGGTTCGATTTCTTCTCTCAGATACACCATTCCATTGTGGTGTTCCGGGAGGAGTAAGTTGGGATAAAACCCCACATTCCTTTATATGGTCATCAAACTCTAGGCTTAAATATTCACCGCCTCGATCTGATCGAAGAACTTTAACATTCTTACCTAGTTGGTTTTGTACTTCATTCTTGAATTCCTTGAATTTTTCAAAGGTTTCAGATTTGTATTTCATTAAATACACATAACCATATCTACTAAAATCATCAGTAAATGTGATGAAGTATTGAAAACCTCCTCTGGCTGGTATGTTCAGTGGTCCACATACATTAGTATGTATGAGGGCCAAAATATCATTAGCCCTTTCACCTTTTCCTGTGAATGGGGACTTTGTCATCTTTCCAATTAAACAAGATCTGCATGTCTCATATGATTCATAATCAAAAGAGTCCAAGAGTCCATCTTTATGGAGTTTGGAAATGCGTTTCTCATTTATGTGGCCTAAGCGACAGTGCCAAAGGTAGCTTGGATTTAACTCATTAGGTTTAATCCGTTTAGTATTAATGTTATAAATTGGCATTTCAAGATCAAGGACATATAGTCCATTGTTCATTTGTGCAGAAGCATAAAATATATCATTCAAATAAATAGAGCAACAATTGTTCTTTATTATAAATGAAAAACCAAACTTGTCCAAACAAGAAACGGAAATAATATTCCTACTAATTGCAGGTACATAATAACAGTTCTCTAACTGAATTATTAAACCACTAGGTAAAGTCAAAACATAAGTTCCTACGGCTAAAGCAGCAACCTTTGCTCCATTTCCAACTCGTAGGTCAACTTCACCTTTTGCCAAATCTCTACTACTTTTTAGCCCCTGCACATTAGTACAAATGTGAGAACCGCATCCAGTATCTAATACCCATGATGCATAAGTAGATAAATTAATTTCAATAACAAAAATACCTGAATTTGAAGTCCCTACTCCATTGTTCTTATCTTCCAGGTACTTTGGGCAGTTTCTCTTCCAATGTCCGGTCTTTCCGCAATGGAAGCAAGTGCCCTCCTTTGCTATGCCTCCACTAGGCTTCAAAGTAGGAACAATAGGTTTAGGCTTGGCAACTTCCTTGCCTTTCCCTTTACCAACCTGCTTGGTAGGCCTCTTGTTCAGCTTCTTTCCATTACTGACCATCAAAATGGACTTCCCTTTTGTCTTCATATTCTGCTCAGCAGTTTTCAACATGCTTAGCAATTCTGGAAGACTCTTATCCATGTCATTCATGTTGAAATTCATGACAAACTGATTAAATCTATCTGGCAACGATTGCAAGATAAAATCAGTTGCAAGTTCCTTTCCAAGCGGAAACCCTAACCTTTCAAGGTTCTCCATATACCCAATCATTTTGAGTACATGGGGACCTACAGGGTTTCCCTCAGATAACTTGCTGTTAAAAAGGGCCTTTGAAACCTGAAACCTCTCATTTCATGCCTGCTCTTGATAGAGCATTTTCAGATGTCCGATCATATCGAACGCTGACATGTTCTCGTGTTGCTTTTGCAACTCCGAGTTCATAGTAGCTAGCATGAGACAAGCGGCTTCGTTAGCATCATCAAGATGCTTCTTATAAGCATCTCTTTCTGCCTTAGGTGCCGAACTAGGCGGTTCCTCTTCAGGAACAGGTGTCTCCAAGACATACAACTTCTTATCGTGCTTGAGGACAATCCTCAGATTTCGGTGCCAATCCAGGAAATTTGTCCCAGACAATTTTTCCTTATCTAGGATTGATCGTAAAATATGGTTGTTTCCCACTATTTTACTCAAACCAAATGACCCTCTTCATTTGATTCGGAAAATCCCGTTGGAAGACTTTCTAGTGGGTCGAGATCCACATTTCACTTCGTTCTAAGTCAGCGTTAGGCTGATTACACAAAACTAGGTTATTTAGGTAGGAACTCCTTCCAATTGTATCTCATACAACTCTCGAATATTTTTAGTTGGGTGAATAACTCCTTATTCTAATTCATCATATGAATCATTCCCAACTCTTGCTTCTAAACATGTATAATCTTATTATAATGTGTTTAGTTAAGTTTGACCCATTGTTTTAGCAGTTGGATATTACAATTATCCCATCGCACCTTACTAATATAGAACATGCACCTCGCGTAGGCGAAACCTACATTGTTCAATACTAGTCTTGATGAGTGCTAAAACTTGGAAAACATGAACTTAATATTTAACTTAAGGGATTTTTTTATTAGTTTGATCTCACCGGATTAACATGCAATCCGTCTCTCTCATGCATCAACATATAAACACATGCATCAATATACATAAAAGGATATAGTTATGGCCCCTAACGCAATTGTTCTCCCAAGCCAATGAGAGAACCTAAGCTAACCTAATAACGATCTAAACTTATCCAAGCAAGATCTCCAAGGTTATCCTCCTTTGATATTGTATTCTTATCATTCTTCATAACATTACATTACATAAAAGAAACTCGTTTTACATACGAGGGAGTGAGATGAGAAAAGAAGTTACATCAAGAATTTTAGAGAGAGGCACGACACGCAGGCCGTATTTTACAATCCCAAAACAAAATAAAGGAAAAAAAAACTAAGGCCATAACTGATCACCACAAGACAATAATAATAAACACACTTTTATTATTAGTTTAAATTTTGTTAATTAAAAAAAAGGCAAATTAAATTTCGACGATTGATCACACTACGCAGAGTTAGCCGGGGGTTCTGCTGCCCGGTCAGCGGACGGTGGTTCCACTGACCGTTCAGCGGACGGGGGTCAAGGGGGCAGCGCCCCTTTGCAGGGTTGTCAGGGGCAGCACCCTGACGCAAAATTTTAATGAACAATTCATTTGAAATCGGCGTCATTTTCACACAACTCTTGTACATTCACAACCCTAATCGCATAACTCTGCAACAACACAACCCTTGTGCTGTCATGAACCCTAATGCAACAGTTTCATGCTGTCAAACACATTTCGATTGATAATTCAGTATGATTAATCACATGCCATTGCTTCACCATACTAATGTCGGATTCCGAAGCATATGAACAGTGATCGGTCAAAGGAATAACAATCATCAAGTGTTTGAATGAAAGAAACAGAAACAGTATATCCCATATATCATTGTTGCATCAGATTTACTTATATCATATATAAAAGTGATCGATCTTACTTGTGTAACCTATGGACGATCGATGTATCGCTGCTTCACCATACTAATGTCGGATTCCGAAGCATAGTCAACATCAATCATCCAAATCGTACACAACAGATGCCAAATTTAATTACTCGTTTATTATTCAATTCATTCTGGTTTTAATCGAATCAAAACAGAAAATATAGAACATAAACAACTATCAGATCCATGGTTTCGTAAATGGCTCTGATACCACTGAAGGAAAATTGCGATCAAAAGCGCAACGGAATTTAAAATTTTCCTTTATCGATCCTTACGAATGAGCATGGTCAGTGATAGAAATATTTACCTCTTGTGGCGATTCAGACCTTTGATGTTGTGATCACGAGCGTTGATGAAGAAAAACGCCTCTACTCAGTCCACACGAACAGATCGCTTCCAGTCACAGTGCTAGCTGATCACGAACGAAAACCTTGAGTGAGAGAGAGAATCAAAAACGAAATTGCATCAAGTGAAATTGCTTCATCACAAGGGATCTATCTATAGAATCACTCGTGTGGGCTACAAGCTAAAAGCCTAATTAAGGCTATAAGCTAAAAGCCCAATTAAGCTTATGGACATCATACCTTATGATGTACCATATATCACTTATCCACGTGGTACCTTACCACTTTCTGTATTACACTTAAGTGCACCGTACCTTACGGTGTTCCTTATTTATTCTATCTCTCATCAACCTGTCCTTATGTGTGTGACCCTGTAGGTTTTCGCGACGTTGGCAATTATATTAAATCACACATTTAATATAATAAACAGTGAGCGGTATCTAGCAACACATCACTGTTACCCAAGTCACGAAAATGTCATGTGATCTGACCAAACCTTTTCCATGATAATATTTGTGTTGTACAATTACCCTTTTGCCCTCATGTCTATATTGAACACAAGGCATACACTGGGTCACCCTTGTCCAGTTCAATATTGGGCCCTTAGACATTTATCCTGTTATGCAGGATGAGCAAATTCCATCTAGGTCACTCATGTCCCTTAGCATGCTTTGTGAAGTACCCATCAACCATCTTTATAGTCATCCAGTTACGAATGACGTTTGATCAGCAATAAAGTACTTGACTCTACATCTAGGGTCCATAGTGGTTTCAGGTCGAAGGGTGGTATACACCATTATCATCATGAGAATAACGTATGACACTTTGCATAACATTCTATGTAGTATTCTCATAGCGGGTCAATCCAGTATAAATATTACTCCTAATATTCATACCTATGTCAAGACTTGATAACTCCTTATCTATAATCCATGAGATGTGATCATCAATATATCTTCATAATAATCTCAATGCTTTAATGTTATCCCACTTCACATTAAAGCTTGACTACGGATACTTTAAGAATAGTGTCTTATGTTTAATGGGATCTCATGATTAAGTCACACTTAACATTTCATTAAACAAATAAACCATTCTAGGGACTTTATTATTTTGGAAAGCAAACATAATAAAGAAATGCCTTTTATTATTAATAAATAATTCGATACAAGTACCAAAAGTATTGGCCTCTAGGGCTTACACCAACAGTTATTGGAAAGTTTGTATGCAAATTCATGTTAACTCATATGACAAAGGTGTTTCAGAAGCCATTCAAAATGGTCCAAATTCAAGTGACATATGTTATTGATGGTGCTACCGTACCAAAGCCGAAAAAATTATGGAATGAGGATGATAATAAAAAGTGATCATATGATTGGAAAGCGGATCGTATTCTCTCTTGGTGTAGATGAGTTCTATCGTATTTCCCATTGCCAAACCGCTAAAGCTATCTCGGATGCTCTACAAGTTACCTATGAGGGAACTAATGAGGTCAAACAAGCTTGGATTAATACACAATCAAGAGTTTAAACTCTTTCACATAAGGCATGGTGAAACCATTGCTCAAATGGAAAAGCGGTTCTCGCATCTTATTAATCATTTAAATTTACTAGGTTATCCTATTTCTAATGTTATTTCTACTAACAAGGTTTTGAGATGTCTTACTAGGAATTGGCAACAAAAGGTAACCGCGATCAAGGAAGCCAATAATGTTTCAACACTTTATCTCACCGCTTTGTTTAGAAAGTTGGAAGAACACGACAAAGAACTCAATTGTTAGGAAAACATGAAAAGAAGCTTGAGAAAAATAAAATGGAAACAGGAATCAATAAGGAGGAAGGATTGAAGTCCAAATCTCTAAGGGCCTCAATTTCAAAGTCCTCAAAGGATGAGCATGTTAATGAGAGTGACTCTTGTGATGAAGATGAGTCGGATGATAATCAAATGGGGTTATTTGTAAGTAAGTACAATAGATACATTCGAAATAATGGTGTCAAACATTTCAACAATAACCTTGTGAAGTTTAGAAGACAATCTACTTCCTATAAAGATGAAGACAACAAAAGGGACAAAGGAAAGGGTATATGCTATGCATGTGGAAATCCGAGTCAGTATAGACTGGATTGTCCATCTCTTGTCAACAAGAAAGGTAAAGGCCAACGAAACAATTATAGGAATTCTAGACAAGCCTATGTTGTTAGGATAGAGATATAGATGCATCAAGTAATGAAAGCTCAAGTGAGAGTGATGAAGATGCAAACTATTTTTTCATAGAAAATCAACATCAAAGTAAGAAAAAGGATATTAGTCCTTCTAAATACTCTGATGTTGATAATTTGTCTTTTAGTGAGTGGAAAATGTGTTTAAAACTCTAAAATAAGAGGCTTCAATTGCTTATAAGAAATTATTTCCAATGAAATTTTTTTTACATAATTCGAAGCAAAGGTTGAAGAAACCAATAAACAATTTGAAGCATTGAAACATTCTATTGTAGAAGTTCAAAAATATAAAAAGGAAGATTAGAATCCATGTATTTTTGGTTGTGAAACTTGTCAAATTTGGAAACAAGAAGTACGCACTCTTGTAACCAAAGTGGACAAGGCATCACAACCTCATGATACTTTTTCCACTAATTCTTCAAATGTTGAGAAGCCTCGTAAAAATTACATGTTAATCAAGAAGGATTCAAGTAGCAAAATTAATAGTCATCATAGGTTGTTTTGTCACTATTGTTGCAAATAAGGCCACCTTATTGTGAAATGCAAGTTTAGGTCCTTTTTAGTGCCCAAAGGCAATTTTCAATGGATGCTTAAAGGAAACAATTTTTTAACTCACTCCCAAGGACCCAATGAGAATTGAGTTATTATTTTTTTTGTAGGTTGAGTGCGTTGATGCTATGATAGGAAAATGGACTCTCCATAGTGGATGTTCAAGACACATGACCAGAGACATATTTCTATTCTCTGACTTTGTGGAGAAGAAGAAAGGCTTTATTTCCTATGGTGATCACAACAAAGGTGAAATACTCGTAAAATGTAGTATCGATAATCCCTGAACCATTATTATCTCAAATGTTATGTTAGTTGAAGGCCTTATAAATATTCTTCTTAAAATTAGTCAATAGTGTGACAATGGGTATAATGTAACTTTTGCCAATTTTTTTTGTATAATAGAACATAATTAAAAGAAGGATTGTATGTTTAATGGCATGAAGGTAAAACATACCTACATGCTTGACTTGAGAGACGTTTCATTGAATAATGCCCAATGTCGTGTTTCCATGAGTGAAGACTCTTGGTTATGGCATAGACGTTTGGCTCATGTCAACTTTGATTTACTTAATAAAATAGTTGCAAAATATTTAGTAATTGGTCTACCAAAAATGAAGTTTTCAAAAGATCACCTATGTGATGCATGTCAATAGGGTAAGCGAACAATAATCTCTGTTAAATCTAAAAATGGTGTTTTAACATCAAGACTGCTTGAGATCCTTCACATGGATATAGTTGGTCCCTCATAGATCAAAAGCACAGGTGGCAATTACTATAGATTTGTAATTGTAGATGATTACTCAAGATTTTGTTGGACTATTTTCTTACGTAGAAAATATGAAACATTCTCAGCTTTCACACGTTTTTCAAAGCTAGATCAAAACAAATTAAATTCAAAAATTGTTGCCATTAGAAGTGATCATGGAGGTGAATTTGAAAACCACCTATTTCATGAATATTGTGATAAATTTGGCATTGAACATAACTTTTCAGCTCCTAGAACTCCACGTCAAAATGGTGATGTGGAGCGTAAAAATCATGTTCTAGCAGAGTTGACAAGAACAATGCTCAATGATTGTGGTATACCAAAATACTTTTAGGTCAATGCTATTAGTAAGACATGTTATGTCTTGAATAGGATACTTATTCGTCCCATTCTTAACAAAACTTCTTATGAACTTTTAAAAGGTATAAAACCAAATTTATCTCATCTTCATGTCTTTGGGTGTAAATGTTCTTTTTTAAATAATGGAAAATGTAATCTTGGAAAATTTGATGCGAAATCTGATGAATGTATTTTTCTTTGATACTTTCAATCTAGTAAGTTGTATAGAGTTTATAACAAAATATTACTTATTGTTAAAGAGTCAGTTCATGTTACTTTTGATGTGACTTTTCCAATTAGTGTTGGGAAAGATATTTCTTTTCATGGTGTAGGTGCATCTACTGAAGACATACTCAAAGACACTGATAAAGGAGTTGATCAACCTAAAGCGTTGGAAATCGAGAAGGAGGAAGATGACAACCAAGAAAAGAAAGATGATGAGAGCCAATAAAAAATGATGGTCTTCCATTGGAGTGGAGAACCTCAAAGGATCATCCAATTGACAACATTATTGGTGATATCACCAAAGGGGTATCAACTCACTATAAGATAAGTAATTTTTGTTATCACCATGTGTACGTATCACATGTTGAACCTAAAAATGCTAAGGATGCCTTAATTGATGAGCATTGACTTATGGACATGCAAGAAGAGTTAAATCGATTTGAAAGAAATGACGTTTGGGACCTTGTTCCTCATCCACAAAGCCATACAATTATAGGCGCTCAACGAGTATTTAGGAATAAGCTTGACAAACATGGTGTGATAACAATAAATAAAATTTGTCTTATGGCTCAAGGGTATAACCAAGAGGAAGGCATTGATTATGAGGAGAATTATGCTCTGGTTTCCCAACTTGAGGCTATACTCATTTTATTAGCTTATGCATGCTATAATAACTTCAAATTATATCAAATGGACATAAAAAGTGCG
Source organism: Vicia faba (assembly GCA_948472305.1). NCBI lineage: Eukaryota > Viridiplantae > Streptophyta > Magnoliopsida > Fabales > Fabaceae > Vicia > Vicia faba. The sequence continues at coordinate 609,441,539 of OX451741.1, forward strand.
TTCCTTAATGAATACATAAGTGAAAAGGTGAATGTTTCACAACCTCCCAGTTTTGAAAATTATGAGTTTCCTAATCATGCGTTTAAGCTAAAACATGTGTTGTATGGAATTGTACCCCAAAAATTTCCCTCTCATTTATCAAGACTTTTCTCAAAAGATCTCTTTGACTCGAGACTGGATTAGGGTTTCATCAACTCAAGACATCTCATCATGCACTGATAACCCAAAATTAAGGTTTTGGATTGTACAAAGATTTTTGGACTATCAATGATTCATATGACTTTCAAGTATCAATATAGACCCCTAATATTACTCATGTCAAGTTTCAAGCTTTGAATCACATTTTTGATCAGTCAATTGGACAATTGACCTAAAAATCAGCTGTATTGGGGAAAAAGTCAAACATGGCCAATTTACAGTCAAACTTCATAATTTTTGATCCAAGTCAACATTTTAGACTCACATATATCATTTGATCAAGTTTGGATCACAATTCCTCAAGAAATTTGATCAAATCATCAAAAGGGCAAAATGGTCAAAATTAGGGTTTTGACTGAGAAAGGGCAATTTCTAATTTTTGACATAGCAAATGACCAATTGGTTTGAAGCATGATTTCAAGGGCTCAATTTCATCATCATAACCTAATGACATGATTCAAAACATTGCAAATCCCTTGGATTGACAGATGAAATTTACAGTCAACTAATCAAAAGTCAACTGTGTACTGAAAAGTCAAACTTTGACTTTTTGGTCAAAATCAAGTGCCAAGGATCACAATTCATCAAAACATGTCAAAATGTGAAACTCGTACATAAAGAAATCAAATATTGAAGATTTTGTTTTGAAATTTGAAATTTTCTTAACTTAGAAATTTTTCTGAGTATAGAAAATTTCTTATTTTTTCTCAACTTTAAGCTAAATTTCAACCATGATACAAGATGATTCAAAGAAAGTTCCCAACATGAAAGTTGTAGATCTCCATGAAATCTACAACTTTGCATCACAAATTTTTTCATAAAGATGCTTGGATCTCAAGATATAATTTTGTGAATACATGCCCATGAACTAAAATAACTTAGTGAAATTTTGCCCTTATTTAGGCAGGTTTTGACCTAACTTCATGGAAAATTTTCACCTAGTTCTAAGAGGAATCTTGAAAAGAATTTCAGAGATGAGTTATAGAGAACATTTCAAGATTTCCAAAATGTCCAAGAACTCCTTGAGATCATTCTTGAGTAGGGAGAATCGAAGAGATATAGTTGGCAATTTCTCACTTTGATTTCAAGCCATTTCATGAAGAACAAAACTCAAATCTAAACCTAGGCTGCATAATCCTTGCTCTACAGACCTCAAACTCATTTGTCACTCCACCATTAATGAATTTCACAAGGTTTCATGCCCTAAATCCAAGCATCCAATGCTTTGTACATGAACATTTCCATTTTTGGCACAAAGGTGCCATTTCCATTTTTATAAAGCATAACTTTTGCAACTTTTCACTCATTGAGACTTGCATTTGTTTTTCTGCACACACAAGTCCTGTAAACCAAAAGCAAAGTGTCTAGGACTTGTACCAACTCAAACCAGGCCTGTACAAGCATGTAGAGAGTTGTCTCCTCACCTTTCTTAAAAGGCAAGCAATAAAGCAAAAAGCCTATAACTCAAAAATCTGTTGAGGAATTGATTTGAAACCTTCTCTATACTTATACACAAACAGATTACAACCTAAGACACGATTTCTAAAGGCCAGAAACTCTCCCTAACTCTCTATCACCAAAAACCTTCCATAACTTGTAGTTTTGCATCAAGCATAGCAATCCAAAAATCTACTCGTGCATTTCAAGTTCTAATCACCAAAACACTTAACTTACATCATATCTAAGTGTTCCAGAACATCACCCCTTCACTGTAACTCCTCCTTCTCCTTCTCCATCTTCCATTTTTGTTTTTCAAGCTTGCAGGTTGACTTGGATAGGGAGATTTAGGCACTTTCAAGACAAGGTAAAGATTGGAACATACTCAGAGAGGTCCAGGAAAGCTAAAGGGATCTTCAAGCCTTCATAAAACTCACACAAACTCCATTCACGATCTCAGCTGAAGGAGGTAAGAACTCTAACTTCTATCTCTTCATACAAACATCCATTGGTCTCGATTTGTGAAAGAAAAATGTAGATATTATTGTGCTAAAGCCAACCATGTGCATAGATTTCATATATGTTCATTGTGTATAGAGAATCTTAGATTTCAAATTTCTGTAAAAATTAGGTTTAAAATTAGGGCGATTGAAATTAGCTTTGATCTTTGACTGATAGTTTACATGAGTTACATGGTTGAAATCGTGGGAAAAAGTACTACCATTTTCATGTTTGAAGTTTCCATTTTCATGGAGAAATGAGAAAGATACAGAGGTTCAGGCTAGCTTGAGGAAGAAGATGAAGTACAGGGCAAGGAAGCATTTTGTGTTATCTATTTTTAGTTTCATATGAACTAACGGGTGTACAACCACCCCAGTGGAAAGGTAGCATGCTGAAAATGCATAAGTCATGGGTTCGAACCTTGGCGCTACCTTTTGCATTTTTTTCATATTTTTCAGCTTCATTTTTGTCATTTTTGCAACGTGGACTCAACAATTGGGCTTCTCACATTTTTTTCTATCACACTACCTCCTGGTTACTCAGGACACCCCTGGCCCAACCATTTTATTACTTTTTTTTATTTACATTTTCATTTTATTAAATATGTTTTCTTTAACATAAAAAATCATAAAAAATATAAAACATGACAAATATTGCATTTTGTTTATTTTATTTTATTTCCACATAAAAAAATATTTTTATTAAATTATATACTAACTATTTTTCTTAAATAAACTTGTAAAATAAAATAGACTAGATATATTTTTATTCCTTTTTCTTCATACTTGTAAATATTTATTTTGACATATAAAAAGACTAAATATTTTCATAAATATTATTTATTATTTTTAACACAAAAATACACAAAAACAACACTTAAAGAGCTTTATTTTCTTTTACAAACTAGAATTAGGGTTAACCAAATTATAAAAATAATTTCTCCTTTTCTTAAATTATTAGGTTTAGTTCAAAAACTCTTTTTCATATAAAAAACAAAACAAAAAAACGTTTTCTTGCATATACATACCATTGCATATTTAATTTATATCGTATATTATTTATTCAAATATTCATACAAATTCGATTTGGTTGTAATAGATTAAATTAGGGTTACATTATTGCAAATCCCCATTCATAATTTGGATACCCCTCTCATAAAATGTTGTAATAGCATAGTAATCTTTAAATTACGCAATTTACCGCTTTCATATAACATGCTAGTAATTAGGGTTTGAATGGCAAGATAAAAACAAATCAAATAGAAAACCCCAATCCAAGACAAAAACAAGCATGAAAATAACACACTTGAACACAAGCACCCTTAGGGTTACTCCACTTGGTTTCCTTACACAAAAATGGCCATATTACGCATGAGAAGTATCTTGGCAAAAACAAACAAGTATAAGATCATAGTCCCTCGATGACGCTATTAAAAGTTGCCTTATAAAATGATCTTAGTCCCTCAAAAATGCTAAGATACTTTGCAACTTTGCTAATCATGGTTATACAATGACCCACGCCCGTCCCGTTTACATCCAAAGATAGGGTTGCTTACCAAATCAATGGTAAGACAACAACGTCAAAGGAAAAGAAAATGAACAAGAAAGACATTTGAGTAGGTAGATTACTTCTAGTTACTTGCTCCATTTCAAACAACTACCCTTGCTATTTTCTAAACAAACACACACATCTTACAAACATTGGAAACATTTTCAAAAAGACAAACATCTTTGTATACATTCTTATGAATGAGAATCATAACAAAGATTGCCTAAACAATGGCCTCTTTTACAAAAATACTTTAAAAAATCACACAAAGCACAATTTCAAGCAAAAGCAAGTGATCTAGCAAGTAACTAAGAGCCCATGGATAACCATGGATGAAAAGGGTGCTAATACCTTCCCTTTTCATAATCTACCCCCGAACTAAAGAAACAATCTCAAAGGTCTTTCCTGTGCTTTTTCACCTTTCCTTTTGGATAAAAGAAAAGTCGGTGGCGACTCTTGCTAACCGCAATATTTGCAATTAATTGAAAAAACCTCAAGTCAGTTCTCGCACCGTATCACAGAACTGACGACTCTGCTGGGGAAAATTATAAAAGTGGGGTTACCTTAGGGCTAGATCACATTTATTTGCTTACATTGTTTGACTTGTTTGCTCTACATTATGGTTCTTTGTTTAGGTTTGAATCCTCTACCCAGATTTGGGATACATTATAGGTAAATAGAAATACGTTGTGGAAACTGTGTGGGGTATACCGACATGGTCTAAGCAATAACTATGTTAGTGTGACATATTTATAGGTACCGGTAGCCTTTGAGTCAATCAAAGAGAATACGGGGCCGCTGAGTGATGTCATGAAGCACTAATGAACTTCTAGAACCCTTACTTGACCAACTTGGCCTTTAGGATGTAGTGAGATGACTGGCTTTGGTGCAGTCCGAAGTTGGTAGATACTCGATACTACACTCATTGAGGGTTGATTTCTTGGGATATTTTGGTCGCCATTAAAGAGGCTTGAGCTGAAACAATGACCAAGGAAAAAATCCAATGATATTGACCTCCTTAGAACCCAGTTACTATTACTAGGACAGGTTTGAGCCAACTAAACTTCAAGAGGGTACTTACCTATAAAACTCCATGCAAGCCTAAACTAAGAATTTGTTTGCTTTGCTTATATATGCATACTTGTACATAAAATCATGGACATCATGAACATCACATACATCTACTATCCATTTCAAGGATTTTTTAGATTCATCTTTGTTCTTGTTTTGTAGGATATGGATTCACTTCGCAGGAAAACTATCCAAATCAACCTTGTAAGAATTCCTCCACAACTTAAGAAGCTAGCTTCAAGGATCTCTGAGAACTCTCCATTCACCGAGAGACATGTTCGTCTACTCAACTTGGTCACCTCCAACACAGATGAGGATATGTTGAAGGTTCTCTTTCAGTTCTTTGATCCTTTGCACCATTGCTTCACATTTCCCGACTATCAACTTGTGCCTACTTTGAAAGAATTCTCTCAACTCTTGAGGATTCCCATTCTCAATCAACTAACTTTCAACGGTACAGAAAGAGACCCAAAGCCAGAAGAGATTGCTCAAGTTCTGCACTTGCACTCATCTGATGTCACACCTCATTGGGAAACTGGGAGTGGTGTCAAAGGTTTCTTAGCAAAGTTCTTGTTTGAGAAAGCCCAAAGTTGTTGGAATTCCTTAGACTTGTAAGCCTTTGAGGAAATTCTGGCTCTTCTTATCTATGGGATGGTCTTATTTCCAAATCCTGACCAACTCATAGATGTGAGCACCGTCAAAATCTTCATATCACGCAACCCGATGCCTACATTGCTAGGGGATATCCTACACTCTTTTCACACTCGCACAATGAGGAAAAGAGGTGTCCTTATGTGTTTCACTCCTCTCCTGGAAAGATGGTTTATTTCTCATCTTCCCCAATCAGTCTTAAAGAATGAGCAAGGTTCAAGGTGGTCACAAAGGTTAATGACGCTCAAACATTTAGATATTCATTGGTTCTCCTGATCCAAAGAGAATGTTATCATTGTTGTCCGTTATGGGGAATTCCCTAATGTCCCTCTACTTGGAATTAGGGGAGGCATCACCTATAACCCATGCTTAGCTCTAAGACAGTTTGGTTACGCCCGAAGGGATGGCCCGCACGAGATGTTGATTCAAGGTTTGGTATTCGACTACGACAATGACGATCAAGGTCTTCGCCAGAGATTCATCCGAGCTTGGAGGATGCTAAAAAAGGTGGATAACAAGACTTTGGGGCACAAGAGTTCTATCCCTCTTGAGCTTTACCTCAAATGGGTATGAACCCGCGCTCAAAGTCTTATGATGCCTTATCCTTCCATCCTTCCGGTGATCATTGAGCCTGTTAAAGAGGGAAAAGTTCCATACACTATCCTACATCCTGACATGGCCACATCTCTTGAAGACCTACAAAGGGATTGGATACAGCTCAAAGGAGAGCGAGATACTTTCGAAGCCCAATTCTACGCAAGTGAGAAGAAGGTTTTGGAACTCACTAGGCTACTTCATGAGGAGCGGACTCTAAATGCCTACATTGCACCAAAAAGGATGCGCACTACTTTTTTATCTTAGAGTTTTGTATTATTTTGTCCAAGGGGCATTGATGTATTCAAACTTTATCTTATTAATATAACGTGTGTTTTCTTTTTGTCTAAAACAAACTTGAATATTTGAAATCCTTGAAAACATTTCATACGCACATATCATTCATCATAACATAAATAGGTCTTTCGGCAACAAGTTTCTTCATCTCTCTACTGTTTATTTCAGTAAGATGGATCTCGAACAAACAATCAAAGATCTCCAAGCTCAGAACACGCAGTTTCAACAGTTTCTCATGACCCTAGCCAATGGGCAAGAAGAGTTGAAGACTCTGCTGGCTGAAGAGAGGAAAAAGAAAATAAAAAATGTCACCGTGGTCTTAAACATGGGGAGAAGATTTCAGGGGAAGACTAGAAGAACCTTGAACTTTGCAACAACGTGCAGTGAAGGAGAGGGGAAAGGAAAGGAAACAACGGTCCCGTTAGAATTTGAAGAGGAGGAAGAAGAGGAAGACTACTCTGAGGAACAATATCCTCCAGCTGATGATAAGTACAGACATCTCGAAGAGCGTTTGAGCGCGATGGAAATACAAAAAGTGCCAGGCTTATATTTTGAAGAATTGGGACTAGTGTCGGGGATTGTGATTCCACCGAAATTCAAAGTGCCTTTGTTCGCAAAATATGATGGAGTGTCATGTCCTAAGATGCACCTTCGATAATATGTGAGGAAGATCCAACCATACTCCTCTGATAAAGACTTGTGGGTACATTTTTTCCAAGATAGCCTATCTAGAACACAACTCGACTGGTTTTACCAACTAGAAATGGCCAACGTCCATAATTGGGAATATCTTGCTGCAGCTTTGTACAATCAATATCAATATAATGCTGATTTAGCGCCTACCCGTACTCAACTTCAGAGTATGGCTATGGCTTCTAATGAGGGTTTCAAGGATTACGCGCATAAATTGAGAGATCTAGCTGGAAGAGTTCAACCCCCTCTTTCTGAAAGGGAATTGGTGGACATGTTCTTAGGCACTTTATCGGGCCCTTTCTTTAACCATTTGATTGGGAGCTCATCTGCAGGATTTACTGAGTTAATACTGACCGGAGAGAGGGTGGAAGCTGGCATAAAAAATGGAAAGATTCAGAAGGATTCATCTTCTTCTACAGCTACGAGGAAGCCTTTAATTGGAAAGAAAGAAGTAGCTATTATATATCCACAAAGGAACCAAGGGAGAGCCGAACGCCAACCAATGGTAGGGGCTGTTATGATTCCAAAGCCTACGTTTGATCAACAAAGAGGTAATCAACCAAGGGTGGAAAGGCCAGTCAGGCAGATCACCATAATCAATATGACTCTGTCTCAAGTATTACCACATCTTCTGAAATCCAATTTGGCAACTTTGAAAGAAGCTCCAAAAAACCCCAACACATCGTCCCCTCATTATCACCCCAATGCCCGTTGTGCGTATCACTCCGAAAGTCCTGGTCACGATACTAACAACTGTTGGGCCTTGAAAAACAAAATTCAAGACCTTATTGAAGCAAAAGAAATTGAGTTTGATGCGCCCGAGAAGCCAAATGTCATTTCTGCTCCTATGCCCAGACATGGTCACAACACCAATGCTATTGAAGAAAATTTGTTTGTTACCACATTTGATGAACTCGTGACTCCACTCCCAATCATTTAGATAAACTTGTTGAAAGTCGGTGTATTCCCGGGTTGTAATGAAGACTGCCACCTCTGCTTATCCTTACGAACTGGTTGCCCTTTGTTGAAAACAGGCATTCAACGCTTGATAGACAACAGAGAGATTCTGTTTGAAAGTACTCCTGTTTCACCTGTTCCTGTTGAAGATGTTTCAATCATTACCATCTCCGCAAATTCTTCTAGGGTCCCCAAAAGACCCGTTAGAATTACATCGGTTCTGAAAACTACTCCTCTAATAATCATAATGCCTGGGCCAGTCCCATATGAATTAGACAAAATTGTGTCGTGGAATTACGGTGGGGACATTTACTACCATGGTATCAAACAAGATGGGCCGGCTGCCGAAGAGATAAACTCCGAAGAAGAAGATTCTGACATTAGCAATATTGCCGAAACTAGTAAAATTACCCGAAGCGGTAAGATCTTTTCTCTAGAAATTGCCCCTCCAAAGGTAGTTTTTGGACCCGTGGCTGCTCCAAAGGTTACTTCCGTACCCCTAACCATCTCTGCAAGTACTCCTATTGATGAAGCCGTTATAACCCCTGTTGTCATTCCTACCAACACTCCTACTGCTGAAACCCAAGGAAAAAGTATTCAAGTGGAGCCTTTCCGGAGGAAGGCTCAATCACTGACTATCCCCGAGACCTCCAAGAAAGAAATGTAGGAGATCCTGAAAATTATAAAAAGGCGCGACTATGATGTAGTTGAACAGTTGGGGAAAACTCCCTCCAAAATCTCCATGCTGGAATTTCTACTGTGTTCCGAGGCACATGCGAAAGCCTTGGTGAAGTTCCTAAAGACAGCCCATGTGCCTCAAGAGACGTCTGCTGATCAATTTCAAGATTGCGTGGCCAGCTTGATAGCGGATAACGGCCTAGGCTTCTCAGATGCTGATCTGACACCATGGGGAAGAAAGCATAACGAGGCATTACATGTCTCTGTGGAATGTAGAGGCACAACTCTGGCCCATGTCTTGGTGGACACTGGTTCATCTTTGAATGTTTTACCGAAGAAAGCTCTCGACAGACTGGACTGTGAAGGAATGACGTTAAGGCCAAGTAACATAGTCGCAAGGGCATTTGATGGCTCAAAGAGGATGGTACACGGGGAGGTGGATATCCCCATAAAAGTTGGGACTCAAACTTTCAATTTAACCTTTTATGTAATGGACATCCGCCCCTCTTACTCCTGTCTGCTAGGACGGCCATAGATCCATAATGCTGGCGCTGTCACCTCTACATTGCACCAGATGCTGGAGTATCTGGTTCAAGGAAATATTATCACTATCCATGGAGAGGAAGAATATATGATTAGACATCTCAATTCCTTCAGGTATGTGGAATTGGACAGGGAGTTCATTGAAACTCCTTTTCAACACTTCGAAGAGGTCCCCCAAGAGGTAGCAGTAACCAAGACTGTGTCCCAAATTCCTAAGATTACAAGACCTCCACTCCGGATGTCATCTCTGAAGGACGCCAAAGCAGTAGTAGAGGAAGGTGGATGCACCATCTGGGGGCAAATTCCAGATATTTCGTATAAGTCTGTCAAGTTTGGGTTAGGTTTCACTTCTAGTGCTCAGAAGGCTGTACGCCATGCCCGTGCTGGAGGGCCACCCTTGAAGATTAGCAACCGAGAGGTCAATGTGGTAGAAGATGGTGAAGAGGATTGCAACTTGGAGGATTGGATCTTTTCGACTATCAATTGAGGACTCCGCAATTGGGAGGCCAGAGACTTTGTCCCAATAACTTTCATCCCTCAGTAATTTATCTTTACATTTTGATTGGACTTGTAATATTCAAAAACAATTCGCACTCTTAAAACCTTGTGTCTTGCCTGAGGCACAATGGTCCATTTGTAAGGGTACTTATTTCATCTTCATATGACATTCAATGAATCATGGACGTTTTTCGCATACAAACTTTTGTGCTCATTGTTTTTCTTTTACATTTTATTTTTAAATATAGCTATACCCTTACACATACCCACACTCACAAATGCAGGTACCCATCTATTCTGGATCCCATGGGTAACGATACTGCTATGGCCTTTTGTGACTATAAGGATCTAATCTACCAAGCCGGAGACGAATGTGAGGAAGATTGTGAGGTACCAGGGGAACTTGCCAAACTGCCACAACAAGAGGAAAGAACCATTCAGCCTCACGAGGAACCCGTGTATACGATCAACCTGGGTACCGAGGAGGATAAAAAAGAAGTCAAGGTGGGTGCTAATCTGGAACCCAGTGTCAAGGAGCGTCTGATTCAGCTGTTGCATGATTATGTTGAGATCTTTTCCTGGTCATATGAAGACATGTCGGGACTTGATACGGACATCGTGGTACATCGTCTACCTACAAGAGAAGATTGTCCGCCAGTAAAACAAAAAGTCTGCTGCATGAGACCTGATATGTCAAAAAAGATCAAAGAGGAGGTCATGAAGCAATTCAATGCTGGATTCTTGGCTGTCACTTCCTACCCTCAATGGGTTGCCAACATTGTTCCCGTACCTAAAAAAGACGGCAAAGTACGAATGTCTGTGGACTATAGAGATTTGAATAGGGAAAGCCCTAAAGATGATTTTCCACTTCCCCACATTGATATACTAGTTAACAATATGGCACAACACAAAGTGTTTTCCTTCATGGACGGATTCTCAGGTTATAACCAAATCAAGATGGCACCTGAGGACATGGAGAAAACAAAATGTGTCACACAGTGGGGCACATTCTGCTACAAGGTGATTCCATTCGGATTGAAAAATGTTGGGGCAACCTATCAGCGTACCATGGTAGCTTTATTTCATGACATGATACATCATGAAATAGAGGTCTACATAGACAATATGATAGTCAGATAACAAATAGAAGAAGAGCACTTGGATCACTTATAAAAGCTGTTTGGAAGACTGAAGAAGTAGAAGCTGAGGTTGAATCCAAAAAACTGCACATTTGGAGTACGGTCCGGTAAACTCCTAGGCTTTGTCGTCAGTAACAAAGGTATTGAGGTCGATCCTGCCAAAGTTAAAGCAATACAAGAGATGCCTGCTCCTCGTACTGAGAAGGAAGTCAGAGGATTCTTGGTACGCTTGAACTATATTGCCAGATTCATTTCTCACCTAATAGCTACTTGTGAGCCAATCTTCAAGCTATTGAAGAAAGATCAAGTAGTCAGATGGAATGATGAATGCCAAGTTTCTTTTGACAAAATCAAAGAATACTTACAAGAGCCTCCTGTGTTGATGCCACCAGTCGAGGGAAGACCGTTGATCATGTATCTGACTGTTTTAGAGAACTCAATAGGGTGTGTATTGGGGCAGCATGACGAGTCTTGCCGAAAAGAGCACGCTATTTATTACTTGAGCAAAAACTTTACCGACTGTGAAACCAGATATTCACTGCTCGAGAAAACTTATTTCACTCTAACATGGGCTGCTCGCCGGCTAAGATAGTATATGCTGACTCATACTACCTTATTGATATCTAAGATGGATCCGATAAAGTACATATTCGAGAAGCCTGCTCTTTCTAGGAGAATAGCTAGATGGCAGATGATCCTAACAGAATACGACATACAATATACTACCCAGAAAGCTATAAAGGGCAGTGTATTGGCTGATCATCTCACTCACCAAGCTGTAGAAGACTATCAGTCCATGAAGTTTGAATTCCCGGATGAAGACATCATAACATTAGACAACTGTGAAGAAATCAGGCCATATGACGGACCTGAACAAGGATCCCGATGGACCCTGTTCTTTGATGGAGCATCCAATGCACTTGGTAATGGTATCGGCTCTATACTCATATCTCCGGAAGGGTGTCACACTCCTTTTACTTCCAGGCTTTGCTTCAACTCTACAAACAACATGGCAGAATACGAAGCATGCATCTTCGGTCTCAGAGCTGCCATAGACTTGGGAATCAAATCCTTAGATGTGTTTGGAGATTTAGCTTTGGTCATCAGTCAGATCAAAGGAGAATGGGACACTAAGCACCCAAACCTCATCCTTTACAAAGAACATGTTTTGACATTGCTACCACATTTTGAGAAGATTACCTTCGAACATTTCCCGCGAGAATAAAATCGGCTAGCAGATGCTCCAGCCACAATGTCATTTATGTTTAAACTTAATTGGGATAACAAGGCTCCCCAGACCACCATCGAACGAATGGATGAACCAGTGCATTGTCACGAGATTAATACTGAAGAAATAGTGGACCAGCCTTGGTTTCATGAAGTCAAGAGGTATCTCGAGGCTCAAGAATATCCAGAAGGAGCTTCAATCAATGATAAGAAGCTCTTAAGGAGATTATCTGCTAAGTTCTTTCTTAGTAATGGCATCCTATACAAACGCAATCATGAATCCATTTTGCTTTGGTGCATGGATAAGGTTGAAGCTGAAAAGATCATGGCTGAATTACATGAAGGTACTTTTGGCACCCACTCCAGTGGGCATACGATGGCGAAGAAAATCCTACAGGCAGGCTATTATTGGTCTACCGTGGAAGCAGATTTCTATCAACATTCTCGAACCTGTCATAAGTGTCAAATTTATGCTGACAAGGTGCACGTACCTATGGTTCCTCTGAATTTCTTGACGGCTCCTTGGCCCTTTATGTGGGGAATTGATATGATTGGAAAGATCAAACTGACAACCTCCAATGGACACCGCTTCATCCTAGTGGCTATTGACTATTTTACCAAATGGGTTGAAGCAGCTTCCTTCGCTTCCGTTACCAAGAATGTTGTTGCTCGCTTCCTCAAGCAAAACCTTATTTGCCGGTATGGTATCTCAGAAAGGATCACCACCGACAATGGTACAAATCTCAATAACACTATGATCACCGCATTATGCGAGAAATTCAACTTACAACATCATAATTCTTCTCCCTATCGGCCAAAGATGAATGGTGCTGTCGAAGCTGCAAATAAAAACATTAAGAAGATCATATAGAAAATGACAGTCACATATAAAGACTGGCATGAGATGTTACCATTTGCTCTCCACGGTTATCGTACCACGGCTCGCACATCAACCAGGGAAACACCCAATTCTTTGGTTTACGGCATGGAGGTTGTCTTGCCTATTGAAGTCCAAATCCCCTCTCTGAGGATTATGAAGGATGCAAGCTTGAAAGAAGACGATTGGATCCAGACTCGACTTGATCAACTAAACTTAATTGATGAAAAGAGACTTACTGTTGTCTGCCATGGTTATATGTATCAAAAATGGATAATCAAGGCTTTTAACAAGAAAGTCAGACGCCAAGTATATCAAGTTGGGGATCTAGTGATCAAACGTATCATCTTGCCACAAAGTGATCCCAGGAGCAAATGGACTCCTACCTATGAAGGACCGTTTGTAATCAAAAATATATTCTCCGGTGGGGCCATGATTTTGACCACCATGGATGGCAACAACCTACCACACCCTGCTAACACGGATATAGTAAAAAGATACCATGCATAAGGGATCTGCTAGGTTGACACACCTAGGCAAAACAAGGGCATCCCAGCGAACCATAAGGTTCCGGCAAAAATTAGGGATAAAATGAAAAAATTTGTACACCCGGCAAGTTGAAAACCCGAAAGGGCAACTTGGGCAAAAAAAGGTTTCTCGGTGGACTGAAAACTCGAAAGGGAGGTCCAGGCCAAAGTTAGGGAATTAAAGCATATGACTATGTCCCATAGGATCACTTTATGGACAACCTTTGACTTCCACTGACAAACTCAGAGTTTCTGATCAATTCAATCATCTTCGGACGAAGCAACAAATAGACAAGATATTCAGAGATATGGAGGGTATAGCAGAATGGGAACCCCATGGGATTATTACACATAGCTATCTTTCTTTGTATCAAAATTTTCTTGTTTTACGACAGCATTCTCTTACTAGAATGTTTGCTCCCTTTGTACAAAAATATTTATTTAAAGTCAATACAAAGATACCCCTTTGAAAGTGTAAAAACTATTTATCTTTTTTCTTTATGCTTGTGTTCTGTTTGCAAAAGCTTGCAATGATTCATTGATGAATATATGAATTTGAACATGATTACTGTTTACAAATAAACAAAATGAGAAAGATAATTACTGATAGGTTGAAAGAATAGGAAAATGTCTCTAGGTTATTCCATAAGAAATCCCCTACAGTACGCCATTTAAATTCCCAGCGGAACAAAATTTCAAATTATTAATACTGGTAGAAGTCATCAAATTTCTCAGGATTCCCCAAGCAGATCTTACAAGAAGTACATGGCGTTTCCCCCACAACAGAATTTACTTCTCTCAACAAAATTTATCAACACTTCACAACATGAAGACTTATACTTACATATCCTCAACAACAGTCAGGGATTTATTTTCCCCAATCAAACAGCAATATAACAAATCATCTCACATGCGCATACATTACATCCATATATCAATAAACATTAATGAAGCAAATACATTGCATCATACATTTCATGCAACATAACTTTGTGCTTTAGCTAACATTTTACCCTTTCCAGGATAAGATTAACAATTACCATTGACAATATGCAATCATAATACAGTTCAAATACGCTCCAGACACGGATTCCATTCTGATACTCATTCAGATTCAACTCATGATACAATTCAGATACGCTCCAAACACGGATTCCATTATGATACTCATTCAGATTCAACTCATGATACAATTCAGATACGCTCCAGACACGGATGCCATTCTGATACTCATTCAGATTCAACTCATGATACAGTTCAGATACACTCCAGACATGGATGCCATTCTGATACTCATTCAGATTCAACTCATGATACAGTTCAGATACGCTCCAGACACGGATGCCATTCTGATACTCATTCAGATTAAACTTACAGATACAATTCAGATACACTCCAGACACGGATGCCATTCTGATACTCATTCAGATTCAACTTACAGATATAATTCAGATACGCTCCAGACACAGATGCCATTCTGATACTCATTTAGATTCAACCTGTGATACGATTAAGATACGCTCCAGACACGGATGCCATTCTAATACTCATTCAGATTCAAGTTACAGATACAGTTCAGATACGCTCCAGACACGGATGCCATTCTGATACTCATTCAAATTCACATTTCAGATACAGTTTAGGTACGCTCCAGACAAGATGCCATTCTGATACTTAGTCAAAATCAACTTTCGGGTACAGTTCCGATACGCTCTAGACACGGACTCTGTTCTGATACTCATTCTTCCAACTTACAACTTACAATTCTACAAACATTCTTAGATTGCATCTACAAGCCCATCTCCGACAAGATTCTATCACCTCTTCAAATGGAATCTGTAAGCCCATTCCTTCTATCATCACATCATCGAGTGCAAATTTACGGGCAGTCTAGTGTCCAATCATTCTTTCACCTTCGAGTCACGAACGGAAAAACTCGCCAATCTAATTCTTCAGGTTTAAGAAGATTGAATAGGGTCATATGGTCTTAAGTAAGCCCCTAGGGCGTGGTATGACCGACTTAGTAAGTTTTTTCTAGAGAAAGGATACTCTATAGGGCAGATAGACACTATAGTCTTTATTAAACATAAAGGAAATCATATTTTACTAGTTCAAATTTATGTTGATGATATCCGTTTTGGATCAACTAATATGCATCTTATCAAGGAGTTCTCTAAGATTATGCTGGGAGAATTTGAAATGAGTCTAATGGGAGAGTTAAAATACTTTCTTAGACTAGAAGTTAAGAAACTTGATGAAGGAAAATTTGTATGTCAAACTAAGTATTGTCTTGAATTACTCAAAAGATTATGTATGAACGGTGCAAAGGAAATTGACACACCTATGGCAACAAACAGTAACTTGGAGAGAGATCGAAAGGGTAAGGATGTTGAGGTCAAAAGGTATAGAGGTATGATTGGATATTTTCTTTATCTTACCGCATATAGGCCTGATATTATGTTTAGTGTTTGTATGTGTGCACGATATCAATCTGTTCCTAAGGAATCACACTTAAAAGCGGTTAAAAGCATTCTTATATACCTTATTGGTACCTCTAAGTTTTGGCTTTGTTATTCCAAGGGAAATGATTGTAGCTTGTTTCGTTACTCTGATTCCGATTTTGTCGGTTTCAAATTGGATAGGAAAAGTACTAGTGGGACTTGCCATATGTTTTCAACTTGCCGACATTTTGACAAAACCTCTCGCAACCAAATCTTTTGTCAACATAAGTGGGTAATTGGGGATAATTGATATCTCCAATGTTGCTTAATTCTATCTTGTTGCTTGCATTTTATATTTTCACTCTAACTTTTGTTTGAGTATTTTACATCATATGAGTGCAACTTCCATTCCATCACAAGTGAGGTAATATCATTTAAATTTCTCCTTGAAAATAAGATTTGACTTAATCCATGTTACTTGTTTACTTCCAAAAATGCTTGATACTCTCTCAAATGATGAAAACCATGAATATTCATTTCCAAATATTCTTGATTAAAAACCATTGTAAGTTCTTAATATATATGCTTATAATGACTTCATGTATTAATTCTTTCACATTTGTATAAGATTGTTCATGTTGTACAAGCATGTACTTTTGTTTATTCTTTATTTCTTGCACTTGTGCTTGAGCTATATGTATGCATGTTATTTGCAATATATGTCTCTTGTTTTCTTGGCTACATAGTATGACAAACGTCTTCATTTTTGTTTTAGTAACGACATATTCTTGTCGTTATGTTAGGCACATACGTGTGCGGCATCAGGAGTTCCATTATGTTGCTTTATGTAATCGTGATGCTATAAAATCAACTTGAAATATTTTCTCTTTCACTGCTTATTTATTCTTTATACATATCCATTACATTTGTTGTAATGTTGAGTTCCAGTTATTTATCAATTTCGCATCATTACATATATATGGGGATATGTAATTGTTGCTCTTCTATGCAAAAATTGCCTCGGTATGATATATTGGTTGTTATGGAATACTATGGTACTTCTAATTCGATGCTTGTTCTCTTTTTTTGATGTTGTCAATGGGGGAGAAGAATATGCTATATGAAGTTGGGAAGCACATAGTCAGGGGAGCAAAAAAAATACACGTGAAATTTCATCATTGTCATAGTTTTGCCATCATAAAAAAGGGGGAGTATGTGAGTGAAACTTTTCTCAAGATGTGTTTTATATGATATCAAAACTACAAGAATAAAACATTTATATATATATATATATATATATATATATATATATATATATATATATATATATATATATATATATATATATATATATGTATTGAGTGGTATCTCTGATTTTAGGTGGAACCGTACGAATTTAGAAGTCTTAGGAATCATGTGAAACATAGTAAAAACTGAACCAGTCTTGAAAAATCACTCTCTGCACCAAAATTACATGTACGGGCTGACTCATAACCATTACGAGACGACATGTGTATTATTCTAAATAAGAAGATAACATCTGTTTGTTTCAGGCTGGTGCATAGCCATTTCAGGACGACACATGTATTGTCTTAAATAAGGAGTTCTCTTTTGTTTGGTTAAGGCCGACTCATAGTCAATCTCAGGCCGGCTCATAATGTTAAAATTAACACTATGAGCCAGCTCATCCAAGCTACAAGCCAAATCATCATGTTTCAAGGGGAAATTTTTCTATTTTCTTTTAATTCTGATTTTCCCTCTTTTTCCCTAATATTTCCATAACTATAAATACAACTCTCATCCATCATTCCAACTTGATGATACCATAAAATTAGCCTACATTTTCTCTTCATCTTTAGCCTCCAATCTATGCATACACACTAACATTCTATTGTAATGATCATTTTGTTGGGGTGCCATCTAGACGAGGTTTGATAAAGCTCAATAAGGTTCTTGTATAGCCGAGAATATTGGGTTGAGATTAATAGTGGTCTTTATCAGGAAAAACCACGGGTTTGCCCTCCAAGATCATTTGTTGATTTGGGAGTTTTTGTGCAAGACATTCAAAAGGTGATTGCGGCCACTTGAATTCCTTTGGAGTTAAAGAATACAAGGGATCCTTTAGAGATAAATAACGCAAAGTATGTAGTGAGAGAATAACAACTTACAATTGAAGTCTTGTGTTGCAATAGGTACAAATGATCGTTCTTGCGTGAAAGCTTTGGAGATAAAGAACACAAAGGAGTAGCATATCGACAACTCAATTGGGATCCATTATGTATTGGTCTTTCTCAATATCAAAAGAAGAGAAGAGGTTGAATCAACAATAAGAATTAGGGTTTTTTAGATTTCTCTTGAACACTTCTCTTGTATCAACTTTTTGCATAGTAAGAATTATCTTAATTCCATTAGAATTAGGCGCAAACGTACCCACGCTTGAGGATGAGAGTGGGGAATTATGAAGGCAAATCCTCATGTCACTTTTATCTTATTTCTTTACTTGTTTATTCTTCTTATACCAATTTTTCAAATAGAATTCAGTAATCTATCTACGCGGTTGTACCCTAAAATTTGTCCTCCCATTTTTTTCAAGATACCTCCTCATGCTCCTAGGGTTCTCAATTGCTCAAGACTACTCAATAAAATTGTCCTAAGCATTTGTCCTACAACTAAGGTTTTGTGTTTCTTAAAGAAAATTGAGCTTCTAATTCCTTGAGTGGATTCCATGATTCCTCATATGCTTCAAGGTACCTTCATGACAAGTTTCAAGCCTTGCATCACAAGTTTTCTCAATCAATTGCTCAAATGATTGATAGTCAACTATATTGGATAAAAATCTACTATGGTTAACATACAATCAAAACTCAAAATTTTTGGTCAACATCAATACTTTGAAGTCACATTCATCATTTGATCAAGGGTTGATCATGATTCATCAAGAAAACTCAAGATTCATCAAAAGTCAAAAGTTACTAAGTTAGGGTTTTCTTAAGGAGAAGTCAACTGAACTTTGACCAAGCATAACTTTTACATGCTTTATCCATTTTTATATACCAAAGCTCATTTTGAAGGGAATTCAGTTCTCTACAACTTTTCCTCTCTAAGCTCAAGTCCAAAAATGCTTCATTTGAGAGATATAGGCCAAAACATTATAGGTCATTTTAAAAGTCAACAAAAAGACGCTTTTTGTCAAAGCAATTTACATCAAGTTAAAGTCTTCAAATGGAAAAATGACCATCATAGAGATTGTAGGGGACATCTTGAGGTTCCAAAAAGTCAAAGATCACCTTCATATGATAAACATTGAGTGAGATATGATTGGTACAAGTTGGGCAATTTTGAGAAAATGCATGAAAACCAATTTGAGCAAACTTGAATTTTTTGGGCTAATAAGGTTATCTTTCAAGGTCCTAACATTTTCCTAACCTCATAATGGACCTCTAAGTCTATTCATGCACCATGTTAATTTTGATTTTGATTTTTATTCATTTAAATTCAAAATTAAATCAAATAAATATTAAGTGGAGGTGTAATGCACAAAAGGCTTTTTATTCAAATATTTTGGAGGCCGAAGATCACATTGCCAACAATATGAACTTATTATGAAAACAAATCTTCATATTTTATCTTATTCCAATCTTATTTTTAAACAAAATCAAAGATTGTTTTGCAAGATGTCCAAGCCCATCCTTTGACCTAATTTCTTCCCAATAAATACACTTCATCTTCAGACAAGAAAGGGAAACGAAAAAGGCTGCAAGAACACACTCTCAAAATATTAAATTTTGTTCAAAACTAGGACAAACTCAAAATAAATCTCCAGCCCTTCTTAAAGAAAACCATCCATCCAAATCAACTCCTATGGTTTTATAGAGTAATTCTTGATCGTTCTTCATGATCAAAAATGCATAAAACAAGCATCCCAAGCATGGCCGGTTTAAACGTTTTTTTTAATGAATTTCGTGTTTTTATTTTTCCTATGCTTTGATTAAAACTAACGTGTGCAATGTGTTTTTGAGACAAAACAAGGCAGGACTGAACCCTTGCATGAAGGCCATGATGCCAGGATCATGCATCACCATGTTTGAACCGATTTGAAATATTTTGTTCATATCTCATTATGCAGGATGATTAGCCAAAGCTAAGGCAACCACTGGATTCACAAGGGTCAATTTAGGGGGGTAGGGTTCCTTTTGATCACTAACGTGCTCTATTTTGCAGGTTGAAAAAATAGACTCACCGGAGAAGACGACCGAAGCTAGGGCTCTGGCGCCTCTCTGGTCCATTGGTTTCATACTATATTTAATTATTTTCATTATGCATACGGATGAGAGCGTAGCACCGCTGGTCAAGGCGTTGAGTTCTGAACGTAAGGGCGTGGGTTCGATCCTTGCGCTTCACATATTTTTTTCTTCTATTTTTCCAATATACACAGGTTTCATATATTATCAACTTGTCCTGTTTCCTAACACAAACAAACGCCTGGCACAGTGGCAGGCAAGTCAACACAGAAAGCTAAAGGGCGTAGTTTAACACCCACCCCATGTAGTTTTTTCCTTTATTTAGGTTTTTAACCTAATTTCTTCCTTGATTTTTCTAACCCTATTTTTTTGGTTAACCCAATTTCTTTTTTTAATCAAATTAATCTAAACTTTTACTAATAAATTAGGATTAGGTTTTTAATAAACATTTAATTTTCTTGTTTTAATTAATTAATTAATTAACTTTCTTTTTTTTATATTAAAATTAATTAGAATTTTAGGTTTTGATTAATTATCAACTTAAACCATTTTCACAAAAAACCATAAAAAAACATTCAAACTTATTTTTTCTATTTTTCTTATTTCTTTTTCATCCTTTATTTACATTCATAGATCAAGTGTATAGGTTGCGACAATCGATTGTAATAACTTACATTTATCTTCACATTTTTTTCCCTATTTTGTAACTGCTCACAGGATGTAATAGAGTAGGTTTTATTTCTCGCATTTTTATACTTATGTACCTCTCCCAAAGCCATATAACAACTTAGGTTTAAATTTCCTCACTTTACATTCTGCATTATATTTTTATGCTATGACTAGTAAATAGGGTTTGTATGGCAAGATTAAAATCAATCAATAGAAAACCCTAATTCAACATAAATATAACTGAATTGAACACACTTTTCACACTCACTCCTCTAGGGTAACCTCTCTTGTTGTCTTACGAATAAATGAACATGTCCCTCGAAATTTTGGATACTTTAGCAAAAGACCCTCGAATAAAGATGATAGTCCCTCGATGACCCTTCAATGTTGTCTACAAAAAATGATCTAGTCTCTCCGATAAAATTACTAAAGTGTCTCTACATGTTGCATTCAATGACCATACGATGACCCTATGCCTGTCCCTTCACATCTAATAGATAGGTGTTGTAACCCAAAATTTTCTCTCCCATATTTCTCAAGACATGTCAAGAATCATCTCCAAGTTGTTCAAGATGGCTCAAGAGTTGGACAATCAAATCACCTCCTAAGGTAGTCAATTCAAAATTAGGGTTTTGTGTTGCATAAAGGTCCTCACATCCAAATGGTATCAAGTGTTACCCAATGTCCTAATATGCTCTCAAGTTCATCCATGTCAAATTTCAAGCCTTGCAGAGAAAGTTTGGTCAGTCAGTTGCTCAAGAAGTCCAAAAATCGACTGTGCTAGGGCAAAAGTCAACTGTGACCTAAATACAGTCAAACCTCAAGATTTTTTGCCAACATTCTCATTTTGAAGGATAATTCATCATTTTATCAAGGGTTGATCATGATTCATCAAGGATTGCTCAAGATTCATCAAGATTCAAAAGTTGCTAAATTAGGGTTTTGTAGGAAAAGTCAACTCAACTTTGACCAAGCTTAACTTTCTCATACTTTATGAGAAATGACCCATACAAATCTCATTTTGAAGAGGATGAAATTCCCTACAATCCATCTACAAACCCCAAGATCAAGAAATGCACTCACAAGAAGTTACAAATTTGGACATTATAGGTCATTTTTGAAAGTCAACAAAAACACCTTTTTTTTCAAAGCTTATAACTTGATCATGGTATATCAAAATGCGATGAGACCAAACATGTTGGTTAGAGGACATCTGAAGGTTTCTAAAAAGTCAAAGAACACTTCCAAAAGTTCAAAATTGAAGAAGTTATGTATTGTTGAAGTTGGGCATTTTTCCAAAATTGCCAAAAGTCAACTGTCCTCAAAACTCCAATTTTTGACAAAAGGGCCCACTTTTTTCCACTTGATTTGGTCTTATCACACCACACACGTGTCCCATCTTCAATTTCATGTCGATTCATTAATTTTTCTTATTTATTTAATTTTTATTGATTTAATTCATTTTAAATCAATATTAATTCAAATAAAATCCAAAATTGATAGAATGATATCTTTGTGATTGGTATAGACTTCAATTATCATCATGAACCAAATCAAATTCGTATCAAGCTTTGTTATGCACAAAAAATCAGATTTGGTACAATTATGGAAACTTTATCAATGGTGATCATATCAAATCCCAAACCTTGAATGCACATGGATTGAAAGCCCAACTCTTGACCTAATTCATTCCCTTATACACACACAAGCTGTACACACAGAGAACACGACCTAAGCACTGCAGAAACGGCCAAACAAAGTTTGAAAAAAGCTTGGAAAAAGTGGAATTTGAAAACGATCTTAGAGCTCGATTCAAAGCCAAAACTTGACACTAATCTCTTGTTGGACGTATGCTGAAGCGATTGGAATCAAAACCAGGCCTTCTCCTTCCCTACAACGCGCTGTAAGTGCCCACGAATATGGCCCTGTACATGGAATCTTGAATCGTTTTTCTTGTATCTTATTTCCAATTTTCTTGTACCATCATGCTTAACGTTTAAATACCAACATTTCTGCATTGTTTAATTTCATTCTTGTAGTCTATATAGCCATGCACGAAGCTAGGGTTTTGGTTCTTTGTTTTTAGGCGTTTTGATCATAGGTAAAATCAAGACAAGCTATCGCCATGGATGGACTCAAGAGAACGAGGCGAACATGATGGTGGGCTTGGTTTGCGTTTTTGTGACCTAGAATTGCTTATAGGATGATCCCACGAATCTTCCTGCAGATAAAATTCCGCAGGTAAGATAACCAGGTTTTTGGTGAAGAAGACGATTAGGTGTCTTCCTTTCATTGGCCCGTTCAAATCAATTTCGCGCATTTTTTGTTTTCCAGTATATTGCTTGCTTTTTTTATATAATATTATTTGTCCATTACGTTAACAATAAGACAACATGGCTCAGTTGGTGGAATCGTGAGTGGAATACCATTGGGACCTGGGTTCGAATCCCAGGTCCCCCAAAACTTTGTTGCATTTTATTTTCAGGAAATTCCATGCAGCGTCCAAAGCAGGGCTCACCATACGCCCTTGTCAGATACTTGCCAAGTGGCTTCAGATCAGATCCGTTGGTCAAAACTGCAAGCTTACCATATACTCAAGTCAACAAGCGCACATTGGATAGGAAAAGTCAAGGCAGGCTTGGACGTATTGGGCCTCTGAAATTGCAAATTACACCTTCAAATTGGGCCCAGTACCCCCTTGGTCATTTCTTTTCTTTTTATATTTTGTTTATTTTACTTGTTTTATTTTATTATTCCTAATTAATTACTAACCAAATAATTATTATTTTCTTCATAAAAACAGAAAACAAAAAAAATATTTTCATTAATTTCATTATTTTATTTTTTGTAATTAAATAATAATTTAATTGACTTAGTTTTAATTAGGCATAATTTAAACCTTTTTGCAATAAATTAAAAGTAATTTAGAATATTAGGTTTTTAATAATTTTAATCAATCTTATTTTTATTTCCTTAAATATAAAAATCCAAAAATATCTTTTTTTATTATTATTTGATTAATTAATTAACTTAGTTTTAATTTCTTTAAAATTCAAAATAACAAAAAACATACTTTCTTTCAAAAAAGTGTCAAAACCCTAAAAAATACGCCGATTTAATTTTCTCGCACGCGTTTCATTTTTTATCCAATATTGTAATTGCTTCCGGTATGTAATAGCTTTTAACTAGGACTTTATTTATTTATCGCTTTCTTTTATTTTCCGCAATTTAAATTAAAGGGTTTGTTTTTGGCGATGTAAATACCCGACGCCTTGTAATAGCTAGATTTAATTTCCCGCAATTTAATTTCCGCACAATATTAACTGTTAGATGTTTGATAAATAGGCAATGCATGACAAGATCCAATGTATGAACTTAAAATCAATATAGCTCACCCATAACATGTACAAATAAAATTAATCGAAATAACACACTTGCACATGCCACTCTTAGGGTACACCTCATTTGGTTGCCTCGAACGTGGTCATTGAGTATAGGAAGTTTTAGAGGTCGTCCTCTTGTCCAAAGATCATAGTTGCCTCGAAACGGTTGCCTCGAAAAAATGATCTAGGATATTAGGGTTACCGCTAAGGCGTCCTAACATTGCTTTAGTGACCACACGTCCCTTAACCGAATTGACCCGAAAACTCCAACGACGATGCTACCTACTCCTCAATAGTGGGATGGCATTGTCTAAAGGATATTTGTACAGATTAATTCCTTTTTCGAGTAGGTAGATGGTTCTTAAGTACTTGCTCCTTTTAAAACAAAACAAAACTTTTCGCACTTACACTTTCTTCAAAACAAAAACTCTTTTCAAACCCACAAACACAAAGAAAAGCAAACTTTTGAAAACACAATGAGCAAGTACCTAAGAGCTCGTAGATAACCACGGATAGAAAGGGTGCTAACACCTTCCCTTTCTATAATCTACCTCCCGAACCCGAGAAATATCTCAAAAAGGAATTTTTCTATGCTTTTGTCCTTTCCTTGTTGGATAAAATAAAAAACGGTGGCGACTCTTGCTTACCGCGACATTTTGCAAAAACAAACGCAAAACGCGAACCAGCACACCAAAACAGTCAGTTCTCATTCCCATCGATCACAGAACCGGCGACTCTGCTAGGGATTTTATAAGTGAGGTGTACCTTAGGATTAGATCGTTATGTTTTCAATTGTATGCTTTAATTTTGTGGGCTTGTATCAGAGTTCTATAGATCCTAACCCGGATCTGGGGATACCCTTTAGGTAAGTAACAATAAACTGTGAGGGATCTGTACAGCGTAGACCGATACGGATGAAGCAGTAGCTACGTTGGTGTGGCACTTTAGTCTGTACCGATATCCCTTATGTTGGAACGAGGAGAATATGAGTCTTCTAAGGGGTCATTAAGCACCAACTGACCTTAGAACCTTAAATTGACCAACTTGGCCATAGAACAGTAGCAGTATGCTACACTCATTGAGACTAAACTCTCGCGATGATTCTGACTGCAAGAAAAGGTTGCTAAACTGGAATTATGACTGATTGAGGGTAGTCAGTGATATTGAGATCCTCTAGAACCCGATTACTATTTTTAGGACAAGTTTAAACAAACTGAACTGAAAAAGGGTAGTACCTAAGCTCCATGTCAGCCTGAAATCTAAGGGCTTTCAGTGTGACTTGTGTGCCTTTACCATGTTTGCTATTTGTGGATACTTGTGGTGTGCTTACTATCATGACATCATAACATCATAACATTGCATACATCTTGCATAAGGACTAACCTATTTCAAAGACAAGAGGGTTTCATCTTTGCTCTGTTTTGTAGGTCATCATGATGCCCATGCGTAAGAATACCATCCGGATCAACTTTGTCCAAGTCCCTACCTTGCTTAAAGAGTTGGTTGCCAAGATGCCTGACACTACTTCCTTCATCAGGAGGCATGGTTCTCTTCTCAATTTGGTCACCTCCAAATTGGACGAACAGATGATGAGTGTCCTGGTCCAGTTTTATGATCCGCTGTACCATTGCTTCACTTTTCAAGACTATCAGCTGGTTCCTACCCTAGAAGAGTTCTCTGAGCTGCTCGGTATCTCTGTTCTGGAGCAGACCTCGTTTACTGGTTGGGAGAAGAATCTTAGGCTCGAAGATATTTCTGTAGCCCTTCATTTGACTAAAGAGGAGGTAATGGCTAATTGGGAGACTAGAAGTGGAGCTAAGGGATTTCTGACTAAGTTTTTGGTTGGTAAGGCTAACTATTTCTGGGATAGCCTAGATTTCAAGGCCTTCGAAGATATTCTGGCTCTTCTGATTTATGGCTTGGTATTGTTTCCGAATCCTGATACTTTTGTTGATGTGAATGCTATAAAGATATTCATCACTCAGAACCCTGTACCCACTCTCTTGGGTGACATTCTTCACCAGCTTTATGCTCGTACTGCCTGAAAGCGGGGAACCTTGATGTGTTATGCTCCTTTATTGTTGAGGTGGTTTATTTCGCACCTCCCCATGTCAGTGATAAAGAACAAAGAAGGAATGGGTTGGGATTATAGGGTGATGTCTCTTTCTCATAATGACATTATCTGGACTCTCAAAGGTATGGATGAGGTGACTATCATTGATCGCTGTGGAGAGTATCCCAATGTTCCCCTGCTAGGAACCCATGGAGGAATTTCTTACAACCCATGCTTAGCTCTCCGTCAATTTGGAAGATCCAGAAGAGAAGGATCTCATGAGATGTTGATGCCTCATATCATCTTTGATTTTCAGGGAGATAGCGACGAGCAACGTCGTAGATTCATAAGGGCCTGGGACAAAGTTCACCAATCTGATCCACATGAGTTGGGTCCAAAGACTTCTCTGCCAATGGAGCCTTATCTCAGATGGGTCAGTATCCGTGCCCAAAAGCTGGGTATGCCTTATGAAGCTGTCCGACCTGTCACTCTTGAAGTTGCTAATGAAGAAGGAGTTCTTCCAACCATTCTCCATACTTACATGCCCACTGACATTGGGGCACTGAAGAGATCTTGGATGCAACTGCGGGAAGAACGGGATTCTTATCGGGAGAAGTTCAATAAGCAGGAGCAGAAGATCCTGAGGTTGACTAGGCAGTTGGAGAACGAGCGGATTCTCAACGACTATGTCCGCACTGATAAGAAGAGACCATGGGAGCATTGATGGACCTTTGATGATTTCTTTTCCAGTTTTTATTTTAATTTTCAGTATTTCCATTTTTGTAACGCCTTAAGGGAAATTTGTTGAACAATTTAAATTTTGAAGTTTAAATCTAGTAAAGTGTGTTTCCTTTCTTACAAATTTGAATCCCGATTGTCTTTGAAATCATAAATCATACGCATTTCATCCCATGCACTTCATAAATAGGTACCCTTTACAGGTCTCTTATCTTCTTCGCTGTTTATTTCATCAATCATCATATCTACCGAACCTTCAACTGAGCAAGCTATCAAGGCCCTCCAGGCCCATAATGCCTAATTTCAAGAGCCTAGCTAAGGGTCAGCAAGACCTGAAGACCTTGATTCTGAAGGAGAAAAAGAAGAAGAAGAAGAGGACTGTCCTGTTCAACACATGACACAGGTTTGGGAACAGGTTACAGAATGAAGTTGATCTGACCACCTCATCTGGAGGGAAAGATAGTTCACAAGAAAGGAGGGCTCCTAGCCCTGTGGTCTCCGACAATGAGACAAACTACGATGAAGAACAATATCCTCCTGCTGAGGATAAATACAAACAACTGGAAAACCGTTTGAGCGCTATGGAAATTCAGAAGGTGCCCGGTCTGGACTTCGGAGATCTAGGTCTATCATCTGGGGTGGCGATTCCCCATAAATTCAAGGCTCCAGCCTTTTCCAAGTATGAAGGAGCTTCCTGTCCGAAGCTGCACCTCCGGTCATATGTGAGGAAGATCCAACCTTACACTGCTGATAAGAACTTATGGATCCATTTCTTTCAAGACAGCCTCTCAGGGATTCAGCTTGAGTGGTTCTATCAGTTGGACGGAGCCAGTATCCGCAGCTGGGAAGATTTGGCTACTGCATTCTACAGGCAGTATCAGTATAACTCCGACCTTGCTCCTACGCGTACCGAACTCCAGGGTATGTCAATGGAAACGGGTGAAGGATTTAAAGATTATGCTCAGAAGTGGAGGGACCTTGCCGGAAGGGTGCAACCACCTTTGGCTGATTGTGAGCTTGTTGACATGCTTCTGGGGACCCTGTCTGGTCCATTCTTCAACCATTTGATTGGAAGCTCTTCAGCTGGGTTTACAGATCTTATTTTGACTGGTGAGAGAATTGAAGCTGGTATTAAGGCTGGGAAGATACAGAAGGGTGCTTCATCAAGCACCGAGAAGAAGTCGTTTAAGAAAGAGTCCAATGCTGTCTACAGTGCAAGAAGACATAATAGACCTGAACACCACCAAGCTGTCAACGCGGTTGTTATTTCAAAACCTGCTGGTGCTCCTCAGTACAACAATCAACAAAAGGACGAGAGACCTAAGAGGCAATTCACTCGTCTCAGCATGACCTTATCTCAGATTCTTCCACAGTTGCTGAAGAGTAATCTGGTGACTCTAAGGCAACCCCCAAAGAATTCAAATACAACATCACCAAGGTATAACCCTAACGCCCGCTGTGCTTTTCACTCCGACAGTCCGGGGCATAATACAGATGATTGTTGGAGTCTGAAAAGTAAGGTACAAGACTTGATTGATGCGAAAGAGATCGAGTTTGGAGCTCCAGAAAAGCCTAAACAAGATACATGGGTGAATGCTATCAGGGATGACGATGATGAAGAGTTTGATATCGACAGTTGGATCTACCCGACTGCCAATGGTGGATTAAGCAACTGGACAACGAAGGACTCTATGCCCGTTTCTGTTATCATCCAGTAATGAAACTTTTTGTTTTGAATTTGTAATAGACAATGTCTTAAACTTTATGGCCTGGTGTCTTACCCGGGGCACTGTGGCTTCATTTGTGAGGACTTTTGTGTGTCATCTTCATATATCATTAATAAAAGCATTGGACGTTTTTTGCATTTCAAATTTTGTGCTCCTTGTTTTTCTTTATTATATATTGCAAAACAGCTATTTTACACATACTCACATATACAGGTCCACATCCACTCTGGATCTCACTGGTAACGACTCTGCTACTGCCAGTTATGACTTCGAAAATCCGATCAACTTAGCCGAAGATGAAGGCGAAGATGATTGCGAAGTGCCTGGTGAACTTGCAAGACTGTTACTCCAGGAAGAGAGGGCCATTCAGCCACACGAAGAGCCAGTGGAAACATTGAATCTGGGTACTGAGACAGACAAGAAGGAAGTCAAGGTTGGTGCCAATCTGGAGCCTAGTGTAAAACAACAGTTGATTCAGATGATGCGTGACTACGTTGAGATCTTTGCTTGGTCTTATGAAGATATGCCGGGTTTGGATAATGATATTGTGGTTCATCGCCTTCCTACCAAGGAAGACTGTCCTCCAGTGAAACAGAAGGTCCGCCGAATGCGCCCAGAGACGTCTGAGAAAATCAAGGCTGAAGTAATGAAACAGTTTGACGCCGACTTTCTAGCAGTTACTTCTTACCCTCAGTGGGTTGCCAATGTGGTTCCTGTACCGAAGAAAGATGGTAAGGTCCGAATGTATGTTGATTACAGGGATTTGAATAGGGCAAGCCCCAAGGATGATTTCCCTCTACCTCATATCGACGTCCTGGTTGACAACACCGCTCAACATAAGGTTTTCTCCTTCATGGATGGTTTCTCCGGTTATAATCAGATTAAAATGGCTCCCGAAGACATGGAGAAGACGACCTTAGTTACTCAGTGGGGTAATTTTTGCTACAAGGTCATGCCTTTTGGGTTGAAAAATGCTGGGGCAACATACCAGAGTGCCATGGTTGCTTTGTTTCATGACATGATCCATCATGAGATTGAAGTATACGTCGACGATATGATTGCAAGGTCCCAGACTGAGGAAGAACACCTTGACCATCTGCAGAAGCTGTTTGATAGACTGAAGTTGTACAAGCTGAGGTTAAACCCGAACAAGTGCACCTTCGGGGTGAGATATGGTAAGCTAATGGGTTTCGTCGTAAGCGACAAAGGTATTCAAGTGGATCCGGCCAAGGTGAAAGCTATACAGGAGATGCCAACTCCCAGAACAGAGAAAGAAGTCAGAGGTTTTCTGGTACGATTGAACTACATTGCCCGATTCATCTCGCACCTAATTGCTACTTGTGAGCCAATCTTCAAATTCTCTCTTTGAAACTCCATTTCCACTAATTTATTTCCTTTTTTACAATTAAAATCAAAACATATAAAAATCAGAATATTACATAAAATCAAAAAATAGTCTTTTAGGTTTTCTTTATTAAACTTTTTAATTTAATTATATTTTAAGTCTTATTTTTTAATTTTTTAAATTAATTAGAATAATTAGGTTTTTATTAATTATTAACTTAAATTATTTTCTACAAATATACACAACAAAAAAATTAATTTCTAACGTTTTAGATTTCAGGACTTTAAAACATCTTTTGTAACATTTTCTTATTTATTTACCCCTTTACTTTCTTAGAGAAATTGTATAGGTCGCACAGTTTTTGTTTGTTTGTAATAGATGTAGTTTTATTTTAACAAATTTATACTATTGTATCTGCCCCAACACCTTGTAATAGCTTAATTAGGGTTTACTTTTCTGCACTTTACTTTCTGCACCTATATTATGCTCGTTTGTCTGTATATATTTATCTATTAGTAATAGGCTTGTATGGCAAGATTTAAAATCAATCGTTAGATAACCATAATCAAGATAAATAACTGAACTGAATTGCTCTTGCACACATGCCCCTCTAAGGTAGCCTCCTTTGTTGCCTTCGGAAATAGTGGTCATGTCCTTCGAACGTTGGGATACCATTAGCAAAGACCCTTGGTTAAAGTCATTATAAAGATCATAGTCCCGCGATGTCCCTTGAAGTTTCCTATGAGAAATGGTCTTGTCCCTCAATGTTGTCTGTGAATATATGATGACAGTCCCTTGAATTGCTAAGGTATCCCTCATGTTGCCTTCTCTGACCATAACGACGACCCTACGCCTCTCCCTTCACATCCAATGGATGAGGCTACCTACCAAATAATGGTATGGATAACACCACTCCTAACGAAGAAGGAAAAAGAATAACGAGAGACCTTTCAGTGGGTAAGGAAACCCTTAATTGCTTGCTTACAAATTAAAATAATTTTCGCACCTCACACATTCAAAACAACTACTTTCAAACGCATTATAAATACTCTTGAGGACCGATACAAGGGTTATTATAAAGCAGACTGCCCTACATTGGCATTTTCAAAAAAAATTCAAAGCATACACAAAGAAAATTAAAGTGAGCTAAGCAATTAAGAGCCCGTAGATAACTACAGATAAAAAGGGTGCTAATACCTTATGTGATATGGTGGCCGAACCGACTCTTTTTACTGGTTTGCGTTTTGCTTTTTTGTTTGCAAAATGTCATGGTAAGAAGAAGTCACCACCGAATTTTATTTCATCGAATCATGGCAAAGGAAAAAGAACAGAAAAAACCTTTTTTCGAGATATTCTGAGTACGAGGGTAGATTATAGAAAGGGAAGGTGTTAGCGCCCTTTCTATCCGTAGTTATCTACGGGCTCTTAGGTACTTGCTCATTTTTTCAAGTTGCTTGTGTGTGTGTTTTTCTTAAAAATGTTTTTACTTCGTGATAACCCTTGTATCAGTCCTCAAGGGTGTGACGAAGTTTGTTTTGAAAATTTGTTTTGAAAAGGTGTTTGTGTGAAACAGTTTTTGTTGAGCAAGTACTTAAGATTCTACCTACTCGAAAAAGGGATTGTTTGTTCTATTTCCTTTAGACAGCGCTATCCCACTATTAAGGAGTAAGTAGCACCGTTGTTGGAGTTGTAAGGGACGTTCGAAAGGGATGAATACAATCACTAAAGCAATAGTTAGAAAACTTTAGTAGTAACCCTAGAGTCTTAAGATCTTTCCGAGGGAACATTTCCGAGGAAACATTCGAATGGAGTACTTTGACCTCTTTAGACTGGAAGGTAACCACTAAAATATCCTATGCTTAATGATTGTTTACCGAAGGCAACCGAAGTGAGGTAAACCCTAGGAGTGAATATGTGCATATGATTTGTTTCAGTTATTTAATCTTTGCATATTAGGTGATCTACCGTTTTAATTTTCCAGACATTCTTGCCATACAATCCTATTAGCCATACATCTAGACAGGTAAAGATTGTGGGAATTTAAAATACGAAAAATAAACCTAGCTATTACAAGGCTTCGGGGAGGGGGATTAATTACATAACCAAAAATAGGGGATTTAAACAGTAACTAAAAACCCTAGATTAACTATTACAAACCCTGAACAGTTACAAAAAATAATGGAAAATAATCAACGAGCGTGCGGTGAATTAAATACGAGGACGATTGAAATAATCTAAAACCCTAATTTGAGAGAAAAAGATTTTTTTTGGATTTTTTATTTGAGAAAATGTTTAATTGCAAATTAGTTAAACCTAATTTCTAATTGTTTTTAAATTATGAAAGAAATCAAATTAACCTAATTTTCTAACTAAATTAATTAATTAAAGGAATACATATTTATGAGAAAAAATGATTTTTGAAGTATTTTTTAAAGAAAATCAATTAAATTATGCACAATCTCAAACCCTAATTCTAATTGTTTTTAAATTATGAAAGAAAATTAAATTTCCCTAAATTAATTAAACTAACTAATTCAAAAAAATATTGGGTTAATACCTATTTTCACCCCTGACATATGGGGTGTATTTGAAAAACCCCCCTGCCAAAAAAAAAGTTCCAATTGTTACGTTGACAAATTTTAAAAGTTTCAGTTTTTACCTTGAGGATGCCATATCACCTAAAAAGTTCCAATTGTTACCTTGACAAATTTTAAAAGTTTCAGTTTTTACCTTGACAAATTTTAAAAGTTTCAGTTTTTACCTTGAGGATGCCACAAAAATATAAGCCACATCAGCCTTTTAGGTTATGTGGCATCCTCAAGGTAAAAACTGAAACTTTTAAAATTTGTCAAGGTAAAAATTGGAACTTTTTTTTTGGCAGGGGGATTTTTCAAATACACCCCATATGTCAGGGGTGAAAATAGGTATTAACCCAAAAATATTTATTATGAAAAAAATCTTTTTGTGATTTTTGATTTTATGATTAATTAAAAAAAACAATTAATTTTTTGGTGAAAAATAATTAAACAAAAATAATTAAAACAAAAGAAATAAATAAAGAAAAGAAAAGGAATGGGTATGTGTTGTTAGCAAAAAAGGGGGTGTGAAGCTGAAATTCTTTGGCCCATTAAGCATCAAGCTCAGTCAACCTTTGGATTCGGTGTAGCGTTGATTTGGGGAGCACCATGGACCTTCAGGGGAGAGACGTTAGATCTGGCTAGTTGGGCATCCCATGGCTGGGCATAGAGGTTGTATGGAAGGCGTGTGAGGGAGCATTGTATTGGATCTGCAAAGGTAAAACAAGAAAATACATTTTGTTGGGACCTGGGATTGAACCTAGGTCCTTCTATTTACCACTAGCGCGCCTCACCATTGGACCAACTGGCTTGTTGATTATTATACTGAAAAAGAAATATAATATTGCAAAACAATTGAACAAAAAACAGAAAGCACGATAGTTTAAACGAGCCAGTCACATGAAGCCAAGCCATCGTCTTCTTCATGGATTTCGTCGTATTAGGTATTCACCAATACCCACGGAAAGTGTTCGTTGATAAAACATGTGTTATTCAAAAATTCCATGCAAGCATGATAAATCAATTGTGATGGTACCAATCAACTCGTCTTGGTCTCACGAGTATCATGGTACCTCATTCATGGCCAATTTTTCCAGTATAACAAAGCCCTAAAAATATCTTAGAAACCCTAACAATGGAAACTATGGATTCCTGCGTGGTAAATGCAATTAAAGGGTACAGGTAGCTTGTAAACAAGATGATAAACACAAATATATGATTAGCATGCGTTTAGGAGGCGTAAAAAATTGAAATTGAGTTTGAGTTTTAGGGAAAACCGTGTTGCCTTTGGGGACGATTTTTGGATGCTTTGAGGCTTGCAAATGATGCTGTTAGCTTCTTGGGATGTCCAAGAATCGATTGGAAACGTTGGACGGGCTTGAATTGGACTGTAGACAAAGATAGGTCTCACACTTTTCTTGCAAAATTTTGGTTTCTTTCTTTGTGTTTCACGCCTCCAATCCTTGTGTTTTTGATCTGCAATTGCTATGCACTTATAGTAGACTGAATTAGGTCAACAAAATTGTGTCATATCTTTGAGAATTATGAAAATTGGATTTGATTTGCTTCATGTATGATATCTTTCTAAAACAAGCTTCAATCCAATCTTTTCCAACCCTAATGAGCCTTGCACGAATTGATCATCATGCTAGCTGTATATGGACTCCAAATGTGCACAAAAATCCCAAGATTTGATTTGTTTTCATTATTTTATCATTTAATTTGATTTATTTTGATTTAAATGAATAAAAAGATCAAAATAAATGATAAAAGTAATAAAGTAATAGATGGAAAAGCTCAGGGGTTATGGATCCAATTAGAAACATGTTTCAAGCAAGAAAACATGGGCCCCTTTGGAAAAAAATGCAAATTTGATCAATGTTGACTTTTGACAATTTTCCACAAATTGCCAACTTTGACAATGCATAACTCTCTCAATTTTTACCCTAGTAGGGTGTTATTGGACTTTTTAGAAATATTATGATGTCCCCTAACCAACCTTTTTGGTTTCATCTCAAATGGATCTTCCATGTTCATGTATGAAGCTTTGACCCAAAAGGTGTTTTTGTTGACTTTTCAAAATGACCCATAATGTAGAAATTCATATCTTTTTGTGGGTGCATATTTTGAACTTCTGAGATGAAGATGAGTTTTAGGGAATTGTATCCTCTTAAAAATGAGCTTTGGATGGAAAATTTATAATAAAGTATCAAGAAGTTATGCTTGGTCAAAGTTGGGTTGACTTTTACTAAGAAACTCTAACTTAGCAACTTTTGGGTTTTGATGAATTTGGAGCATTCCTTGAGGAATCACGATCAACCCTTGATCAAATGATGGATATAACTTCAAAATATTGATGTTGACCAAAAATATTAAGGTTTGACTGTATGTAGGCCACAATTGACTTTTGACCTAATACAGTCGATTTCTCAAGCATCTGAGCAGTTGACTGAGCAAACTTCTCATGCAAGGCATGAAACTTGACATGTTGGTTCTTCAGATCATATTAAGACCATGGAGAGCATATAAGACCTTTGTGGTCCACCCATCTTGATGAAAATAAAAACCGTAATTTTGGGTATACTGCCTTAAGAGAGAGTTTGTCTGGTCAACTCTTGGGCAAACTTGAGCAAATTGAGGATCTATAGGAGTATGTATTGAGTAAAATGAGAGGGAAAATTTTGGGGTACAACAGATGCCCCTGTTCAATCTTCTTAAACCTGAGGATGTAGATTGGCCCGTCTTCCTTTCGTAATCTGAAGGTGGAAGATGATTGAACACTAGAGTGCCCAAAAATTTGTACTCGCATGTAGTGGCACTCGACCTGTGACATCGAGAATGGGCTTATAGATGCCATTTGGAAGTTGATGATAGAAGATTGTCGGAGATGGGCTTAAAGATGTCATCCTGGATGCGACAGAGAATTGTCGGAGATGGGCTTAAAGATGCCATCTAGAGAATGTGGATTTCCTGAGATGTTCCTTTGACGAGAATCCCTGTTGCTGTTTGTGGAGGAGGAATCTGTTGAGGAATGTTGGTATTTGTCTCGATAAATAGAGTTTTAGGAGCTTCAGTTGTCCGTTAATCTAATGGGGAAATGCGAAACCAATCGTGTTTGATTAGGTCTCGGTCTTACAGTGTTGTAAATTGTTGTCTAGAGATAAGAGAGAATGAACCTGGATAACAAGGTTATGAGAAGGAACCTGGATAGTAGGGTTGCTTCGATATGAAAGCCTGGGTAGTAGGGCTGCTTCGATATGAAAGCCTGGGTTGTAGGGTTGTGAGAAGGAACCTGGATAGTAGGGTTACTTCGTGATAAGTTCGTGTAGAACTTCAAAAGGAACCTGAGTAAGGTTACTTTGTGATAAGTTCATGTAAAGCTTCAAAAGGAACCTGGGTAAGGTTACTTTGATATGACAGCCTGGGTAAGGTTGTTTCATGAGGAGTTTGGGTAAAACTGCAGCGGGAACCTGGGTAAGGTTACTTTGAGATAAGTTTGTGTAAAACTTCAAAAATGAACCAGGGTAAGGTTATAAGTTCGTGTAAAACTTCATGAGGAACCGGGGTAAGGTTACTTCGCGATAATTTCGTGTAAAACTTCAGAATGAACCGGGGTAAGGTTATAAGTTTGTGTGAAACTTCAGGATGAACCGGGGTAAGGTTATAAGTTTGTGTAAAACTTCAAAATTAACCGGGGTAAGGTTACTTCGCGATAAGTTCATGTAAAACTTCAGAATGAACCGAGGTAAGGTTACTTTGATCTGATAATGTAGATTAGTTGACCCGTTTGATTTCGAGAACTAAGTTTCCATTAGTTGTCTGTAGACATGATCTGTATAACTGTTGGATTTGTTGAAGCTAATCGTCTTTTCCTGAAAACATATCAGGGTTGGTTATATGCGATGCATGAAATGCATGGTGAGATGATGTTCTCAAAATAAATAAGACAATGTTGTATATGATATGTATGTGTATGTCATGATGTATGTTCATGAAATGTTGTCGGGGTATGCCTGTGTCTGGGAAAATAAATCCCTGACTGTTACTGGAGATTCGCGAATATTCTGTCGGGAAGAGATGCTGGAGAATAACTCTGCGGGGACCAGACTTTGGGGGAAGAGATATTCTGTTGGTAGACTTTCCAATCTAGAGTAGAAAACTTAACTGGGGATGAAATTCCATTGTTGGAGCTGATGAGCTCTGTTGGAGATTGAGCTTCTGTATCTGTAGAAATAGACTCCGCTTGGGGGATGAAATTTATTGATTCGCCTGCGATTACAAACCTCAATTGGGGCTAGTTATGTCCTATTTTGGGAAAGCTGGCACCAATGCCTTTGGATATTTTTACTATGTAGGGAGTGCATATACCAATAATTATGTTCCCAAGCATGACTCTATCCCGCTACCTGCGGGGAAAAATGACTGTAGGGTTTGGCACTTCTTATTCTCCCTGTTTCTGGAATTACGAGTAATTGCCTTTTGTTTCTTATGTAAATCTTTATGAGCAACAATCATTTTCAAATTCATATATCAAAAATAAATCATTGGACGTTCTTGCAAAACAAAGAAGAAAAATAAAAATAGATTGAAGTTTCTTGTGAAAATGACTTGTATTGATTTTCAAATTGGCCTGTAATAGGCGTTTTGTACAAGGAGGCCGACGTCCTAGTAAGAGAACATCGCCGAAAGACAGGAATTATACAATTTGTGTAAAGGAAAGAAAAACAGCTATGTGAAATGACCTCATTGGGTTCCAATTCTACTATTGCCTTTATGTCTTCAAGCGTCTCATCACTTTGCTACTTGGCCGAAGGTTGATCAGATTGATTGGCGCCGCTGATACCGAAGTTTGGTCGCAAGATGATCCAATGAGACATAGTGATATGCTTCAATCCCTAACTTTTTCCTAGATTGCCCTTTCGGGTTTTCAATCCACCGGGATACCCTTTTTTACCCAAGCCTCCCTTTCGGGATTTCGACTTGCTGGGTGTACATATTTTTTTCATTTTCATCCTAAACTTTTGCGCGAACCCTTTTGGTTCGCCAGGAAGCCCTTATTTTTTCCTAGGCCAGTCAACCTAGGGGGTCTTTAATCATGCGTAGTATCTTTTCACTATGTCTGCATTGACAGGATGAGGAAGGTCGTCACCATCCATGTTGGTTAGAATCATGGCTCCTCCCGAGAAAATGTTCTTAACCACAAATGAACCTTCTTACATGGGAGTCCATTTTCCCCTGGGATCACCTTGCGGCAGTATGATGCGTTTGATCACTAGATCCCCGACTTGATATTCTTGACGCCTGAATATCTTGTTA
This sequence comes from Vicia faba, assembly GCA_948472305.1. Classification (NCBI taxonomy): domain Eukaryota; kingdom Viridiplantae; phylum Streptophyta; class Magnoliopsida; order Fabales; family Fabaceae; genus Vicia; species Vicia faba. Next base: position 609,479,464 of record OX451741.1, read on the forward strand.
AAAGCCTTGACCATTCCCTTTTGATACGTCTGCCCATGGCAGATAGAAATAAGTCTCTTCTCATCGATTAAGTTTAACTGATCAAGTCGGGTTTGGATCCAGTCGTCTTCGTTCAAACCCGCATCCTTCCTAATCCTGAGAGAAGGTATCTGGGCTTCTATGGGTAGGACTTCCTCCATGCCATATACTAGAGAGTAGGGTGTTTCCCATGTCGACGTCCGTGCTGAGGTACGGTACCCATGCAGAGCGAATGGTAACATCTCATGCCAGTCTTTATATGTCACTGTCATCTTCTGTACAATCTTCTTGATGTTCTAGTTAGCTGATTCAACAATGCCATTCATCTTCGGCCAGTAGGGAGAAGAGTTATGATGTTGTATCTTGAACTGTTTACAGAGCTCGATGATCACTGTGTTGTTGAGATTTGTACCATTGTCAGTAATAATTCTCTCTGGCACCCCGTATCGAAAAATCATATTATGTCTGATAAACCGCGCCATGACGTTCTTGGTTACTGTAGCAAAGGAATTTGTCTCAACCCGCTTCGTAAAGTAATCAGTGGCCACCAGAATGAAACGATGTCCGTTGGACGCAGTAGGTCCGATCTCACCGGTCATGTCGATGCCCCACATCACAAAGGGCCAAGGAACTGTCAGGACGTTCAAAGGAACTGGAGGCACATGTACCTTATCAGCGTATATTTGGCACTTATGATAAGTTCGAGAGTGCTGATAATAATCGGCTTCCATGGTGGACCAATAATATCCTGCCCGTAGGATCTTCTTAGCCATGGTATGTCCACTTGAATGGGTTCTGAAAGTGCCTTCATGTAGATCTGTCATGATCCTCTCTGCTTCTCTCTTGTCTACACACCGTAGTAGTGTGGAGTCATGGTTGCGCTTATAGAGGATTCCATTACTGAGGAAGAACTATGCAGCGAACCTTCTCAGAAACTTCTTATCATTGACAGATGCCCCTTCAGGATATTCCTGAGCCTCGAGATACCTTTTAACTTCGTGAAACCAGGGTTTGTCTTCCACTTCTTCGGTATCGATTTCATAGCAGTGTACTGGTTCATCCAACCTCTCAATGGTAATTTGGGGAGCTTCATTGTCCCACCTAACCTTGAACATAGAACACATGGTAGCTAGCGCGTCTGCCAACTGGTTCTCTTCTCGTGGGAAATGTTCAAAGCTTATCTCCTCAAAGTGTGGGAGCAATGTCAGTACATACTCTCTGTAAGGAATGAGATTCGGGTGCTTCATATCCCACTCGCCTTTGATCTGACTTATCACCAGAGCAGAATCTACGAATACACTCAAGAACTTGATCCTCAAGTCAATAGCAGCTCGAAGACCCATGATACATGCTTCATACTCTGCCATGTTGTTGGTGTAGTTGAAACATAAGCGGACAGTGAACGGAGTATGACATCCCTTAGGAGATATGATTACAACGCCAATGCTATTACCCAGTGCGTTCGAGGCTCCATCAAAATACATAGGCCATTAGGATACCTCTTCAGGTCCTTCATCCGGTGCAGGCTCTTCGTAGTCAAACACTAACATGATATTCTCATCCGGGACCTCAAAATTTATGTACTGGTAATCATCCACGGCCTGATGAGCCAAATGATCAGCCAATACACCCTTCTTTATAGATTTTTGGGTTGTATATTGTATGTCGTACTTAGTTAAGATCATTTTCCACCCTGCTATCCTTCCGGAGAGAGCGGGCTTCTCAAAAATATACTTGATTGGATCCATCTTTGATATCAACAAGGTAGTGTGAGTCAGCATATACTGTCTCAGCCAGCGAGCAGCCCATGCCAAAGCGCAACAAGTTTTCTCGAGCAATGAGTATCGGGTCTCACAGTCGATAAACTTTTTGCTAAGGTAGTAAATGGCGTGCTCTTTTCGCCCAGACTCGTCATGCTTCCCCAACACACACCCCATTGAATTCTCTAGCACTGTCAAGTATAATATCAAAGGTCTTCCTTCAACTGGAGGCATCAGAGTTGGCGGTTCTTGAAGGTATTCCTTGATTATTTCGAAAGCAGTATGGAATTCATCATTCCACTTTACCACTTGATATTTCTTCAGAAGCTTGAAGATTGGCTCACAAGTAGCAGTCAGATGTGAAATGAACCTGGCGATATAATTCAAACGTCCCAAAAAACCTCTAACTTCCTTCTCAGTGTGGGGAACCGGCATCTCTTGTATGGCCTTCACCTTCGCAGGGTCTACCTGAATACCTTTATCACTGACAACGAAACCCAGAAGCTTACCAGACCTTACCCCGAAGGTACACTTGATCGGATTCAACCTCAGCTCATATGTCTTCAATCGGTCAAACATTTTCTAGAGATGATCAAGGTGCTCTTCCTCAGTCTGAGACCTGGCTATCATATCATCGACATAAACATCGATCTTGTGGTGAATCATGTCGTGGAACAAAGCGACCATGACACGCTGATAAGTTGCCCTAGCATTCTTCAACCCAAAAGGCATCACCTTGTAGCAGAAGGTGCCCCACTGTGTAATGAAGGTTGTCTTCTCCATGTCTTTGGGAGCCATCTTGATCTTGTTGTAGCCAGAGAAATTGTCCATGAAGGAGAAGATTTATGCTGCGTGGTGTTGTCGACCAGAACATCGATGTGAGGAAGTGGGAAGTCATCTTTGGGGCTTGCCCTTTTCAGATCTATGTAATCCACACACATTCGTACCTTACCGTCCTTCTTGGGTACCGGGACGACGTTAGAAACCCACTGTGGATACGAAGTGACACCTAAGAATCCTGCATCGAACTATTTCATGACCTCTGCCTTGATTTTCTTTGACATTTCAGGGTGCATACGACATACCTTCTGCTTAACCGGAGGACAGTCTTCTTTAGTCGGCAGGCAATTTACCACAATATCAGTGTCCAAACCAGACATGTTTTCATAAGACCAGGCAAAGATTTCAACATAGTCGTGGAACATCTATACTAACCGTTGTTTGACACTAAGCTCCAGATTCACACCTATTTTGACCTCTTTCCTATTTTCCTCTGTACCTAAATTCTCTGACTCAACTGGCTCTTCATGCGGTTGTATGGCCCTTTCCTCCTGCTGTAATAGTCTAGCAAGTTCTCCAGGCACCTCACAATCATCCTCACCTTCGTCCTTGGCTTGGTTGATCGGAATTTTGAAGTCATAACTGGAAATAGCAGAGCTGTTATCAATGGGATCTAGAGTGGATATGGATCTGCATTATGATACGTTAGTGTGTGTAAGAGAATAGCTGTTTTGATAGAGTGGAAAACAGAAAAGAAAAACAGAGATCGTAAAATTTGTATGCAAGAAACGTCCAATGCTTTATTAATGATTATGAAATGACAAATAATATCCCTCACAAGCAAAGCCAAGGTGCCTCGGGAAAGGCACCGGGCCGTAAAGTTTCAAATTTTTTATTACAAATCCTAAAACAAATAGGTCAATTACTGCAGAATAAAAGAAATATGTATGAAGTCCATAGCCGTCCAGTTACTCGGACCATCATTTGTAGTTGGGTAAATCCAGTTGCCAATGTCTGATTCCTCTTCACTGTCTTCAATGGTGTTAATCCCACGATTGTTGATGCGTAGGGGAGGTCCTCCAGCCTGAGCGCGTCTAAAAGCCCTTTGAGCCCCTGTAGTAAAGCCCAAACCAAATTTATCAGTTTTATGAGTGAAATCAGGGAGCTGACCCCAATTTGCACACCCAACTTTTTCAACCACGGCCCTGGCGTCCTTGAGAGAAGCCATCTTCAAAGGAGGTTTGTCTCTAGTAGTTCCAGTCGAAGCCAAGATCTGAGGGACCTCTTCAAAATTCTGACAAGGATTTTCGATGAATTCCCCGTCCATCTCTATGTAGAAGAAGGAGTTGAGGTGACTCACCATATATTCTTCTTCACCCCGCACTGTGACGATTTTTCCTTTCACTGGGTACTTCAGCATTTGGTGGAGTATGGAGGTGACTGCCCCAGCCTCGTGGATCCAAGGACGACCCGGCAAAAAAGAATACGACGGCCTGATATCCATCACATAGAAGGTGTACCCAAAAGTCTGAGAACCCACTTTGACAAGGATGTCTACCTCCCCGTGCATCGTTCTCTTTGATCCGTCAAAAGCCCTTACCACAATGTTACTAGGCTTTAGAGTTAAACCATCGCAATCTAAACGGTCCAACGCCTTCTTTGGAAGAACATTCAGTGATGACCCGATATCTACCAGCACATGAGCTATAGTGGTGCGCCTGCATTCGATCGAGACATACAGTGCATCATTATGCTTCCTTCCCTTTGGTGTCAAATCGGCATCTTAAAAACCCAGCCCATTATCAGCAGTCAGGATGGCCACACAATCTTTGAACTGATCAGCTGAAGTCTCTTGTGGCACATGCGCAGTCTTGAGGAATGCGATCAAAGCCTTCGCATAGGCCTCGGAGCACAACAACAAAGACAACATGGATATCTTCGATGGGGTCTGCCCCAGCTGCTCGACCACATTGTAGTCGCTCTTCTTAATGATTTTCAGTATTTCCTCTATTTCTGGTTTAGAGGCTTCCACAGCAACTTTCTTAGGTTCCTCCGTCTGGGAAGTTTCACCTACAATCTCTTTGCCGTGGGTATCAGATGATTCACCGACTGGAGTAAGAACATGACCAGAAGTTGATGTACTAGCAGGAACAACAGATATAATGACAATAGGCTTGTTAACAGTCTTAGGGGAAATCTCGGGATAGAAGACCCTTCCACTTCGGGTGATTTTGCTGGTTCCGAAAATGTTATCAATATCAGGATCATCCTCTTCATCTTTCAGATCTTATTTAATTCCATGATAGTACACATCGGCACCATAATGCCATGGGACAACTTTATCGGAGACATACGGGACAGGACCAGGAACAATGATTATCAGCGGAGCAATTCTTGGAGCAGATGTAATCCTAACAGGTCTTCTCGAGGAAACCTTGGAAAGATTGGCGGAAATGGTTATAGTGGAAATGTCTTCAAATGGAACAATAGGAACCATAGTTTTCTCAAACAAAAATTCTTTGCTATCTATCAGGCGTTGGACACCTAAATTCAGCAAACGGCAACCAGAAGGTAGAAGCGAACACATGTGGCAACCTTCACCATAACTCAGAAATAAACTGTCCAACAGTAGATTCTTCTTGACAATCATGAGAGGAGTAGACACTTCATCAATAGAGGTAACAAACAAATCAGTATCAATAGCATTAAATCCACGACCTTCTTTAGGCATGGGAGCAGTTATGACATTTGGCTTTTCCAGAGCATCAAAATCTATCTCCTTGGCTTCAATAAAGTCATGTATTTTGTTTCTCAGAGCCCAGTAGTCATTTGTATCGTGGCCAGGACTCTCAGAATGGTAGGCACACCGGGCATTTGGATTATATCAGGGAGATGTAGTATTTGGATTCTTGGGAGCCTCTCTCAAGGTTGCCAAGTTGGATCTCAGCAGATGGGGTAGAACATCAGCGAATGTCATGTTGATGCGGGTAAACTGCCGTTGTGGTCTTTCCACCCTTTATTGATTGTTGCGTTATGGAGCAACTGCAGGTCTAGGTACCATCACGACACTTACTGTTTGACGTTGTTCAGCCCTGTTCTGACCCCTCAGGCTATAAACGGCACTGGCTTCCTTCTTACCAGCAAAAGGCTTCTTTACTGAACTTGACGAGGCGTCCTTCTGTATTTTTCCGCTTCGGATCCCAGCTTCTACTCCTTCTCCAGTTAAAATAAGCTCAGTGAAACCAGCTGATGAGCTACCGATCAGATGATTGAAAAATGGACCACATAGCGTCCCTAGAAACATATCAACCAACTCCCTGTCAGACAACGGGGGTTGAACTCTCCCAGCCAAGTCTCTCCATTTTTGTGCATAATCTTTAAAACCTTCACTTTCACCCATGGACATACTCTGGTGTTGAGTATGAGTGGGGGAAAGGTCACCATTATACTGATACTGCTTGTAGAAAGCAGCAGCCAGATCTTCCCAATTTTGGACATTGGCTCCCTCCAGCTGGTAGAACCATTCAAGATGAGTCCCTGACAGAGTATCTTGAAATAAATGCACCCACAAATTTCTATCAGCGGGGTGGGGTTGGATCTTTCAAACATAAGAGCGGAGATGGGGCTTTGGGCAGGACACTCCATCATACATGGCTTTAACCACTCCCGACACCAAACCCAATTCTTCAAAATCCAATCCGGGTATCCTCTGAACTTCCATGGCACTCATACGATCTTGCAACTATTTGTATCTATCCTCAGCAGGAGGATATTACTCATCATTGTAATCAGTATCATTATCAGACACTTCAGGACTGAGGTCTTTCTCTTCTTCTTGATTCTCCCCTTCCTTAGATGAAGAGGTCAGGTCGACTTGTCGCTTCAAACGCTCTCCAAACCTTCGGCCCATGTTCAGAATACCAGCAACCTTCTTCTTCTCCTTTTCCAAACTGATGAACATTTGTTGGAATTAGGGATTTCATATCCTCCTCCCCCTTTGCCAGACTGATGAACATTTGCTGGAACTGGGCGTTCTGTGCCTGAAGGTCCTTAATGCTTTGTTTGGAAGACATTTCTGCTGAAATAAACAACGAAGGAGATGAGAAACCTGTAACGGTACCTATAATGATGTGTATGATAATGGTATGTGCATGAAATGATTTCAAAGACTTCGGGAAATTTAAATTTTCAAACAAAAAAAAAACAAAACTTTATTAGCGGAATATGAAGTTCAAATGCCTTTTAGGCGTTACAATAAAAAATAAACAAATATAAAACAATAAAAGACATCAAAATTCCCATGGATGCTTCCTCTTTGCACCGAGATAATCATTCAGTCCTTTTTCCTCATGCAGTTGCTTTGTGAGCTCTAAGACCTTCCTTTCCTGAGCATGGAACTGATCCCTGTAAGTATCCCGCTCCTTCATCATCTGAATCCAAGACCTCTGTAATTCCCCAAGATCAGTGGGCATGTAAGGGTAGAGAATCATGTAATGAATGCCTTCTTCAGTAGAGGGTTCCACAATCATTGGCAAAACAGCCACATAGGGCATCATAAGCTGCTGAGCACGAGCTCGTACCCATTGTAGATAAGGCTCCATATGAATGGAAGTTTTTGGCCCCAAAGTCTTGACGTTAGATCTGTTTACCATGCCTTAAGCTCGTATGAACCTCCGACGATACTCTTGAATATCTTCCTCATAGTTTAACACAATGCCTTCGATTAGTAACTCATGGGGACCATCCCTTCTAGCATGACCAAATTGTCGCAGAGATAAACAAAGATTATAAGTTATACCCCCTCTGATACCAAGCAGTGGGAAATTATGGTACTCCCCGCAGTGGTCAATGATAGCAATGTTTTCCATAGATCGAGAACACCAAAGAATATCCGTATGAGCGAGTGAAATTATCCTTTGCGACAAAACGAAACCTTCTTCATTCTTCAGTATGGACTTAGGGAGGTGAGAAATAAACCACCTCAACAGCAATTGCATGCAGCACACAAGAATCCCTCTTCTCCTCATGGTACGAGTATGGAGAGTGTGCAAAATATCTCCGAGCAAAGTAGGCACCGGGTTACGAGAGAGAAAGATCTTAATAGCATTCACATCTATGAATGAGTCCGGATTAGGAAAGAGAAATAAACCATAGATAAGAAGAGCCAAGACCTCCTAAAAAGCCTGAAAATCCATATTATCCCAAACAGACGGGCTTTGTCTATTAGAAACTTAGCTAGAAAACCCTTGACTCCGCTTCTAGTTTCCCAATTGGATACCACGTTGGCCCGTTTCAGGTGTAAAGCTGAGGCAATGTCTTTTGGCTTAGGAACTTCTTCTAGACCTGTGAAGGGTACCTGTTCAAGAATAGGTATATCCAATAATTGAGAGAATTCCTCCAAGGTAGGCACCAACTGATAGTCTAGAAAGGTGAAGCAATGGTGCTTGGGATCAAAGAACTGAAAGAGTACACTCATCATCTTTTCATCAAAGTTTGAAGTAACCAAGTTGAGAAGTTGACCATGTCTCTTAGTGAACGTAGAAGTTTTAGAAACCCTTGATGCTAGCTCTTTGAGTTGGGAAGGTATCTTCACAAAGCTGATTCGAATAGTGTTTCTACAAACGAAAGCCATGATCTGCAAAACAGAACAAAGATAAATTCCCTTGGTCTTTGAAATGGTTAGTGCAATAAGCATGGATGCCATGTTATGATGCATGATGTCATTATAAACCACATGTATAGAAAACACAGGTATAGAAAACATAGTCAAGTCACACCAAGTCCTTATGTTTAAGGCTTGCATGAGGTCTAAGGTAGTACCCTCTTGAAGTTTAGTTGGTTCAAACCAGTCCTAAAAAGTAACCAGGTTCTAAATATTCTCAATATCACTGACCATCCTTTATCGGGCATTGTTTCAGCTCTCAATCTTTTCTTGCGGCCAAAATATCCCGAAAGTCTGATCTCAATGAGTGTAGCATCGAGTATCAACCAGTTCTCAGCTCTACATCGAGGCCGGCTATCTCACTACTTTCTAATGGCCAAGTCGTTCAACTAAGGTTCTAAGGTCCGTTAATGCTTCACGACACTATGCGACAGCCCCGTATTCTCCTTGTTTCCCCACAAAGGATACCGGTACCAACCAAAGTGCCACACTAACACAACAATCGCTTAAACCATATTGGTCTATGTCGTACAGTCTCCACGATCTATTGCTGTTTACCTAATGAGTGCTCCCAGATCAGGGTGTAGGATCTATAGTAACCCCAAACAAACCCTAAAATGTAAAGCAATCAAGATAATCGAGAGAAGCAATTTTAATGACCTAGATCCTAAGGTATACCCCACTTTATTTTAGTCCCCAGCAGATTCTCCAGTCCAGTGATACAATGGAAAAACCGACTGCTTTTACTGGTTTGCGTTTTGCGTTTTTGTTAGCAAAATGTCGCGGTAAGCAAGAGTGGCCCCCGAATTTTATTTCATCCAATCATGGAAAAGGAAAAAGAACAGAAAAAACCTTTTTTCGAGATATTCTGAGTACGGGGGGTAGATTATAGAAAGGGAAGGTGTTAGCGCCCTTTCTATCCGTAGTTATCTATGGGCTTTTAGGTACTTGCTCATTTTTTCAAGTTGCTTGTGTGTGTGTTTGTCTTGAAAATGTTTTTACTTCGTGATGACCCTTGTATCAGTCCTCAAGGGTGTGATGAAGTTTGTTTTGAAAATTTGTTTTGAAAAGGTGTTTGTGTGAAACAGTTTTTGTTGAGCAAGTACTTAAGATTCTACCTACTCAAAAAAGGGATTGTTCGTTCTATTTCCTTTAGACAGCGCTATCCCACTATTAAGGAGTAGGTAGCACCGTCGTTGGAGTTGTAAGGGACGTTCGAAAGAGATGAATACAATCACTAAAGCAATAGTTAGAAAACTTTAGTAGTAACCCTAGAGTCTTAAGATCTTTCCGAGGAAACATTTTCGAGGCAACATTCGAATGGGATACTTTAAAAATGCGAAAAATAAACCTAGCTATTACAAGGCTTCGGGGAGGGGGATTAATTACATAACCAAAAATCGGGGATTGAAACAGTAAATAAAAACCCTAGATTAACTATTACAAACCCTGAATAGTTACAAAAAATAATGGAAAATAATCAACGAGTGCGCGGTGATTTAAATGTGAGGACGATTGAAATAATCTAAAATCCTAATTTGAGAGAAAAATATTTTTTTGGATTTTTTATTTGAGAAAATGTTTAATTGCAAATTAATTAAACCTAATTTATAATTGTTTTTAAATTATGAAAGAAATCAAATTAACCTAATTTTCTAACTAAATTAATTAATTAAAGGAATACATATTTATGAGAAAAATGATTTTTGATGTATTTTTTAAATAAAATAAATTAAATTATGCACAATCTCAAACCCTAATTCTAATTGTTTTTAAATTATGAAAGAAAATTAAATTGCCCTAAATTAATTAAACTAATTAATTCAAAAAAATATTTATTAAGAAAAAAATCTTTTTGTGATTTTTTATTTTATGATTAATTAAAAAAAACAATTAATTTTTTGGTGAAAAACAATTAAACAAAAATAATTAAAACAAAAGAAATAAATAAAGAAAAGAAAAGGAATGGGCCTGTGTTGTTAGCAAAAAAGGGGGTGTGAAGTTGAAATTCTTTGACCCATTAAGCATCAAGCCCGGTCAACCTTTGGATCCGGTGTAGCGTTGATTTGAGGAGAACCATGGACCTTCAGGGGAGAGACGTTAGATCTGGCTAGCTGGGCATCCCATAGCTGGGTATGGAGGTTGTATGGAAGGCGTGTGAGGAAGCATTGTACTGGATCTGCAAAGGTAAAACAAGAAAATACATTTTGTTGGGACCTGGGATCGAACCCACGTCCTTCTATTTACAACTAGCGTGCCTCACCATTGGGCCAACTGGCTTGTTGATTATTATACTGAAAAGGAAATATAATATTGCAAAACAATTGAACAAAAAATAGAAAGCGCGAAATTTCAAACGAGCCAGTCACATGAAGCCAAGTCATCGTCTTCTTCATGGATTCTGTCATATTAGGTATTCATCTATACCCACGGACAATGTTCGTAGCTAAAACATGTGTTATTCAAAAATTACATGCAAGCATGATAAATCAATTGTGATGGTACCAATCAAATCGTCTTGGTCTCACGAGTATTATGGTACCTCATTCATGGTCCATTTTTTCCTGTATAACAAAGCCCTAAAAACATCTTAGAAACCCTAACAATGGCAACTATGGATTCCTGCATGGTAAATGCAATTAAAGGGTACATGTAGCTTGCAAACAAGATGATAAACACAATTATATGATTAGTATGCGTTTAGGATACGTAAAACATTGAAATCGAGTTTGAGTTTTAGGGCAAACCGTGATGCCTTTGGGGACGATTTCTGGATGCTTTGAGGCTTGCAAATGATGCTGTTAGCTTCCTAGGATGTCCAAGAATCGATTGGAAACGTTGGACCGGCTTGAATTGGCATGTAGACAAAGATAGGTCTCACACTTTTCTTGCAAAATTTTTGTTTCTTTCTTGCTGTTTCACGCCTCCAATCCTTGTGTTTTTGATCTGCAATTGCTATGCACTTATAGTAGACTGAATTAGGTCAACAAAATTGTATCATATCTTTGAGAATTATGAAAATTGGATTTGATTTGCTTTATGTATGATATCTTTCTAAAACAAGCTTCAATCCAATATATTCCAACCCTAATGAGCCTTGCACGAATTGATCATCATGCTAGCTGTATATGGACTCCAAATGTGCACAAAAATCCCAAGATTTAATTTGTTTTCATTATTTTATCATTTAATTTAATTTATTGATTTAAATGAATAAAAAAATCAAAATAAATGATAAAAGTAATAAAATAATAGGTGTACAAGTTCAGGGGTCGTGGGTCCTATTAGAAACATGTTTCAAGCAAGAAAACATGGGCCCCTTTGGAAAAAAATGCAAATTTGATCAATGTTGACTTTTGACAATTTTCCAAAAATTGCCAACTTTGACAATGCACAACTTTCTCAATTTTTACCCTAGGAGGGTGTTCTTGGACTTCTTAGAAACTTAGGATGTCCCCTAACCAACTTTTTTGGTTTCATCTCAAATGGATCTTCCATGTTCATGTATGAAGCTTTGACCCAAAAGGTGTTTTTGTTGACTTTTCAAAATGACCCATAATGTAGAAATTCATATCTTTTTGTTGGTGCATATTTTGAACTTGTGAGCTGAAGATTAGTTGTAGGGAATTGTATCCTCTTCAAAATGAGTATTGGATGGAAAATTTCTGATAAAGTATGAAGAAGTTATGCTAGGTCAAAGTTGGGTTGACTTTTACTGAGAAACCCTAATTTAGCAACTTTTGGGTTTTGATGAATTTGGAGCATTCCTTGAGGAATCATGATCAACCCTTGATCAAATGATGGATATAACTTCAAAATGTTGATTTTTACCAAAAATCTTAAGGTTTGACTGTATGTGGGCCACATTTGACTTTTGAACTAATACAGTCGATTTCTCAAGCATCTAAGTAGTTGACTGAGCAAACTTCTTATGCAAGGCATGAAACTTGACATGTAGGGTCTTCAGAACATATTAAGACCATGGAGAGAATATGAGACCTTTGTGGTCCACCCATCTTGATGAAAATAAAAACCCTTATTTGGGTTATACTGCCTTAGGAGAGAGTTTGTCTGGTCAACTCTTGGGCAAACTTGAGCAAGTTGAGGATCTCTAGAAGTATGTATTGAGTAAAATGAGAGGGAAAATTTTGCGGTACAACACCTTCCCTTTTCATAACTTACCCCCCGAACTCAAAATCAATAAAGGTCTTTCCTGTTCTTTTCACCCTTTCCTTATTGGATAAAAGAAAAGTCAATGGTGACTCTTGCTAACCACAACATTTGTGATAAAACGCAAAAACAAGTCAGTTCTCCCACCGTATGACCGCTACGTTAGTGTGACACTTTGGTTTATACTGATATTCCTTTTGTGATTCCAAGATAACATTAGGATTCCGCATGGTGTCATTAACACTAACTGACTTTTAGAACCTTAATTGACCCATCTTGGCCGTTAGAAGGTAGTGAGATAGTCGGCTTTGGTGCAGTTCAAGGTTGGTTGATACTCAAAACTAAGCTCATTGAGATTGGACTTTTAGGATGTTTTGGTGGAAACTCAGTTGACGTGCTAAAATAAAACCTACGAAAAAGATCGGTGATATTGAGACTCCTAGTACCCGGTTACTATTTTAGGATAGGTTGAGCCAACTTAACTTTAATGGAGAAAGGTACTTACCTATGGACTTTATGCAAGCCTTTAAACCTAAGGCTCTTGTGTGACTTATGTGTGTTTTCCACTTATCTAACATGGACATGACATCATAACATCATATCATTATAACATAGCATTTTTACTAACCATTTCAAGGATCTTAGGGAGTTATCGTGCATGATTATCACAAGCCAGACTTCTAGCAAGGGGAAAGGGGATTTATTTTCTAGCCAGACACTATAAGGATCGAAGTATGTTCTCTTGAGTCAGAGGCTATGACCCACTGGATATGATGAGTTTGATTCTTATAAAACGACATTCAAAGAGGAAGACTCAAAGTTCTTCAGACAAAGCCGCAACCAGATTCAATTTCTGACATTTCAAATTTAAATCCCACGAGAGCCTTGAAAACATTTCATATACATCTACATACATATCATTACATAACAGGTTTCTAAGACAAGTTTTCTCATCTTCTTGCTGTTTATTTCAGTACAAAATGGCTCTTGAACACACAGTCAAAGATCTCCAGGCTAAAAATGGTCAGTTCTAAGAGAAGTAGAAGAAAATAAAGAAACCAATTGTCATCCTTAACATGGGAAGGAGGTTCAAAGGTTTGGTCAAGCGAGCTCTATATTTTGATATCCCATCAAATGAAGATGACAACCAAGATGAAGATGGTAAAAATGTCAAAATTGAAAGAAGCAACCTTGGTTCTGATAAGTTTCTTAATAAAGAGGAAGAAGATTATTTGGACGAATAATATCCCCCTGCTGACGAGAAGTATAAGCTGTTAGAAGAGTGTCTGAAAGCTATGGAGACCCAGAAGGTTCCTGGCTTGAACTTTGAAGAATTAGTTTAGTCTCAGGATTCGTCATTCCTCCTAAGTTCAAAACTCTTACCTTTTTCAATTTTGATGGCGTTTCTTGCCAGAAGTTACATTTGAGATCATATGTTCAGAAAATTCAAACACGCACTGCTGACAAAAAATTGTTGTTGCATTTATTTCAAGATAGTCTGTCTAAAACACATCTTAAATGGTATTATCAACTTGAAGGGACCAATATCCATACCTGAGAAGATTTGGCTGCCACTTTCTATAAACATTATCAATTCAATTCTAATTTGGCACCAACCCGCATGCAACTATAAAGTATGTCCATGGGTTCTGAGGTAGGCTTTAAAGAGTATGCATAGAAATGGAGAGATCTTATAGGAAGAGTTCAGCCTCCTTTGGATTATATGGAATTGGTTGACATGTTCATGAGCATGCTAACAGGTCCTTTAAATAATCACCTACTTGGAAGTTCTTCAGCCAGTTTCACTGAACCGATATTAAAAGGAGAACATGTTGAGAATGGAATCAAAAGCGGTAAAATTCAGGTAGGTACATCTTCAAATACTGTAAAGAAGTATTATAATTGTAAGAAATAATCTAATATGGTGTACAACTAGAAGGGTCGTAGTAAGAGTGACCGCAACCAATCCGTGGGGGCAGTTCTAATCTCTAATCCCGTGCAAGTATCACAACAACAACAACAACAGATTAATCAGCGTAGGAAGGATGCACCCAAGAGAAAGTTCACAAGAATCAACATGTCGTTATCTCAAGCGTTGAAACACATGTTGAAGGTGGAGCTGATTACATTAAAGCATTCTCCTCAGAATCCCAATACTACTTCCCCCAATTAAAATCCAATGCAAGGTGTGAATATCACTCTAACAATCTCGGACATGACACTAGCAACTGTTGGGCTCTGAATAATAAGATCCAAGACATGATTCACACTAAGGAGATTGAATTTGATCCACCTGAGACTCCTAATGTGATCAGTGCACCTATGCCTAACCATGACAAGGGCACTGATGCTATTAATGATGTTTCTTATGTTAACGTTGTGGAAGACGCTGATAGCGACTGTGACATAGACAATTGGATTTCCCATACTACCAGCAAAAGGCTCAATAATTAGAAGGATGAAGACTTTATACCAATCTCCTTTAGTCAGGAGTAAATTCTATTTTCTATTTTCTTGCTTTCACGTTTTTGGTTATGTAATTTAAACAATAACTTTAAAAGTCTAATTTGGCAATTTTGGACTTTTAATGATTTGAGGTATTTCGTTAAGGGATCGTGATCAACCCTTGATCAAATGATGAATATCACTTCAAAATGTTGATGTTGTATAAAATCTTGAAGTTTGACTCTATGTTAACCATAGTTGACTTTTTACCCAATACAATTGATTTTCCATCACCTGAGCTACTGACTAAGCAAACTTGTGATGCAAGATTTGAAATTTGATATGAGTATCCTCGAAGTCATATGAAGAACCATGGAAATCAATTGCGACCTTTAGGACCCAATCTTCCTTGAGAAACTCAAACCCTAGTTGTAGACCCATTGAATAGGAGGAGCATTTGTCTAACCAACTCTTAAGCCATTTTGAGCAAATGAGGACCCTAGAAGAATGTCTTAAAGAAAATGGGAGGGAAAATTTTGGGGTACAACAGCTGCTCCTGTTTAATCTTCTTAAACCTGAAGAGTTAGATCGGCATGCTCGCCATTCGTGACTTGAAGTTAGAAGATGATTGAACACTTAAGTGCCCAGAAATTTGCACTCGCCGGTGCACCAAGTAACATTGTGGGCTGATTATACCGGGAATAGGCTTAAATATTCCATTTGGAGAGGTGACTAAGAGTCATTAGAGATGGCCTTATAGGTTCCACCCAAAGTAATCACTTATAGAGATTAGACTAAGTCTACGCACGACTTCAACTGGAAGAAGCATCAGAATAAATCTACGCTTGATTTAATCTGAGCCAGAAGATGTCTACAATCATCTTCAACTGGAGGAAGTATCAGAATAAATCTATGCTCGATTTAATCTGAGCCAGAAGATATCTACAACCGTCTTTAACTAGAAGAAGTATCAAAATAAATCTATGCTTGATTTAACTTGAGCCAGGAGATGTATTACTGGAAGAAGTATCAAAATGAATCTACGCTCGATTTAATCTGAGCCAGAAGACGTCTATGCTTGTCTTTAACTGGAAGAAGTATCCGAATAAATCTATGCTTGATTTAATCTAAGCCAGAAAATGTCTACGATTGTCTTCAACTGGAAGAAGTATAAGAATAAATCTACGCTTGATTTAATCTGAGCCAGAAGATGTTTACGGATGTCTTTAACTGGAATAAGTATCAAAATAAATATATGCTTGATTTAATCTGAGCCAGAAAATGTCTACGACCGTCTTTCTGGAAGAAGTATCAGAATAAATGTACACTCGATTTAATCTGAGCCAGAAAATGTCTACGACTTTCTTCAACTGGAAGAAGTATTAGAATAAATCTACGCTCAATTTAATCTGAGCCAGAAGATGCTTACGACCTTTTTCAACTGGAAGAAGTATCAGAATAAATCTACGCTCGATTTAATCTGAGCCAGAAGATGTCTACTGGAATAAGTATCAGAATAAATCTACGCTTGATTTAATCTAAGACGAAAGATGTTTATGCTTAACTGGAAGAAGTATCTTAATAAATCTATGCTCAATTTAATATGAGCCAAAAAATTCCTATGACCATCTTCAACTGGAAGAAGTATCAAAATAAATCTACACTTGATTTAATCTGATATAGAAGATGTTTACAACCGTCCTCAACTGGAAGAAGTATCAGAATAAACCTATGCTCGATTTGATCTGATCCAGAAGATGTCTATGTCTTCTTTCAACTGGAAGAAGTATCAGAATAAATCTATTCTTGATTTAAGATGAGCTAGAAGATGTCTTTTGAGAATGACCCTCTAAGGAAATTGATTAAATAGCCATTTGTCAGATGTAGCCTTTGAGAAGATTGTCTGGTCATATAAGTAGTTGATGATGTTTGTCTGTGAAGTGGTGAAAAACACAAGAAGAGGGGGTTGAATTGTAAAACTGAAATCTAATGCAATGAACAAGATATTTTTATCCTGGTTCGTTTGATCTCAAACTAGTCCAGTCCACCCGTCAAGGTGATTTCGCCTCTCTCCAACGAGGTCTTAATCCACTATATTCAACTGAATATTACAGACTGCTTTAACAACTGCTAAAGCCTTCTTGATCCAAACCACAACCCAGTTTGTCAAGGAAACACTTTCTTACAAAGAGATAAAACTAAGTGTGTGAATGTTTTCTATAAAACTGTATCACAACTGTGATGTATACACAAATTAAAGCTTAGAAACTAGATTGCTAAACAATGATAGAATATCAGAATGTGTGGTGTTTAGCAAAACTGAGAGAAAGAAGATTTTGATCAGCTTTTATGCGTGTAGAGATTTGGAGAGCATTAGCCATTTCAATCTTCAAAGACTTGTTTATATAGCACTGAGATGTTGAACGTTGGATGCAATATTCTTGATTCAATGCTATTAACAAACTTTCCTTATCTAGCAGATCTTGTCTGGAATGAGGCCGTTGGTATTAATTTGCTTTCAATGCACAGTACCGTTGCTTACTTAATGCAAGTTCTGGCTTGGCTCATTCTGACTCTGCTTAGCTGTTGATGAACTATTGTGTTTCTTTATCAGAGTGTTGAGCGCAGTCTTGTTCATCAGGCTTCAGCGTATAAGTGAGTTGATCATCTGATTCTGACATTCTGATATGGCAACTTCTGATGCTGATGTCTGAAACCAAATTCTGATGCTGAATAGATGTGATCTTGCTTATATCAATCAGAGTATCTGCAAGTCAGAACATAGTAATTTTAGGCAGCAGATAGTTCATACATGAATCTTATAAATAATATATCTTTTCACTTTGTTATCATCAAAACTTAAATATAGGGTAGTAGATTCAAACTTTGTTCTAACAATCTCCCCCTTTTTGATGATGACAAAAACTAGATATTTTTTAAATGAAAATAACGTGAAAAGGTATCAGAAAGATGCATCAGAGTAAGAGGTAAAAAGATAAGGAGTAAAAAGATATCAGAGTTGAGAGATACTCCCCCTGAGTTTATTACTTCCCTTTGATTACAAGTGTTCTTCAGGATCAGATCTTTTTGCCTTTCTTTGAACATCAGAGTATCAGAGTCTTTGACTATCAGAAGCTTTATGTCAGAGCAGAGCTTCAGAGCTTTTCTTGTCAGAGCTTTGCTTTGGATCAGAGTATCAGAGCGGATCAGAGCTTCATAGTGATCAGAGCTTCTAGTCTTCAGAGTGTCCAGGAGCTTCCTTGTACCTGTAGACTTTAAGCAAAACAGAAAAAACATTTTCAAGTAATAGAGTTAGAATGTTTGAGAGTTTCTGTCTAGTTAGCCGTTATTGTTTAAAATATCATTCTTGTTCTCCCCCTTTTTGTCAGCAATCAAAAAGTGTAGGTGAGTGCTAAAACAATTTAAGATCAGAAAAACTAATCATATTAAAAGAGTTCAGAATCAAAACATGACAATAGTACAAAACATATTCAAACAGTACATCAGAAAATCAAAGAAAACATGAAAAGGACATGAGTGAAAAAAAAGACTAAGGTTAAGGAGGCAAGCGTGTGAACAGGTTCTCCAGCATGGCTTGGATCTTTTCAGCAGTCTCATTCTGCTTGTGCACCATGCTGACAATAGTGTCAATCTTGCTATCCTGCACATCCATTCTTTCTTTCATCTTCTGGTCGCTTTCATCCATCCGCTGCTGTAGACGCATGTCATTCAGCCTTAGTTCTTCCAGAGTCTGGCTGTCCAAGGCAGCTTGAGAAGCATCAGAAGCAGGAAGCTTCTGAGAGCTTTCAGCAACATCTTCTGCTTGACTTTCTTCAGCTTGAATGGTCTTGTCTTCTTCTGATTGCACCTTTGAAGCTTGCTGTTTCTCAGACCAAGGTTCACTATCCAGAGGGAGCACGTCTTCTTTCAGAAGCTGACTTCCAACTTCATTCAGAAGCTTGCTGAAATTCTGTTGTGCCTGCTCATAGTTGATATCCTGCAACTTGAGGTCTTCAGCACGTACCCAAAGTCTGAATTGTGACCAGAGCTGATCAGAAGCAGCTGGGTCAATCATTCCAGGACAGACTTGCTTCAAAGAAGCAATCCATTGCAGCACACCTATTTCAAAATTCATAATACCAGAGCCAACATCTGGTTGTTTTGGTTTTGGGATGGCAATTTTATGTTTCAGATCAGCAAGACGGTCAAGACTAGTTAAGTCTATGAAAGTCCTGCTGGGGTTTTCGGAGGTTTTCTTGGCAGCTGTTTGTTTTGGAGAGGGAGTTTCAGAATCAGAGTTTATGATTGGACTGGGTGGTGTTTTGGGAGTATTTGGTGGTGTAGATTCTGATGAGGATGGCAATTGTGCTAAGGTGATTGTTGTTCCACCTGGCAGCTGGATTGCCAAAGGTGATGGTTGAGGTGAATGAGGTTCAGATGGTTGAGGAGAAGGAGTTTCAGAGTGATGAAACTCTGGTTGAGGTGATGGTGGATTAATTTCTGGTTGAGGAGAGGGAGACAGAATTGCTGGTTGAGGAGAAGTTGTTGGAATTTCTGGTTGTTCAGGGATAAGGGGTTCTTCTGGAATGGGTGAAAGTGGTTGTTGTTGTTGTTCTGGTTCTTCAGCAGATTGCTGTTGTTCTGGTTGTGGAGGAGGGACAATTTGTGGTTCAGAGTTTGGTTGATCAGAGGTGTGTTGATCAGTGTCAGACAGCACTTGGTCAATTGCTGATGTTGTTGAGATTGTTGGTTGTTTGGGATGTTTGGTTCTGGGTCTTCTGAGTTTTAATGCCTCAGAAAGGTCCTCTTCTGGTACAGTTTCATCTATTGTAGGGATGGGGATTGAGATTCTATGAGAGGTTTGAGGAGGAATAGATGCTGGAATAGTAGAAGAATTTAAAACAGAAGCAGCAGATGAATTACCTCTTTTCTCGGGTGTCTGCTGGGATGATCCTTCTGAAGGTGCCTTCCTCTTCTTCGTCTTCTTCAGAGTCACTTCTTGCTGAGGTTGATGCAGAGCTTTGATAATCAGATTTGGATCTGTACCATCTGCCTTGCATGCATCCAAGTACCTGAGAACTACCTCTGGTTTAGATTCTATTTCAGAAAACAACGGAAAGTCACTCAGAGGAACTCTTCTGCTGGTGATATCAGCAATAGGAGTAGCTCTGGGTTCCTTCTGGATATTCTCTATCAACTTCATCTTCTTCAAGTTCTTTGCATTCAGAGGTTTCCCAACTGTTGGTTCAATAGTGCTTAGCTCTTGAGCTTCTATCAGATGCTCTATCAGCCTATTCTCTGTCAGAATATCTGATATCAACCTTCCAAAGGGTATCCAATCCCTCTTGGTTCTTTCTTCTTCCCTGGTTTCCTTCACACTTGTTCTGAGGTGGTTGAACAGAAAATGAGCCAGATTGATTTTTACCTTCTGATCAATAAAGTAGATCAGAAACTGCTGATCCACATTTATGTAATCAGGTGAACTGGTTGGTTTCCTGTGGTTGAAGCACCCCAGAATTATCTTAGCCCAAACTCTGTAATGATCCTTCAGATCTTTGATCTTGCTGCTGGGCACCCCATGAGTGAAAATCCTTGCAGCTATCACACCCACATCAGCACATCTTTCAGCCATGTCCACACAACGGACGCCACCGCCACTGTAACCGATTAGCCTTGCAATGTGATCCTCTATGATCACAATCTTCTTCCCCATAACAAAGGAGGTGACTAGATGTGTTGAAGCCTTGGCGTGAATCCAGAATTCCTTGACTAGCAAAGGGAATGTTGGTCCAACCAACCTGTCAAAATACCTTTCCCACTTCTGTGCCCTAACTTCTTCAGTTAGGTCAAAACCGTTCTCCTTCAAGCTTCCAAAATCAATGATTAATTCAAAAAGCACTTCAAGATTCTTCACAGGAGTGAGGAGTGTTCTGAATGGCACTTGATATTGCTCAGATGATGCTTTCTTCTGAGGACCTGCAGAAGCACTGCTGGAGGTTGCCATGTTCACACTAAAAAGGTTTTGAGAAGAAACTGAAGAAAATAGGTTTTGTAAGAGATGAACACAGAAATATGCAGAAAATGCTTGAGTATTAATGAGAAAACATAAAGAATGAGAATGAGAGATTAATGTGTTTAAATAGAGTTTCAAAATATTTTGAAAAGATAAACGTTTTTAAGAAAGAGAAAAATCATGATTGCATTTTAAAAGCATGATTACTTTTCATTAAATGCTTGCTGATTTTGGGGGATTTGAGAAAGATACTTAAAAACGGTTACCAGAGATATGCCTTCTCAGAAGCGTGCACGCGTTCAGCTTCAGAGATATGCTGATGATTGGATGACACTTGTTTGATGTAGTGATCAGCATGTCTGTCTTTGAGCTTAGACTCTCAGATCTTTAGACTTGCATCTGATACAATCTGCATGTTCTATCTTTCTGAAAGAAGATTGATCAGAAGTTCACAGTAAAACAATTACATTCTGAAGGTAAATATATGGAATTAAAACATTTTCACTCTGGACAGATTTTCATGCTGAGATGTTTCAGAATGAAATTAAACCTATCTTCTGAAAGGGGTTTAGTAAAGATATCAGCCCATTGATGGTCTGTATCTATAAATTTTAAGTTCAAAATACCTTTCTGAATATAGTCCCTAATGAAGTGATGTTTTATTTCTATATGCTTAGCTCTAGAATGTAAAATGGGATTCTTACTTAAGCAAATAGCAGAAGTATTATCACAAAGTATAGGAATGTTACTCTCAAAAATCTGGAAGTCTTCAAGCTGACTTTTCATCCAGAGCATTTGTGTGCTACATCCTGCTGCTGCTATGTACTCAGCTTTTGCTGTTGATAGTGCAATTGTTGATTGCCTTTTGCTGGACCAAGAGATCAGATTTTCTCCCAGAAACTGGCAGCTTCCAGAAGTACTTTTACGTTCCACTCTGTCTCCAGCAAAATCAGCATCGCAGTAGCCTACTAAGCTGTAATCACTAGATTTTCTATAAAACAAACCCAGATTAGTAGTACCTTTCAGATACTTGAAAATTCGCTTAACAGTTGTTAAGTGAGATTCTCTAGGATCTGATTGGAATCTAGCACAGATACAAACACTGAATAATATGTCAGGTCTTGAAGCAGTCAGATAGAGGAGAGAACCAATCATACCTCTGTAGACTTTCTGTTCTACATTTTTGCTTACCTCTTCTCTTTCCAGAATGCACGTGGGATGCATTGGAATCTTTGATGGCTTACATTCTGAGAGGTCAAATTTCTTCAGAAGATCTCTGATGTATTTGCTCTGATGAATGTAAGTTCCCTCTGGAGTTTGATTGATCTGAATTCCTAGAAAGAATTTCAGTTCCCCCATGAGGCTCATCTCAAATTCTGCCTGCATACACTTAGCAAATTTTCTTCCAAGAGAAGGATTAGTAGAACCAAAAATAATATCATCAACATAAATCTGACAGACTAAGATGTCATTCTTAACTGATTTACAGAATAGAGTAGTGTCCACTTTCCCTCTGGTGAATTCATTTTCTAACAGAAAGTTACTTAGCCTTTCATACCAAGCTCTGGGAGCTTGTTTCAGACCATACAGTGACTTCTTTAGTTTGAAAACATGTTCTGGATGTTTTGTATTTTCAAAACCAGCGAGTTGGTGTACATAAACTTCTTCTTCTATATAACCATTTAAGAATGCACTTTTGACATCCATCTGATACAGAGTGATGCCTCTATTAACAGCAAATGAAATTAAAAGTCTGATAGATTCTAACCTGGCGACTGGGGCAAAGGTTTATGTATAGTCTATCCCCTCTTGCTAACTTTAACCTTGTGCAACCAGTCGTGCCTTGTTTCTGATGACTTCACCTTGTTCATTTAGCTTGTTTCTGAACACCCATCTTGTTCCAATGACGTTGAATCCTTTTGGTCTGGGAACGAGATCCCATACGTCGTTTCTGGTGAATTGATTCAGCTCTTCTTGCATTGCCAGAATCCAGTCATTATCCAGAAGTGCTTCATCAATAGAAGAAGGTTCAATCAGAGACACAAGTCCCATAAGAGTTTCTTCAGAGTTTCTGAAGCTTGCTCTTGTTCTGATTGGATCTTCCTTTCTTCCTAAGATAGTCTCTTCTGGGTGATCCAAGCTGCTTCTGGGTAATCTCTTCTGAGGTTGATCAGCAGCTGTTGTAGGATTGCTAGCAGTGCTCCTTTCAGACGTTGAAGGAATGTCTGTGTCGAGAGCTTCTGATGACTTGTCTTCAGAACCTGTAAATTCAATTTCTATACCTGCAAAAACTTCATTCTGCTTTGACTTTTCAGAGTCAAGCTTATCATCAAAACGAACACTGATTGATTCTTCCACAATCTGTGTTTCTGTATTGTATACTCTGTACCCTCTTGAGCGTTCAGAGTATCCTAACATAATACACTTCTGTGCTTTAGAGTCAAACTTGTTCAAATAATTCTTTGTATTTAATATAAAGCAAGTACTTCCAAATGGATGAAAATATGAAATGTTGGGCTTTCTATTCTTCCACAATTCATATGGAGTCTTTTCCAGAATAGGTCTTATTGAGATTCTATTCTGAATGTAGCACGCTGTGTTTATTGCCTCTTCCCAGAAGGTCTTAGCAACGTTTGTCTCATTGATCATGGTTCTGGCCATTTCTTGCAATGTTCTGTTCTTTCGTTCTACAACTCCATTTTGTTGGGGAGTTCTAGGACAAGAGAAATCATGCAGAATGCCTCTGTCATTAAAGAATGACTCAAAATCTTTGTTTTCAAATTCTCCACCATGATCACTTCTGACTTTAACGATTCTAAGATCCTTTTCATTCTGAACTTGGTTACAGAAGGTAACAAACACAGAGTGTGACTCGTCCTTGTGTCTTAATAACTTTACCCATGTCCATCTGCTATAGTCATCTACGATTACTAACGCATACTTCTTGCCACTGACTGAAGCAGTTTTAACTGGTCCAAATAAGTCAATGTGCAGAAGTTCTAATGGCTTAGAGGTAGAAACAACATTTTTGGATTTAAAAGAAGGTTTTGCAAATTTGCCTTTCTGACATGCTTCACACAGAGCATCTGAATTAAACTTCAAATTAGGAAGTCCTCTGACCAGATTGAGTTTGTTAATCTGAGATATTCTTCTCATACTAACATGCCCCAATCTTCTGTGCCAGATCTACTGCTCGTTGTTAACAGACAGAAGACATTTTACATTCTGACTCTTTAGTTCAGAAAGTTTGATTTTGTAAATGTTGTTTTTCCTCTTACCATTAAACAGGATAGTCCCATCTTTCTGACTAACAGCTTTACATGATTTTTGATTAAAGATTATATCATAACCGTTATCACTTAATTGACTTATGGATAACAGATTATGCATCAATCCATCTACTAGTAGAACATTATTAATAGAGGGAAGATTTCCATTACCTACAGTTCCAGAGCCAATTATCTTTCCCCTCTGATTGCCAATTGAAATTCTGGCTGCAGATACTCAATGTCACGTTCAATGTTATGACACCGTATCTGACTTACTATATGACAGTAAATACAAAAGCAATAAAGAACACAGTCAATTGTTTACCCAGTTCAGTGTGCAACAACACCTACTCTGGGGGCTACCAAGCCAGGGAGAGAATCCACTATAAGAGATGTTAATTCAGGAATAAACCAACCAGTTTATCTCCTTCACTTAAGACCTACCCAATGCAATTCCAATCTAAGTACAACTTAAACCTGAGTTCCTACTCACTCCCCCTCAATCACAACAGTGATACATAAACCAATTTGACTTAAGAATTGATGAATACACTCTTCAAAAACAAACACTTGATTAAGCTTCACAGCTTTTTAAACAAGCAACACAATCACTTGTGCTTCACAGCTTTGAGTGATGCACACAACTAAGTTGACTCTGCTTCACAGCTTTAGTCAAGGAACATTCAAACACTCTTGCTTCAAAGCTTTGAGTGCTACACAACCCTTACAATTAGAAACCTATTCCAAGGCACTTATCACAATGATAATTGCTTGGAGTACAATAATCAAATCTATACAGATTACAAATGATCTTCTGATCAATAAAGAGCGATCCTTGAAAAACAGCAGCTCTGTTGAATATATAGCAGCTGCAACTTCAGTTAGGGTTTCCAAAAACCTAGGGTCAATTCCGTTTGACCTAAAGACCAGGTCACAGGACTTTATTAACCAGGTTAGGGTTGAGCTAGGTTACCCCTCAGAAAACGCAGGATTCTGTTCAGGAAGGACTGAGTTATTTCCTGAAAAAACTCAGACTTATCCAATCCTGCAATCCTGTTAGTTCAGAACAGAATGTCATAACATCTGTTATGACATCTGAGAAAACCTGTCTACTGATTTAGCAAAATGTGATCATTTTGCAAAATGCTCAGATACACACTTATAAACATCATTATTTGAATTACAATATTTTTCTGCAAAGGTACCTAATGAGTCAGTACAAACTGAACTAGAATGTTATGACATCAGTCATGACATTCACACATACACTTGGGATTTACCAAAAATGCAAGCCAATACCTAAACACTTACAGCCTCCAAAGCCAACGTGGCCTCCAGGCTTAAGTTCCAGGCTTTGGAACATATGCCTTCTTCCCGTCATGTGTCGTGAGCAGCCAGAGTCCAGGTACCATGACTGGTGTTTCTGACTTGCTGCTAAAGATATCTGCAACATGTATTATTTTATCCTTAGGTACCCAGATTTTCTTGGGTCCTGATTTGTTAGTTTTACCAAAACTCTGGTTGAATTTTGGTTTCACAGAGTGCTTACTGCTAGTATATTTAATATCATGTGTGTGACCATATACAAAATGTGAATTCAGAGGAGTGTGTTTAATGGTTAAGTCCATGACATTCTTTGGTGTAGGAACCTTACCTTGGTACCCTATTCCTTTCCTGCCGTTTCTGCTAACTCCATAGATCATTGAAGCCATTTTGCTTCTATCTATGCTTTTAGCTAGGAACTTCTGGAAACTGTGATCATACTCCTTGATGATCTCATCAGCGTTGCTGGGAGTTTCAGAAATTGGTTCCTTCTGAGAGTTTTGTAAAGTGTTTTCTAATTTTGAAATCTTATTTCTCAGCTCAGAATTTTCCAATTTGAGACTCTCAGTCTTATTAGAGTCAGATTCAAGATTCCTTTTCAGGTCTCTGAATTTAACTCTAATTTGCTGATACCGTTCCAGAATCTCATTAAGGCTTTCAGCAAGTTCAACCTTTGTAAAGTTAACAGCAAAGTTAGGAAATACCTCTTCAGTATCTGATTCTGAGTCTGATTCAGAAGCTTCACTATCTTCTGAGATGTTAGCCATGAGAGCTATGTTTGCCCTCTCATCATCTGATTCTGAGTCAGCTTCAGACGAGTCAGAGTCATCCCATGTGGCCATGAGACTTTTCTTCTTCTCTATTCCAAACTTCCTTTTGGGCTTTTCCCTCTGAAGCTTTGGGCAGTCACTCTTATAGTGTCCTTGCTCATTGCACTCATAGAAGATGATGTCCTTGGTGTTTGGCTTTTTGCTACTAGAGGAGCCTTCAGATCTTCTGTATCCAGAGGAAGAATCTGTCCTTCTGTATCTGGAAGAAGACTCGTTCTGATCAGATCTTCTGGGATTCCTGAACTTTCTTTGTCTTTGCTTCCACAGTTGATTTACTCTTCTGGAAAGGAGAGAGTTCGTCTTCTTCTGATGAGGATCCATCAGATGTTTCTTCAACTGCCTGCAAAACTTTAGACTCAATTTTTTTGTTAGATTTTAATGCTAAAGGCTTACCTTGCTTCTGAGGCTCATCAGCTTCTAGCTCTATCTCATGATTTCTGAGGGAGCTGATAAGTTCCTCCAGAGTGATTTTGTTGAGATCTTTAGCTAGCTTCAGAGCTGTAACCATAGGTCTCCACTGCTTGGGTAAACTTCTGATGATTTTCTTGACATGGTCAGCAGTTGAGTATCCTTTGTCCAGAACTTTGAGACCAGCTACCAGAATCTGGAATCTAGAGAACATGGTTTCAATGGATTCAGATTCTTCCATTTTGAACGCCTCATACTTCTGAATGAGCGCCAGAGCTTTTGTTTCTTTGACCTG
This sequence comes from Vicia faba, assembly GCA_948472305.1. Lineage (NCBI taxonomy): Eukaryota > Viridiplantae > Streptophyta > Magnoliopsida > Fabales > Fabaceae > Vicia > Vicia faba. The sequence continues at coordinate 609,506,437 of OX451741.1, forward strand.
AACGTTGCCCTCATGCGTCATTCTGAGTGAGTCAAAAATATTCTTTGCTGTGTCTCTGTTGGAGATCTTTTCATACTCAGTATAGGAGATGGCGCTGAGGAGGATGGTTCTGGCCTTGTGGTGATTCTTGAAGTCACGCTTTTGTTGATCAAACATTGTTTTTCTATCAATCTTCTGACCGCTTGCATTCACAGGGTGCGTGTATCCATCTGTCACCATATCCCACAGATCAGCATCATGTGCCAGAAAGAAGCTTTCAATTCTGCCTTTCCAGTAATCAAAGTTTTCTCCATCAAAGACTGGAGGTTTGCCGCTGAATCTGTCTCTGTACTCATTGTTGTCATTGCTGATGTGAGAATTGTTTCCTGCCATTGTGTTTTTCTGACGCTGGATCTTGTACTGACACGGTTAAGTGTTTTAGCTCAGAACCAGGCGCTCTGATGCCAATTGAAGTGGTGAAAAACACAAGAAGGGGGGGTTGAATTGTAAAACTGAAATCTAATGCAATGAACAAGATATTTTTATCCTGGTTCGTTTGATCTCAAACTACTCCAGTCCACCCGTCAAGGTGATTTCGCCTCTCTCCAACGAGGTCTTAATCCACTATATTCAACTGAATATTACAGACTGCTTTAACAACTGCTAAAGTCGTCTTGATCCAAACCACAACCCGATTTGTCAAGGAAACACTTTCTTACAAAGAGATAAAACTAAGTGTGTGAATGTTTTCTATAAAACTGTATCACAACTGTGATGTATACACAAATTAAAGCTTAGAAACTAGATTGCTAAACAATGATAGAATATCAGAATGTGTGGTGTTTAGCAAAACTGAGAGAAAGAAGATTTTGATCAGCTTTTATGCGTGTAGAGATTTGGAGAGCGTTAGCCATTTCAATCTTCAAAGACTTGTTTATATAGCACTGAGATGTTGAACGTTGGATGCAATATTCTTGATTCAATGCTATTAACAAACTTTCCTTATCTAGCAGATCTTGTCTGGAATGAGGCCGTTGGTATTAATTTGCTTTCAATGCACAGTACCGTTGCTTACTTAATGCAAGTTCTGGCTTGGCTCATTCTGACTCTGCTTAGCTGTTGATGAACTATTGTGTTTCTTTATCAGAGTGTTGAGCGCAGTCTTGTTCATCAGGCTTCAGCGTATAAGTGAGTTGATCATCTGATTCTGACATTCTGATATGGCAACTTCTGATGCTGATGTCTGAAACCAAATTCTGATGCTGAATAGATGTGATCTTGCTTATATCAATCAGAGTATCTGCAAGTCAGAACATAGTAATTTTAGGCAGCAGATAGTTCATACATGAATCTTATAAATAATATATCTTTTCACTTTGTTATCATCAAAACTTAAATATAGGGTAGTAGATTCAAACTTTGTTCTAACAGTCTGTTGATTGATCTTTCCTGAAGAGGTAAAGAGTTAGCTGTATGAAATATCATGATGCATGAAATATATTGTGTAATAATGTTCTCATAATAAATGAGAATGTGCTACATGCATCTCGTATTCATGTGCTATGTTGTTCGTAAATGATGTACGAATGTGAAATGTTGTTGAAGTGTATTTGTAAATATGTGCAACATCTTTGTCTGGGAAAATAAATCTGTGGTTGTTACTGGGGATGAAGAATGTGTGTATCTTCGATCCCGACAAGCATTCATGCTGGTTGTTTTGAGGAAACTCTGTTGGAGGATGTTGATTCTTGTTTGGGGAGAAGAGTCCAAGAACATTGGTTATTCACCTCTCTACTGGGAAATTTAGTCCTTATATAACCTAACCGGGGATAAAAGATATGGGTTGGATGCCGACTCGTCTGAGAGAATAAGGTTGAATGATACCTAATCTGGTTTTATATTCAGTATCAAACTCTCTGGGGATAGAAACCTGGACTGTCTTTTACTGGATATGAGAATCTTGCTAGTAATTTATGGTAGAAGCAGACTCAAGCTGAGGAGACTATAATCGGTTGGGAAAATAAACCTTGTTGGGGAAATAAACCCTGTTGGGGAAATAAACCCTGTTGACAGAGAAATACTCTGCTAAGGAAACACCCTTGCTGAGGAAATGAGCTCTGCTGGAGAGAAGAAATATGCATGGGTTTTATAGTTTTGGAGGAATAAATATAGTTGGTGAAGAGATTTTCCCTAAACTGCACTGATTGGGACTTCGTAGGTGGGCGATATTCCCAGGAAAAAGATCATATTCCTTTATCCGTTGGGATGATTTTCTGGTGAGTATGATAAGACTACTCTTTAGGGATAATCCCATGGAAGTGGCTCTGTTGGGATTTTTGGACAGCTTTGAACGTTATCCCAACTTCTAGAGTCTTGAGTAAATGCTTATTCTTGTTTTTATTCATATATTTGTTAACAGTTAATCATATTCATATGCATATGTTCATTCAATTTTAGTCATTGGACATTTTTGCAAATGAAACAGAGAAAGTAAAAACAAAAAGTTTGAATTTTTAAATTTGTATTTTATTGATAGTTTGCCCACAAAAAGGTGATTTTATACAAAGAGACATAAGTCCTAGTAAGAGGAAATTGTCGTGAAATGAAAAGAGTACAAAGTGTAAACAAAATAATAGCTATGTGGGATTAAACCCGTCGGGTTACAACTCTGCTATTGCCACTATGTCTTCAAGCATCTCATCCCTCGCTGTCGGAAAAAGTGATTGAATTTATCGATTCCATTTGACGTTGCTAATAAAGCTTGTTGTAAGTGATCCAATGGGACATAGTTGTATGCTTTAATCCCTAACTTTTTCCTGGACCGCCCTTTCGGGTTTTCAATCCACCAGGATACCCTTTTTTTCCCAAGCCATTTTTTTAGGTTTTTGACTTGCCGAGTGTAAAATATTTTGTATATATCCCTAATTTTTGCCCGAACCCTTTTGGTTCACCGGATGCCCTTATTTTTTCCTGGGCCAGTCAACCTAGCGGGTCATTTTCATGCTTAGTATCTTTTACTATGTCCGCGTTCAGAGGGTGCGGAAAATGTTCGCCATCCATGGTGGTTAATATCATGGCTCCGTCAGAGAATATTTTCTTGACAACAAATGGCCCTTCGTAGGTGGGAGTCCATTTGTCCCTGGGATCACCTTGTGGTAGAATGATGCATTTTATTACGAATTCACCGACCTGATATACCCAATGCTTGAACTTTTTATTGAATTCCTTAATCATACGTTTTTGATACATCTGACCATGACAAATAACCGCAAGCCTCTTCTCGTCAATCATATTTAAATGGTCTAGTCTGGTCTGAATCCACTCATATTCATCTAAGTTCACATCTTTCATAATTCTCAGAGGGAATCTGAACTTCGACAGGAAGGACAACTTCCATACCATAGACCAGATAGATTGGGGTAGCCCTAGTTAACGTTCGTGCAAAAGTGCGATAGCCGTGAAGAGCGAACAATAAAATCTTGTGCCAATATTTGTAGGTCACAAGCATCTTCTGTATTATTTTATTAATATTCTTGTTGGAGGCTTCCACTGCGCCATTCATTTTTCGTCGATACGGAGAAGAATTTTGGTGCTTGATCTTGAACTGTGTGCAGAATTCAGTGATCATAGTGTTATTTAGATTAGTACCATTATCTGTGATAATTCTCTCAAGGATGCCATACCGATAAATAAGGTTATGTTTGATGAACCAGGCAAACACATTCTTCGTAACAGAGGCGAACGAGGCTGCTTCAACCAACTTTGTAAAGTAATCAATGGTGACGAGGATGAAACGATGTCTGTTAGAAGAAGTTGGCTTGATTTCTTCGATGATATCAATGCCCCACATTGTGAATGGCCAAGGAGAAGTCATGATGTTCAAAGGTACTAGAGGCACATGAACTTTATCAGCGTAAATTTGGCACTTATGACAAGTTCTCGAGTGGTGGTGACAGTCAGTTTCCATAGTGTGATACGGTGGGAGAACTGACTTGAGGTTTTGCGTTTGTGTTTGCAAATGTTTCGGTTTAGCAAGAGTCGCCACCGACTTTTATTTTATCCAAAAGGAAAGGTAAAAAAGCACAGGAAAGACCTTTGAAATTGTTTTTTGAGTTTGGGGGGTAGATTATGAAAAGGGAAGGTGCTAGCACTCTTTTCATCCATGGTTTTCCATGGGCTCTTAGTTACTTGTTTTAGATCACTTGCTTTTGCTTTTCAATTGTTTGAAATGGTGCTTTGTGTGGTTTTGAAAGTATTTTGAAAAGAGGCCATCGTTTTGGCAATCTTTGTAATGAATCTTGTTTGTAAGAATGTATACAAAGATGTTTGCCTTTTGAAAAATGTTTCAATGTTTTGAAAGTTGTTTGGAAATTGTTTTTGAAATGTGCGCGTTTGTTTGAAAATAGCAAGGATGGTTTGCAAATTGATCAAGTAACTAGGAGAATCTACCTAATCAAAAGTCTTTCTTGTACATTTTTAACCCTTTGACATTGTTGTTTTACCATTGTATTTGGTAAACAACCCTATCTTTGGATGTTAAACGGGACAAGCGTGGGTCATCGTATGGCCATAATAGCAATAGTGCCAAGTATCTTAGTAAGATTTTTGAGGGACTAGATTATTTTTGTGTAGGCAACCAAGATAGCGTCATTGAGGGACTATGATATTTAGTTTTGTTTGATTTTGCCAAGATACCTAGCATGCATACCATGGCCATTTTAAGGCAACAAAGTGGATGAAACCCTAGGGGTGCTTGTGTGCAAAGTGTTGTCATTTTTCATGCATTTTTGTCTTGTATTTAAGTCATGCTATTTGTTTGATTTTTGGTCTTTTCATTCAAAACCCTAGATTACTATCATGGTATATGAAAGCAATAAAATGCGTAAAGTAAATCTAGACTATTACAACAGTATTATGGGGAGGGGGATACAAGTTTGAATAGAGGGTATTTGCATAAAATAAAAACCCTAAAACTATTACAACCAAATTGAATTTATTGTACAAATAAATAAATAAGGAAATATTTAAATATGGAATAAATTATAAATATGCAAAATGTTTTTGTATTAATTTGATGTATGTGAAAATAATATTATTTAATGTCCTAAAAATAAGAAAATAAAAATGATTATTTTTGAAAGGGTGAAAACCCTAGTTTTTGTTATAAAGAAAATATTGTTTTGCAATTATTTATTTGTCCATTTTTGTTTGAGAAAAATAATATTAATATATACAAAATGTTAAAAAAATAAATATTGTATGAAAATATTATTTTAAGTGTATAAATAATAAAAATAAAAATGTATGATATTTTTATATTATTTTCAAGTTTTATTTAAGAAAATAAAAGAACATTAACCTAATAATTTATTTATTATACAAAAAAAATAAAATAAAAATATGATAAAATGCCAAAAATAAAGAAAATATTTTTTGTCATTTTAAATATTCAGAAAAAATAAATAAAAGTCAAAAATATAAAAGAAATGAAAAAAAATATGCAAAAATAAGAAAATGGGCCAAGGGGGTGCAGAAAGTAAACAGGGGGGTGCCAAAAGAAACAGGCCCACTTCACTTCATCCCTGACCTTTGTACACTTCCTGCGCGCGTTTCATCCTCAACCTGTATCTCTTGCATACGTGCATAAAAACTAAATCTTGCAACATGAAACTTGTAGCATTTTTAGTCACGATTCCATTGATATAAAAAACATGACCTAACTCTCAAAGATCAAGAAGAATTTTGTCACCCCTAATTTCTGACCTAAAATTTTCAGCAACTTCAACTATCAAATACTCTTAGCTCAGTCAATATAAATGGAAGCTATGCATATGTACAACTCAAGCACATTAAAGACTACATTTTTGCTTCACAAACCTAAGCCTAAGGATGTCTAAATAGAGAGATAGAAACTTGACAAATACCTTGTTCAGTTGAGTTTGAATAGAGAAATGTAGCAACTTTGAGTGAGGCCTGAAGGTTGTGTAAGTTTGCTTGAAGTTCCCTCAACCTTTCCCAATGCTCAGCTTGTCTTGAAGATGGATAGAACTCCTTGCACGACTCAACCTGCAAAGCTTAAAGGCAAAACGCAAAACGATGGGATGTATGTAATGTGTTTCAAGTGGTTCAAGGCAAAACGCACAAGGCAATATTGTTTTGGAAGTGGTTCTGCAGATGATGCCCTGTTTTGGGCAGAAATGGGGTTTTTGGTGTATTTGAGTGTTTGAGAGGTTGTGGAATCGTGTCTTAGGCTTGTTACAATATTCTGAACTTGGTTCAAATGATGCTTAGACTTGGTTTTATCAGATACTAGAGTTGTATTTACTTTTGCCAACTTGCTTGCTTTTGAAGAAAAGTGGGAAATGACAATGCCAAACCCTGTACATGCTTGCTCCTTAGCTGCACATAGTCGGTGAAATTTTCCTGATATTTGTGGACTTTGTTTGCAGCAAGACATTAGGTCCATGACTCAAGATAAACAAAGTTGCAAAAAGCAAACTTTATGAAAATGGTATTGTTACCTTTATGCCATTTTTGGATTAAACCCTTGTACAAAGCTTCAAAGATCAGAACAAAGCCAATATCCATTGTGTTTGCATTCAATTTTGGAGTGTAAAAAGGATTAGGACCTGTAATGCAAGTACAAGCATGATTCAAACTGATTTGCAAATTGAACCGTTGTGAAAAATGCCATGGACAAAAGTGAGAAATTGCCATTTTCTTTCCTTCGATTCTCCCTAACCCTAAATGATCTTGGAGAGTTCTAGGACATTTTGGAAAGCTTGTAACATGCTCTACAATCCATATTTGAAAATAATTTTGAGATTCCTCTTGGAACTAGGTGAAAAGTTACCATGAAGTTAGGTCGAAAATCTGCCTAAACTAGGGCAAAATTTCACTAAGTTAAAAGTTTTATGGACCCCTATTCACAAAATCATAACTCGAAATCCAAGCATCTTTTTGGAAAACTTTGTGAATCAAAGTTGTAGATTTTGTGGAGGACAACAACTTTAATGTTGGAAATTTTCTTTGAATCCAATTGTAACATGGTGAAAAAGTTGGGAAAAGTTGGGAAAAAATAAGAAATTTTCATAACTTAGAAAATTTCTAAGTTATGAAAAATTTCAAACTTAAACCCTAATTTCCAAAATTAGGTTTCTTGGTGAACAAGTTTCATGTTTTGACACATATTTATGAAATATGACCTTTGACACTTGATTATGAACAAAAAGTCAAAGTTTGACTTTTCAGTGTACAATTAATTTTTGATCAGTTGACTAGAAAATTCATTTGTCAATCCAATGCATTTGAGATCTTTTGAACCTTGTGATTAGGTAAAGATGGTTCTATTGAGTCCTTGAAGCCATGCTTGAACCCAATTTTCCATTGGCTAGGTGAAAAATCAGAAATTTCCCTTCTACAGTCAAAACCCTAATTTTGACCATTTTGCCCTTTTGATGATCTGATCAAATTTCTTGAGGAGTTGTGGCCCAAACTTGATCAAATGGTTAATATGAGTATATAATGGTGATTTGGATAAAAAATATGAGGTTTGACTTTAAATTGGCCATAGTTGACTTTTTCCCCAATACAGTTGATTTTTAGGTCAACTGTCCAATTGACTGGGCAAAAATGTGATTCAAGGCTTGAAACTTGGTATGTGCAATCTTAGAGGTCCAACATGAAGTATGAAAGTCACATGTGGCATTGGAAGTCCAAAAATCCCTGTGCAAACTCAAACCCTAATTTCAGGTCATTAGTGCAAGGAGATGTCTTGAGTTGAGCAAACCCTAATCTGGTCTTGAATTCCAAAAGTCTTGTGAAGGGAAATCTTGATAAAATGAGAGGGAAAATTTTGGGGTACAACAGCTGCCCCTGTTCAATCTTCTTGAACCTGAAGAGTTAGATTGGCGAATTTTGCCGTTCGTGACTCGAAGGTAAAAAATGATTGGACACTAGAGTCCCCGTAAATTTGCACTCCTCAAATTGTAGTTGAGGAAATGGGCTTAAAGATGCCATTTGGAAAGGTTATATAATTTTGTTGGAGATGGGCTTAAAGATGCCATCCAAGAATGTTTGTTGAACTGCAAGTTGAAAGTCAAAAGAATGAGTATCAGAATGGTGTCCGTATTTGGAACGTATCTGAAATGTATCTGGAGACTGAGTCTGTATGAGAAATGGAATGACGTCCATGTATGGAGCATATCCGAGTTATAACTATACTTGAATCTGAATGAATAGTAGAATGACTTCCGTATATGGAGTGTATCTGTATTGTATCTGATTCTGAAATCTGAATAAGCGACAAAATGGCATCCGTATCTGGAGCGTATCTGAGCTGGGGAAAAATTTGAATGAGTGACAGAATGGCTTCCATGTCTGGAGTGTATCTGAGTTGGGGAAAATTTCAATGAGTGACAAAATGGCTTCCGTGTTTGGAGCGTATCTGGACTGTATATGAAGTTGGAGTCTGAATGAGTATCAAGATGGCATCCGTGTCTGGTGCGTATCCGTCATGTATCTTGACTTTGAATTTTGAATGGGCAAAAGAGTGAGTTCCGTGTCTGGAGTGTATCTTTACTGTATCTGAATAAGAGATCTGAATGAGTAACAGAATGACTTCCGTGTATGGAGTGTATCTGTACTGTGTCATGAATAAGAGATCTGAATGAGTAACAGAATGACTTCCGTGTCTGGAGTGTATCTGTACTGTATCATGAATAAGAGATATGAATGAGTAACAGAATGACTTATGTGTCTGTAGTGTATCCGTACTGTATCTTGACTTTGAATTCTGAATGAGTAATAGAATGACTTCCGTGTTTGGAGTGTATCTTTACTGTATCTGAATAAGAGATTTGAATGAGTAACAGAATGACTTCCGCGTCTAGAGTCTATCCGTACTGTATCTGAAATATTTGGATATCTGTTAAAGATAGCCGTTAATCTTATCCTGAAAAGGGTAAAATGTTAGCTGAAACACAAAGTTATGTTGCATGAAATTCATGATGCAATAAATGTGTTTTATCAATGTTTATGATATATGAGTGTAATGTATGCGAATGTAAGCTAATTTGCTATCTTGCTGAGGAAAATAAATCCTTGATAGCTGGGGATGATAAAACCCTTGACTGCTGCCGGGGAAAATAAATCCTTGACCGCTGCTGAAGATTCAAAATCTTTGATTGCTGAGGATGAGAAATCCTTGCTGACTTCTGGGGATTAAGAGAAATCTCCGATAACTTCTGTGGGGATGTGAGAATCCTTCATGTCTTGAAGTTGGAGTATTGACAAAATCTGTTGTGAGAGTAATGTCAAACTGCTTGAGAAATCTCTTGGGGAAATCCAGAGAATTCTGACGACTCCTACTGGGGGTTATACAAAGGAAATCCTTACTCGGTTGGGAATAGGGAAAACACTGATGATTTCTGCGGGGAACTAAGGATGAGAATCTTCGATCTGCAGGGGAATAAAATTCTGACAAATTCATGCTGGGGAGTAATGAAGACTCTAGTGACTTCACTCGGGGAATCAAGAATGAGAATCTTCATTCCGTTGGGGAGTAAAAGCTCTATGAGGAAGAAGGCTTCCTGCTGGAGAGTAAGTTCAGGACTCTGGGGGACAAAGCTTATTCCTGTTTGGAAAAAAGCTCAGGAGTTTGGGTTGTATGCCACTTTATTGGGGAATTATCCTAGGTTGGGGATAAAAGTTAACTGTTATCTAGTTGATTCTCAGACTTTAAGACAACTTGCTGGGGAATTTGGGGAAAACTTAATAGTTCCCGCTGGGATTTGATAGTTGGAAATTTGACTCGACTGGGGAAGAAGGTTTCATCTCTGCTGAGGGTCTGTAGTTCAAAGTTTTTGCTCCGCTGGGGATCTGTAAGTCAAAGTTTTTTGCTCCGCTGGGGATCTGTAACTCAAAGTTTTTTTGCTCCACTGGGGATCTAGATGATGTACTGCAGGGGATTTCTCTTAGAATAGCCTAAAGACGTTTTCCTATACTTTCAACCTGTCAGTAATTATTCTTTCCCATTTCGTTTATTTGTAAACAGTGATTATATTCAAATGCATATGCTTATTAATAAATCATTGGATGTTTTCAAATAAAACACAAGTGTAAAAAAAGAAGAAAAAGAAAATAGTTTTCTGCACTTTGAAGTATCTTTGTATTAAATTTGTGTAAGTACTTTGTACAAAGGAGACATACATCCTAGTAAGAGAACGTTGTCATAAAAATGAGAAAATTTTATACAAAGAAAGATTGCTTGCGTAAAAATTCCATGGGGTTCCCATTCTGCTATAGCCTTCGTAACTCTGAATATCTTGTCCATTTGTTGCTTCGTCCGAAGATGATTGAGCTGATCGGAAACCAGAAGCTTGTCCGTGAAGAGATTGTCCTTAAAGTGATCTGACGAGACATAGTCATACGCTTTAATTCCCTAACTTTTGCCTGGACCGCCCTTTCGGGTTTTCAGTCCACCAGGAAACCCTTTTTTGCCCAAGTCGCCCTTTCGGATTTTCAACTTGCCGGGTGTACAGATGTTTTTTTTTATTTATCCCTAGTTTTTGCCTGAACCACCCTTTCAGGTTTTCAATTCACCTGGATGCCCTTTTTTGCCTAGGTGTGGCAACCTAGCGGGTCATTTATGTGTAGTATCTTTTGACTATGTCTTCGTTCACAGGGTGCGGCAGGTCGTCACCGTCCATGGTGGTTAAGATCATTGCCCCACCAGAAAAGATGTTTTTGATCACAAATGTTCCTTCGTAGGTAGGAGTCCATTTGCCCCTGGGATCATATTGCGGCAAGATGATCCGCTTGATTACAAGATCTCCGACTTGATGTACTTGGCGTCTGACTTTCTTGTTGAAAGCTTTGATCATCCGTTTTTGATACGTCTGACCATGGCAAACAGCAGTAAGTCGCTTTTCGTCAATCAAGTTAAGTTGATCAAGCCTGGTTTGGATCCAATCGTCTTCACTCAAACCAGCATCTTTCATGATTCTCAAGGAGGGAATCTGAACCTCGATAGGTAAAACAACTTCCATGCCGTATACCAAAGAATAAGACGTTGCCCCAATTGATGTGCGTGCCGTGGTACGGTATCCGTGAAGAGAAAACGGTAGCATTTCATGCCAGTCCTTGTAGGTGACTGTCATCTTTTGTATGATCTTCTTGATATTTTTGTTCACAGCTTCGACAACACCGTTCATCTTTGGCCGATAGGGAGATGAATTATGATGTTGAATCTGGAACTACTCGCACAAGGCAGTGATCATAGTGTTGTTAAGGTTTGTACCGTTATCAATGATGATCCTTTCAGGGATACCGTACCGGCAAATGAGGTTCTACTTGGTGAAGCGGGCAACAACATTCTTGGTAACAGATGCAAAGGAAGTTGCTTCGACCCACTTGGTAAAGTAGTCAATGGCCACCAGAATGAAACGATGTCCATTGGATGCCGTAGGCTTGATCTCTCCAATCATGTCGATTCCCCACATAGTGAATGGCCATGGAGCTGTTAAGACATTGAGAGGAACTGGAGGTATATGTACCTTGTCCGTATAGATTTTACATTTGTGACAAGTCCTGGAATGTTGATAGCAGTCAGCTTCCATGGTAGACCAGTAATAGCCTGCCCGCTAGAGTGAGTGCCAAAGGTACCATTGTGAAACTCAGCCATGATCTATTCAGCTTCAATCTTTTTCACACAATGGAGCAGAATGCAATTATGATTGCGCTTGTACAGGATACCATTGCTCAGGAAGAACTTAGCTGAGAATCTCTTTAAGAACTTTTTGTCGTTGACTGAAGCTCCTTCAGGATATTCTTGCGCCTCGAGATACCTTTTGACTTCATGAAACCAAGGTCGGTCCACTACTTCTTCAGTATTAATCTCGTGAAAATGTGCAGGTTCGTCCATCCGTTCAATGGTGATTTGGGGAGCCTCATTATCCCAGTTAAGTTTAAACATGGATGACATTGTAGCTAGAGCATCTGCTAGCTGATTTTCTTCTCACGGGAAGTGCTCGAAGGTAACCTGCTCAAAATATGGTAACAATGTCAAGACATGTTCTTTGTAAGGGATGAGGTTTGGATGCTTAGTGTCCCACTCTCCTTTGATCTGACTGATGACCAAAGCTGAGTCCCCAAACACAATCAATGATTTGATTCCCAGGTCTATTGCAGCCTTGAGACCAAAGATGCAAGCTTCATACTCGGCCATGTTGTTCGTACATTTGAAGCAAAGTCTAGTAGTGAATGGTGTATGGCAACCTTCTGGGGAGATGAGTACCGCGCCGATACCATTTCCAAGTGCATTGGAGGCACCATCAAAGTACAGGGTCCATCGGGATCCTTGTTCAGGTCCGTCATATGGTCTGAAATCTTTAACGTTGTCCAAAGTCATGATGTCCTCATCAGGAAAGTCAAACCTCATGGATTGGTAATCTTCGACAACTTGATGGGCCCGATGATCGGCTAGTACACTCCCCTTTATAGCTTTTTGGGTCGTGTACTGTATGTCGTATTCGGTCAAGATCATCTTCCATCTAGCGATTCTTCCAGATAAAGTAGGCTTTTCAAAGATGTACTTGATCAGATCCATCTTAGATATCAGCAGAGTGGTATGAGTCAACATATACTGCCTTAACGGGCGAGCAACCCATACCAAAGCGCAGCAAGTTTTCTCGAGCAGTGAGTATCGAGTCTCACAGTCGGTAAACTTTTTGCTAAGGTAATAAATGGCATGCTCTTTTTGGCCAGACTCGTCATGTTGGCCCAGTATGCACCCCATTGAATTCTCTAGGACAGTCAGATACATGATTAACGGTCTTCCTTCGACGGGTGGCATTAAGATAGGAGGTTCTAGAAAATACTCCTTGATTTTATTGAAAGAAATTTGACAGTCATCATTCCATTTAACCACCTGATCTTTCTTCAACAGCTTGAAGATTGGTTCACAGGTAGATGTTAGGTGAGAGATGAACCTAGCAATGTAGTTTAGACGTCCCAAGAAACCTCTGACCTCCTTCTTAGTGCGAGGAGTAGGAATTTCTTGTATAGCTTTGACTTTGGCAGGGTCAACCTCGATGCCTTTGTTGCGGACAATGAAAGCTAGGAGTTTACCGGACCTGACTCTGAATGTTCACTTGTTAGGGTTCAGTCTGAGCTTGTACACCTTCAACCTGACAAACAACTTTTACAGATGGTCGAGGTGTTCTTCTTCAGTTTGTGAACGGGCTATCATGTTATCTATGTAGACCTCTACCTCATGATGTATCATATCATGAAACAAAGCTACCATGGCACGTTGATAGGTTGCCCCGACATTCTTCAGTCCGAATGGCATCTCTTTGTAGCAGAATGTACCCCACTGTGTAACAAAAGTAGTTTTCTCCATGTCCTCAGGGGAAATTTTGATCTGGTTATAGCCTGAGAATCCGTCCATGAAAGAAAATACCTTGTGCTGAGTTATATTGTCAACCAAGATGCCAATGTGCGGTAGTGGAAAGTCATCTTTAGGGTTGGCCCTGTTTAAGTCTCTGTAATCCACGCACATTCTCACTTTGCCGTCCTTCTTAGGCACGGGCACAATGTTAGCAACCCATTATGGATAAGAAGTAACAGCAAGAAATCCAGCATTGAACTGCTTCATAACTTCTGCTTTGATCTTTTCTGACATGTCGGGCCTCATGCGGCGGACTTTCTGTTTAACTGGCGGACAGTCTTCTCTTATGGGCAGACGGTGAACCACAATGTCTGTATCGAGTCCCATCATGTCTTCGTAAGACCAAGCGAAGATCTCAACATATTCATGTAACAGCTGAATTAAGCGCTCTTTGACACTTGGCTCTAGGTTGGCACCCACTCTGATTTCTTTTCTATCTTCCTCAGTACCCAAGTTGATTGTCTCTAACAGCTCCTCATGAGGTAGAATAGCCCTTTCTTCCTGTTGTAGCAGTCTAGCCAATTCTCCTGGAACCTCACAATCTTCCTCGCCTTCGTATTCTGCATGGTAGACCAGATCTTCAGAGTCACTGAAGGCCATAGTAGAATTGTTACCCATGGAATCCGGAATGGAAGGGTACCTGCATTTGTGAGTGTGGGTGTGTGTAAGGGATATCCATCTTTAAACGAATAAAATGTAAAAATAAAGACAATGAACACAAAAGTTTATATGTGAAAACATCCATGATTCATTAAAATGGCATATGAAGATGAAAAATCAAACCCTTACAAATGGACCTATGTGCCTCGGGTAAGGCACAAGGTTAAAAGTGTACGAATTGTTCAAGAATTATTACAAACCAACAGAAATGTTTGAAAGATAAATTACTGATTTATGAAAGTAATCGGAACAAAGTCTTTTGCCTCCCAGTTGCTCAGTCCTCCGTCAACAGTAGGGAAAGTCCAGTCTTCCAAGTTGCTCTCCTCTTCACTATCCTCCAAAGCATTGACTCCATGATGGGTGATCTTCACTGGTGGCCCTCCAGCACGGGTGCAGCGTACAGCCTTTTGAGCAGAAGAAGTGAACCCCAAGCCGAATTTATCTGATTTGAAAGGAAAGTCGGGAAGCTGCCCCCAGATTATGCTTCCTCCTTCTTCAATCACAGCCTTTGCATCTTTGAGAGACGACATCCGAAGCGGAGGTATGGTAATTATGGGTACAGAAGACACTGTTTTGGTTGCCTCAATCTCTTCAGAAACTTCTTCGAAGTGTTGGAAATGGGTTTCTATGAATTCGCCATCCAATTCTACATAGCGGAAAGAATTTAGATGGCTTATCATGTATTCCACTTCGCCATGAACAATTATGATTTTCCCATGGACAGGGTACTTGAGCATTTGATGCAGAGTAGAAGTGACGGCTCCAACATGGTGAATCCATGGTCTTCCTAACAAGGAAGAATAGGAAGGACGGATGTCCATCACATAGAATGTGGAGTTGAAGGTTTCAGTCCACACTTTAATCGGGATGTCCACCTCCCCGTGGACCATCCTTTTAGAACCATCAAAGGCTCTAACAATTATATTGCTGGGCTTCAAGGTTAAACCTTCACAATCCAGTCTATCCAAGGCTTTCTTTGGCAAGACGTTCAACGATGAACCAGTGTCTACCAGTACGTGTGCTAGAGTAGTCCCTTTGTATTCAACCGAGACATGCAAAACGTCATTATGTTTTCTCCCTTTGGATGTTAAATCGGCATCGGAGAATCCTATAACATTGTCAGCTGTTAAGCTAGCTACACATTCCTGGAACTGATCCGTGGACGTTTCCTGTGGCACGTGGGCCGTCTTCAAAAATCTGATCAGAGCTTTAACATGAGCTTCTGAACAAAGCAGCAGGGCCAACATAGAGAATTTTTAGGGGTTTTGCCCCAGTTTTTCCACAACATTATAATCGCTTTTCTTGAATATTTTCAAAATCTCTTCCATTTCTTTTTGAGAGGTTTCAGGGATGACCAATGGATGAGCCCTCATCCTGATGGGCTCTTATTGGATCCCCTTCCCTCTATCATTAGCAGCAGTAGAGGGGACAACCACAGGAGTTACAACTTCTTCAATAATCAGAGTTCTCACAGATATGTGGACCAGTACAGGGGTAAACTTAGGAGCAGCTGAGGGTCCGAAGATTGCCTTTGGAGGGGCAATCTCCAGAGAGAAAATTCTTCCACTGCGGGTGATTTTACTCGTCCCAATAATGTTTTCAATGTCGGAAGTCTCTTCATCAGAAATCTCTTCAGTTGATTCAATATGTTTAATACCGTGGTAGTAGATTTCTCTACCATAGTTCCACGGTACTGATCTGTCGGACTTATATGGGACGGGCCCGGGCATGGTTATCTTCAAAGGTACAGTCTTCAGAGCGGATGTAATCTTAACAGGTCTTTTGGAGACCTTGGAAATATTGGAGGATATGGTTATTATTAGAACATCATTGACAGGATTCGGTGTAACAGGAGTCTTTTCAAAAAGGATTTCTTGGTTATCCATTAGGCGTTGGATGACTAACTTCAACAATGGACAGTCGGTTGGTAAGGATGAACAAATGCAGCAATCTTCTTCACAACCTGGGAAATCCTAGCCTTCAGCAAATTCAACTTGATTATCGGTAGCGGAGTCATCAAATCATCAACAATAGCAACAAAAAGATCTTCTTCAACAGCAAAGGCATTGTGGCCATGCTTTGGCATTGGAGCAGAGATTACATTCGGCTTTTCAGGGGCGTCGAATTCAACTTCTTTAGCATCTATCAAATCCTGAATCTTATTCTTGAGGGCCCAACAATTGTTGGTGTCGTGCCCCAGGCTGTCTGAATGATAAGCATACTTGGCATTTGAATGGTAGTACGGAGAAGCGGTATTCGGATTCTTCGGGGCTTCTTTCAAACTTGCAAGGTTAAAATTCAAGAGATGGGGTAGAACCTGAGCAGGAGTCATGTTTATCCGGGTGAATTACCGTACAGGCCTTTCCACCCTTGCTTGGTTGGTTCTGGGTTGATTATTTCTGGGCTGATCAGCTGCAGACTTCTGAATCATTACGGCCCCCACCGCTGGCCGGCGCTCAACTCTTCCTTGACCTCTTTGGGAGTAGACAACTGATACTTCCTTCTTTGCTGGAAAAGTCTTTTTGATAGCAGCGGAAGCAGATGCATCTTTTTGAATTTTCCCGCTTTTGATGCCGACTTCTACTCTCTCACCAGTTAGAATCAACTCAGTGAACCCTGTGGAGGAGCTTCCAATTAGGTGATTAAAGAAAGGCCCTGACAGATTTCCCAAGAACATGTCTACTAGCTCCCTCTCAGATAGAGGTGGTTGTACTCGTCCTGCCAAGTCTCTCCATTTCTGGGCATACTCCTTGAAGCCTTCATTGGAGACCATGCCTATACTCTGTAATTGAGTACGGGTTGGTGCTAAGTCCGCATTGTATTGATACTGTTTATAGAATGCGGCCGCCAAATCTTCCTAATTATGCACATCAGAGCTCTCCAACTGGTAAAACCAATCCAGCTGCGTCCCCGACAAACTGTCCTGGAAAATATGGACCCACAAGTCTTTGTCAAAAGAATGTGGTTGAATTTTTCTGACATAAGATCGCAGGTGCATCTTAGGGCAAGACACCCCATCGTACTTAGCAAATAGAGGTACCTTGAATTTGGGAGGGATTACAATTCCAGATACCAACCCTAACTCTTCAAAGTCCATCCCAGGTACTCTCTGCACCTCCATGGAAGCTAGACGCTCTTCCAGGTTCTTGTATTTATCATCTGTAGGAGGATACTGCTGTTCAGAATAGTCCTCATCTTCTTCCTCTTCAGCTTCAGAATCAGATGCCACTGCAGTTCCTTTACCCTTTCCTTACCCCTCTTCAGATGTTGATGGAAAATCTAGGACCCTTCTGGTTTGACCTTCAAATATTCTGCCCAAGGTATCCACACCAACTCTCTTCTTCTTCTTTTTCTCTTTTTCCTTCTCTAGCAGAGTTTTGAGCTCCTCCTGCCCCTTGGCCAAGGTCAGAAGTAGCTGCTGAAACTGTGAATTCTGGGCTTGCAAGTCTTTGACCGTTTGTTCAATATCCATCTTGCTGAAATAAACAGCAGAGAGATGAGGAAACTTGGTGCGAAGACCTGTTTATGCATATGATGAATGATATGTATTTATGTAATGCATTCAAGGATTCAGAAATTCAAATTTGTTTTAAACAAAAAAGAAACACACGTCATATTAATAAGATAGAATTTGTTAGTACATTAATGCCCCATGGGAAAAATAATACAAAAATTCTAAGGTAAAAAGACGTTGCACATCCTTTTTGGTGCAATGTAGGTGTTGAGAGTCTGCTCTTCGTGAAGTTGACGAGTGAGTTCCAAAACCTTCTTCTTGCTGGCGTAGAATTGGGCTTCAAAAGTATCGCGTTCTCCCTTGAGCTGTATCCAACTCCTTTGCAGATCTTCGAGTGATGTTGGCATGTCAGGATGTAGGAGGGTGTATGGAACCTCTCCTTCCATAATAGGCTCTATAATCACAGGGAGAATGTAGGGGGTAAGGAATCATAAGACTTTGGGCGCGGGTTCATACCCACTTGAGGTAAGGCTCAAGGGGGATGGAATTCTTGTGTCCTAAGGTCTTACTGTCCACCTTGTTTGGCATCCTCCAAGCTCGGATGAACCTTTGTCGGAGTCCTTGATCATCGTTGTCAAAGTCAAAAACCAAGTCTGGAATCAGCATGTCATGTGGGCCATCCCTTCGGGCATACCCAAACTGTCTCAGAGCCAAGCAGGGGTTGTAGGTAATGCCTCCCCTAATTCCAAGTAGAGGGACATTAGGGAATTCCCCACAATGGTCAATGATGATAACATTCTCTTTTGATCGAGAACACCAATGAATATCTGAATGTGTAAGGGTCATCAACCGTTGTGACCACCTCAAACCTTGCTCATTCTTCAAGACTGATTGGGGAAGATGAGAAATAAACCATCTTTCCAGTAGAGGAGTGCAACACATGAGAACACCTCTTTTCCTCATTGTTCGAGTGTGAAAAGAGTGGAGGATATCCCCAAGCAATATAGGCACCAGGTTGCGAGCCATGAAAATTTTGACAGCCTTCACATCTATAAGCTGATCAGGGTTTGGGAACAAGACCACCCCATAGATGAGAAGAGCTACGATCTCCTCAAAAGCTTGCAGGTCTAGAGAATTCCAGCATTCTTGAGCTTTCTCAAACATAAACTTTGACAAGAAGCCTTTGACACCACTTCTAGTTTCCCAATGACTTGTGACATCAGAGGAGTGCAAGTGTAAGGCTTGAGTAATCTCTTCTGGCTTTGGATCTCTTTCCGTACCATTGTTGGGTAGTTGATTGAGAATAGGAATCCTCAAGAGTTGAGAAAATTCCTCCAAAGTAGGAACAAGTTGGTAGTCAGGAAATGTAAAGCAATGATGTAGGGGGTCAAAGAACTGGAAGAGAACTTTCAGCATATCCTCCTCAGTGTTGGAAGTGACTAAGTTGAGAAGACGACCATGTCTTTTGGTGAATGGATAATACTCTAGAATCTTGGAAGCAAGCTCCTTGAGTTGTGGAGGAATTCTCACAAGGTTAACTTGGATAGTTTTCCTGCGAAGTGATTCCATAACCTACAAAACAGGAAAAAAGATGAAAATCCAAATCCTTGAAATGGTTATTGGATGCATATGATGCTTCATGATGTCCATGATGTTATGCACAAGTATATATGTACAAACAAATCACACAAGTTCCTAGTTTAGGCTTGCATGGGGTTTCATAGGTAAGTACCCTCTTGAAGTTTAGTTGGCTCAACCTGTCCTAGAAATAGTAACCGGGTTCTAAGGAGCTCAATATCACTGGATTGTTTTATGTGTTCATTGGTTCAGTTTAGCCACTTTACTGGCGACCGAAATATTCCAAGAAAACAACCCTCAATGAGTGTAGTATCTAGTATATACCAACTTCGGTCAAGTTGGTCAAGTAAAGGTTCTAAAAGCCCATTAGTGCTTCATGACATCACTCAGCGGACACGTATTCTCTTTGATTGACTCAAAGGATACCGGTACCCACAAATATGTCGCACTAATATAGCTATTGCTTCAACAATGTTGGTATACCCCGCACAGTTTCCACAATGTATTGTTATTTACCTATGAATGTTTCCCAAATCCGGGTAGAGGATTCAAACCCAAACAATAGAACCAAAGTGTAAAGCAAACAAGTCAAGCAAGATAAGCATGTAAAGGTGATCTAAAACCCTAAGGTAACCCCACTTTTAGATTTTTCCCCAGCAGAGTCGCCAGTTCTGTGATACGGTGGGAGAACTGACTTGAGGTTTTGCGTTTGTGTTTGCAAATGTTTCAGTTTAGCAAGAGTCTCCACCGACTTTTATTTTATCCAAAAGGAAAGGTAAAAAAGCACAGGAAATACCATTGAGATTGTTTTTTGAGTTCGGGGGGTAGATTATGAAAAGGGAAGGTGCTAGCACCCTTTTCATCCATGGTTTTCCATGGGCTCTTAGTTACTTGTTTTAGATCACTTGCTTTTGATTTTCAATTGTTTGAAATGGTGCTTTGTGTGGTTTTGAAAGTATTTTGAAAAGAGGCCATCGTTTTGGCAATCTTTGTAATGATTCTTGTTTGTAAGAATGTATACAAAGATGTTTGTCTTTTGAAAAATGTTTCAATGTTTTGAAAGTTGTTTGGAAATTGTTTTTAAAATGTGCGTGTTTGTTTGAAAATAGCAAGGATGGTTTGAAAATTGATCAAGTAACTAGGAGCATCTACCTAATCAAAAGTATTTCTTGTACATTTTTAACCCTTTGACATTGTTGTTTTACCATTGGATTTGGTAAACAACCCTATCTTTGGATGTTAAACGCGACAAGGGTGGGTCATCGTATGACCATGATAGCAATAGTGCCAAGTATTTTAGCAAGTTTTTTAAGGGACTAGATCATTTTTGTGTAGGCAACCAAGATGGCGTCATCGAGGGACTATGATCTTTTGTTTTGTTTGATTTTGCCAAGATACCTAGCATGCATACCATGGCCATTTTAAGGCAACAAAGTGGATGAAACCCTAGGGGTGCTTGTGTGCAAAGTGTTGTCATTTTTCATGCATTTTTGTCTTGTATTTAAGTCATGCTATTTGTTTGATTTTTGGTCTTTTCATTCAAAACCCTAGTTTACTATCATGGTATATGAAAGCAATAAAATGCGTAAAGTAAATCTAGACTATTACAACAATATTATGGAGAGGGGAATACAAGTTTGAATAGGGGGTATTTGCACAAAATAAAAACCCTAAAACTATTACAACCAAATTGAATTTATTGTACAAATAAATAAATAAGAAAATATTTAAATATGGAATAAATTATAAATATGCAAAATGTTTTTGTATTAATTTGATGTATGTGAAAATAATATTATTTAATGTCCTAAAAATAAGAAAATAAAAATGATTATTTTTGAAAGGGTGAAAACCCTAGTTTTTGTTTTAAAGAAAATATTGTTTTGCAATTTTTATTTGTCCATTTTTGTTTGAGAAAAATAATATTAATATATACAAAATGTTAAAAAAATGAATATTGTATGAAAATATTATTTTAAGTGTATAAATAATAAAAATAAAAATGTATGATATTTTTATATTATTTTCAAGTTTTATTTAAGAAAATAAAAGTATATTAACCTAATAATTTATTTATTATACAAAAAAAATAAAATAAAAATATGATAAAATGCCAAAAATAAAGAAAAATATTTTTTATGATTTTAAATATTCAGAAAAAATAAATAAAAGTAAAAGATATAAAAGAAATGAAAAAAAAATATGCAAAACAAAGAAAATGGGCCTAGGGGGTGCATAAAGTAAACAAGGGGGTGCCAAAAGAAACAGGCCCAAGCGCCAGGCCCACTGCACATCATCCCTGACCTTTGTACACTTCATGTGTGCGTTTCTTCCTCAACCTGTATCTCTTACATACGTGCATAAAAACTAAATCTTGCAACATGAAACTTGTAGCATTTTTAGTCACGATTCCATTGATATAAAAAACATGACCTAACTCTCAAAGATCAAGAAGAATTTTGTCACCCCTAATTTCTGACCTAAAATTTTCAGCAACTTCAACTATCAAATACTCCTAGCTTAGTCAATATAAATGGAAGCTATGCATATGTACAGCTCAAGCACATTAAAGACTAGATTTTTGCTTCACAAACCTAAGCCTAAGGATGTCTAAATAGAGAGATAGAAACTTTACAAATACCTTGTTCAGTTGAGTTTGGATAGGGAAATGTACAACTTTGAGTGAGGCCTGAAGGTTGTGTAAGCTTGCTTGAAGTTCCCTCAACCTTTCCCAATGCTCAGCTTGTCTTGAAGATGGCTAGAACTCCTTGCACGACTCAACCTGCAAAGCTTCAAAATGAAAATGGTGAAGTGTGAAAATGGGCTCACAGTTGCTGGACAGGGGACTGGATAGCTTGGATGGGATGTATGTAATGTGTTTGAAGTGGTTCAAGGAAAAACGAACGAGGCAATATTGTTTTCGAAGTGGTTCTGCAGATGATTCCATGTTTTGGGTGGAAATGGGGTTTTTGGTGTATTTGAGTGTTTGAGAGGTTGTGGAATCGTGTCTTAGGCTTGTTACAATATTTTGAACTTGGTTCAAATGATGCTTAGACTTGGTTTTATCGGATACCAGAGTTGTATTTACTTTTGCCAACTTGCTTGCTTTTGAAGAAAAGTGGGAAGTGACAATGCCAAAGCCTGTACAGGCCTGCTCCTTAGCTGCACATAGTTGGTGAACTTTGCCTGATATTTGTGGACTTTGTTTGCAGCAAGACATTAGTTCCATGGCTCAAGATAAACAAAGTTACAAAAAGCAAACTTTATGAAAATGGTATTGTTACCTTTATGCCATTTTTGGATTAAACCCTTGTACAAAGCTTGAAAGATAAGAACAAGGCCAATATCCATTGTGTTGCATTCAATTTTGGAGTGTAAAAAGGATTAGGACCTGTAATGCAAGTACAAGCATGATTCAAACTGATTTGCAAATTGAACCATTGTGAAAAATGCTATGGACAAAAGTGAGAAATTGCCATTTTCTTTCCTTCGATTCTCCCTAACCATAAATTATCTTGGAGAGTTCTTTGACATTTTGGAAAGCTTGTAACATGCTCTACAATCCATCTTTGAAATTAATTTTGAGATTCCTCTTGGAACTAGGTGAAAAGTTTCCATGAAGTTAGGTCAAAAATCTGCCTAAACTAGGGCAAAATTTCACTAAGTTAAAAGTTTTATGGACCCCTATTCACAAAATCATAACTTGAGATCCAAACATCTTTTGGGAAAACATTGTGAATCAAAGTTGTATATTTTGTGGAGGACTACAACTTTCCTGTTGGAAATTTTCATTGAATCCAATTGTAACATGGTTAAAAAGTTGGGAAAAAATAAGAAATTTTCATAACTTAGAAAATTTCTAAGTTATGAAAATTTTCAAACTTAAACCCTAATTTCCAAAATTAGGTTTCTTGGTGAACAAGTTTCATGTTTTGACACATCTTGACTGGAAAATTCATCTGTCAATCCAATGCATTTAAGATCTTTTAAACCTTGTGATTGGGTCAAGATGGTGCTATTGAGTCCTTGAAACCATGATTGAACCCAATTTGTCATTGGCTAGGTGAAAAATCAGAAATTGCCCTTCTACAGTCAAAACCCTAATTTTGACCATTTTGCCCTTTTGATGATCTGATCAAATTTCTTGAGGAGTTATGGTCCAAACTTGATCAAATGGTTCATATGAGTCTATAATGGTGATGTGGATCAAAAATTATGAGGTTTGACTGTAAATTGGGCACAATTGACTTTTTCCCCAATACAGCTGATTTTTAGGTCAACTGTCCAATTGACTGGGCAAAAATGTGATTCAAGGCTTGAAACTTGGTATGAGCAATCTTAGAGGTCCAAAATGAAGTATGAAAGTCACATGAGGCATTGGAAGTCCAAAAATCCATGTGCAAACTCAAACCCTAATTTCAGGTCATCAGTGCAAGGAGATGTCTTGAGTTGAGCAAACCCTAATCTGGTCTTGAATTCCAAAAGTCTTGTAAGGGGAAATCTTGATAAAATGAGAGGGAAAATTTTGGGGTACAACACATAGTCGACCAATAACAACCCGCTCTAATAAACTTTTTAGCCAAAGTATGCACGCTGACGTAAGTACCATAGACGCCTTCATGCATGTCTTGCATAATTTCCTCTACTTCTTTCTTGTCCATACAACGAAGCAGAGTTGAATCATGATTGTGTTTGTATAAAATCCCATTGGTCAAGAAGAACTTAGCCGAGAACTTCCGTAGGAATTTCTTGTCATTGATTGATGCCCCTTTAGAGTATTCTTGAGCTTCAAGGTACCTTTCAACTTCATAAAACCAAGGTTTTTCTTCTACTCCATCAGTATCAATTTCATAGAAGTGTGCCTGTTCATCAAATCTTTAAATGGCAATTCTGGGAGCCTCATTGTCCCATCTGACCTTGAGCATGGATGACATGGTAGCCAGTGCATCCTCCAACTGATTCTATTCTCTTGGGATATGCTCAAAAGTTATTTCATCCAAGTACGAAATCAAGGTTAGAACATGTTCTCGGTAATGGATAAGATTCGGATGCTTCGTATCCCATTCTCCCTTGACCTGACTTATTACCAATGCTGAACCCCCACATACGCTCAGGAATTTAATTCTTAGGTCAATAGAAGCTTTAATACCCATGATGCACGCTTCATATTCAGCCATATTATTGGTGCAGTTAAAGCAAAGTCTGGCAGTGAAGGGCATATGACAACCCTAGGGAAAGATAATTACAACACCGATTCCATTACCAAGTTCGTTAGAAGCTCCATCGAAAACCATAGTCCATTAGGATCCTGGCTCAAGTCCTTCATATGGTCCAGGTTCTTCAAATCTGTTACTAGCATAATGTTCTCGTCCGGGAATTCGAAATTCATAGACTGATAGTTATCTACAGCTTCATGCGCCAAATGATCTGCCAATACACTTCCTTTAATTGCTTTCTGAGTGGTGTACTGAATGTCGTATTCTATTAATACCATTTTCCATCGGGCTATTCTTCCGGAGAGAGCTGGCTTCTCGAATATGTAATTGATAAGATCCATTTTAGAGATTAACAAAGGGGTATGGATCAGCATATATTGTCTAAGTCGGCGAGCAGCCTATTCCAAAGTGCAACAAGTTTTGTCGAGTAGTGAATATCTTGTTTCACAGTCGGTAAACTTTTTTCTAAGGTAGTATATTGCTTGCTTTTTTCCACAAGACTCATCATACTGCCCCAGTACACACCCCATTGAGTTCTCTAGCACTGATAGGTACATGATTAGAGGTCTTCCTTCAACTGGTGGCATCAGAATCAGAGGTTCTTGTAGGTATTCCTTAATTTTATCAAAGGTTATTTGACAATTCTCATTCCATTTTACTACTTGATCTTTCTTCAACGGCTTGAAGATTGGTTCACAAGTAGCAGTCAAATGGGAAATGAATCGGGAAATGTAATTCATTCGTCCTAAGAAACCTCTGACTTCCTTCTCGGTATGAGGAGTTGGAATTTCTTGAATAGCTTTAACTTTTGCTGGATCCACCTCAATACCTTTACCACTAACTATGAAACCCAGGAGTTTACCGAATCTCACCCCAAAGGTGCACTTGTCGGATTTAGCCTTAGCTTATACTTCCTCACTCTTTTAAATAATTTATGCAGATGATCAAGATGCTCTTCTTCAGTCTGTGACCTTGCTATCATGTCGTCGATGTAGACCTCTATCTCGTGGTGAATCATGTCATGAAATAAGGCTACCATGGCACGCTAATAAGTTGCTCGGGCGTTCTTCAACCCAAAAGGCATAAACTTGTAACAGAAAGTTCCCCACTGTGTGACGAAGGTAGTTTTCTTCATGTCTTCAGGCACCATCTTGATCTGATTATAACCTGAGAAACCATCCATGAAGGAGAATAACTTGTGCTGAGAGGTGTTATCGACCAAAACATCAATATGTTGCAGTGGGAAATCATCCTTGGGGCTCACCCTATTCAGATCCCTGTAGTTTATGCCCATATGTACCTTGCCATCTTTCTTCGGTACAGGAAAAATATTAACAACCCATTGAGGATATGGCGTCACTGCAAAGAACTCTGCGTTGAATTGTATCATAACCTCAACTTTGATCTTTTCCAACATATCAGGATGCATGCGACGAACCTTCTGCTTGATCGGAGAACAACCATCTTTCATTGGAAAACGATGAACCACAATATCAGTATCGAGCCCTAGCATGTCTTCTTATGACCAAGAAAATATCCCTACATATTCATGCAACATCTTGACTAACCTGTTCTTGACACTTCTCTCTAATTTGGCGGCTATCTTGACTTATTTTCTGTTTGTCTTGGTACCCAAGTTTACAGCTTCGACCGACTCTTCATGTGGTTGGATAGCCTTTTCTTCTTATATTAAGAGTATGGAACGTTCTCCAAGTATTTCACAATCTTCCTCACATTCTTCCTCGTTTTGGAAGATCGAATTTTCAAAGTTATAAGCGGCAATAACAAAATTGTTGTCAACGAGATCCATAGTGGATGAGGATATGCAATGTAGTGTGTGGGTGTGTGTAAGAACACATAGCTATTTGAAAATGCAATAAGATAAAAGAAAGATAGAAATCACAAATATTGAATGCAAAACGCCCAATGTTTTTATTGAATGAACAATGTTTATGAATTATCAATCCTTAACAAATGAACCATTGTTCCCCGGGTAAGACACAAGGTTTAAAGTCATTGTTTTATTACATAACCAAAATCTTTTTTAAAAGCAATAAGACAGAAATGTAGCTATTACTCCTAACTAAAGGAGATAGGGAAAATGTCTTCTTCTTTCCAATTGTCTAGTCCATCACCAATGGTAGGGAATATCCAATTGCCGAAATCACAATCACTGTCAGTGTCTTCTATAACCTGGATTTTGTTGTTGCTGATACGGAACATAGGTCATCCAGCTCGAGAGCGATAAACAACCCTTTGAAATTCTGAAGAAAAGCACAAACCAAACTTGTCATATTTGTAAGGGATATCAAGAAGCTGACCCCAAATAGTACAACCACCTTCTTATATAGTAGCTTTGGCATCTTTCAAGGAAGCCATCTTGTGCGGAGTCCTCGTAGTCTTTTGAATGGCATAAACATTTTTAACAACAGCAGGGGAAATCAATTCAAATGTCTGATAGGGAGTGTTGTACCCTAAAATTTTCCCTCCCATTTTTCATGCAAGATAGTATCCTAGGGTTTCTCGAATATCCAATTTGGCTCAAAAGTTGATCATACAGATTCTCTTCCTAGGCGGCAAATCAACAATTAGAGTTTGGTATTTCTCAGATAAAATTTAGTTTTCAAGGTTTCAAATGGTCTTCATAGGTCTTCCTATCTCCTCAAGGATGTTTATGCCAGTTTTCAAACTTTGCATTGCAAGTTTGCTCTGTCGTTGGCTCAGATAACTGAAAACGATTACTTTGACCCAAAAATTGACCTTTTGCGAGAACGAATTCAAACGATTGTAACTTCTTCATTATTCAGTATGTTTGACAGATTCTTTTTGCTTATGATTATCCTTGATGTCACCTCCAATTTCTCTTCACAAATCAAGAGCTGATTACGTGTAGAAGATCACTAAAATTCGAATACGTTAGAAGTTGCATCATGGACATTGACCTAATTTTAAGTAATTGTCGTTGATTTCTAAGAATTCTGATTTCCTCAAATTACAAGATCTTGAGATGACTATTTCTGCGTATGGTCATAAGTGATGTAGCTCACGAGTTTATCTTCAAAGATCAAAATAAAATTGTGTTTGGAATACTTCGAAAGTTATCGAATCGTCGCAAGTCATTTGTTTGATTTCAAATGATCTTAACCACAATTTGCTGAAGTTTTTTAAATTGTACAAGATTGACGAATGTTCTTAAAGCATATTTGTTAGACAATGAAGTCCCATTGTAATAGAGTGTGGCGTGCGAGCTCATTTTGAATACCAATTTGACTTGGACAAGAGGTGAAGATTAGGACTGTCATTTGGATGACCATGGTTTTTGGGTTTGATTTAACCAATTTGGATTTGAATTCTTAGACATTTATTTTGTTTAGGAATTTTTTTGGAGTACAAGGCTCATGGTTTATTTGATCACTTTATGATTGCTTGAAGTTCAGGTTGCCAAACCAAGATGTTTTATTCAAAGCATTCAATTGAGAATTTCAAAGTTTAAATTAAAACTCAAAGTTTCGTACAATAAATTTCTTCATTTATAAAGTTATTCAAGGCTTTATGTTTATTACATTACAATTGAAATAAATTACAAAATTTTGTCTTGTTTACAAAGAAATACAAATTTCTTGTTTACAAAGAAAGAAATTTTGTTCAACTTCTTCAAGTCTTCTTTGCTTCATCTTCAAGCAATCCATCCAATCTTCGCTTGTCATCCATGCCTCATGTTCATGAAAAAAAGGAGAAGTTTGTTAGCAACTTAAACATCTAGAAATGAACAAAAGATACAAAGTATTCTAATTCATCATTAGGGTGGTTTTTGTTGAATTAGAAAAAAAGGATTTTGTGTTCTAAGGCCTCAAAGAATTTCAGTTTTATCATAGGCCAAGTTTCTATTGCAAATCTCAAAGGAATTGGTTCACAATAGACAGAAAGGTGCAAACACAATTTCAAGTCCAACACAAGTTCAAATCCAACAGAATTCAGCCCAACAGGATTCAAAAGGAATATCAATGCTTCCTAAAGGGAAGCCTCATACATAACATACATCATTGGATAAAATAAAATCATGTTCCCAAGTTTACTGCAAAATCAAATTTCTGTTCACAGTAAAGATAAAGAAAAATTCAGAAAAGTACAGCAAAAGTACAGCAGGTGCGGCCCCAAAAACCAGCAAAGCCACAAAATCAGTAAAAGCAACAAGCAACCATAAAGCCAACTTTTATCACAAATAAATGAACGGCTCAGCAAGCAAACGTTCATAGAAGCAACAAGTACAGCAAATACGGCCTCAAAGCAAGCAAAGTCGGCCAAGTACAAAAGCAACAAGCAACAAAGTACTTGAGTTCAGAAAATCAGAGGAAAAGTGTTAAGGCAACCTCCCTCAAGTCAGCATCAATTACAGAGAAATGAATAAAGGCCAACCACAGTATAAAAAGGCAGCAAGACTGTTCTAAGAAGGAGAGATTTTTTTCGGTCCAAAATATACCAAGACAGCATAACAGAATCAAAAAACCCTTTCCTATTTTTTCCAACAAAAAATATACAAACACAAAAATAGAACCACAAATCGCAGCAAATAACACAAAACCCTAATTATTTTTAATCATCATTTTCCTCAAAATCCAGACCCTTCAGAATCATAGAAAAGGAAGATAATCAGAAAGAACTCACCCAATAATTGGTAAACATAGCAAATCCCTTCTTCTTCCTTTTTCTCTTTTTTCCATTTTTAATGTAAAAAAGGTCATAGCAATCGGTTAGCAAAGCATTGAAACAGGGATAAGCGAAAATGTAAAGAGCGTTACAACCATGGGGTAATCATGAAGAAGATGGAGAAGAGGGGAAAACAAAGCAGCGAGAGAGATGAAGAGGCGCCGCTTTCCTCTGTTGGTTTAGGGTTCACAAACCCTTTCATTTGTTAAGTTATTAGAGGTGGGTCTTGGGTCGACCCGGTTCGGCCCAAGCCCACCATATATTTTTATTTCAAAAAACTAACGTTCTTTTTTTTATATATTGTTGGATTCACACTATGTACAGATGAGACAACACAGTGCAATGGTGGAGGCAATGCTTGGCAAGTACAAGGGAAGGGGTTCGAAACTCCCCCCCTGTGGCTTTCTTTTCATTATTCAATTTTTTTGTCATTTGCTTTGCTGTTGGGCTTAATTTTTCAGCCCAACGCCTTATTCACACACACACACACACACCCATTTATTTCTAAAACACCATGCAGGCCCATTCATTGTCTTTTTCTGTTTACAAAAATCCTTGTTGGGCTTAAACCTATCAAAAACTATTTTACTCCTAAACCATCCCATATCATTTTACACCCCCTGACTTATTTCTTTTTTATTTTAATTTTATTTTTTATTTATTTTTATCATTAGTAATATTATAATATTATTATTATTATTTTTATTAATAAAATCTCAAAAATTATTTAATTTAATATTTACACTTTAATATTCTTAATTTATTTTTCTTTCAGTACAAAAAGACCAAAAACATTGTTTCTTTAACAAATTAATTTCTTTTTTTATTTAAATAATAATAGACTTAGGTTTAATTAGTTTTTTTAATTAAGATTAATTTCGGAGAACTAGTTCCTTTTATTTAATTAATACTAGTTTAATATTCAAAACCTCTTACATAAAAAAACCTTAAAAAACTTTTCTTTTCTAATTAACTTAATTAAATTTTGTTATTTCTCTAGGTTAAATATTATCTTCTAGTTTATTTAGGTTAAAACAAATAAAACCTTTCTAAACAAAAATCCAAACAAATTCATTTTCTTTCCCATTTATTCATGCTTGTACATTATTATTTCAATTCTTGTACATAGTTCAATATGGTTGTAATAGTTAATTAGATTTAAAATTCTTGCAATCCCCATTTGTAAAAATGTATACCCCATCCCCCAAATAATGTAATAGCTTAGTATTTTTATTTTTCGTAATTTAATGCTTTATATACAAATGCTAGTAAATTAGCATTTGTATGGAAAGATAAAATCAAAGATTAGCAAACCCTAATCAAGAAAAAACAATGCATGTAAATCAATACACTGACACACTTACACCCTTAGGGTAAACCCACTTTGTTGCCTTACAAAAAATGGCCATATTATGCATGTAGGGTATCTTAGAAAAAACAAACAAAATAAAAGATCATAGTCCCTCGATGACGCTATCAAAGTTGCCTTTCAAAAATGATCTTAGTCCCTTAAAGAAAATGCTAAGATATCTTACAACATTTCTATTCATGGCTATACAATGACCCTTGTCCGTCCCTTTTACATCCAAATATAGGGTTACTTACCAAATCAATGGTAAGATAACAATGTCAAAGGAAAGAGGAAATAAACATGAAAGACTTTTGAGTAGGTAGATTGTTCCTATTTGCTTGCTCGTTTTCAAAATCAAAACATCCTTTCTCTTTGTTTGGGTTTGAATCCTCTACCCAGATTTGGATACCTTATAGGTAAGTAGCAATACATTGTGGAAAGTGTGCGGGGTATATCGACATGGTCTAAGGAATAGCTACGTTAGTGTGACATATTTATTGGTACCGGTAGCCCTTGAGTAGTCAAGGAGAATACAGGGCCGCTGAGTGATGTCATGAAGCACTAATTGACTTTTAGAACCTTTACTTGACCAACTTGGCCATTAGGACGTAGTGAGATGACCGACTTTGGTACAATTTGAAGTTGGTTGATACTCGTTGCTACACTCATTGAGACTCGACTCTTGAGTTTTGTTTGGTTGCGAGTAAATCGCCTATTGAACGAAGCTTGTGGGAAAGGTCAGTGATATTGAGATTCCTTAGAACTCGGTTACTATTATCTAGGACAGGTTGAGCCAACTAAACTTCAAGAGGGTACTTACCTACAAACTCCATGCAAGCCTAAACCTAAGGACTTTTCTGCTTTGTGTGAATATGATTATTTGTACTTGCTTACTTTGCATACTTGTATATAACATCATGACATCATACCATAGCATTTTTCAATAACATTGAACCATAGCATTTCAAGGATCTCAAGGGTCTTTGATGCAGGGTCACGTTGAACCAGACGTCTATCAAGGGGAAAGAGGATTTAGTTTCCTTTAATCAAACACCGTCAAAGATCAAGTACAATAAACTTTAGTCAAGGGCTATAACCCACTTGACATGGTGAGCTTAATTCTCGTGGAAGGACATCCACCGATACAAAGTTCTCCAATCAAAGCTGTAAGCGACTACTAACATTTACCCCGCGAGATCCTTGAAAACATTTGCATGTCATATACGTCATTGCATAACAGGTAGTCTCCAGTACAGGTCTCTCATGTTCTCGCTGTTTATTTCAGCAATGACTCTCCAACAAGACAACAGAGATCTTCAAACTCAAGAGGCTCAGTTCAGGGAAATGTTCCTTAACCTATCCAAGGGTAGGAAGAATTGAAAGCACTCCGCGCTGGGAATCTGACCAAGAAGCATCCTGATAACAACAAGGATGACCAGGTTGAACAACTACAGGTTGAGATGGAAGCAATGAGAAGTAGGAATTTTCTTTTTCACACAAAATGAAACCTTCAATCAAAACCTGGGGCAGGGTAGTCTCTTAGTTAATTCAAATACGCGTTCAAATCACAAACTCTCATCTCGTAATACAACGAATGACATCAAAAACATTCCTCTGGAATCAAAAGACAGTGATAGTCCCCTACCAAATAGGCAGTCATTATCTCTCGAAAAGAAAAGCCCACTAAGTCAAAACCTACGAAGGAGACTTAAGAAAAACTGGGGCATCCCGCTTACCGTAATCTCAAAACCAGAACAGTCAGGCAAAAAATTAGGGATAACAAATCAAAAGAAAGAGGTCACTACAAATCCTCGACAACGTGAAAAATGTTGCAAAAATGTCTGCCTTCCGACAAACTTAACATGTCTGAACCATCACCAAAACGTCATTCCAGACTCAATTGGAGTTCAAACGCATAATTAACTGAGTTTAGGACTGAAGAACATCACGAAAAGCGGGTGGGTACAAATAAACTTTGAGCCTTTATACTTTGTTTCATAAAACGTGAACCAGGCCACGCTACAACCCTTCAAAAGTCCTAATTGAAGCATGGGTTAGTTCAAAAGCACACTGTTACAAAAGGCATCCTGACTCCTATAAAGCTTCACTCAAAATCCTGAGTTGAATTTTTCTTTCAATATTTCTTTACTTTCTAAAACGCATTTTCAAAACTTCAAGACAAGCATAAACTTTTCATTATTTGAATATCGTTGTTTGCATATGGCTATTTGTTTGACAGCAGAGAAATTCACAATGAATATCCAATGAATGAAATCTCTCCCAATGAACAAAATCACTTCAATTGGAAAGACACTTCCAATGACAAATCACTCATAATCAAGGGGCACGGCATGACCATTGTCCAACACGTCTGGGGGCAGTCAAGTCGAGATTCAAAGAATCTCTCAAAGAATTGTTGAATAACCAGGGGCAAATCTCCATATGTATCACTCAAGGGGCGATGTTACGTTGATCATAGGTTTGAACAAAATCCACTATGAAAACTTTCGGTACCATCAAATTACTTATCCGTAGCAATAATATCAGATGGTGTCAGTATCAGATGGTGTCAGTATCATGTCTTCAGATCCTCCCATGACAATTCCTAGAAAATTCTGAGACTTGACCAAAGATCTTGGGTACCACCAATTTATTCGTCTGTGAACGTAGTATCAGATAGTGTCAGTATCATGTCTTCAGATCCTCCCATGATAGTTCATAGAAAATTCTGAGACTTGACCAAAGATCTTGGGTACCACCAATTTATTTGTCTGTGCTAGTAGTATTAGATAGTGTCAGTATCATGTCTTCAGATCCTCTCTGATAGTTCTTAGAAAATTCTGAGACTTGATCAAAGATCTTGGGTCCCACCAATTTGTTTGTCTGTGCCAGTAGTATCAGATGGTGTCAGTATTAGGTCTTCATTTTCTTCCACAACAGTCTTATAAAATATCTCTAGGAAGTTCAGGGCTACCAGAAATGTGATAAAAGTCTCAAACGTCGAGGTGCACCAGATTAACTCTGGGGGAAAACAGGCTCTCACATAAAGGGTCATGTGCGACCAAGAAAACATTTTCTGGCATTACTACAACACTTGCTACTAGAGGAAATGAGAAATCTCTCCAAGATCCTTCTCATAGGATGACTCCCAGCCAGAGTTTCAATCTCTGAAAACTTCTCACCAGCTGAGTCGACCTCAAGAACCCTCCAGGATTATCCCCAGTGAAGAAGACACCTCTCCAATGGACCAACCACATGGTTTATTTCCCCAACAAACTACAGATTCCCCAGTTTAAGTTTGCCTCTCCGAATACTACAAATCAAAGGACCACAACTCCTCTTCCCCAGTAGACTACTCTAAAGCAAGTTACTGTAAAGCCTGGACCCGACCAGATACCAGTTCAACTTTGACTCCCCAGTAAAGCAACGAACAACCGAGACTCCTTAACTCTTTTTCCCTAAGCAAGAATCAACACTCTCCACAGGGTTTTCAACATTCCTCAACGGAGCTCTCCTCAAAAAACAAAACAGGAATCCTTGGTGGAAATATTCTAAGCAAAGTTTGAAGACTCACCAACTCTTCAATAGCAATCCCGGATTTAACGACTCCCAGGCATTAGACAAGGATTTATTTTCCCAGAAAAAGATACATTCAAATAACATTTTCACCCTTCATGCATCATATTACATACATGACAAGTGCATACGACACAATCTCATTTATTTTGATAACATCATTGCACCATGCACTTCATACATCATGACATTGCAGGAAACTAACCCTTTACCTCTTCAGGAAAGATCAACCAACAGATGGCTATCATCAACAATTTTCGAAAGGTCTGAGATTAACACCTGAAATAAGCTAGGACCATTATCTACACGAGCAGCTGAAGTAATCCTAAATGGGCTCATTCTCATACACTCTTCTAGATACAGTTCAGATACGCTCCGGATATAGACACCATTCTAATACTCATTCAGATTCAGCTTTCAGATACAGTTCAGATACACTCTAGATACAGATGCCATCCTGATACACATTCAGATTCAGCTCTCAGATACAGTTCAGATACGCTCAAGATACGAATGCCATTATGATACTAATTCAGATTCAACTTTAAGATACTGTTCAGATACACTCCAGATACAGACTCCATTCTGATACTCATTCAAATTCATCTTTCATATACAGTTCATAGATGCTCCAGATACGGATGCCGTCCTGATACTCATTCAGATTCAGCTCTCAGATACAGTTCAGATACGCTCCAGATACGTATGCCATCCTGATACTCATTCAGTTTAAGTTTTCAGATATAGTTCAAATACGCTCCAGATACGGACGCCATTCTGATACTCATTCAGATTCAACTTTTAGATACAGTTCATATACGCTCCAAACACGGACACCATTCTGATACTCATTCAGATTCAGCTTTCAGATACAGTTCAAATATGCTCCAGATACGGACGCCATTATGATAATCATTCAGATTCAACTTTCAGATATAGTTCAGATACGCTCTAGATAAAGACTCAATTATGATGCTCATTCAGATTCAGCTTTCAGATATAGTTCAGATACGCTCCAGATATGGACGCCATTCTGATGCTCATTCAGATTCAACTTTTAGATACAGTTCAGATACGCTCCAGATATAGACTCCATTCTGATACTCATTCAAATACAGTCTATATACGATCCAGATTTGGATGTCATTTTGTCACTTATTCAAATACGGTCCAGATACGAGTCAGATACAATTCATTTATGAATATTATTCTGTTGCTCATCTAAGAACTCTACTGGTTTAGATAAATCTCTCAATGATTTATTCTGATTCTTTCCTAGTAGGTACTTTCTCTGGTTCAGATAAATCAACGATTTATTCTGATTCTTCTCCAAATCCCTGCTGGTTCAGATAAATCTCTCAACGATTATTCTGATTCTTTCCTAGTAGGTACTTTCTATGGTTCAGATAAATCTCTCAACGATTTATTCTGATTATTCTCCAAATCCCTGTTGGTTCAGATAAATCTCTCAACGATTATTCTGATTCTTTCCTAGTAGGTACTTTTTCCCCTAAGATCCCTTCATCATACCATGTTTATTTACTCACAACAAGATCACACTGGGATTCTTGGTTCCCCTCCCTACTTTGAGTTTTGCTCCTTTTGAGGGATTACCAAGTACCTTGACTTATGTTCGTTTTGTGATCATGAATATTGTTTTGATTTATTCACTTAACTAATAAAATACAATGATGGCTTGTCTTGCTTGTTATCCATGTAGGTAGGGGCAATGGGATTTAACAAGTTACTCTATGGGTTCATGAGTTTATTTCCATGCCCTAGTCAATATAGCTGGAGAAGTTAAAACCTCATCATTGGAGTGGTTTTGGAAGAATTGGCATGGCAAGGTTGCTTTGATTCATCACATTTCAAGGTTATTATATGTGACTCAAAAGTACAAGGGGTTGATTGGAGAAGTTGTCTAGTTTGGACAAGGCTTTGTTCCTATTGGTCACAAGGGTATGTTTCTATCAAATGTCAAGATATGGAAGTGGTTTTGTTGGCTATGAATCCTCATTATTATCCTCAAAAACTTCTATTCATAAAACAAGAATATTGGTACAAGAAGTTTGTTCAAACTTGTCAAAGTTCCTCAAGGCATTCTCTTGATCTAGAAGCTAGGGTTTTGAACTTCAAAGGATTATATCTTGTCCACCTTTTGGTATTTTTGAGTGATTCCAAAGACATCCTTCTCTTTAAAGGATTATCAACAAATTACATCAAAAGATCCAAGGAGTTTTCATGTGGAAGAAACCTGGTGAAGAAGAGAGATTACAAGTCATCTAGATGAATCCACAATTTTACATAAGTAACTTCAATTGATCATAACTTGGTCAATTTTCATCACCTTGAGTCCATTATTTTTCCATAATGATCTTGAAGATGTGAACTTTATGCCTTCTTTTATGCACAAAGTGAGAAAATGGATGGAAATTTCCTTAAATATGTAAAATATTATAGGTCATTTCATGATTTTTGGCCAACTTCAACAAGTCATAACTTGCTCATTTTTTGGAGATTTTGAGTGGTTCAAGTTTCAAAATGCCATTCAAAATATCTAATTCATTACAACTTTTTTGGTCAAGAGAAAATTTCAAGTGGAAGGCCATGTTTGGATGCAAAAGATTATAGGTCATTTTTGAAGAAGAATTTGAAATATTTCTAAGTATGGAAAGTCAACCTTTTTCTTCAACTTTGACTCAATCCAACTTTCAGCTCAAGCATCCATTTAATTCCATTCTTTTTCCATTGCAAATCTTGTAACCTCATCTTTCTAAAGCATCAAGAATCACGCCCTAAGACCCCTTGAGTTGGAAATGACATGGATTTGAATTTGGTAACTTGAAACTGAATTTTCCACAAAGTCAGAATTTTGAAATCCATAATGTGACTTCTAAACACAAGATTTATGCGTGTTTTTTATTTAAACTTGATTAGCAAACTTTCCAGAAGTGATTAGCACCCCAAAACGCAAGATTTGGTTGAGTTTTGATGGAAATGAAGTCACACTTCATTCGTGCTCGACCTTCATTCAATTTCGCTCCAAACTTCCTTGTTTCTTCCAACTTTCATTCCCATTCACTTCCCTATAAATAGAGGGTCACCCCCCATTCATTTCTTCAAGCTTTGAAAGCCCAAAACACCCTGCCAAAACGTCACACGAACCCATCTTTTTTTAATTCAGTTTCTGATATTTAAGCTCCCTTTTCCAAAAATACTTTGCGCATTCATCATCCTTAAGCATCATATAAACTCTCTAGCACTTAAACCAATCAAAACAAGCCATAATTCAAGCTACAGAAGTCCAGTTTCAAAGCTTCTTCCTTGAACATAGAAAGGGTAGAATTCTCCACCATTTGGATCCAAATCAAGCACTAATATATTCTACTCCTTCTCCTGATTCTAATGCTGCTTACAATTTTTAAATCCATTGAGAATTGAGAGAGAAATCTCAAATTGAAGGTGCTCACTATTTTCTGGGTTTTTGATTCATATCTCTCTCCATACCTTATATAAATTTGGCGCGATGGCGGTGTTAGATTCGTCTTGAAGAGACGAGTTCAATGATACTAGCCTGGGATTCTAATTTTTCCATTTGAAGGATCTCACAAAATCCCCATTGCAGGGTGTCTGGAGGTTGAAGACGATGACATGTCTCGTCTCAACCAATGATAGCGTGCCAAACGTTTTAATTTCATTGGTTGCCCTTTTTCTGATCCTATGTGTATCTCACTAAGGTCCATATCAAGCACAACACGTCTGGTCCATTGGATCAACTTACTAACGCGTTTTGACTATGATCTGATGGTCTACATCTTTTTGGTTTTATTTTACTTTCTGATTTTATATTTTTATTGATTATATTTTCAAAAATTCATAACTCTTTTATTTTTTATCCAAAAATTATGAAAGTATTCACAAAAATAATTGGAATTATTTCTGATCTCATGACTATTTTTTCACATTTTTATTTTGATATTTGATATTTTTTGTATTTTTTGAATTATTTGCTTTCTTTTATTTACTTAAAAAATACTTTCTGACATTTTTTAATTCTGAAAAAAATTCATAAATATTATATTGCATATTTTTGACTTTCTAAAAATAGTTTCTGACTTTTAAAAATTACCAAAAATTTTATAAAAATATTTGGATCCATTTTTGATTTTTCTATGGCCTTACTTTTTCTTTCTTGATTAATTTGAACATATTTGATATTTTTCTCTTTATTTTATATTTTTTTAAACATCTTTAAAAATCTTTTTTTGTATATATTAAATATAATATTATTTTGTGATTATTTTTTGGCTGATCTTGGGTTAGATTTTGGATCATGAACTTTGTTAACATCATTGCATCCATGGTGTTATGTTTAACTCCACAAAAATGGATGAATGATTTTAATAATAGTTTGATTAAAATTTAATTCAAAAGTGGTTTGTATATTTTTTTCCATCCCTCAAAATAGGTGCAACTTCTATATAAGTCCACTTACGATTGCTTAATATAGCGCTAAATTTTGTCCCGATTCGAATAAATGATCATTCGTGGCCAAACTTATGATTGCAAGCCCAAGTATGTTAATTTGATCTCTTTGATCCAATAACCTTGAGATTCATTGCGTGGAGGCTTTTGTTCTACCAATCCTCTAATGGATCTACAACACCTTTGGTCAACACGAATTACTTAAACATCGTTGATCATTAAATGGTACTTATGAGAATTCCAAATGGATGATATACTTGACAAAAAGCAAATGCAACTTATTGTGTGAAGGCTATGGTTCTACCAATCCTCTAATAAGTTCCAAATGCAAGTTTCAAGATGGTCATCCAACTAACCACTAATTATTGACTTGTTTTACCTTTTGTTTTTATTCTTTTTTATGCTTTATGTACTATTTACTTTTAGTATTTACATTTTATGTCATTTTCATCTTTGCTCATTTGAGAATTTATTCTCTTGCCATTTTTACTTTGCTCACTTGAGATTTTATTTTCCTTTCTTAAGATACTTAATAATCAACATAAACCCTAAAAAATATTTAATGGTACTTGGACAATTTGGTTACTATCCTTGGCATTATGGAGCATGGGACTTTTTCTTGGACTTAGGATTAGAAACTTTGGCCTATCTTGGAAACCTTATGATCTTATTTGATTATTTAGTTTGGAGCTCTTGAGGTTTACCTCAAGACATTGGGTTGTCTGTTTGTTTTGTGTGCAGGTTATTGTGATTACACCATTTGTTTGCAATCTGGAATTCACCCGTATACAGCCGTTGCTCTGCCCAATTTTTATGAAGACTTAATACACTTGAAGTTTGGTTCCCTCAAGAGGTCTAGTATTTTTGATTTCTTGGTTTCAATCTAAAGAATGGGAACTCTATCTTGGCTCATAATGCCAAGTATTGGCTTCTTGTTGGTTAGATGGTTCTTATCCCTAGCTTTTACCTTATGCTTTAGGATAGCCTTTTCATCTCCTCCCATCTTCTTTAATTTCAAAAAATCTTCTCCCTCCTTTTGAAAACTCTTCTTGTATTTGAACTTGAACCACTTTCAAAATAAACTTGGACTTATGTCCGTGCATTTTCAAAACATTTTCATAAATAAAATCCAATCAACTTAATAATACTTGACAGTTTTTGTGAGAAGACTAAAAGTCAATCAATCTCATTCCAAACCATTTTGCCACTTTTGCTTTTTACCTTTAAAACTTTTTTTAAAAGATTAAACTCTTGTCAATTCTTGTATTAATGCAAACAACTATACTTCTACAATATGTAGTGAAGACAGATATTTTCCACTTGGGTGTTGAGTGAGGCATTGTTGATTTTAAAATCCAAGCCATATCCTCCACTTTGAGATGATTCAAATTCTCCTTTCTCATGATTGTGGGTAGTAGGTATGTTTTCCACTAGGATAATGACGATGATGTTTTATCTCATAAAATTGACCAACGCATTTGGGTTTTAAATTTTTGAAAGAGGAACTACGTGTACCCTGATCCCCTATTTCACGAAAGGTGGTACATAGGAACTAAAGGTTCACAACCGCGGCGGGTGCAAAAATCATAAAAAAAATATATTTCTTTTCTCACCTCCACCATCCATTTTATATACAATAGTTTTTATAGCCAGAATATAAAGATTTTACAAAGAGGCTCCTGCGGAGTACCGTAGATGTTTAGGTTTCTAATTTCTTCCCTTTGCATAACCAACCCCCTTAACTTGAATCTTTCCCCCTCTTTTTGGGTTATTCGCTCTTTTCCCATTCCTTTGGAAACAAAAAGCATGGTGATGATTTTTATTTTGATTTGTATAAAGTCTAGTCAATCAAATGGCTTAGTCTTGAACATTTCTACCGCTATAGAAAAATGGCGAATTCACCGGGGAATCAAGAAGATTGACCTCTTGTTGGTCCATCCCTAAGTGGGTCAAGCCTATCTTTGTTTATATCTGTATATATGATATTACTGTTTTTTTGTGTTATATGTTGTATATATGTTTGTCTGGATTTTCCTGGTTTTCAGGGTGCTTGGTGATTACTCATAAGTCCTATACCCGGACTTGGGCAAACTTTAAGATAGGACGGGCGGTATAGTCATGTTAACTTTGGGGGAGTAATCCCAAAAAAGGAGGCATGAGATCCCCCACTCAGTAGAGGCCCCTTTGATTGTAGTGTCGTTTACCGAGTAATCGGGAAGACGTACTGCTTTCGATCTGGGAGCCTGCTGAAAATGAGGACCGTAGAATACCAAACCCATCTTGGCCTTTTAGGTTTAGTGAGGAAGCTATGATGGAGTAATCCGGAAATAGTTTTCACACGATACTACACTCGGACGAGTCTTTCTTGAGAATATTACTAATTACCGAGTTAACCGGGAAGTTGGTAATATCCGAAAGAAGGATGTAGACTCTGGGAACCTCTAGAAACTTATTCGACAGGTAATAAATTTTAGACCAATACCTTATGGGTAGTACATTCGACCTCATGCTCGTGACATTGAACCTATGAACCCTATATGTGTGATCTTGTGTGTGATTGTTGCATCATGCATCCATGCACTCATAAGCATCTTTTGACGAAAACCATATTTCAAGGGATTTAAAGGTTTACTATTTGTGAATATCTCAGGTAGTTTCTAACCATGGATTCTGGAAAAAGAAAGACCGGGAAATACATTTTCAAGGATCCCAAGATAGATGAGTTGATCAGTCTAATTCCTGAGATCGAGTGTTCTGCAGGCTTTCGAAAGAAGTATGGATCCATTATTCCTCTCATGAAGCTGAAGATGAAGGAGGGTATTCTCTCGACCGTGGTCCAGTTCTATGATCCGATGTATCATTGCTTTACTTTTCTCGACTATCAGTTGATGCCTACATTGGAGGAGTATTCTTATCTATTGGATTTACCTGTTACCGATCGTGTTCCTTTTATTGGTTTAGAGGGTGAGCCAAAACCACATGAGATTGTTGCTTTGATTCATCTGGGGAAATCTGAGGTGGAAGCCCATATGACTACTAAAGGGGGAATTAGAGGATTACCAGCTCCGTTCTTATTGGAGAAAGCTCGTTACTTTTCCAGAATGAAGAGTACAATTTCTTTTGAGGCCATCTTTGCCCTACTTGCTTAAGGGTTGTTCTTATTTCCTAATGTGGACAGGTTTGTTGACATTAATGCTATCAGGATCTTCATGATTGGAAACCCAGTTCCTAAACTGTTGGGTGATGCTTATTACTCTATTCATCTTCGGAATTCTTATCATGGGGGGATGATTATCTGTTGCACGCCTTTGTTGTACCGGTGGTTTATCTCTCATATGCCTCAGTATGATGATTTTTGGGATGTCAAGAAGGAACCCCGTTGGGCTCCTAAGATCAGGACACTTACTCACTCGGATATTGAATGGTATCATCGAGTTTACCAGGACCTAGAGATTATTGACAGTTGTGGTAGTTTCCCCAATGTACCTCTTCTTGGTACAAAGGGAGGAATTAACTATAACCCTTTTGTTGCACGATGACAACTTGGTTATCCGATGAGGGATAAACCGAATAGTATTCATTTGAGTAGTTTATTTCTGAAGGAAGGAGAAGACCATAGGGAAGCTAGGGAGCAGATTGCAAAGGCCTGGCGTCACATTCATAAGAAGGGTAGGAAGGATTTGGGACGTAGGGGTGTTGTTTCTTTGGAGCCATATCTTCAGTGGATCTGATCGAGAGCCATTCAGTTAAAGATGCCGTATACCCGGGAGACACTTATGCCTGATCTGTTTGTGAAGACCACTCCTCCCTTATTAGATGATCTGGAAGAGCTGCAGCTTGCTTTGGTCAGGATGCAGCAGGAAAAGGATGCTTGGAAGAACAAGTTCCAAACTATAAAGAGTTCCTACAGAGTAGACCTGAAGGAGAAAGACGACTTGATTGAGATCCTTGAGAGTCGAGCTGTAGAGTCTATGGAGAGGCAAGGGGATTTATTTTCTCCTAAGCCTCAATCAGGTGCTGATCACTTACTTCCTGATTCAAATGATTGGAAGGAGATTGCCATCAGACATATGGAAGAAAAACAGAGGTTGAAGGCTCAGATTGCAAGGCTCACGGGGAAGCGCCAGCGTATAGAGTGATCTCCATCAGTTTTACTTCTTAGGCTTTTAGATTTTATTTTCATCTTGTACTTGGGATCATTGAAACTT
The DNA here is from genome assembly GCA_948472305.1 of Vicia faba. NCBI lineage: Eukaryota > Viridiplantae > Streptophyta > Magnoliopsida > Fabales > Fabaceae > Vicia > Vicia faba. The sequence continues at coordinate 609,549,101 of OX451741.1, forward strand.
GTAATCCATTTTGGAGTTATTATAATAAAATTTTCAGTATTTCAAAAGCGCTATTACTTTGATGTTTGCAATATGTCTATAAACTTTAAATCCCTTGAAATATTAAATGACAAAGTAAAAATAATCATGTGCATTGCATATCATGCATCATATTGCACATATTTATTGCATTTTTTATGCATATCCAGGTGTCTTACCAAGCTTCTTTACTTTGTTCAGCAAGCTGACTCATCACTACAATACTCGGGCTAATTTCAAAAAGAAGATGGACAATGTAGAACAGGAGAATCGTGAGCTGCACGAAGAAGTTTCTACTTTGAAGGCCGGCATGGAGAATCTGACTACTCTGATGGAAGCTCTGGTGGCTGCTCAGAATCAGCCACCGAGTGTTCAACCTCAACCAACAAGGGAAACTACTGAAGCTCCAACTGTTCTTGTATCTGCTACTCCGACTGTTATTCAGAATCGCATGCCTCAAGGTTATACATGGGGAATGCCATAGAATTTTACCCCTGAAGGTTTCAATATTAGTCCTCAAGATACTCCAGTGATTCAGACTATTGTTACTCCGGCATGTCTTGTGGTGCATGTTGCTCCTGCTGCACCTCCTTCGGTGAATATGGGTCTGTTTGTTAATGATGATGCGTGTTGTCCTTTCCCTCCACCGAGTGAAGACTTGGGTCTTTATGACAGAATGGATGATTTTCAAGAGCAGTTTGACAAGATGAAAAGAGAGATGAAGGCCCTTAGGGGAAAAGAGCTATTTGGGAAGAATGTGAATGAGCTATGCTTGGTCCCAAATGTTAAGATACCTGCTACGTTTAAGGTCCCAAAATTTGAGAAGTATAAGGGAAACACTTGCCCTCGTGCTCACCTGGTGATGTACGTGAGGAGAATGTCTACCCATACTGATGATCAGCGTTTGCTGATTCACTTTTTTCAGGATAGTTTGACTGGTGTTGCGTTGAAGTGGTATATGAGTTTGGATAGCGCCAATATCCATACTTTTAATGATTTGGGAGAAGCATTCATCAAAAAATACAAGTACAACGTGGACATGGTGCCTGACCGTGATCAACTCAGGGATTTGGTTCAAAAAGACAGGGAATCGTTCAAAGAGTATGCACAGAGATGGCGTGAGGTAGCCGCCCAAGTGATTCCTCCTATGTAAGAGAAAGAGATGACTAAGATTTTCTTAAAGACGCTGGGTGATTTCTACTACGAAAGGATCGTAGCAAGCGCACCAAGTGACTTTACTGAGATGGTAGGAATGGGTATCCGCTTAGAAGAGGCTGTAAGAGAAGGTCGTTTGAAGAAGAGTGAAAGGTCTAGAGGTGTAAAGAAGCCATCTTATGGGTTTACCAAGAAGAAAGAAGAGGATGCAAATGCTGTTATACAAGATAGGAGGGTAAACGCTCCTAGAAGGAATTATCAGCGTCATCAGCAAGTCTCCTAAGTTACACCTGTTATGAATTCCGCTCCGACTACCGTTGCTTATCAGAGACCGTCCCAGCAGGGGAATCAGGGGTATAATCAAAGAAGGGAGATTTATGACTCTATTCCCATGAGCTATACAGAGTTACTACCAGCATTGATTCAGAAAAAGTTGGTTCAGACCCGACCACCTCCCGCCGTACCATCACCATTGCCTTGGTATTACAAGGCAGACCAAACATGTGCTTTTCATCAAGGAGCACCATGGCATAGTGTTGAGAATTGCTATCCTTTAATGAATGAGGTACAAAAATTGGTAAAGTATGGTGTTCTATCTTTCAAGGACATGGGACCTAATGTGAAAGATAACCCTCTACCCAAGCACGGGGGAGTAAATGCTGTAAATATGGTGGCTGGTTGTCCAGGCGACTTCCAGATTTTTTACATTAATCTAGTTAGAGGAGATTTGGTGAAGATGCACGCGGACCTCTGTAAATTTAGCTACTATACGCATGACCATGTCGATTGTGCTACTTGTAGTACAAATATACAAGGTTGGGAGAAGATAAAGGTTGATTTATAGGAGATGATGGATGAGGGCCTCATCCACCTAACCAAGCCTAGGGCAGAGTATGTAGAGGAAATGAATATGGTTTCTGGATGTCCTGTGAATTCATAATTATTTATGTGGAGTATTTAAAGAGGACTTCGTGCAGTTGCACGCTACCTTCTGCCGTACGGCTGGTCAGGTGGAACACCAATATGGATCTTGCCTAGTTTATTGTCGAGATCCTCGAGGATGTTCAATCGTGAAGGAGGGTGTTCAGTTATTGTTAGACAATGGAACTATCAAGATCACGGGTCAGAGGGATGATTATCATGAGGTTGGTATGGTTGAGGTTTGTTTAATGGAAGAAGAGTCAGAGGAAGAGTATCCCTCCACGGATGAGTATTTCTCTTCAGACAAAGATTTGTTTTCAAGAAATGACTGATTGATGACTGGTTGTGTTGAAGAAGGGGTAAACGTCATTGTGCCTTGTTTCAGTGCACCAGCCCATTTTGAAGTGGAGTACCATAGCAAGCCAGTTGTTACCCTATTGGTAATTAGCTTGCCAGGTCCTATCCCCTACAAATCCGATAAGGATGTGCCTTACAAATACAACGCTACAATCTTAGAAGATGGGGTGGAAATTCCCATCCAGCCAATGCCCGATGTTGGAAATATAGCTGAGAATAGCAGGGTGACCCGTAGCGGTCGTGTGTTTGCGCCGATTGTTCGGAGAGATGTTGCTGCTGGAAAGAAAATTGCTGAGAATGATGAACCTAAGAAGGCTACAGGAGAGACTAGTGGAGCTACTCTAGAGAAAGAAGTGGATTATATTTTGAAAATAATTAAGATGAGCGACTACGTAATTGTATATCAGCTACTGCAGACTCCTTCAAAAATATCCATCTTGGCTTTATTGATGAACTCCTCTGCTCATAGAGAATCCTTGATGAGGGTACTGGACCAATCTTTTGTGGAGAGTGACATGCCAATAAATCAATTCAGCAGCGTAATTGGAAACATTACGTCATGTAATAACTTGAGTTTCTGTGATGATGAATTACCAGATGAAGGGAGGAATCACAACCTGGCCCTCCACATATCTATGAACTGCAAGAATGATTCGCTATCCAATGTGCTAATTAATAATGGATCCGCGTTGAATGTTATACCGAGGAGTACTCTCATGAAGTTGAAATACCAAGGAACACCTAGGCGCCTGAGTGGCATCATTATAAAAGCATTTGATGGGTCGAGGAAATTTGTCATCGGTGAGGTGGACTTACCTATCCATATAGGACCACATTTGTTCCAGATAACCTTCCAGGTCATGGACATTATTCCAGCGTATAGTTGTTTGCTAGGACGGCCATAGATACATGAAGCAGGGGTTGTCACTTCAACTTTACATCAGAAGCTAAAGTTTATGCGTGAAGGGAAGGTAGTGATCATAAATAGGGAGAGGGAATTGTTGATATCTCATTTGTCCTCCTTCAGTATTGTAGAGGCGGATGAGGCTGTTGTTGGAACCCAGTTCCAAGCCATATCCATTGACAACATAAGGGGAAAGTATAATTCCATGGTCTCGCTGAAGGACGCGCAGCAGGTTGTGTGCAATGGTCCTAGTGCAATTTGGGGGCGAATTATGGATCCACCTATGAACAAGAACAAAACTGGCTTGTGTTTCTCTTCGAAGAATTGCAAAGGCGAAAGTTTGAAGTCAAAGTCTACTATGAGTAGCTATCATGATGTTTTTCACAGCGGAGGTTACCTCCATCCAACTGATTCTGGAATTAATGTTGTTGAGGAGAATGAAGCAGAGCAGGAAATGCTGAATTACGTGACGCATGAAGTCAGGGTTCAGAACTGGATCACCATTGATGTTACTTCTTGCATACATGTTTCAAAGTAATTTGATTTTATTAATATTTTTTTCTTGAAAGGCTTTCACTCTGCCCAAGGTGGAAGTATTAATGTTGTAGGGCTCATCTGTTTGCTGTGACTTTTAAGATCATTAATAAAAGTTGACTTTGTTTCCCAAATTGTGTTTTTATTTTTTGCTTTTTTTCTTGGAAATGGTAATCATAAAAAACCCTTTCAAAATAAATAATAACTGAAATTCAATCTGCATGATCACTTGTTATATGTGTCAGTTTCTAAAAGCAATCATAAATCATATGTGCAGATTAATTAAAAAACCTGTTGAATACAATGACCTTGCACCCTCTCCCAACTTTGAATGTCCTGTGTTTGGGGCTAAAGAAGAAGATTATGATGAGATTCCAGAAGAGGTCTCATAGTTGCTTGAGCACGAGGAAAATACCATTCAACCATATAAAGAGCCATTGGAAGTGATCAATTTGGGTTCAGAAGAAGATCCAAAGGAAGTCAAGATTGGAGCATCACTATATCCTGATGTGAAGAGCGGGTTGATTGAGATGTTGAAAGAGTATGTGGATATTTTTGCTTGGTCTTACCAAGATATGCCCAGTCTAGATACAGATATTGTCGAGCACCGTTTTCCGTTGAATCCAGAGTGTCCGCCAATTAAACAAAAGTTGAGAAGAACTCACCCAGATATGGCAGTAAAGATCGAAGAGGAGGTTCTAAAGCAGATTAATGCTGGTTTTCTCATGACGTCAGTGTATCCTCAATGGATTGCCAATATTGTCCCAGTACTGAAAAAAGATGGAAAAGTCTGCATGTGCGTAGATTACAGAGATCTAAATAAAGCTAGTCCAAAAGATGATTTTCCATTGCCTCACATTGACATGTTAGTGGATAGCACAACAAAATTTAAAGTATTCTCGTTCATGGACGGATTTTCCGGGTATAATCAATTAAGAATGGCTATAGAAGACATGGAAAAAACAACGTTTATGACACCCTGGGGAACATTCTATTATAGAGTGATGCCCTCCGGGTTGAAGAACGTTGGTGCAACATACCAGAGGGCTATGACAATCCTATTACATGATCTGATGCATAAGGAAATCTAAGTATATGTTAATGATATGATTTCCAAATCCCAGACTGAAGAAGGGCATATAGAAGATTTGTTGAAGTTGTTTCAGCGTTTGAGGAAGTATCGTCTCTGCCTGAATCCAAATAAATGCACCTTCGATGTTCGATCGGGGAAGTTGTTGGGTTTCATTGTTAGCAAGAAAGGAATTGAAGTTGACCCTGATAAAGTCAAAGAAATTCAAGAAATGTCGGCACCAAGAACTGAAAAGCAAGTCAGGGGTTTCCTCGGGCGTTTGAATTATATTTCCAGATTCATTTCCCACATGACTGCAATATGCGAACTGATCTTTAAGTTGTTGAAGAAAGATCAAGATTGTGTGTGGACGGATAACTACCAAAGGGAATTTGAGATTATTAAAGAATACCTTCTTGAATTTCCTATCTTGCTCCCTCCCGTAGAAGGAAGACCATTGATCATGAATCTGACAGTGTTAGATAAATCCATGGGTTGTATTCTGGGACAACAGGATGAAACAGGGAAGAAGGAGTTCGCCATCTATTATCTCAGTATAAAATTCACTGCTTGTGAATCGCGGTATTCCATGCTGGAAAAAACATGTTGTGCTTTGGCCTGGGCGGAAAAGCGTTTGCGGTAGTATATGTTGAATCACACCACTTGGTTAATCTCCAAAATGGGTCTAATCAAGTACATTTTCGAAAAGCCTCCTCTTACTGGGAGAATTGCCCGCTGGCAGATGTTATTATCTGAATATGATATCGAATACCGCACTCAAAAGGCTATTAAAAGTAGTGTGTTGGTAGATTATCTTGCTCACCAACCAGTGGAGGATCACCAGTTTGTGGAATATGAATTCCCCGATGAGGATGTGATGTTCCTGAAAGTGAAAGATTGTGATGAACCATTACCTGAGGAAGGTCCTGACCCTGAATCTCATTAGAGTATGATATTTGATGGAGCTGTGAATGCTTATGGTAAAGGAATTGGTGCTGTGATTTTCACTCCTCATGGATCGCACATTCCTTTTATTGTAAGGTTAACATTTGATTGCACTAATAATATGGCAGAATACGAGGCTTGCATCATGGGTCTCGAAGAAGCTATTGAACTCAGAATTAAAATTCTAGACGTGTATGGTGATTAAGCTTTGGTAATAAATCATATTAACGGAGAATGGGGCACGTGTCACCCTGGCTTGATCCCTTACAAAGATTATGCTAGAAGAGTATTACCATTCTTCAATAAAGTTGAATTCCATCACATCCCTAGAGATGAAAATCAAATGGCGGATTCTTTGGCAACTCTGGCTTCTATGTACCAAGTGAATACTTTGAATGATATACCCTGAATTATGATTCGACAACTGGATAGGCCCGCTCATGTGTTTACAACAGAGGAGGTAGCAGATGAAAAACCCTGGTATTATTATATCAACCATTTTCTTTAGAATCAGGAATACCCGATTGGTGCGTCAAAGAAACATAGAAAAACATTGAGAAGATTGGCAGGAAGTTTCTTCCTCAGTGAAAATGTGTTATACAAGAGAAATTATGACATGGTCTTGCTCAAATGCGTGGATAGACACAAAGCAGACATGTTGATGCACGAGATTCATGAAGGTTCATTTGGCACTCATGCCAATGGACATTCAATGGCTAAAAAGATGATAAGGGCAGGTTACTATTGGCTGACAATGGAATCTGATTGTTACAAATTTTCAAAGAAGTGCCGTAAATTCCATATTTATGCCGACAAGGTCCATGTGCCTCTGATGCTTCTCAATGTGTTTTCCTCCCCATGGCCTTTCTCTATGTGGGGTATTGACATGATTGGGATTATAGAACCCAAAGCTTCGAATGGGCACCGTTTTATCTTGGTAGCAATTGATTACTTCACCAAATGGGTGGAGGTTGCTTCATATGCCAATGTTATCAAGCAGGTGGTTGTACGTTTCATCAAGAATAATCTTATATGCCGGTATGGTTTTCCGATCATAATCATCACTGACAATGGCTCGAATTTGAACAACAAGATGATGACAGAACTGTGTGAAGAATTCAAGATTGTCCATCACAATTTATTTCCATACAGGCCAAAGATGAATGGGGCTGTTGAAGCTGCTAATAAGAATATCAAGAGAATTATCCAGAAAATGGTTGTTACTTATAAGGATTGGCATGAAATGCTCCCTTTTGCTCTGCATGGATATCGAACATATGTTTGCATTTCAACAGGAGCAACCTCGTTCTCCTTAGTGTATGGAATGGAAGCTGTACTCCAAGTCGAGGTAGAGATTTCCTCATTGCGTGTGATAATGGAAACCAAGTTGATAGAGGTTGAATGGGTCCAGAACAGGTTTGACCAATTGAATTTGATTGAGGAGAAGAGAATGACAACCTTGTGTCATGGCCAGTTATATCAAAGAATAACGAAGAAAGCTTTTGATAAAAAGTTTAAACCTCGTGAATTCAGAGAAGGCGACCTCGTGCTCAGGAAGATCATGTATTTCAACACTGATTCTAGGGGCAAGTGGACTCCCAATTTTGAAGGCCCATATGTTATCAAGAAAGCATTCTCTGGTGGTGCATTAATTCTTGAAACTATCGATGGCGAGGAGTTCCCACGTCCCATGAATGTTGACACAGTCAAGAAATACTTCGCCTAAAGAAATAAAAGAACAACTCGCTAAGTTGAAAACCCGAAAGGGCGGCTTAGGAAAAAAGGAGCGTCTCAGTAGGCCAAAAACCCGAAAGGGAGGTCTAGGGAAATATTAGAGACATAAACAGAATAAATTTCCCGCTAAGTTGAAAACCCGCAAGGGAAGCTTAGGAAAAAGTTAGGTATTTTCTTGGTAAGTAACTACGTCAGACAAGACTTGATCGTTGAAGCAACAATCTTCTTGGATCCTCACCATACTTCAACAAAAGATGCTGCTCAGGATTTCAAAAGTTGTTAGGGGGGATAGTGGTCATTGTATCTCAATGTATCTTTTCCATTATGTATTACCATTTCCCAAACTTTGTAATCATCTATGGAGTCTCGCCATTCGCATACTACCATTCTATTAATGAAATTCGAGCTTTTACCCAATTCTTTGTATTTCTTATTTTATTTATCTTGCAAAGACTCCATTTATTACTGATAATAATTTTCAAAGCAAATAAATTAAATAACAAAATGGATTTTAAAAAAAAAAATTTACAATTTACTTTTACTTTGAGATTTGTGATGAAACAATGACAACAAAAATGGTGATCCCAGGAATGGACAAACACCAGTTGATTTGAGAAGTTTTTGTTCCCCTCGTGAAGGTATACTCAGTTTATTTTTTCCGTATTGGATTTATATTTCCGGTATCCTCGGTCAAGTTTGGATTCATTTCTCCTCTTTTCTGAGTTATCAATATGTGAAGTTTCAATCCGCATTTTTTCCCAGTGAAGTAGGTCTGAATTCCCCAGTGAATTTTGATTGTTTCAGTGTCAGTCTGCTTTATTTGAGACTGGTCTTGCAATCTCCAGTAGGCATGTTACTTTTGAGAAACATTGGTTTCCCCGGTGAAGACTGAAAAAGTATGTTCTACCCCGGTATCGATTTGATTTAGCTACCTCCGGATTATGTTTCTCCTCAGTAAAGTTAAAGCAGGCAGTAGGTTTGGTTTCCACAGTTGGCCTTTACCTTTGTTGGAATGATCATCTTGGTTGAAGCTTAGCTGAGTGTTGTTAGTGCCCGAGGCAGTTTTATCTGGTTGTTCCCCATGTTGTGTATCTGTTTTGTCAGCATGCACACGATAACACTCATACATTCGTACATGCATCATGCATAGATAAAATTGAAAAAAATCATTGTTCATTAACATTTGTTACTATTTTTGAGGACATATTACCCTGCTTTGCAGAGTTACGTTACCCTCTTTTCATAGAGTGTTGGTCTTAAGCAGAAAACGTACATTCTTTCAATTTCCCTACTGAGTCGTCCCTCGTACCTCGTAGAGGATTTTTTCTTTAGCCTTCCTGTAGAGTTCCTTGTTTAGACGGATCTTGTTTTACCTATTGATTTTATTTCTCAAAGGATGTATTATGGTTGACTGTTTCATTCCAGTTTATTTTTGGTTTGGATCTGGGGTCCCCCGGCAATGTTATTTACTTTGGAGTTCTGAAAAAAACTCCAAGATTTGGTTGGTGCATTTATTTTTCACAAGAAGGCTTTATCCCCTTAGAGAGAATATCATGGCATCTCCCCAGGAAGTCATACCTCTTACCCAAAAAAGTCATTTCCTTTTACAATCCTCCGTGAACGCAAATAGCAAGTCTCTTTATTTGAGACAACTTATGTATTATCCTTTCCAGGCGGAGTGCCTTGGTTAAAGAAGAAGTTGAGACCCGTTCTAGGCGAAACACCAGAATCTTTGGTAAACTTGTTTTCTTTCGCTATCTTTAGTGAACGTGGGTAGTTCATCGTCAGTGAACGGCGGTGATATGATATATTCTCTTTCTACCTTCAGTGAAAGTTGGTAGACCATCAGTAGTGAACATAGGTGTTTGTTATCTTCCTGCTATCTTCAGTGAATGTTGATAGTTCATCGTCAGTGAATGGAGATGATATAATATTTTCTCCTTCTACCTTCAGTGAAAGTTGGTAGACCATCGGCTGTGAACGTCGGTGTTTGTTATCTTTTTTCTAACTTCAGTGAACGTTGATAGTTCATCGTAAGTGAACGGTGGTGATATGATATTTTCTATTTCTACCTTCAGTGAAAGTTGGTAGGAAATCGGCAGTGAACGTCGGTGTTTGTTTTCTCCTTCTACCTTCAGTGAAAGTTGGTAGACCATCAGCAATGAACGTCGGTGTTTGTTATCTTTTTGCTATCTTCAATGAACGTTGATAGTTCATCTTCAGTGAACGGAGGTGATATGATATTTTATCTTTCTACCTTCAGTGAAAGTTGGTAGGACATCAGAAGTGAACATCGATGTTTGTTTTCTCTTTCTACCTTCAGTGAAAGGTGGTAGACCATCGGCAGTGAACGTTGGTGTTTATTATCTTTTTGCTATCTTTAGTGAATGTGGATAGTTCATCGTCAGTAAATGGCGGTGATATATTTTTTCTTTCTACCTTCAGTGAAAGTTGGTAGATCATCGGCAGTGAACATCGATGTTTGTTATCTTTCTATCTGCCTTCAGTAAACGTTGGTAGCTTCGCCTTCAGTAGAAGTTGGTGTGTCCTCTGACCATTTTACCATCCTCTCTTATTCAGGTCTTTTGGTCTACCAGTGATTTATTTTCCTGGTGGGGTTGCTCATTTTTTTCTTTATTATTGTTGCATCCCCAGTGATACTCTGCGTCTCTTTGGTTCTGTTCGTATGCATTCATATGCATAAGCATTTGCATGGAATCTTAGGGCCACAAATAGGGTTTATTTTATATTTAAGTATCTTCGATCACGTCAACACGAAGAATTTTAACCTTCGTATCTCCGTATAGAAGAAACTTAAATAAGGGCAACTATTGTACCCCAATTTTTGCCCCTAAGATCCCTTCATCATACCATGTTGATTTACTCACAACAAGATCACACTAGGATTCTTGGTTCCCCTCCCTACTTTGTGTTTTTCTCCTTTTGAGGTATTACCAAGCACCTTGACTTATGTTCATTTTTTGATCATGAATATTGTTTTGATTTCTTCACTTCACTAATAAAATACAATGTTGGCTTGTCTTGCTTGTTATCCATGTAGGTAAGGGCAGTGAGATTTAACAAGTTACTCTATGGGTTCATGAGTTTATTTCCATTCTATAGTCAATATAGTTGGAGAAGTTCAAACCTCATCATTGGATTGGTTTTGAAAGAATTGGCATGGCAAGGTTGCTTTGATTCATCACATTTCAAGGTTATTAGATGTGACTCAAAAGTACAAGGGGTTGATTGGAGAAGTTGTCTTGTTTGGACAAGGCTTTGATCCTATTGGTCACAAGGGTATATTTCCATCAAAATTCAAGATATGGAAGTGGTTTTGGTGGAAAAGAGTTCTCATTATCATCCTCAACAACTTCTATTCACAAAGAAAGAATATTGGTACAAGAAGTTTGTTCAAACTTGTCAAAGTTCCTCAAGGCATTCTCTTGATCTGGAAGCTAGGGTTTTGAACTTCAAAGGAGCATATCTTGCCCACATTTTGGTATTTTTGAATTATTCCAAATACATCCTTCTCTTAAAAGGGCTATCAACAAATCACTTCAAAAGTTCCAAGGAGTTTTCATGTGGAAGAAACTTGGTGAAGAAGAAAGATTACAAGTCATCCAGATGAATCCACAATTTTACATAAGTAACTTCAATTGATCATAACTTGGTCAATTTTCATCACATTGAGTCCATTATTTTTCCATAATGATCTTGAAGATGTGAAATTTATTCCTTCTTTTATGTGCAAAGTGGAAAAATGGGTGGAGGTTGCCTTAAATATGAAAAAGATTATAGGTCATTTCATGATTTTTGGCCAACTTCAACAAGTCATAACTTGCTCAATTTTTGGATATTTTGAGTGGTTCAAGTTTCAAAATGTCATTCAAGAGATCTAATTCATTCCATATTTTTTGGTCAAGAGCAAATTCCAAGTGGAAGGCCATGTTTGGATGCAAACGATTATAGGTCATTTTTGAAGAAGAATTTGAAATATTTCTAAGTATGGAAAGTCAACCCTTTTTCTTCAACTTTGACTCAATGCAAATTTCAGCTCAAGCATCCATTTGATTCCATTCTTTTACCATTGCAAAGCTTGTAACCTCATCTTTCTAAAGCATCAAGAATCATGCCCTAAGACCCCTTGAGTTGGAAATGCCATGGATTTGAATTTGGTAACTTGAAACTAAATTTTCCACAAAGTCAGAATTTTGAAATCCATAATGTGACTTCTAAACACAAGATTAGTGCGCGTTTTTTATTTAAAATTGATTAGAAAACTTTCCAGAAGTGATTAGCACCCTAAAACACAAGATTTGGTTGAGTTTTGATGGAAATGAAGTCACACTTCACTCGTGCTCGACCTTCATTCAATTTCCCTCCAAACTTCCTTGTTTCTTCCAATTTTCATTCCCATTCACTTCCCTATAAATAGAGGGTCATCCCCCATTCATTTCTTCAAGCATTGAGAGCCAAAAACACCCTACTAAAACCTCACACGAACCCATCTTTTTTGAATTCAATTTCTGGGATTTAAGCTCCCTTTTCCAAAATTCTTTGCGCATTCATCATCCTTAAGCATCATATAAACTCTCCAGCATTTAAACCAATCAAAACGAGCCATACTTCAAGCTACAAAAGTCCAGTTTCAGAGCTTCTTCCTTGAACTTCGAAAAGGTAGAATTCTCCACCATTTGGATCCAAATCAAGCACTGATCTATTCTACTCCTTCTCCTAATTCTAATGCTGCTACAATTTTTAAATCCATTGAGAATTGAGAGAAATCTCAAATTGAAGGTGCTCGCTATTTTTTGGGTTTTTAATTCATATCTCTCTCTATACCTTATATAAATTTGGCGCGATGGTGGTGTTAGAATCGTCTTGAAGATACAAGTTCAATGATACTAGCCTTGGATTCTAATTTTTCCATTTGAAGGATCTCACAAAATCCCCATTGCATGGTGTCTGGAGGTTGAAGACGAAGACATGTCTCTTCTCAGCCAATGATAGCATGCCAAACGTTTTAATTTCATTGGTTGCCCTTTTTCTGATCCTATGCGTATCTCACTAAGATCCATATCAAGCACAACGCGTCTGGTCCACTGGATCAGCTTACTAACGCGTTTTGACTATGATCTGATGGTCCACATCTTTTTGGTTTTATTTTATTTTCTGATTTTATATTTTTATTGATTAAATTTTCAAAAATTTATAACACTTTTATTTTTTATTCAAAAATTATGAAAAAATTCACAAAAATAATTTGATTTATTTCTGATCTCATGACTATGTTTTCACATTTTTTTTATTTTGATATTTGATATATTTTGTATTTTTTGAATTATTTTCTTTCTTTTAATTACTTAAAAAATACTTTTTGACATTTTTTAATTTTGAAAAAATTCATAAATATTATTTTGCATATTTTTGACTTTCTGAAAATTTTATGGAATTTTATTTTGAGCTTTACTATTTTTGACCTAGTTTTTGTTTGTTTGACCAATTTTAAATGGTTTAAAAATAGTTTATGACTTTTAAAAATTAACAAAATTTTTATAAAAATATTTGGATCCATTTCTGATTTTTCTATGGCCTTACTTTTTCTTTCTTGATTAATTTGAACATAGTTGATATTTTTCTCTTTATTTTCTATTTTTTAAAACATCTTTAAAAACCCTTTTTTTGTGTATATTAAATATATTATTTTGTGATTATTTTCTGGCTGATCTTGGGTTATATTTTGGATCATGAACTTTGTTAACATCATTGGATCCATTGTGTTGAGTTTAACTCCACAAAAATGGATGATTAATTTTAATAATGGTTTGATTAAAATTTAATTCAAAAGTGGTTTGTATATTTTTTCCCATCCATCTTCATCTCATCCCTTTCTTATTGCACTAGGTGTTATTGGAGCATGATCTCTATATCATGTCTTAAAACAAATGGTGCATAAATTGCTATTGACCGGCCTCAAAATAGGTGCGAATTATATATAAGTCCACTTACGATTGCTTAACATAGCGGTAAATTTTGTCCTGATTTGAATAATTGATCATTCTTGGCCCAAACTTATGATTGCAAGCCCAAGTATGTCAATTTGATCTCTTTGATCCAATAACCTTGAGATTCATTGTGTGGAGGCTTCGGTTCTACCAATCCTCTAATGGATCTACAACACCTTTGGTCAACGCGGATCACTTAAACATCGTTGATCATTAAATGGTACTTATGAGAATTCCAAATGGATGATATACTTGACAAAAAGCAAATGCAACTTATTGTGTGGAGGCTTTGGTTCTACCAATCCTCTAAGAAGTTCCAAATGCAAGTTTCAAGATGGTCATCCAACTAACCACTAATTATTGACTTGTTTTACCTTATATTTCTATTCTTTTTTATGCTTTATGTACTATTTACTTTTAGCATTTACGTTTCATGCCATTTTCATCTTTGCTCATTTTAGCATTTATTATCTTGCCATTTTTACTTTGCTCACTTGAGCTTTTCTTTTCCTTTCTTAAGATACTTTATAATCAACATAAACCCTAAAAAAATCTTTAATGGTACTTGGACTATTTGGTTACTATCCTTGGCATTATGGAGCATGGGACTTTTTCTTGGACTTGGGATTAGAAACCTTGGCCTATCTTGGAAACCTTATGATCTTATCTGATTATTTTTTCTAGAGCTCTTGAGGTTTACCTCAAGCCATTGGGTTTTTTGTTTGTTTTGTGTGCAGGTTATGGTGATTACACCCTTTGTTTGTAATCTGGAATTCACCCGTATACAACCGTTACTCTACCCAATTTTTATGAAGACTTAATACACTTGAAGTTTGGTTCTCTCAAGAGGTCTAGTATTTTTGCTTGCTTGGTTTCAATCCAAATAATGGGAACTCTATCTTGGCTCATAATGCCAAGTATTGACTTCTTGTTGGTTAGATGGTTCTTAACCCTAGCTTTTACCTTATGCTTTAGGATAGCCTCTTCTTCTACTCCCATCTTATTTAATTTCAAAAAATCTTCTCCCTCCTTTTGAAAATTCTTCTTGTATTTGAACTTGAACCACTTTCATAATAAACTTGGACTTATGTTCGTGCATTTTCAAAACATTTTCATAAATAAACTCCAATCAATCTCATCTCAAACCATTTTGCCACTTTGGTTTTTACCTTTAAAACTTTTCTTAAAAGATTAAACTCTTGTCAATCCTTGTAGTGATGCAAACAACTATACTTCTACAATATGTAGTGAAGAGAGATATTTTCCACTCGAGTGTTGAGTGAGGCATTGTTGATTTTAAAATCCAAGCCATATCCTCCACTTTGAGATGATGAAAATTCTCCTTTCTCATGATTGTGAATAGTAGGTATGTTTTCCACACGGACAATGACGATGATGTTTTATCTCATAAAATTGACCAACGCATTTGGGTTTTAAATTTTTGAAAGAGGAACTATGGGCACCCTGATCCCCTATTGCACGAAAGGTGGTACGTAGGCACTAAAGGTTTGCAACCTCAGCGGGTGCAAAAATTATAAAAAAATATATCTCTTTTCTCACCTCCACCATCCATTTTATATACAACAGTTTTTATAGCCAAAATATAAAGATTTTACAAATAGGCTCCTGCGGAGTACCATAGATTTTTAGGGTGCTAATACCTTCCCTTTGCATAACCAACCCCCTTACCTTGATTCTTTCCCCCTCTTTTTGGGTTATTCGCTCTTTTCCCATTCCTTTGGGAATAATAAAGCGCGGTGGCGATTTTTATTTTGATTTGTATAAAGTCTAGTCAATCCAATGGCTTAGTCTTGAATATTTCTACCTCTACAGTTCCAAGTTGAAATCAAGTTCAGACTTAGTCCATTTTCTGCCAACAATCATCCTTGGATGGCATCTACAAGCCCATCTCCGACAATTATCCCTCGTTTTAATGGCATATTTAAGCTCATTCCCGATACAGTAGACTCAAGGCATTACTTTGTGCACCAGTGAGTGCAAATTTTTGGGCACTCTAGTGTTCAATCATCTTCCACTTTCAAGCTACAAACGGCAAGCATGCCAATCTCGCTTTTCAAGTTTAAGAAAATTGAACAGGGGCAGCTGTTGTACCCCAAAATTTGCCCTCCCATTTTTCATGCAAGATACTATCCTATGGTTTCTCGAATATCCAATTTGGCTTAAAAGTTTATCAGACATATTCTTTTCCTAGGCGGAAAATCAACAATTAGGGTTTGGTATTTCTCAGAGAAAATTGAGTTTTCATGGTTTCAAATAGTCTTCATAGTTCTTCCTATCTCCTCAAGGATGTTTATGCCAGTTTTCAAATTTTGCATTGCAAGTTTGCTCAATCGTTGGCTGAGATAATTGAAAATGATTACTTTGACCCAAAAATCGACCTTTTGCAAGAGCGAATTCAAACGATTGTAACTTCTTCATTATTCAGTATGTTTGAGCGGTTCTTTTTGCGTATAATTCTCCTTGATGTCATCTCCAATTTCTATTCACAAATCAAGAGTTGATTACGTGTAGAAGATCACCAAAATTCGAATACGTTAGAAGTCGCATCATGGACTTTGACCTAATTTTAAGTAATTGTCGTCTGATTTTTAAGAATTTTGATTTCCTCAAATTACAAGATCTTGAGACGATTATTTCTGCATATGGTCATAAATGATGTCACTCACGAGTTTATCTTCAAAGATCAAAAGAAAATTGTGTTTGGAAGACTTTGAAAGTTATCGAATTGTCGCAAGTCATTTGTTTGATTTCGAATATTCTTAACCACAATTTGATGAAGTTTGTTAAATTCTACAAGATTGACGAATGTTCTTAAAGCATATTTGTTAGACAATGAAGTCCCATTTTAATCGAGCGTGGCGTGCGAGCTCATTTTAAATACCAATTTGACTTGGACAAGAGGTGAAGATTAGGACTGTCATTTGGATGACCATGGTTTTTGGGTTTGAGTTAACCAATTTGGATTTGAATTCTTAGACATTTATTTTGTTTAAGAATTTTTTTGGAGTACAAGGCGCATGGTTTACTTGATCACTTTATGATTGCTTGAAAGTCAGGTTTCCAAACAATGATGTTTTATTCAAAGCATTCAATTGAGAATTGCAAAGTTTAAATTAAAACTCAAAATTTCGTACAATAAATTTCTTCATTTTTAAATTATTCAAGGCTTTATGTTTATTACATTACAATTGAAATAAATTACAAACTTTTGTCTTGTTTACAAAGAATTACAAATTTCTTATTTACAAAGAAATAAATTTTGTTCTACTTCTTCAAGTCTTCTTTGCTTCATCTTCAAGCAATCCATCCAATCTTCGCTTGCCATCCATGCCTCATGTTCATGAAAAAAAAAGGAGAAGTTTGTTAGCAACTTAAACATCCAGAAATGAACAACAGATACAAAGTATTCTAATTCATCATTAGGGTGGTTTTTGTTGAATCAGAAAAGAAGGGTTTTATGTTCTAAGGCCACAAACAATTTTAGTTTTATCATAGGCGAATTTTCTATTGCAAATCTCAAAGGAATTGGTTCATAATAGACAAAAAGGTGCAAAGAGAATTTCAAGTCCAACACAAGTTCAAATCCAACAGAATTCAGCCCAACAAGATTCAAAAGGAATATCAATTCTACCGAAAGGAAAGCCTCATACATAACATACATCATTGGCTAAAAGAAAATCATGTTCCCAAGTTTACTACAAAATCAAATTTCTATTCACAATAAAGATAAAGAAAAATTCAGAAAAGTACAGCAAAAGTATAACAGGTGCAGCCCCAAAAACCAGCAAAGCCACAAAATCAGTAAAAGCAACAAGCAACCATAAAGCTAGCTTTTATCACGAATAAATGAACGACCCAACAAGCAAACATTCATACAAGTAACAAGTACAACAAATACGGCCTCAAAGCAAGCAAAGTGGGCCAAGTACAAAAGCAACAAGAAACAAAGTACCAGAGTTTAGAAAATCAGAGGAAAAGTGTTAAGGCAAGCTCCCTCAAGTCAGCATCAATTACAGAGAAATGAACAAAGGCCAACCACAGTATAAAAAGGCAGCAAGACTGTTCTGAGAAGGAGAGATTTTTTTCGGTCCAAAATATACAGAGACAGCATAACAGAATCAAAAAACCCTTTCCAATTTTTTCCAACAAAAAATATACAAACACAAAAGCAAAACCATAAATCGCAGCAAACAACACAAAACCCTAAACATTTTTCATCATCATTTTCCTCAAAATCCAGACCCTTCAGAATCATATAAAAGGAAGATAATCAGAAATAACTCACCCAATAATTGATAAACGTAGCAAAGCCCTTCTTCTTCCTTTTTCTCTTTTTTCCATTTTTACTGTAAAAAAGGTCATAGCAATCGGTTAGCAAAGAAAAGAAACAGGGATAAGCGAAAATGTAAAGAGAGTTACAACCATGGCGTCATCATGAAGAAGATGGAGAAAAGGGGAAAACAAAGCAGCGAGGGAGATGAAGAGGCGCCGCTTTCCTCTGTTGGTTTAGGGTTCACAAACCCTTTCATTTGTTAAGTTATTAGAGGTGGGTCTTGGGTCGACCCGGTTCGGCCCAAGCCCACCATATGTTTTTATTTCAAAAAACAAACGTTATTTTTTTTATATATTGATGGATTCACACTATGTACAGATGAGACAACACGGCACAGTGGTGGAGGCAATGCTTGGCAAGTACAAGGGAAGGGGTTCGAAACTCCCCCTTGTGGCTTTCTTTTCATTATTCAATTTTTTTGTCATTTGCTTTGCTGTTGGGCTTAAATTTTCAGCCAACGCCTCATTCACACAGACACACCCTTTATTTCTAAAACACCATGCAGACCCATTCATTATCTTTTTCTGTTTACAAAAATCCTTGTTGGGCTTAAACCTATCAAAAACTGTTTTACTCCTAAACCACCCCATATCATTTTACACCCCCTGACTTTTTTATTTTTTATTTTATTTTTTTTATTACTTTTTATTACTTTTTATTATTATTAATATTATAATATTATTATTATTTTTATTAATAAAATCCCAAAAAATATTTTATTTAATATTTACACTTTAATATACTTATTTTATTTTTCTTTCAATACAAAAAGACCGAAAAGATTGTTTCTTTAACAAATTAAATTCTTTTTTTATTTAAGTAATAATAGACTTAGGTTTAATTAGTTTTTTTTAATTAAGATTAATTTAGGAGACCTAGTTCCATTTATTTAATTAATACTAGTTTAATATTCAAAACCTCTTACATAAAAAACCTAAAAAACTTTTCTTTTCTAATTAACTTAATTAAATTTTCTTATTTCTCTAGGTTAAATATTTTCTTCTAGTTTATTTAGGTTAAATCAAACAAAACCTTTCTTAACAAAAATCCAAACAAATTCATTTTCTTTCCCATTTATTCATGCTTGTACATTATTATTTCAATTCTTGTACATAGTTCAATATGGTTGTAATAGTTAATTAGATTTAAAATTCTTACAATCCCCATTTGTAAAAATGTATACCCCATCCCCCAAATAATGTAATAGCTTAGTATTTTTATTTTCCGCAATTTAATGCTTTATATACAAATGCTAGTAAATTAGGGTTTGTATGGAAAGATAAAATCGAAGCTTAGCAAACCCTAATCAAGACAAAACAATGCATGTAAATCAATACACTGGCACACTTACACCCTTAGGGTAAATCCACTTTGTTGCCTTACAAAAAATGGCCATATTATGCATGTAGGGTATCTTAGCAAAAACAAACAAAATAAAAGATCATAGTCCCTCGATGACGCTATCAAAGTTGCCTTTCAAAAATGATCTTAGTCCCTTAAAGAAAATGCTAAGATATCTTACAACATTGCTAATCATGGCTATACGATGACCCTTGTTCATCCCTTTTACATCTAAAGATAGGGTTACTTACCAAATAAATGGTAAGATAACAATGTCAAAGGAAAGAGGAAATAAACATGAAAGTCTTTTGAGTAGGTAGATTGTTCCTAGTTGCTTGCTCATTTTCAAAATCAAAATATCCTTGCTATTTTCAAAACAAGCACCAACACTTTCAAAACATCTTACAAACTTGAAAATATTTTCAAAAGATCAACACTTTGTATACATTCTTACGAACGAGAATCATTACAAAGTTTTCCCAAAAGATTGAACCTTTTTAAAATACTTTCAAAAACCACACAAAGCACATTTTCAAACAAAAGCAAGTGATCTAGCAAGTAACTAAGAGCCCATGGAAAACCATGGATGAAAAGGGTGCTAATACCTTCCCTTTTCATAATCTATCCCCCGAACTCAAGAAAAAATTTCAAAGGTCTTTCCTATGCTTTTTCACCTTTCCTTTTGGATAAAAGAAAAGTCGGTGGTGACTCTTGCTAACCACAACATTTGCGATCAAATGCAAAACAACCAAGTCAATTCTCTCACTGTATCACAGGGAGTCTTGATAAATTCTCCATCCATCTGTACTTACCAGAATGAATTCAGATGGATGACCATGTACTCCTCTTCTCCACAAACAGTAACAACTTTCCCTTTTAGCAGATACTTTAATTTTTGATGCAAGGTAGAGGTGACAGCACCTGCCCCATGGACCCAGGGGCGTCCCAATAGACAATAATAAGCTGGTCGGATGTCCATTACATAGAAATTGGACTCAAATATTTGTGAACCCACTTCGATCGAGAGGTCCACTTCTCCATGCACCATTCTTTTGGAACTATCAAAGGCTCGAACTATGAAATTACTAGGCTTCAGCGCAACCCCTTCACAATCCAGTTTGTCAAGTGTGCCTTTTGGAAGAACACTCAAAGAAAAGCCAGTATCATCTAACACATGAGCCAACATAATTCCCCTACATTCAATGGAGACATACAGGGCCCTATTATGATTTCTTCCCTCCGGAGTCAGGTCAACATGAGAGAAACATAATCCATTATCAATTGTTAAGTTAGCCACGTAACTACCAAATGGATCAACCGAAATTTCTTACTGCACATGAGCAGTCTTCAAGAATTTTACTAAAGCCTGCGCATGGGCTTCAGAATACAACAGTAAAGATAATATGGAGATTTGAATAGGGTATGCCCCAACTGCTCAACAATTTTATAGTCGTTTCTGAGAATGATCTTCAAAACCTCTTCCAACTCTTGTCCAGAGGTGTCCTTGCCTGCGATTTCTTTTGGTTTCTTCGTCTGGGCAAGCTCTATCATTGGCTCTTTACCTCGAGCCTCAGCAGTTGACTTGGTAACTGTGGCTTGAACATGTGGAGATATTTCTGGGGAGAAAATCCTTCCACTTCTAGTAATTTTGTTGGTCCCTGCAATATTCATAATGTTGGGATCAACCTCTTCATCATCTTCATTAGACAACTCTTGTTTAATTCCATGGTAATAGACATCAGCCCCATAATTCCATGGAATAGCCTTTTCCGAGGAATATGGGATGGGCCCAAGTGTTGTAATGATTAAAGGAGTAGCTTTTGGATTGGCAGTAATACTTATAGGACCCTTGGAAGTAATCCTGAAAGGAGTACCGGATATGACAGTCAAATCTTGACACAAATTCTCAGCATACAAAATTTACTCAATCAAAATTACATGTTCCTCCATCAGGCGTTGAATGCCTTCCATCAGTAACCCGCAGCCACTGGGTTGAACTGCAAAACAATAATATTCTTTAACATAACCCAGAAATAAACCGACTTGTAACAAATTCTCATTGATTATTGAGATAGGAGTAACCATATCACTTATAAAGGCAACATACAAAACATCTTCAATAGCACTTATGCCTTTATCATGCTCAGGCATAGGTGCAGTAATCACATTAGGAGTCTCCGGTGGATCGAACTCAATTTCGTTATTATCAATCATATCCTGAATCTTGCTTTTCAGGGCCTAGAAATTGTTGGTGTCATGCCCAAGGCTGTTCGAATGATAGGCACACCTCACGTCTGGATTGTACTTTGGAGAGGATATGTTGGGATTTCGAGGAGGATCCTGTATTGAAATGAGTTCAGCCTTTAAAAAATGTTGCAATGCCTGAGATAAGGGCATGCCGATCTTGGTAAATTTCCTTAATGGAGCGTCTGGCCTTGGAAGACGTAGCCATTGGAATCTTCCAACTTTTAATACCGAATGGCTTCTTCACAGCATTAAAAGACGTAGCCATTGGAATCTTCCCACTTTTAATACCACTTTCAACTCTTTCCCCAGTCAAAATCAGCTATGTAAAACCAGACGACGAGCTTCCAATCAACATATTAAAGAATGGGCCTGTCAGAGTGCCCATGAACATATCTAGAAACTCCAGGTCAGTCAAAGGAGGTTGCACCCTTCCAATTAAATCTCTCCATTTTTGTGCATATTCCTCGAACCCTTCATTTGAACCCATGGACATGTTTTGCAGTTGCACATGAGTCTGTGCCAAGTCAGTGTTATACTGATACTACTTGTAGAAAGCAGTAGCTAAGTCTTCCTACGTGTGAATGTTGGTTCCTTACAGCTGATAGAATCATTCAAGTTGAGTGCCATCCATACTTTCTTGAAAGAAATGGACCCACACTTTTCGGTCAGTATTGTAAGGTTAGATCTTTCGAACATACGACCTTAGGAGAAGTTTGGGACAAAAGACCCCATCATATTTATCAAAGACGGGGACCTTGAACTTATGAGGGATGACCACCCCCAAAATCAGACCTAGTTCTCCAAAATCCAATCCAGGCACCTTCTGGATTTCCATAGCTTTGAGTCGGTCTTCCAACTGCTTGTATTTGTCATCTACATGAGGGTACTATTTGTCATAGTAGTCTTCATCTTCAGAAACATGATTATTTCTACCTTCCAGCTTGATGCTTCTACCATCCTCTTGTTGGTTGTCATCCTCTTCAGAGGAAATATAGTCCACTTGAACTGGTTAAGCAGGACCTTTGAACCTTCTCCGTATATTGAGGATAACAACTTGATTTTTAGTCTTCTTTTTCTTGGTGACGAGCGCCATCATATCTTTCTGTCCATGTGCCAGATTCAGAAGAGTATCTTGAAATTGTGCATGCTGAGCCCGAAGATCCTTGATAGTTTTTTGAGGGCCATCTTATACTGAAATAAACAGTAAGTAGATGAGAAAACCTGTATGAAAAACCTGTTATGTAATGATGCATGATATGTAAAATGCAATTTTTTCAAGGACTTCAGGAAATATAAATTTTCTAACCAAGAGGAAACATAAACAAAGATTTTATTAGTAAGCTCAAATTACAATTTCCTTTTAGGCTTACAATGAAAATAAAAGGGTCTCAAAGAGACAACGATGTGAACTCCTAAAACCTAAGAATCAAGTCTCCCAAGGACGTTTCCTCTTTGTATTGATATATGCATTAAGACTCTGCTCCTCGTGAAGTTTATTTGTGAGCTCCAACACTTTCTTTTCACATGCATCGAATTGAGTCTCAAAGGTGTCTTGTTCTTCCTTGATTTGGATCCAGGACTTCTACAATTCTTCAAGGTCAGCGGGCATGTCTGGATGGAGGATGTTGTGAGAAACGTCTCCTTTGAAAACAAGCTCCATGATCACTAGTAGGACATCTGGATATGGCATCATGAGGTCTTGGGCGCGAGCTCGTACCCATTTGAGATAAGGCTCCAGAGGGATAGAATTCTTCTATCCTAAAGCCTTACTATAAATCTTGCTTACCATGCCCTAAGCATCTATAAACTTCCAAAGATAACCTTGAGGATCGTTTTCTTAATCGAACATAATACCCTGGATAAGTGCATTAAGAGGACCATCTCTTCGAGCATAAACAAATTGACACATGTCCAGAGAAGGGTGGTAATTAATACATCCCCTAATTCCAAGGAGTGGAACATTAGGAAATTACCCACAACGGTCAATGATAGTGATATCCTCATGAGATCGGGAATACTAGTAGATGTTTGTATGAGAAAGTGACATTATTATTTGCGACCACCTCAAACCTTTTTCATTCTTCATTACTGATCGAGGAAGGTGCAAAATAAACCACCTAGACAACAGAGGTATAAAACACATGAGAGTTCCTCGCCTTCTCATAGTTCGAGTGTGAGGAGAATGCAAAATGTCTTAGAGCAAGGTAGGCACAGGATTACGAGGAAGAAATTTTTTGATGGTGTTCATACCTATGAGTTGTTCTAGATTAGGGAATAGTACCAAACCATAAATTAGAAGATCCAAGATCTCCTCAAAAGTCTGAAAACTCATAGCATCCAGAAATAGTTGAGCCTTCTCTATCAGAAATTTAGCCAGAAAACCCGTGACTCCACTTCTTGTTTCCCAATTGGATATAATGTCAGACCACTTCAGATGTAAGGCTGCTGCAATAACTTCTGGCTTCAGAGATTCTTCTAAATCGATGAAGGGTGTCTGATCAAGAACAAGTACTCCCAGTGATTGAGAGAACTCCTCCATTGTGGGTACCAATTGATAATCGTGAAAGGTGAAGCAATGATGTGCAGCGTCAAAGAACTGGAATAAAACACTCATTATGTCTTTGTCAAAACTCGGGGTAACCAGACTGAGTAGTCGACCATGCCTTTTGATGATGAAGAACTTTAGGGAACCCTTGAGACTAACTCCTTAAGCTGAGGAGGCACCCTTACAAAGTTGATCCAGGTAGTGTTTCTGCGAGCGGAGGCCATAGCCTACAAAATAGAATAAAGATAAATTCCTTGGTCCTTGAAATGGTTAGTGAAAATGATATGGTATGATGTAATGATGTTATGATGTCACGTTTGAACAATTAATCATATACAAACAAAGAACACAAGGCCTTAGGGTTAAGCTTTCATGGAGTTTATAGGTAAGTACCCTCTTGAAGTTTTAGTTGGCTCAACCTATCCTAAAAGAAGGAACCCGGTTCTAGGAGCCTCAATACCACTAATCTTTCTCCCAGGCATTATTTCAGCACAAGCATCTGATTTGCAACCAAAATATCCCGAGAGTCCGATCTCAATGAGTGTAGCATCGAGTATCAACCAATATCAGTCAGCACCAAATCCGGCTATCTCACTACTTTCTAATGTCTAAGTTGTGTCAACTAAGGTTCTACAGTCAGTTAGTGCTTTATGACACCACACGACAACCCAACATTCTCCTTGACTTAACTCAAGGGACACCGACACCAACCAATGTGTCGCGCTAACTTAGCCATCGCTTCAAATGTATTGGTATATGCCATACAGTCTTCACGATCTATTGCTACTTACCTAAAATGCCCCAGATTCGGGTATAAGATCTTTACAAAAATAGCCCTAGGAAAAGTCACGAAACATAAAGCATACAAATCAGGAAAAGCATTTACAATGTGATCTAACTCTTAAGGTAACCCCACTTTTAGTTTTCATGTCCCCAGCAGAGTCGTCAGTTCTATAATACGGTGGGAGAAGTGACTTGGTTTTATGTTATATCGCAAATGTTGCAGATAGAAAGAGTCACCACCGACTTTTCTTTTATCCAGTAAAGGAAAGGGTGAAAAGAACAGGAAAGACCATTGAGAATTTTCTAGGTAAGGGGGGTAGGTTATGAAAAGAGAATGTGTTAGCACCCTTTTCATCCGTAGTTATCTACGGACTCTTAATTGCTAGCTCACTTTTGAAAATGCTTTGTGTTGGTGTTTGTTTGAAAATATTTTGAAAATTCCTAAGTGCGGCAATTTTGTAATGATTATCGTATCGTTGAGAATGCATATAAAATGTTTATTTTGAAAATATTTGATGTAAAAGTATCATTGTGTAAAAAATGTTTTGAAATGCTTGAGCAATTGTCGTAAGGGACTACGATCTTTTTCCAATGCAACATCGAAGGGTCATCAAGGGACTACAATTTTTTAACCGAAGGGTCTTTGTTAAAGCATCCCACGTTCGAGGGACATGACTATTTTTATTCTGAGGCAACGAGTGAGGGTAACCCTAGAGGTGCGCGTGTGTTGGGTTTCAGTTATTTTTGTCTTGGATTTATGGTTATCTAACATTTGCTTTTAGTTTTTGCCATACAATCCTATTAAACTAGCAGTTACATAAACACACACACACACACACACACACACACACACACACACACACACACACACACACACACACACACACACACATATATATATATATATATATATATATATATATATATATATATATATATATATATATATATATATATATATATATATATATATATATATATATATATATATATATATATATATATATATATATATATATATATATATATATATATATATATATATATATATATATATATATATATATATATATATATATATATATATATATATAAGTGCAGAAAGTAAACATGCACGAAATAAAATCTACGCTATTACAATGCCTCAGGGATGTGGAGTACAAACCATAAAATGGGGAAAAATAAAGAAAACCCTAATTTATCTATTACATCTTATACAATTACATGATTTATGAAAATAATAATGTGGAAATAGATAAGCGCATGGAGATTGTGAAAATGGAAAGATATTTAAAAACCTAAAAAATTCTAAGCGTTAGAAAATATTTTTGGTGTTTTGTTTAGAAAAATATTTTATAGTGTAAAATAATAGTAAACCCTAATTATAATTAATTTCTAAATTAATTAATAAAATACAACCAAAATATGATTAAATTAAATTTATTTTATTTTATAAAATTTAAACAAATTAATCAAAACCTAAATCTAATAATTTTTTTAGTGATTTTGTGATTTTTGTTGATTAAAATGATTTAATCTAATTACTAAAAAAAGTGAACTATTCAAAATAAAATATTTATTAAAACAAAGAAAAGAAATAATGGGCCTGAAGTGTAAAAGAAGTTTGGGGGGTGAAGGGATCTGAAAATGTCTAAGCTCAATATCTTAAGCCCAGGCGCTGGATGGAGGCTTTTAAAATCCTATGTATCTTACCAATGAAGCCTATCATGAGCGCTCAGATCTGGAGCGCTGGATTTGGATCCGTTGAGATCTGATGGTGTGAAATTGGAGATGCACAATACGCACGTATACCTGCTTTGTACTGGATCTGTAAGTAAGAAAACATAAAAACAAAACATACCAAGGACAGGAATCGAACCCCTACCCTGGTACACTAATGCATTTACATGCTTTACTCTACCATTGGGATAACTGTTTCATCCAGTAATATAAACACAAATAATTACATATATAATAAAACAAATTAAAATTTTAAATTTAAAAACAAAAGTTAAACAAGTGGACCCCTATATCTGGTATCAGCCAATCAACATTGGAGAGATGGTGCCAGGATTTTTGAATGGCCAATCAGAATATTTGAATCTGCCATGCCTGCCTCCAACAAATCCACGCCACCGTGGGTGGTTGAAACAACCGTATTCTCTGACGGGTTGTTTTTGAAACCTGCAAATTTAAAAGATTTATGGAAATCCAGGAGGCCTACGCTACACAAAATTGTGCCCTGAGTCATAATCCGAGATTAAAGCAAACAAACAGTTACTGTGTCGTGCGATTCGAATGTGAATTTAGATTGTGCCCTAACAATGGCACACCTTTGTTTCTGCTTCAAACTTAACATGTGATACGTTAGACTTGTTCAAAACATCAACAACAATATGAATGCATGCATAAAATTTATTTAAATTGCACAAATGGAGAGTTTGAAACCATGAAAATTTACCAAATTGAGCAACTGTGATACATTTGATCCAGGCGTTGACAGGCTTGGCTATGGTCTTGGATCGAATCCTGGTAACTTCAGGAGTTGATTACTGGCCTTTGTTTGGATTGAAAAAGGCTGGAAATGTGAGATACAATTTGCTTGGTTTCTTTGAATTTTTTTGAATAACCCTTTGGCTTGGAGGCGGCAACTGCGTGTGTTTTATTGAGATCTGAAGCTTGTGTATATATGAGGCATTGCATTAGGTTAACAAAAATAGAACACAATTAAATGGAATTATGGTTTGATTTGTTTCCAAAATAATTTGAAATGTTTCCCATTTTGTGAAGATTCTTTCCTCTCTTAGTTTACACAGTTTTGGAAATAGTCCATGGGCTTTTTGAGCTTCACATTTGGTCCAATAAAAAGACTTGCGCGCTTATTTCATAATCTTGTATTCATTTTGAATTAATTTTGATTTTAAATAAATAAAATAAAAATTAATAAAATAAAAGACTAAAACAATGCATGGATGTACTTAGTGGTCTTTAAACATGTTATGAACACACTTGAATTCCAAAACCTATTCCCAATAGCCCAAAATCACAAATTTGCTCAATTGAGATTTCATGCATTTCTCAAAAATTGCCCAACTTGTGAAATTAAAAACTTGTTAAACTTTCATCTTTTGAAGGTGATGTTTGACTTTTTGGAAAGCTCAAGATGTCCTCTACAATTTCTCTTTTGATAATTTTTGCTTTTGGAAAATTTATCTTGATGTGAGTTGCCTTGGAAAAAAGTGTCTTTTGGTTGACTTGAGCACAAATACAAAGTTTTATAGAATTGAATTTCCTTAAAAATTAGATTTGGTTTGGAATGAGTTGATGGAGCATGTGAAAGTTATGCTTGGTCAAAGTTCATTTGACTTCTCCTAAGGAAAACCCTAATTTGGCAATTTTGGACTTTGGATGATTTGAGGGATTTCCTTGAGGAATCATGATCAACCCTTGATCAAATAATGAATATCACTTCAAAATGTTGATTTTGACCAAAAACCTTGATGTTTGACTGTATGTTGACCATAGTTAACTTTTTACCCAATACAGTTGACTTTCAATCATTTGAGCAATTGACTGAGGAAACTTGTGATACAAGACTTGAAATTTGATATGAGTATCCTTGAAGACATATGAAGAACCATGGAAATCACTTGAGATATTTAGGACCCAATATTCCTTGAAAAACTTAAAACCCTGGTTGTAGACCCATTGCTTAGGATGAGCATTTGTCTAACCAACTCTTGAGCCATTTTGAGAAAATGAAGACCTTAAAAGAATGTCTTGAAGAAAATGGGAGGGAAAATTTTGGGGTACAACATAAAGGATTTTCATGAATTTTAGTAATTTATTCAATGTGTAATGGACATGTTTTGGATGACTTTTTGATTAAAACATAATACTTGAATTTATGTATATGTATGTCGTGAATTGATGTTAGATGTGAATAACATGTGTTGGCATTGTTTCCTATGTGTTGTTATGATATGTTGAAGTGATGAATGCTATGAGAGTGCATTGTATGTGATTGATGGCATGAGATATGTATGTTTGTGCAATGGTGGTTATAATTCAAATGTGATGAATTAGGTGATGTATGCTTGTATGATTAAGATTGAGGGATGGTCTTAATTGCATATGATTATTGAGATTTAACATGCATCATTTGTTGTCAAGAGGCAATGTTTGCTAGTTTTTGTGGGAGCTAGTGACTTGTCCTAAACCTAGGGGGTTGGTTTTAAAGCTCGAGGGATGGGCTTTTTGGTGGTTATGACTATGAGGGATGGACATGATTTAAACGTAAAAATCGTTAAGGATAACAATTTCTACCACATGCATATTGCATTGAGTTGCATTTGAGTCACATGTTTCGATGTGAAATGTTTAATTGGTGTGCAATATGTGATATTAGTGTTAATGTTACATTTGTGGTATTTGTGATTGATTATCATTAGATCACAAGTCGTTGAGCAATGTTGTGTATGTGAATATGTGAATTATGTTGGAATATGTTGAATACATGATTATGTGAAGTGTGATGAATTTAATTGATGTATGTATGTTACACATTACTTATTATTATATATTTCTATAATGATATGAATTCTCACCCTTATGTTGGAATGACGTTTTTATACGACATCGCTCAGGTACCGAAGATAGTGGTACTTCTTGTTAGGATTAATTGAAGGATCTAGTTATTGTTTTATCCGCTTATTAGGTAGTGAGTCATGCTCTAGTCATGTAACACGGGGAACGTTTGAACTCATGTTGTTTTAAGAGATGTTTGTTATACTCTCTTTTATTTATGTTGTATTTTGATATTATGGGATGAGTGGCCTTTAGTGCCTAATGTTTCATTATATAATTGTCATTATGGATTTTATTTATTGGTATCATTATGAAAAATAATTATTCCATTGCGAGATGCATATGTGTTTGTGTATAGAACATGAATTTAAATGCGTGTTATGAGCATGACCGATGTATCGGTGTTGGTTTTGAAATACATGTGACACCCTGTTTTGATATATATATATATATATATATATATATATATATATATATATATATATATATATATATATATATATATATATATACTAATTTACTCTGATTATGCCATATATTTGCGCGAGGGTTTAGGGGGTGTTACTTTAGTGGTATCATAACAAGTGTTGGCCAGTTGGTCAATTTATTAATATGTTTATTTCCTTTTGTATTCATTATGTGTATATGACATAATCAGTACTGTTTATCTGATGGAAATTGTTGGTTGATTAGAAATATCAAGATGATGGTTGTAGAAAGGAATGATGATGCTATTGACGAGGCATTAGAAATGTTGGCTGATGCGATTGGGCAACAACCGCATGTTAATGCTGGAAATAAAGATGATGATGGATTTCTTGCTTTGGGGAAGTTTCAGAGGAACAATTCGCTAATCTTGGTAGGAGCTCATGAACCTGACAAAGCACGAGTATGGCTAAAAGGAATTGAGAAGATCTTTCGAGTCATGGAATTTTTGGATGCGCAGATGGTGCAGTTTGGCCCCCATATTCTTGAGAAACAAGCTGAGTATTGATGGAGTAACATGTTCAGAGGTTTGAAGAAGATGTGATTGAGGTTACTTGGGCACTTTTCAGATATGCATTTCTGGAGAAGTATTTTCTATAGGATATGCGTGGGAAGAACGGTATTGAGTTTCTTCATCTGAAGCAGGGTAATGGAACTATGGCTGAGTATGATGCAAGGTTCTAGGAGTTGATTAAGTTTTATCCTCATTACAACACTGCTAATGCTGAGAGATCTAAGTGTCTTAAGTTTGTGAATGGTTTGAGACCTGAGATCAAGAAAGCTATGGGTTATCAGCAGATTACACAGCTTTCTGAGCTGGTTAACAAGAGTATGATCTATGATGAGGATAATAGAGACAATTCATCTCACTATAAGGCTTTGGATGACAAGAAGGGAAAAGGGAAATTCAGAGGAAAGTTGTATGTAACTCCTGCTGATAAGGGGAAACAGAAAGCTGGTTATGATAAGAAGCCAAGTCTGGGAAAAGCTCTTACTCTAATTAGGTGCTACATGTGTGTTGTCGAATGACATCGTGCTCCTGAGTGCACAAGTCCCAAGGTGTAGTGTTTTAAGTGTGGTAAGCTAGGTCACAAATCTCATGATTGGAGTGGAGTGTGAGTGTGAATTTCTACAACTGTGGTGAGCAAGGGCATATTAGTACCAAGTGTGACAAGTCGAAGAAGGAACAAGCTAAAGGGAAAGTGTTTTCTCTATCTAGTTCTTAGACTACTGTTGAGGATAGACTAATCTGAGGTACGTGCTTTATTAATGGTACACCTTTGATTTCTATTATTGATACTAGCACGACACATTCTTTCATTTATTTGGATTGTGTTATGAGATTGAATCTTGAGTTATCTGATATGAATGAAAGTATGTTTATTGACACTCTTTCTATGGGTTCAGTGACTACTTCATATGTGTGTTTGAATTGCCTGTTGAGTATTTTTGGTAAAGACTTTGGAGTTGATTTAGTGTGTCTTCCGTTAGATTAACTTGATGTTATTATTGGGATGAAATGGTTGGAATAAAATCATGTTTATATCAATTGTTTTAACAAGATGGTTATTATTCTTGATTCTAGTTTTGAGAGAGATTTGTTTATTCCTGTCAAGCAAGTGAATGAGTCTGTGCATGATGGGGTTGTGTTGTTGGCATTGATGAAACATTGGATATTGATAAAAATTGAACGATTGGTGAATTAGAAATAGTTAATGATTTTCCTAAGGTATTTCCTAAAGATGTAAGTGATTTCCCTCCAGAGCATGAAGTGGAGTTTACGATCGACTTAGTTCCTGAACTATTCGGATATGGATGGCTCCATATTAGATATCAACATCTAAATTGAAAGAGGTGAAGAGTCAAATTGAGGATTTTCTTGAGTAGAGATTCATTTGTCCTAGTGTGTCACTGTGAGGTGCACAGGTTTTGTTGGTTTAGAAGAAAGAAGGTACCATGAGGTTATGTATGGATTATAAACAACTGAACAAGGTGACTATTAAGAATAAGTATCCACTTCTGAGGATTGTTGATTTGATGGATTAGTTGGTTGGTGTAACTGTGTTTTGTAAGAAAGATTTGAGGTTTGGGTATCATCAGATTCGTGTGAAGGTTGAAGATATTCAGAAGACTGCTTTTAGAACAAGGTATGGTCATTATGAGTATTATGTAATTCCATTCGGTGTGACCAATGCACCTGGTGTATTTATGGAATACATGAACAAGATTTTCCATCAGTATTTGGATAAATTTGTTGTTGTTTTCATTTATAATATTTTGACCAATTCAGAGAGTGAAGAGGATCATGTTGAGCATCTGGAAATTGTGCTATCTGTGTTGAAAGAGAAGCAATTGTATGCTAAATTTTCTAAGTGTGAGTTTTGGTTGAAGGAAGTTAGTTTCCTTTGGCATGTGGTATTGAAAAGTGGTATTTTTGTTGATTTGTGAAATATTGAGGTTGTGTCTCAATTGGAAGCTCCGGAATCTATTTATGAGATTATAAGTTTACTTGGTTTAGCAGGTTATTATCAGAAGTTTATTGAGCGCTTTTCCAAGTTAGCTTTATCGTTGACACAATTGACTAGGAAGGGTCAAGCTTTTTTTTGGACTACACAGCGTGAAACTAGTTTTCAAGAGCTTAAGAGAAAGTTGAGAACTGCTCCTCTTTTGATTTTTCCTGATTTGGAAGATTCGTTTTTTGTGTATTGTGATGCTTCTTTGATGGGTAGAAGGTGTGTAAATGCAGAATCAACAAGTTATAGATTACGCTTCGAGGTAACTTAAAGTGCATGCAAGGAATTATTTGACTCATGATTTAGAGTTAGTTGTTGTTGTGTTTGTATTGAAACTTTAGAAGCATTATTTGTTCGGATCAAGATTCGATGTGTTTAGTGATCACAAGAGTTTAAAATATATGTTTGATCAGAAAGAGTTGAATATGAGCCAAAAAAGATGGTTGGAACTCTTGAAGGATTATGATTTTGGTTTGAACTACCATCCATGTAAAGCGAATGGTGTGGCCGACGCATTAAGTACGAAGTCGTTGCATATGTCAATATTGATGGTATGAGAGTTAGAATTACTTGAGTAATTTCGAGATATGAGTTTGGTTTGTGAAGAGACTTCTAATAGAGTTAAGCTTGGTATGTTGAAGCTTACTAGTGGCATTCTTGATGAGATTCGAGAAGGTCAGAAATCTGATTTGAGTTTGGTGGATCGATTGACGTTGATCAATGAAGGTCAAGGTGGCTATTTTCGGATTGATGAGAATGGTATTATGAGATGTCGTAATATATTTTGTGTTCTGAATATAGCCTATATGAAGAATAGAATTCTTAAGGAAGGGCATCGTAGTGGATTGAGTATTCATCTTAGAGATACTAAGATGTATCAAGATTTGAGGAAATTATTTTAGTGGCCATGTTCTGAAGAAAGAGATTGTGGAATTTGTATTTCTTGTTTGATTTGTCATAAGTGGAAGATAGAACATCAGAAATCATCTTGTTAGATGCAATCGTTATATATTCCTTAATGGAAATGGGATAGTACCTATATGGATTTTGTTTCTGGTTTACCTAGAACACCGAGCAATTTTGAGGCTATTTGGGTTATTGTGGACAGGTTGACAAAAATTGCTCACTTTATTCTGATGAGAATGGATTATCCAATGGAGAAGCTAGAAAAGTTTTACATTGAGAACATTTTAATTTTGCATGGTATTCCATCTAGCATTGTGTCTGATAGGGATACGATATTTACTTTTAGATTTTGGAAGGTTTGCAAAATGCTTTGGGTACGAAGTTGCGTTTGAGTACTTCTTATCATCCGTAAACATATCCTCAGACTGAGAGGATGATTGATTCACTTGAGGATCTTTTGAGAGCTTGTGTATTGGAACAATATGGTGCTTGTGATAGCTACTTACCTTTGATTGAGTTTACTTATAATAACAGTTTCCATTCGAGTATTGGGATAACACCGTTTGAGGGTTTGTATGGTGGAAGGTGTATGACACCTTTGTATTGGTATGAATCGGGAGAGAGTGTTGTGGATAGACCTGAGATAGTCCAACAGACTACTGATAAGATTAAGATGATTCAGGAAAAGATGAAGGTTTCTCAGATTCGTCAGAAGAGTTATCATGATAAGAGGAGGAAAGAACTTGAGTTTGAAAAGGGAGATCATGTGTTAAGGATAGAAAACACAAGAAAGGGGGTTCAAATTGGGGTTTTCAAATAATTAAGGCTATAAAACACGTTGGTTTCCTTGGTTCATTTTGAACTCAAAAATACTCCAGTCTACCTGCCAAGGTGATTTCTCCTCTCTCAATCGAGGTCTTAATCCATTAACCACAAATGATTAAAATTCACGAAGACAACTTACAACATCTTCTTGAGATCAAACCATAACATGTTTTATCAAAGAAATAAAATTTAAAAAAATTATACAATTGTGTTTGAGTTTGGTTCTAACAAGCTTTATCACAACTATGATGTTTACACAAATTTTATCACAAAGATTATTTTTAACAAATAGAAAGATGTGAGAAATTTTGAGCAACTATTCGTATGTGTGTATGTGTGTTGTCTGATTCTTCTTTATAGTCTCCTTTATATAGGAATTTGATCCAAGAGATCCATTGGAAACATGTGCGACCTTTCTGGAAGGTTAATGATTTGATGTTAATATCCTTTCCAAAAATAAATATCTTGTTTCCATTTATAATGTTTCATCTGTTACAGTCTTGATCTTGTAATGATTATCATTTAATGTGATGTTGGATTTATAATTCATCAGAGTATCTTGAACTTAAGTGCTAAGTCTTAGAACTTCAGAATAGATGAGTGTATTGAGACTTCCTTGGTTCTTTTAGAACTTCACTTATCAGAGTATAACTATCAACTTGGTGCTTCAGAAGTTTGACTGTTGTTGTACCCCAAAATTTGCCCTCCCTTTTCTTCAAGACATTCTCCTAGGGTTCTCGTAGAGTCCACAACTAGGGTTTCACTTTTCTCAAGGAAGTTTGGGATTTTAAGGTCTCTAGTAGATTTCATGGTTCCTCATATATCTTCAAGAATGTTCATGCCAAGTTTCATGACTTGCATCAAAAGTTTGCTCAGTCAATTGTTCTAATGACTGAAAATCAATTGTATTGGGTAAAAAGTCAATTATGATCAACATACAGTCAAACCAAAATATTTTTGGTCAACATCGTGGTTTTTAAGTCATACTCGTCATTTGATTAAGGGTCGATCATGATTCATCAAGAAAACTCTCCAATCATCAAAAGTCAAAAGTTGCCAAATTAGGGTTTTCTTTAGAAGAAGTCAATTAAACTTTGACCAGGCATAACTTTCACATGCTTCATCAAATTCTCCTCAACCAAAGATCATTTTGAAGAAAATTTAATTCTCTACAACTTTGTCTCTCTAAAATCAAGTCCAAAAAATGTTTCATCTGAGAGATATGGGCCAAAACATTATA